>OX578284.1:46241176-47441176 GCA_951217055.1 Gerris lacustris
ATAACAGCTCTCCGCAAGTGTCAACTTTTATGTTTGAAGTTACACCTAAGTAGACCTCTATCCAGACCAGATTCACTATTTTATAGTGAATCTGGGGATCTGTATATATCAGGGGATTTCAAAACGTGCAAATCCATCAAAATCATTATCATAGAATTTTTACACGAGACAATAATTTCACTCTATATGTATATACTAGGCATATAATAGTGCATTACGCGTCGAGTGCGGAAAGTAGCATTTTGCATGCGAGTGTGGAGTTTGCACCCGAGCGACAGCCAGGGTGGTAAAACCACACGAGCAATGCAAAATGCCGTTTTCGCACGAGTTGCGTACCGTACTTTATCTACGATTGTTAGATTTAAATAATAAATACAGAAACAAATAAACTTGCTGTATGTAAGTTCGTATCTCTCTCTTGATAAAGATGGCATTAATTCAATAGTTGTATTTTTTGCCGAATTAATTATTTCTGGAGGATTATTATTCTCCACATTTTCGTCAAAGTCACTTGATTCACTCATTGTTTTTCACTAAAAACTCGATATAAACAGTTACTTTAATAAAAGAACACCAAATTAGTTTTGTTAAATGTAAACAAACTCACTAATCGTGCGTAAAGCTGAAGAATTCCTCTTATTTACCGCACTAGTGCGGTAAAGAAGAGGAATTATTCAGAACTATGAGACACGCATGCGCAATGAATACAAGTACGTAAATAATCACTTTCTACGCATCTAAACAAAGATATAATGTTTATATTTCGTATCAGTCGTAGATAAAAAAAAGTAAAATCTAGCAGCGAATATTTTAATACATAATATCGTGTGAGGTAATAAGGACTTTCACAATAAAAATATGACGAAGTTTTATCAACTTGTCTCTAACCAATCTACGTGTTTCTTTGTTTGTCCTACACTTTAATTAATTATATATAAAAAAATAATAACTATTCTCTCGATTCCTTAAAGTTTAAATGACCCTAAAGAATGCCTTTATATTCTCAATAACTCCCATCTTAAAAACAAACTCGGAAAGAATTAAGTTTAGTTTTATTGTCCGTCTTCATTTTTTATAAAGATCAAGATGTACAAAGACTTAAAAAGTTTATTTTTTAGGGTCGGATGAGGAGAATTATAATAATAAAAAAAAAAAATTAAAAAAAAGTTGGCGGAATAATCCTAATATTAATGACTTCCAGAATTCCTCGTTTTGTAGCATTAATAAAACCCTCCTTCCTTTAGTTCTTTCTTTTATATTTTCTTCCTTTAAGAGAAAGAAATAAAAATCGTGAAATCAGATTTTTTTTTATTAATATTTTTTTCGATTAACTTTTTAATTTATGTTGTCCCTAGATTTCTTTTAGTTAAATCTCCTTTTTTTTCCCCTTTCTAGTTTATTTAATTTTTCCTTTTTTCCTTTACGAGTCAGTACTTTTTAGCGGTGTTAGATCATTATAGAACGGACTGATTAGCCAGTATATACATCTGTAAATGCTTTCAATAGTACATCACACCTCTGTAGAAACTCTCTCTCTCTCTCTCTCTCTCTCTCTCTCTATATATATATATATATATATATATATATATATATATATATATATATATATATATATATATATATATATAAACATATCTATTGGCAGTTATAGAAATCGTTTGTGCGCTTGAGTTAGAGCAAGAAACTGAGAATTGTAATCTGCAGAAGAAGATATAAGACCAGAACAATTTGTAAAAACCAACAGAATTATTTAGCAAAGCCAGGGGAAGGCAGGGAGAAAAGAAAATTAAAAATTACAACAATCCAGAATATATCACATTCAAATTCTCAATATCACTCCTAAAATTCAGAGAATTAGAATCCTTTTTAATGTGAAGCATTTCAAGAACTCTTTTCCTAAACTCATCGGCTTCTCTGGCCAGGTATCAACAATATATATTGTTGATACCTGATTGTATCAACTAAACTCAGGTTTTGGTCACAAAAATCGTCACTATGTTACAATCCCGACGAACCCGACAACAACAACAACAAACAAAACGCAATAATCAAAACTGAAATGATATGCAAAATAATAAGCATGAAATTGAGTGCAACTTAGTTTCGACAAAACCTGACTTTTTGGTTGCGTGAAACATGTTTCATAAAATCAAATGAAACTTTAGTTTTAAGAAACTCAGTGTGCTCCTTTCTGTATGTTTTAAATCAAAGTGGTTTCATGAAACTAGTTTCTTCAGTGTGCACAGCGCCTTAGCGTGGAAATAAATTTAATCCTGAATAGTTTAATATTTGTTATTATTTTTCTATTTTTATTATTCTTATTTAATATAATTATTATCTAAATGTCTTAACAGACGAATGAAAATAAACTAAAACTTGTGTGCACTTGCATGATTTAACAATTTTTGTAAGATCTTTTCCCAACTTTTTTTTTAATATCAAAAAATGGCATGTAATGCAATATACCAAAATAGGCAGAGGGTTTTGAAATTGTGTATTTTACTCAATTTGTTTCTCTCTGAACAACTTTTTTTTAATAACATTTTGTCCTATCTCCTAAAGGAAAAACAATTTTCTAGTGAGAAAAATGACTTTTTGTAAATTTCAAAGACAATTGATTTTTCAAAACTGAAATTATGACATAAATTAGTTTCCATTCAAGCATGGTTAAACCCCACAAGATGAAATTTTAATTCAACAAATTTCAGTATTTTTCACCTATTCATCGATCCGGGGACACAAGGGACAGAATCACTGGGATAGGATAGTGAAATTTACAATGTACCGTGTTCATCAGAGGATGGTTAAAATCAGATCCCATTTAACCAACATTTGGGAGCTAGTTATGTTAACGTTGGCACAGTAGCTTCAGCTGAAACTACTGTGCCAACTAACTTATTATATTATATTTCTGCAAAATGTTAAAAATTACCCTAAAGCAATGGTTCTTGTCATTGTCTCAAAGTTTGTAGGGTTCTGTTTTTTTATTAGAAATACCTGCGAGGTGCATTTTAGCGCAGTTACCTAGGTTTAGGGTTGCTCTAGGAGTAAAAGCCCTGGGCTATTTCAACCCATAAAGGAAACCCCTGTGTCCTCTCTGGTGTTAGAGAACAGAGGTATAGAATTCTTTACCGTCTAGTAATAGAGCAGGTGAAAGGGTCTGTCGTATGCAAAGTTCGTTAGAACAAAATCCAGCAAGCCCTTTGATCCCCAGGGTCCATCAAAACGGGGTTAAAAAAGAGCTCTAGGGCATGCACCTCGTGGAGCTTCACAATTTTGCCAATTTTCTTTTTTGGAGGCTTCTGGGTCCTACAACCCTTAGCTTTGTGTAATTTCCTCTCGACATACGTGCCAAACAGAATTTTTTTTTTATCCTTCAGCACTTTCTACTCTTGAATGAAAGTGAAAAAAAGCTATGAAGATACATTAATTTTAAATATAACCTCTTTTCATAAAGTTAAAAAAAAAAAAAAATCATCGTTCACCCACGAAAATGTAGCTCTCAAATTATTATTTTTTTTATCTACTCCATAAACATAAATTATTCGGAATTTTTGAATAAATATGAATCATTGATTCAAATAAAATTCATTTTCCTTTTTTGAATTATAAAGTAAGTACATCAATTGAAATTTCAATAATTTTTTCGAGACTGTTCATTGAGATATTACTAAGAACAGATAGGAAATTAAAATGTCCTTATTCCACTCATCATCAATTCTGTCTTCTGGTCTCTCGTATAAGATCTCATTTTATTCTGCATTTCATTCCGGCTTTTTCTTTCTATTCTTTACCACTTGTCACTATTCTTCATGCCCTCGATGCTAACCAGAAGAACGAATTATTTTAAAAAAATAAGAAATGAAACTTGATGTGACATGAGAGACAGTGCTGGCTAGAACATACGGAGAAGGGACAATTAAGTGAAAGAGTGGGGATATTGAAGAGCGACAGGGTTTAGTCCAATATTTGATCAAGCAGGATTCAAGAGAAGTCTGGAGGAGACATGCAGACCAAGTTCGATCGACATCACATTTCAATGATGTGACTTTGACATTGAAGTTTTGATTTGACTTGTTTATAATATACTTTACTAGATTAAGCTTGGATATAAATAAACTATGATTATTACCAAGCCTAAACGTTTTTTAAATTTTCATTATATAAACCGAAAACAAATGAAACGATTTAAGAAAAATTATTAGCATACCGTCTAATTGTTTTTGTAAATTAAGAACAGTTTTTGTATATTACTTGTTGTAATTATTTTACACCCACTTTATTCATTCCATTACAATTACAAAAAATAAAAACAATCTGTTCGATAAACAGCACTTCTTTAGATTGTTACTCCCTTCATAAAAATAGCAGAGGGGAGTAAAAATCTAAAGAAGGTATACGGAATGTTCTTCTTTAGACTGTTACTCCCCATAAAAAAACAGAAGTGAGATATTCCTTTGTCCTAAAGTGCATTGGACTAATCATCCCTTTGTCTTAATAGTTATTTAGTCAAAGTTATTTATATTCTAAAAAAAACATAAGGGAGTAACAATCTGAAGAAGTGCCCTTTATACTTTCTCACATCCGAGCACATAATTACTTGGCCTAGTGTTTTAATTTGTTTATTAGTTGTTTTGAGTTTTTTTGGGTATATTAAATTATATTTTGAAAATTTTATTATAATTTATCATAGTCATAAGTCCTATTCGGCGGTGGGGAATCGAACCCGGCCTCTTAACGTCCACGTTTATAGATATTATTATCTCAAGAACTAGACTTTTCCCGGGAAACAAATTATATGGTTATTATTTGTATTAAAATCGAGGGAATTTTTACTTTCTTATATAAAGAGAAAGTAATGTGATAGCGCGGAAATTCAATTTTGAGATTTGGATGGATTTACACGTTTGAGGTCCCCTGAGCCAAAAAAGAGGTTTTTGGTCGTCAAAAAATGTTTGTCATCTTTGAGGAGCCTCAACTACAGGGCCGATTTTGACGAAAGTTACCAAACATGTTCCAAAAATATCATACCCTGAGGCGAAATCGAGAAATGTCTAGCTCCAAATTAAGGGCCGCTATCCCCTAATTCTCTTAAAAAATATTACTCGAAAACGGCTTTTACGGTTTTGATTAAAAATTCTAAAATGTAGTCCATTTAAATAAAAAATATAACGATAGAAGCTGTTTTCCCGGGAAAAATTTAGTTCCTGAGAAAATAGCTTAAAATGCGGACGGAGGAGAGAGTAAGTTATTTCTATGATACATTTTTATAAAATGTTCAATAAGACACGAAAACTAATAAATGGAAAACACTTGACTAACTAATTATGAACTCGTATATGAGAAAGTCTCTTCTCTTGAGAAAGATTTTTTTTCATGTCAACAGTTTTGTTTTGTATACCCCCAAATTTAGAACTGAAATTCATTTCTCGATTTCTCCTCATACCTCAGGAATGATTTTTCTGAACATGTATGCCAAATTTAAGCCAAATCGGCCCAAGCTCTACGCTTCAGCACAGATTGCCGACGACATACAGTAATTTTTTAAAAATCAAAACGTGAAAATCAATCAAAATCTCAAAACCGAATTTTCATGCTGCCTCAATACTTTCTCTTTATGTATACTACCTACACCTATATGAAAAAGTATAAAAAGTACATCAAGTAAAATAATAAATATTTATTAAAAACCTTCTTTTTCTTCATATATAAATTATGTTGTATATCAAAGGACATGTGATTTTTTATTTATTTATTTGTCCGTTTGAACTTTATCATTATGTATTTCGTGTCATGGCCCTGTTGCGCATCAAAGGAACCTGAATCAAATATGTACTTCTTACTCTATTCGCTACCAAGTTTATTTAAAGAAATAAAATCACAATATATATTTATATATTTGTATTATTATCTTCCCAATATATGAATGTATTTTTCAATCTCAGAATAGGTATTTACGTGAATAGAAGTATTTGACTTTGGTTGAGAAATTGATTTTTTGACGCTTCGTAAGCTTAGGTGGGTTGATTATATGCGATCAATGTTTATATACACTTATATATTACGTATTTAAATAAGAATTGAAAACCATTTATTCGACGTAAGTACAGTTTAGAATTACAAGTTAGTACCTACCAAATCATCGAACATCGTCCAAAGCTGTAAATGGGCTACTGATCTCCGATTATACGAAATTACCAAATATAATTACTTGTAATTACCGAAATATAATGGTTTTATTGTTTTTATTTATGAGTTGCCAAACAGCAGAGCCACACAAGTAGGAAGTCGCTACATGACAATAACCGTAGGCGAAGTATAAACAGAGGTGGTAGGTAGGCGATCGGGAGGGCAGGGGTGGGTAGGCCCTACCAAGAGTACCAAGCGCGGTAGTGAGAGACACTATACCTACCTAGAGCGGGCAGACTCGATTGAACACCTCCTATATCTTCCTAACTCCCTGTTCCTATATTTTCCCTACTCGGGTAACGCTTTTCGAGGTTATGTGCCATAGCCTAGACATGAAAATGTCAAAATACTTTTTAACGAACTAGGAGAAGGAATATCAGATGAATTAATTAAAAGGGTATTATAGGAGCTTACTCGGTGGACAAGAGAAGAGAGGTGAGATAATTCACGAATAATAAGGTACCTGCCGGCCCTTCCCCTATGAAAATAGTAATACAATTACTTCTTTATCAAAGATATGGCGTTTAAGCTCATTGCTGATACCTATGAACATTGTTCGATGTAACAAAAAAATATAATACAAATTCAAATAACATATAAATAAAAATACTAAAATATTAACAATTACATTTTAAATAAAACCATGTAATACACTAACAAATTTAAGGGTCTATCTTTGGCATATGCATATACTTGTGGATAAAATCTAATTTGCTAAAATCCCTAAATAGTAATTGATTCCTATACTACTGGAGAAACATTTTGAAAATGCCTATTTTCAGGGAAAAGCAGAGGTATTATCCTTCTGTATCTCCTGCTTTTGGGGACTTATGACATCCCTGGGTTGAAATTGGAATTAACTTTTATTATTATGCTTTGAAGTGGGTTTAATTATGTTAGGGAGAGGACCTGGTTTCATATACGTATATGGCCCACCATCTTTAATACAAATAAACGATTGTAATACTATTTCACAAAAAAATTGTTTATATCATAACAGGAAGCTTACTTCCAAATTTTAAGATTATAGTGTGATTGGTTATGGCGATATCGTTATGTCGAATTCTGCCATCTTAAATCAAGATGGCGAATCGTAAAAATATTTCTTAACGAGCACTTAGAGGTTAAAAGGAAACTCTATGCAAAATTTCAGATCTCTAGCTATTCCCCTTCTGGAGATACTGTGATTGATAAGTGAGTGGGTAGGTATATATATATAGAACACATATATATTTTATCCTAAGGACTTCTTCGAGGGGAAAATCCTACAGGGTCAGAGGCAAGAAAAAGTTACTCCGATAATCAGAGGGGGATGAAGAAGAAAAAAAAAAAAAATCATTATAGCGTGAAAATGGAAAAAGGTATCTTGGCAAACTCGTTAGGATTTAGCCTTCTTCTTCGTTCCAGTGTAAACTTTTACTTATCCGAGAAGATAAAATACAAGTTCAACAGTTCTCAACAACTTTTCAGCCTTTAGAAGTTGTTAAAAGCAAAAAATAAAATATATATATATATATAAAAGAAAAAGAAAATAGCATAAAAGATAATTAGCCTGTTAACTAATCTAAACAACCTTAATAGACTTAGTGACAACGTTTTAAAAATAAATAAAAAAAAAAACTAAAAAAAGCACAACTAAATTGCCCTTTAGTTAGGTTATATAAATTACTAAAAGCAACTGATTTATATTGAGTTAGCGGTGTTTTACTTTCGAATGAATAGACTTTCCTTTTGTTAAACTCTAAATAAAACTAAGTCATTTTGTGTTATAAATGTACCAGTACTTAAGGTTGAAATGGTTTTAAAGTGTTTTTTTTCGTACTAAAGAAAAGATTAAGAAATTGTTTAATCATGAAATTATAATATTTCTTTTTATAATTCTAAAAGATGTTTTCTTTTTGTTAAGATGCAGTTTTGTTATATATTTGTAAAGATTTTGTTTATATTTTTTTTTAAATATAATTAAATGAAAAGAGGCTTCAATTAAAATGAATGTTAAGATGAAGAAGATAGTGAAAAGAAATGTTTTATTTGTGATTCTTTTTTAATATGTAGAGAAATTATATGAAGGAGAAAAAGGGTATTAAGCAAGGTAGTTATACTATTTAGAGAGATGTGGTAATGATTCTTTTAATTTTAAAGAACCTAAGAATTTATAAAGATTCTATTCTATTTGAAAATTATGTATCAATGTATTAAAAGGGTTTGTAAAGAATTAAACATTCAGCTTTTTTTTTAAATCAAAAGACTATTGTTGTCAAGAAGAGGTAAAAGGTTTAAAATGACATTCCTTCAAGAAGGTTGCAGCTAATGAGCTCTCATAACCAAAAAGCATAAGTTTGAAAATTAAATTTAGTTAGTGGTAGTACTTTTGAGCTCCAAAACGATTAAATTCTTAGTTCTAAAAAATTCAGTTAAATGTGCTGGTTAATAAGCAACTTAATAAAACTTTGTTAAAATTGTGACACTCATTAAGGATCAACAATTTCATTGAATTGTAGAGACAAATAAACTGATTAAGGATCAGCAATCTCATTGTTATGACCTCATTAAAATGTTTTCATGTTTCAATTCCATTGATTCAGTCATGTTTCAATCTCATACAGCAAATTATGATGAAATTAAACCGTCTAAACTAATTTTTAGCAGTCTCATGGAGCAATGAATTAAACCATCTAAACTCACCTTTAGTAGTCTCATGGAGCAATGACATTAAACCATCTAAACTTACCTTTAGCAGTCTCATGGAGCAATGGCATTAAACCGTCTAAACTTACCTTTAGCAGTCTCATAGAGCAATGACATTAAACCATCTAAACTCACCTTTAGCAGTCTCATAGAGCAATGACATTAAACCATCTAAACTCACCTTTAGCAGTCTCATGGAGAAATGACATTAAACCGTCTAAACTTACCTTTAGCAGTCTCATGGAGCAATGAAATTAAACCGTCTAAACTCACCTTTAACAGTCTCATAGAGCAATGAATTAAACCATATAAACTCACCTTTAGCAGCCTCATAGAGCAATGAATTAAACCATATAAACTCACCTTTAACAGTCTCATAGAGCAATGAATTAAACCATATAAACTCACCTTTAGCAGCCTCATAGAGCAATGAATTAAACCATATAAACTCACCTTTAACAGTCTCATAGAGCAATGAATTAAACCATATAAACTCACCTTTAGCAGTCTCATGGAGCAATGACATTAAACCGTCTTAACCCACCTTTAGCAGTCAGCGTCAGCAGTTTGCTCTCCCATCAATAATATTAAGCAGCATAGGGCGTGGTCACCTTTGGAAGGTGACTAAATATTTGGGTTTAATTCCCGGACTGGACCTCCCCACTCGATATCGCCGTATTTCGCATTTCTCTTGTTGGAAGTGTACCTGTTTGCTCAGCATTAAAATAAAAAGTGTTTTTATCATGTTTTTTTCATATCTGGATAGGTAGATGCTTATGTAAAGTGGTGACTAACTGATTGCGTATGTTAATTGTAAAGTTAATTTAGCTGATAGAGCGACATACTAATCCCGTGTCATCTATTTTATATACAGTTGTATAACTCATTTGGCTGATCTAGGCCCTTCACGGGCTGTTGCGCCACAGAGTTAGTTAGTTAGGAGGGATCCAGCGTGGCCGAGGCACTAAGTGCCTGCCCGGCTTTTAATGCGTCAAGGCTATCAAAAGGTCAAGGGTTCAATCCCGTGCCATGATGCTCTGACTTGCATCCATGAATCGAGGACGAAGCAGCGCGTGGGCATCCCCAAGAGGTTTCTTTCCCCCACACTTTTTTCTTATTCACAAGGTTCACTAATGACAAATCCATACTCACTTCGGCTGTACAATGAGCAGAGGTATGATGCGTCGAGCGGCTGGAAATAGCTCCCCCAGCTAGTAAAATGGGCCAAAAATATGGCTTAATAGCTAGGTTTGAACAAGTGGTTCGTCCTACCTGTTTTGTACTAGTAGTAGTGAGTTTGTTAAAAGATAAACTGATTAGCTAGTGGACTAATTTTTGAAAATTATATTCCATCAATGGTAGTATATAACAAGTAAGTCTGCTAATAAATTCTTATTTAAAATTGACATTCTGTTAATGGTAGCAGCCAATGACCTGATCAATTTAATTATTTTTGAAAAATAGTTAACTCTCTTTACGTTTAGATGGACTACACATACAAACAATAATTTCAGGTCGGATGAACAAGCCGCAACTTTATGCTCAGTAGAAGTAGTACTAAGGTCCTAGTACTAGTACTAGAAGGGAAGGACGAACCACTCGTTCGAACCTAGCAATTAGGCCATCTTTTATGCCCATTTTACAATCCCCATGGTAAAGAGTTCCAGCCACTTTCTGCTCAGTAACTCTTAGAATTGAATCTTAACATGCATATGTTTTAAACTATGGGTCTATGAAAGGGTTCTGTACATCCTGGCTATTCTCAATCGACAATACCAATTTACTATCAGGGAAAAATATCTATATAGTTTTGAAAATAAACCTGTCTAAGTCAAAGACAGGTTCAGATAGGTCCTTTAATAAACTGGAAGGAACTGAACTTTATTAAAAATATCACTTCAAGATTTATAATTCAATTTTTAATTGCGGGTTTAATTTATTTTCTTTCATATTTGTTAATAAAATTATTTGATATTGGGATTTAATGTTCTTGAATCTTTTAGTTAATTACTCCTTCCTTTAATTCTTGGGAGACATATTGTCTATTCTTAGGCTTTTCAAGAAATATTAAATAAATGTCTCATTTCGCATTTCTCTTGTTGGTAGTGTACCTGCTTGCGTAGCATTAAAATGAAAAGTGCTTTTATCATGTTGTTTTCATATCTGGACGGGTTGTATTCTCATCTTCTCCTTAGGGTTCTGAGCTAGAAGTCTTTTCCTGGCACAAGTTGATTAATGCCAGCCGCCTTAACTCTACGGTTAGACTAACGCAAGACTCAACCCGGTTGTTAAAGTCAAATATAATTAACTGGTCGGCATGCCTCAGGAGTCTTTATGACCTCGCTTTATACCCTCCCATTCAACTCCTCTCTTTTACCTTTTACCTCGGGGGGGGGGGGGGGGGGGGTTACCTATTATAACTTGGGCTATGATAAACTGAACCTTCCTAAAGATTCCCTTACCTTAACAACTTCTAGCCTTGCGAAATGTGAAAACTCTACTTACAAAATATTCTAGGCAAATTCACTGCCTCCATTTAAGGAGCAAATAAGATCGTGTTTCTTCCCCCTTACTACTTCATACAAACCTTTTAATTAATCGACTTTAGAATGAAGTCTAAGATTACATAATGATTAACTCACATTAAGAATTACCTTATTGCTTATAATTTACAGTTACACTATTGTAAATTACAGTAGTCTTAATATGAAGGAAGAGGGTAAATTGTCTCAATAAAAAAGAATAGGTACTTACTTCATATTTAAGTAAAATACTTCTTTCTGAAATTGCATTGTAAGGCTAAGCAAATAAAGCATATTATGATTAGACATTTTCCTGCAGGATAAACCTAAGTACTCGTATAATTATGTATGTATCAGTACATACTAAAGAAATATATATGTCTAGAGAAAAGTATTGTTTTTCTTCCTATTGCCGATCAAATTACTCACTCCTATAATCAAGTATGGCATCAGAATATACGAAAGAAATCTACGTGCTACAATCAGTATACATTTACTCACGCCTATAATCAAGTATGGCATCAGAATATACGAAAGAAATCTACGTGCTACAATCAGTATACATTTACTCACTCCTATAATCAAGTATGGCATCAGAATATACGAAAGAAATCTACGTGCTACAATCAGTATACATTTACTCACTCCTATAATCAAGTATGGCATCAGAATATACGAAAGAAATCTACGTGCTACAATCAGTATACATTTACTCACTCCTATAATCAAGTATGGCATCAGAATATACGAAAGAAATCTACGTGCTACAATCAGTATAAATTTACTCACTCTTATAATCTATGTGTATATCAAATCGAAATACAACATACTGACAGTCAGTCAGAGACATCGCGATGAGTCAGTAACTGACTGAATTTTTGATCATGAATTTAAGGGCTGCTTAGAGTCTTGTATGACTTATGGCAATAAACAAATTCAATTCAAATAATAAATGTATGCCTGCTAAAAAGGGGTTTACTAAACTTGAATCCTTTAGCAGGGAAATACGGGTATGGGGGTAATTACAGAAAAGATTTTCCTTTTAACATTTAATAATAAAGCACCAGTATCCAAAATCAGTAACTAATTAGGTAGTTTTGATCTATGGAGGGACATCTATACATTATCACTCAGCAAATGAAATAGTTGATAAATATATTAATTTAAAAAATAACTTTCACCTTAGCGAAGAATTCAGTACCTATGGGATAATGATAAAACACTGCAAAGTATGGTATTATTGGAAATTGTAATACAAATACCATACTTGTTATGTATGTATAATGTTACGAATGTATATAGTTTTAGTAAAATATATAATATAATGTTTTAACCATACTAGTGTATCACATTAAAAACAAATTACAAGATAAAAAGAACTTTTTATATACTACGTTTTTAAATTTTCTATTGACTAAATAAAAAATCAATATTATGAAACTTGTCAAAATGAAGATTGTAAATATGGGACATGCCAAAACAAATAAAAAAAACTTGTGGATTTTTTCCGAACTAAGTTTTCCATACAGCAAAATTTGCTGAAAACGAATTAAAAAACTAAAGCTAAAATTAGTATGCTGATTTGGTTCATTTATAAATATAGATTGTTTATTCAAATAGATTCTGTAACATGATTTTGCTGTTAGGTTTAAATAAACGATGTCTAAGTAGATAGCCAATCCCATTGTGTTTTATCACACACTCTAAAAATTAAGTCAATTCATTGCCAAAAGGTCGTCGGAGAGAAGAAATAGGGGATACATTAGGCAAAGTGGAAAGATTAGACGTCCGAATATTACTTAGTAGTGCCTTCTAGTTTATCTCCACTTACAAATATACTAGAGGAAGAACGTTTAGATGTAGAATAGAAATTAGGCGGACCATGAATCTGCATTGGTAATGTGTTTTAGATAATTTTCACCATCAAATAGTAGAAGAAGAAATATTGTTAATACGATATTAATTAAATAAGGAGGGAATAGAATACTTTTAAACCTGCTTTAAAAGTAGGTAATTAGTAAGGGCTAGTTTATTTATAGATACAAATAAAAATAGAAGAAGAAAGGTTAGATTTTATTTTATTTTAGGCAAAAGAAGAAAAGGATAGTCCTGAGTCATCCTTAGTTGTGCATTATAGTATATTTTTAGTAAAGGAAGAAAGAATAGAGTATGAAAGGATTCGAATGAGAAGAGAAAAGGATAAATTCAAATGACATATTTCGAAGAAAGTGCTAGTATATTGTTAGTAGTAGTAGTAAATAGTAATAGGGTATAGTTAATTTACAGATACAAATAATAGTAGAAAATGAAAGGTTAGATTTTATTTTATTTAGGTAAGAAGAGAAGAAGATTTTACGTGGAAAAGAGTGGCAATAGATAGATTAGAATGGAGAAGGATGCGGGTAGTATATGCTGAAGAATGGTTACCTCAAGAATAAACAAAATGGTGTTATACATTTTGCGAAAATATAGTATCATAAGAAATTAAAAGGATGAATAAAGAAATTATAAAATTATAGTTAATCTAGTAGAGTTAAAATAATACAGAGATAAAACACAAATAAGTTAGTACAATGGTTAAATAACAAAAAGTAAATAATATTATGGTATCAAAAATAAAAGATAAATAATTATGTAACAACTATAAAAATGATGTATTCTGCTTGTAATTTTTTATTTATTTGTATTAATCGTGTATGATCTGTTAGGAAAATAGCTAAGGAAATTGTATATGCATGCAAAGTATGGTCTTATTATTATCTTATCTTAACAGGGGCACTTGTCATCTTATGACTGGATTTATAACCGGTCACTGTTGTCTCAACAGACACTTTCAGCTGCTAGGATTGGTTGAAAGTCCCACCTGTCGGCTGTGTGGAGAGCAAGATGAAACTCCTATTCACCTACTAAGCTGCTGCCTAGCGTTGGCTCGTCTTAGATGGCAAACCTTTGGATTGCCAATTCTTCCCTTAGAAGAGGTTAAGGGACTGGCTCTGAACAGACTCCTGGCTTTTTGTGAGTCTGTCAGTCTGCTCAGACTATAGAAGAATCAGGGAGAGAATTCTTCACTATCCCGGGTTTGCTCAAAGGACCCACTTAAGTGGTCTATGTCTCTGAGTTTTAAACCCCCCGGAAAAAAAAAAAATGGTCTTATTATGTACAGATATTTAAATGATTTATTATTAAATTAGGGTCCTAAACAAAGTACCTATATTGCATGTACATTTTATAAATATTTTGATTAATCTTGCATTATATGTTAGAAAAACGGTAAAGTAAAATGTTTAAGCATGCAATTTATACACTCCTAATAGGATAATTTATTATTAACTTATAGAAATAATTGCAAATATATGTAAATGTGTATGCGTGTATATATAAATTACAAAAATCAAATAAATTATAATAATAAATTAGATAATTATAAATAAATTAAGTAACAAAATAAAAAAAAATAAAAAATAAAAATAATGCATGTGAACTCTAACTAACCACAGCCTTGGCTGATTTAATCTAATGTAAAAAAAAGAAGAATAATAATTGTTGTAAAAATATTGTAGATTAATAAATGGTTCATTCATTCATTCTTTCATCAAGAAGAGAAAAGGATACTTAGTTATGCGTTATAGTATATTTATAGTTAAGGAAGAAGAACCCTAATTCGAATCCTTTCATACTCTAGAAAGGATTCGAATTAGGGTTGGGATATCGAAAGACAATATCGATATTTCCGATATATCGAGGGAGTTTTTTCTACTGATGAACAATAGAAAAGAGAAGAAAAGGTCACCGCCTTCCGATATTTTTAAAAAATATCGATGTTGCCGATATATCGAAAGATCAATATCGATATAAAATATCGATATTTTTTGGTCCGATGTATCCGAATCGAAGTCCCAACCCTAATTCGTATGAGAAGAGGAGAGTATAAGTTAGATATAGGAGCGTCTATGGAGTTCATCTTAAAGGAATAACAAAAATCGTCTCTCCACGTAAATTTAAACTGGTTTATTTAACAAAGCAGCTTTCAGCCTTCATAAGGCCATCATCAGTGCCGATTGAGAAAGAAAAAAGTTACATGGAAAAGTTAGAAAAAGATAATTGAGACTAGTCTCATGTCGATCTCCGACATGGTATAGGCTCACCTCTCAATTATCTTTTTCTAACTTTTACATGTAACTTTTTTCTTTCTCAATCGGCACTGATGGTGGCCTTATGAAGGCTGAAAGCTGCTTTGTTAAATAAACCAGTTTAAATTTACGTGGAGAGACGATTTTTGTTATTCCTAGGAGAGTATAAGTTCAAATTACATACTTCGAAGTGTGTGCTAGTTTATTTTTAGTTGAAGTGAGCATAAACGAGCTTCTTACATTCAACAAACTATGCATCTTGTCTGTCTGTCAGTAACGTTTACGTGTCCGACGAGAACTTGAGTAAAAGTTGACCGATTTAGTTGAAATTTGGTATACATGTTCCTGCTTTTACTATTACACAGGCTAAGATCGTTGGACAGCGTTATCCGTCCAAGAGTTCGAGCGCAACGCTCGCGTAAATGTAAAATTGGAATCTCAGGACGGGAAAAGATTCTATCATCACCAATTCGAAGAGACGATCGAATGTTTTTTTTTTTTTTCAAAAAACATTTTTTATTAAAACAAACATCGACACTGCTATGAATTAATAAAGATCATTAAAAAGCGGACCTAAACGTTTAATAAAAAGAGAAAACAAGGTTATTATATCTTACGTTCTAACGTAACGATTTTAATAAAACTTCATATACATCGTCTAAAGCATAATCACTTTTGTCTAAGGAATGTAAAATTTCAACTTGATACATCCATAAGTTTTTGTGTAGCGAAGAGATACATTTTATAATAGTTGAAATGGAATGGCCGGGACGTGTAGGGAAGTTAAGGAATAGTAGAATAACCCTTCACCCTCACTACATGTTTCTCTGAAAGAACCATATTCTTTAACTATTAATTCATCATGACTAACTATACAATATTTATTTCATTACGCTCGCTTCAATGATAGAGCCACGCGATGCCTAGTAGTAAATAGTAGTAGGGTATAGTTTATTTACAGATAAAAATAATAGTAGAAGATGAAATGTTATAGTTTTTTTTATTTAAGTGAGAAGAGAAAAAGATACTCCTGAATATACCATAATTGTGCATTATAGTATAATTTCAAATGCAAAAAGTTGGGGAAGAAAGATTACCAGTATAAAATGCATCGAATGAGAAATGGAGAAGATAAGTTTTAAATTAGATACTTAGAAGTGAGTGCTAGATTATTTTACTACGTTTTTATTAGCTTGTTTTCTTGTTTGTTTGTTTGTTTGTCCGGTACAAATCTAGCAATCGATTTCTTACTAACTTCCCGAATAGCTAGACATTTGAAACTTTTAGCATAGCTCAGAACACGATGACAATGCATTATTTTAATACTTTTAGCCATCTTTCAGCAGAATTTAATTGGATTTCAGCAAATTTTGCTGTATGGAAAGTTTGTTCGGAAAAAATCGAATATTTACGCAATCTTCATTTTGACGGGTTTCAAATTTGTAATAGATAAACATTGAATGACAGCAAAACAGGAAATATATCGATTATATTATTTCAAATATATCAACGGCACGGTTTAGATTTGGTGTTGCGGAGATCCGTTGTACAAAGATTTGTCCTTTTATAGGTTTAAGATCAGCTCTCTAGATGGTTGTCATTTATGTGAAGTAAATAGATTCGGAACTATTTTTTTTTCCCTAACATTATATATTATACAACAATAACAATTATATTATCAATATTACATACGAGTCAACAGAAAATTTAAAAACGTAGTTTATAAAAAGTTCTTTTTATCATGAAATTATTTAGAAGTATAAATATATTAGAGAAAGAAGAGATAAGAAATTGGTGGTGAGGGATTAGGAAACGTCTGGACTAACTTTACTAAAGTAGAGGAAGAATAAAAGGAGTCATGTGTGGAGCAAAGATGATAAATATTAACCTACCTTAATATTGCGATTTAGTTAGGTCTAGGAAAAATGATAAAATATTAGAAATTATATAAGAGAAAAATAGTAAGTCTGAATTCAAACTTCACATTGCACTTTGTTTTAGTTGTGAAAGGAACAAAAACAAATAGGGTTAACTTTGTACACTTTCTTTCTTCAGAACAGTAGTTGGTAAAATAAAAAATGATGAATATGTAAATAGTACATATGAATGAAATAGTGTGTAACTCCAAACATGAGTCTAGCAAGTAGAAAAGGCGTGAAAGACTACTCTATCTTATCTCTTCATTATTCACTTCTTATGGTTCATCATTTTAAAAACACAGCGATGTCAAGCGACAGCAATGTCTAGTATCATATTCTCTTGTAAGCTTGTTGGGTTTTATATCAAATCTTTGTAGATATTTCACATCACGTCATCTTGTATTGTTTGCTATTATGTATTATTTCACTTGTCTCTCTCTATGTATATTTTTTATTTCAGCTTCTTAGGTCTTATTTATTAACTTAAGTGGATGATAAAAGAAAAGGAAAAAAGAAATGGTTCATATTAAGAAGAGATATAAAGAAGAGAGTTTTGGTAAACAAATATCAACAGATTACGAAATGTCTGATTATTTAATATGTGGTCTTTTACTAAAATGAAAATATATGGGAAGTATATTATTTTTACTTGATTTATTTTATACGATTCAAATAACATTTTGTTTGTCTTTTATATACTATATATATCTATTAAAGAGAATTTCGAATAAAGTTATCTAAGGTAATTTATTCCTCTCTTTATAGTTTAAAATGTATTTTTATAGAGGAGTAATACGTTGTATTAGTATTTGAATGTTTTGGGACACTGTGATCCGTTCTAGTCTAAAGCCCTCTTCTCTCTTGTTTCGGGTGTAAATGTATCAAAGCTTTAGCTCGATATAGACGCAGAGCTCAGGGCCGTCCAGTCAGTGATTTTCCGCATCTCTGAACGAGCTAAAATCCTCTTTAGTCAAGCTTTTTTCTTCCAGTAAAACAGTTCGAACCCTAGGTCCAACAGTTAAAGCGTCTGGGGTCGGTGGTAGGGGAAGGTCCGTCCGGCTCGTCTCCGCTCTGCAATCTCTACCCTCACAGTGTTTAACCTTCTCTGACAGATTTTTTACCGCTTGATTGCACAGAGATTCAGAAAATCCCGTTATGAAGTTTATATTTATTTTTGTTGTTTAATTTATAAAAGATATGTCATATGGCTTTTATAAAATCATCTTATCTGTTTATACTCATGTCTGCTTTCACTCAATATTATTTTATTAAGTCCAATCATTTTATACACTAATACATGGTAGATATATGATAAAATATATGTTTTCAAGTGTAACATATTACGATACTTCGGGTTTCTGTTATTGATGGGATGGATTGATGATAGTGATTGACGGATTTCTACATATTTTGAAATCCGAGCTTCCATAGGGTAGGTGATTCTGTTAATCTGACTGACGATTTAGTGGATCTTATCAATATTTTCTTGAGTCCGTACGTGTGCGTGCCACCACGGAAGACACTTGCTACGCTAGGTCTTCCGAGTCTCTTGATGCCGAGGACAATAATGTGAATAAGAGTTAACAAGATTCATAAAATTATATTTAACTCTCTTTTATAGCCAATGCTAATACAATGACCAAACAAGCCTTCTCCTTACAAGACATCCACACTTGATGGCAGTTTATTGTCGTCTGACTGATATTAACTCATTTTGACTGTCAATCTGATATTGATAGAGTAGGGTCCTTGTGATTGAAACAATCTCACTCTGGATCAATCAGATTGTCAATCCGATTGGACACGTTGTATTGTATAAGTGACAAACTTGTCACTTTTAAAATGCATGCAGCAAAACACTAGATTTTCAAAAGCTGGGATGTTCACTCGAAGCTGGTCACCATGCATCCACTGTATTGTGGCACCAATTCTCACTCAATACTAAAGTTTACCAGTTTTTTCACGATTTCACCCTTTTCTTAACCTTTTCATCCCCCCTTAAAAATTTTTTTTATTTGTTATTGGTCCTTTTATTACGAAATATTTGCTGACTGACCATTTCTATGTCATTAGACCGTGTTGGATTTATGAGAGTAATAGGTTTGTTCCAACCACACTTCAAATTGGTTTGGAACTGTCCGACGCATGCGCATCGGACCAAACTTATTCATTTTTGCTAATGCACATGCGTCGTACAGTTTGGAACTAGTTTGAGGTGTAGTTGGAACAAACCTAATATGTTTTATCTGTCAGAGAATCCAGCCTACTTTAGGAAACATTGAAAACATACTGATAGATAATTGAGAAAGATCTGTATTCTTTAAAAACTTCTTTTAAAAAGAAATGTAGGTCTAAAAGACGAAATATAACAAGAACGAAATAAAGCGAGGAGAGATACAAAATAAATAGAAATAAACATGTATAGACATCTATAAGAGAAATAAAGCACAGACAACTGTATTTGATTGTCTTTTCAAAATCTTGCTTCGATACCAAAATACAGTTTTTATCTCCTTTTCCACAGAAATAACGTTGTTCTGATTTAAGACATATAACCTTGTATCAATCGAAACTTCCCCTATGCCTTCCTTCTCTTCAATGCACTGAAGAATTTATTTACTGAAGGAAAGAGATTAAGAATTGAAGTATATTTTGTAAGAAATGTACAATTTTTTAGTGCTTGCAATCGGATAAAGTATAGAAGTAAAATCTATATATACCTGGAACCACTGGACCAATGACCATGGAATTTCGTAGGTATGTTCCTTTTAGCCCTTAGGAGTTTGCTAAGAAATATTTTTATAATTCACCATCTTCATTTAAAATGGTGGACATTTATATGCATAATTTAATTTTTGTGATATCTACGAAACTCAACGAAATTGAACTAGAACCTAAAAATTAGGTAGCTCTCTTTTATGACAAAAACTCTTATAGAAATAATAGGCAATTTTGATTAGGGATGGGTCAAAAAGGATCAACCTGATACTTTGAACCTGGTACTGGGAAGTACCTGGTACGAGTATCGGGTACTTTAGAAATAAACCGGGTATTTTCAGTACCTGGTTCAAAAAGTACCTATTATTGTGAAGGAGACACCAGGCACCAACTTTGATTCCTAGATGATGGCTATTTATATGTAAAATTTGCCAAAGCCATATCTCTAGAACCAATTGCACTAGAACATTTAGGTAGGTTCTTCTTTGCTTCTAGGTTTTAGTTATAAAATATGTTTACAATCCGCCTTCTTGAATCAAGATGGCGGCTATTTATATGCAAAATTGGAAATTACGATACCTCCAGAAAAAATTGTAGCATCTTGAAATTTAGCTTACTTTTATAACAAAAAATTTCTATCATGACATATTATGCTTATTTAAACCATATCCCTTCACTAACATAGTTATCACCCGTTCTTTGAAATGCTAAAATAAAAGCTTTATGGTATGATAATACCTAAAATAATATTAATGTCTGCCAAGATTGGATTTTCCGAATTTACGAGTAGATCCCCAAGGGGTCAATAGGGGCAAAGTAAAATACGAAGAGGAATTGAGCCAATATTGGTTTTTTGAAGTTAGGAAGTTAATACTTGGGAATGAGTTTCACTTTGGGACGTGAGCCTATATATTAATAAACATTAGGATGTAAGCTTATATATTAATAAAAGATAATTCCAATTTTAGCCCAGAGATGCGATGAAACACAGAGGGAGGGTAGATACGCATGGAAATTACTTCAGCTTTTCCTGGAGAGTAAACTTTTGAAACTACTTTGATAAAATTTGGATGGCATGTCAAAGATAGCCAACAGATGGTCATATTAATTTTAAACTTTCTGGGCACAGGCATATAACCTAATTTTTTATAACTTGGGCTTTGAAAAGTTTTTGTTTGTTAGTCTAATGATAACTGGCGCAGAAATTGATCAATATAAACGAAATTTGGTGCACAGCTGTATTTTAGCATTTGAAACAACTGTTCAGGTTTTGGAAATTTCACACTTAATATTTTCAATATGACGGACGACTAAAAAATTTTTTTAGTTGTAATGTTATACATCGTTTTGAAGACTTTGAAGAATAGTCAAAATCCAGTAATAGGACGAAAGGAAACTATAAGTTGTCAAACACGGTCAGAATTTTATTTATGGACTGAAAACAAAAAATGCTTTAAACTTAATTTAGACTTAAACAATAAAATCTAGAAGATTTTTAATTAAAAAGCAATTATAGTATAGATTCTGCGCAACGGTACTTTAACACAAACATCGAATAATATATTTGTATAAGTATAATTCTAGTTATTATTAATAAATAAATAGAATAAACAAGTAGAAGTCTAGCTATTATTAATTACTAGGTAGAATAAACAAGTAGAAGTCTAGTTATTATTAATTACTAGGTAGAATAAACAAGTAGAAGTCTAGTTATTATTAATTAATAAGTAGAATAAACAAGTAGAAGTCTAGCTATTATTAATTACTAGGTAGAATAAACAAGTAGAAGTCTAGTTATTATTAATTACTAGGTAGAATAAACAAGTAGAAGTCTAGTTATTATTAATTAATAAGTAGAATAAACAAGTAGAAGTCTAGCTATTATTAATTACTAGGTAGAATAAACAAGTAGAAGTCTAGTTATTATTAATTACTAGGTAGAATAAACAAGTAGAAGTCTAGTTATTATTAATTAATAAGTAGAATAAACAAGTAGAAGTCTAGTTATTATTAATTACTAGGTAGAATAAACAAGTAGAAGTCTAGTTATTATTAATTAATAAGTAGAATAAACAAGTAGAAGTCTAGCTATTATTAATTACTAGGTAGAATAAACAAGTAGAAGTCTAGTTATTATTAATTACTAGGTAGAAGAAACAAGTAGAAGTCTAGTTATTATTAATTACTAGGTAGAATAAACAAGTAGAAGTCTAGTTATTATTAATTAATAAGTAGAATAAACAAGTAGAAGTCTAGTTATTATTAATTAATAAGTAGAATAAACAAGTAGAAGTTTAGTTATTATTAATTAATAAGTAGAATAAACAAGTAGAAGTCTAGTTATTATTAATTAATAAGTAGAATAAACAAGTAGAAGTCTAGTTCTAGGACAGCATTAGTATGTTGATATCATTACACCAAGAGTCCTGTAATTCTGTAAAAGCTTAGAGAAGCTGAAGCTTCAGCTTAGTGACATTGATTGATGCTCAGGCCACCTTCAAATTCCTAATCAACCACCAGTATTTATTACACCTTGTCACCACTATTTTTTTTCTTTTGCTTCCTCAACCACTGCCACCATAACTTTTTCTTTCAACCAGAAAACATTATCCTTTTTTTCTTTCCCGATTTTTCTTTGTCAAATTTATGGTTTTATTTTAAAGGTAGACTTACACTTTTACACAAAAAAGAGAAAACCATTAGATACTAAAACTTGTAGACGACCTCTATAGATATTATTTTTTTGTATAAAAATGAAAAAAGAATTGAAAACCACACTTTACTCTTTACAACACGAAATATATAAATATATATACCTATATATTATAGGAAAGGAGAGATATAAAGATGAAAAATTAAAAATAACTTGTTGAAATACCAAAAATTCTTGTGCAATTATTTTCTTTCTTTTAAATTTTAAGATAAAGTTATTGATAAATGATTTCATAGCTTCGAATTATAGATGGTTTAGAAGTTTAACTAAGCTTTAAGAAAAAGAAATAGAAAGAAGTTTTAATGATTGAATAAAAGTTATTTTATTTTCAAAAGAACATTGAACAAGTCAAAGATACAGAAATATAGTTTTAGAGTTTGATTTCCTTTCTAAATTAAATTATCATTTTATCATAATTGTAATTTTTATGAAAATATTAGAATTAAAGTTTTCCAGCGCTTAAGAGAATTTATAAAACAATATTAAAAAATAAAACTAACACTTTATTGATATTTTTAACATGGATATGTTTTAGCTCTGTGGTACAGAAGACATTTCTGAACGACGTGAAAAATGTGACGCTTTTAAGTATCGTTCCAAGAAGTTAGGGTTTAACAGGAGGTCGATAGGTTTTCATTTAGAGTACATTATTTTGACGATAAGAGGGCTGGAGTTTCAAGGGCTAAAAGACATGAAAAATGTGACGCTTTTAAATATCGTTCCAAGAAGTTAGGATTTAACAGGAGGTCGATAGGTTTTCATTTAGAGTACATTATTTTGACGATAAGAGGGCTGGAGTTTCAAGGGCTAAAAGACATGAAAAATGTGACGCTTTTAAATATTGTTCCAAGAAGTTAGGATTTAACAGGAGGTCGATAGGTTTTTATTAAATAGTACAATAGTTTGACGATAAGGGCTGGAGTTTCAATAAACGACATGAAAAATGTGAAGCTCTTAAATATCGTGCCAGGAAGTTGGACTATCATAAGAGGTAAATAGATTGGTTTTCACTTATATTCGTTGTATGTAGTAGTATATTTCGCCTGTAGAAGTTTTAGAATAGAATAGAATAGAATTTTTATTTGTGTAAAGCATATTAGAAGCTTTGAACAAATAGAGTTTAGTTTTTTTAAATGTTAATTTCGGCAACATCATCAAACATTGTAGGTACATGTAGTTAAAGAAAAAAAAATCAATAAATAAATATAATGATAATAATAAAAGTCTAAGTAATGCAATAATTCCTTCTTAAAAATGAAAACAAATAAGGTAAAATAAAATAAAAATCTGTGTTTACATTTATGCAATAACAAGATGGAATCATGATAGTATGCACTCATTTCAAACAATAATAATAAAGTTAAACATCGAAACAATACTGAACCGCTTATCTCAAATCTCATCCAAATTAAAATATTACCAACTGCAAAATGATTAAATTTAAATTATAAAATTGAATAGCCTCTTGCTATAATATTGTACTACTGATAATAGGAATACCACTTCAATTTGTAATTAAAACAAAAGTATAAGTTTTACTTTAAATCAAATTATGAAGGTAAATTAGAGTAAAGTAAAGTAAAATTTAATCTTTCCGTAGTTTGAATTTCAAAAGTATAAGCATTTAAAATTAAAATAACTTAAATAGAAGTTCTATATTTTATATTAAATGACATCAGAGCTCCTAGCGGACCAAAATGGTAATCAAAATGGATCAATGTTTTATCATTTCTCACCTTAAGATTCATCTAAATGTCGATATGTGGATTCAATGCCTAAAAATTTTCCATGAAATTAAGAAAAAAACTATAATTTTTTCTTCTTCTTTTGTCATTTAAAAATTAAGTAAGAGTTTACGCTATACCTTTAGATGTTACTATTTCAGAAAAAAAACAGATAAACAAACGCAGACGGACTTAAACTTTGATGGGTTATTTTTCCTTTTTTAGCTCCAAGAGTATAAAGTGGTAGTGATAAAAAAAAAAAGATGATAAAAACAAGGCCTCAAACGTAAAATAGTTCAAATAAGTGGAAATTGTTAAAGATATAGGAATTTAGATGGGAACTTAGGAGAAGAAATTTGTCATTCCCGTATAACTTTTGAAACGCCCTCAATTGTCCCTGAGGTTTAAAGTTACAGTTCTCTAATACATTTTTAATAGTGATATATAGTACTGAATTTAGGTGTGTAATTAGGAAATGATAGAGAGGTAGGAGATTAATTCAAAACTGCATAAATTTCAAAATCATTCGTGTTAATAACATAGTTCTCTAGAAAACTTTAGAGTGCTCCAGTTTACTTTCAATTAATAACTGTAGATGGTAAGAGATGATATTAATTGTAGGGATAAAGAATAGAAAGAGGGAATAGAAATAATTTCCTTAACCAAATCAACTGAAAAATACCCTTGTGATTATAAATAAAGTAGTCTGGATAAATAATGTTCTAAGATAGTGCCAAGTAGTATTTAGAAGTGAAAATATAGGTTAATAATTAGGGGTTAGGAAAAATTAATAAATTGGAAATGCTCACAAAATTTGTTCGTTGCTATCAACAATCTATCTTGTAACAGTGGTGCAACCTAGGATTATAGTTATGGTGAATAACTTACTTGCTTACCCACCCCTAATTAATGAGTAAAATTAATGAGTAAAAATCTCTTTGTCTTAAAAGTTATTATTATACTAAGTGATATTATCACATTTACATACAGAAGTGTGATGTTACTTTTGCTTAAAGTTCTTTGGACTAAATATCACTTCCGCTCAGGACTGCAAGCATTATAATCTAGATCCAGAGAAATGTTGAGAGAAACTGTTAAGAGTGAGAAAATGAAATGGCAACTTTCTAAGTAGGAGCTAGGAGTTATCAGAGGATGTAAACACCTTCAAGTCTGGAGGCAGACTAAAGGAATAAGGAGAGTTGGGCCGTGAAGCAGTCAACATTAATTATATTGACTCTAAATCTAATTTCCAATTTAATCTAAATCTAATTGAATTGCATGTAGAAAGTCATGACTGTTACAAGTTGTACAAGACTCTTTTCTTGGGTCTAGACTGATGGCTTCTTAATTAGGTTAAGGAATTACCCCTTGAATCGAAGAATCTAATTCTAGGTAGACTAAAAACTAATTATACAAATAAAATTAAAAAGAAATAATCAGGGTTTTCCTGTGATTTTATGTGAAGGAGGAAGATTAGTTGTGATCTCCACGACTCTATTTGGCACAAAAAATTTGAGCAAATCATGTTCAGTTTTGAGCCAACCGATGACAACTGTAGAATCGATAGAGCAGTAAATGCTATCAACATTTATTTTATTTAAAAAAGTTAAGACAGAAAAAGTTAAAGAAGTACATCGCATCTCCACGATTTTATTCGGCACGAAAAGTTTGAGCAAATCACGTTCAATTTTGAGCCAACCGATGACAACTGTAGAATCGATAGAGCAGTGAATGCTATCAACATTTATTTTATTCAAAGGAAAGTTTTTTAAAGGAAAGTTAAGACTTACGAAAAGCTAAAAGAAGAGCACCGTACAGTTCCAGTTTAGGAATACTTAAAGTCTTCAGGGGAGTAAACTTGGTTTTAGCTTTATTTTAGTAGATACAGAACAGTTTTTCCCGCTTTTTAAACTTTTTAGTAGATTAATACTGAGTATTTTACCTTGGAAGCATAGCAACAACAAATAACGACAACAGTTAGTAGACGCAACCGAAAGGGAAAGATATCTTTGTACTCGAACTGTGGACAGTCGAAGAAGATATTTGACGAAGTCTCTCCATTTATCCATTAAAGGTTCGGGAATTATATGAATAAAGACATGTGTATTCTAATTAGTATAAAAGACTCTATTCCTGGATCTAGACTCATGGCTTCTTTATTAGGTTAAGGAATTAGCTCTTAAATCAAAGAATCTAATTTTAGGGAGACTACAAATTAAATTTAAGAGAAAAAAATTACATTGTCAGAAATATCGCCTGTACAAAAAATCCTGTAGTGAAATCAGGTACTGTACATATTTCATAAGAACACAATAAGCTTACCCCAAACACTTATGGTTATAAATGTGATAAATGAAATAGAAGAGGAAGAGAAGAGAGACTAAAACTGCCCCACTAGCATAATTTATGTGTAACTTATGTTAATTTTCGTTGATGATAAATAGCGCCTTCTTTAGAACTTTACAAGTTTTGTTAATTTAATATGATTTTATATGGTTAAGAAACTATTGATTTAAAAGCCAAAGTCAACTATAAACATTTTGAAGACTGCTATTGGTATGCCATCATTTAGGCATAACTTGGTGTACTGTGTTTAGGCAGAAAGTTTATCACATCTCAACGAAGGGTTGGTTTTATCTCACTGCGTGTCTTCACGCAGTTCTACCACTCTTAGTTCCGCTTTGTTGAACACAAAGGGGGAAGTGTCATGGTTGCCAAAATGATCTGATATAACTTCCCTAGAAACAACAATATCCCAGTGTTAATTCATTTAACCTCTCTACAGTATAACCTTTCAGTGTAGGCCCGTGACATAACCTTTAAACTAGTGATAAACAATCACCCCTACCCTATTTCTACCCTAACACCATTTACTGTTTAAGAGTTACAACTATGACCGTTCCTAAAATTCAATATTATCTATAACTGCCGCACTAAATTCTAAAATAATAACCTTTCCATGTGAAATACAGTATCAACTGTTTCGATACAACCCATTTTTTCTTAATAAAAAAATATCGTGCCAACTCGGAAAAAACTATTCGATCCCAAAATCCACTTTACCATCACGTAGAACTTAAAATTGAAAGATGAAGTGAAAACAACGCCTACTTTCAAAATTAATTAAGAAGTAATAATTTTTATTAATAAAACAATTCTTGGCCCATGTAAGAAAGAAAATAGTATATCTAGCCTGAAGAAGCCCGAGATGTAGGGAGAAATATAGCTGAAAGTATAAGAGAAGATATTGAAGAAAAATTAAATGTCTTAATTTATATAATATAAAACAAAAAAAAACCCTGAAGAGATCCAAAAATACTTCTTGCATACGAGTCCGCAAGACAGTGAGACATTTTCATGTTTTCGCTCTGCGTAAACTACCGACATAAAATGAAATAAAATCGGTAATTTATTCAAGTAATTGATAAAAGTAGATGGAAGATAATTTTTATTCTTATCTCCACACCGGCACTGCCGCGGGTTGATTACAAAATACTGAATTCAAAGGCGCAGGCCCGTCTTCTACGAATTGTTAATATGCCTTCATACCAGGTAGGCCGAGAGGGCTGAGAGTTGATGGCAACCTCCTGTACTTTCCTAACTCCCTGTCACACGTATAAATCTTTTCGACTCTTCGGCCCTATGTCGTGCGGTGGAGGGAGGCCCAACAGCTGGAGACTGGATTACACACCTCCTATAGCTTTTTAACTCCCTGTTATACTTTTCTGAGTTTTTAAGCTAAAAGTAACGTAACGTTTTTGACTTTATTCTATAGCCTAAACATAAAAATATCAAAATCATATAGCTTATAGTGTTTTAATACAAATAAAGTGTTTAAACACTACTAAAGAAAATAATATGAGTTTCGCTTCCGAGATTACCGAGGATAACGAAAGCAATGTGATCATTCTGAAGAACAAAAATTGTTTATGTGTGCGATCTCAAAAATTCCAAGACAGAAATCCGTTTCAGACATCAGGGACCATTTTGGGTTTCGTGTCTGTCTGTCGGTCTGTCGCTCAATATTTGCGAACCAACATATCTTTAACATTTCTATCTCTACACATAAGAGTTTATTGAAATTCGTATGGTAGGCCACAATTAGCCACAATTAGCACAATTAGCCCATTGTTGGTCCTCATGTAAATTTCAACCATCTGCACCCATTTGTTTCTCTTCCACTTATGCACAAACATTCATTTTTTTCGTCTTTATCATAAAATGTACTTATCTGATTTTTATGAAATTTGGATGGTTTGTCGACAGTAGCTCGCAGCTGGCACTAGATTAATTTCAACTGTCTGTGCTCTTTAAACCTTGCTAAATTGATACTTTAATTTATGTACAATGTACACCTATGTCTTAACTGTCTTCATGCTTAAACCTATGTCTTTAAAGGACCTTGATGTCTGAATAGTATTTTTGAATTCGGAAGCATAAACTAATTTCAATCATCATAATGATCTAAAATAATTCCGTTACCTAAGTAAGCTTGGAAGCAAAATGCTAATTTGGGTTTGTATGTCCCAGAGGCTAAATTCTCTTCAAAATGAAATAAAATAGTAAAAAAACACTAAAATATCGAGTATTTTCTAAGAAAAGTTACCACATTCATTTTCCAGATGTCTCCAACAAGTTAGTTGGGGTCTTCAATTTATTTTCAATTCTCATTATAATATATTTATTAAAAGCACTTTTTTTTGCCCACATGAGGTATCAAATAGATGTCTTAAGTGTCATATATGTTGCCTACAATATACAATCACACTTACTAAACTGGTGACCCCGATGCTACAAGGTCCTCTTAAAGAGTTGATCTAGGGTGTGAAAAGCAATGGAGCACACACAGCTTTACAAAAGGCCAAATAGACCAATGCACTGAGTATAATATTAAAGTATTGCAGTGCTCATGAAAAATAATGAAACAGTCTCACTAGGTTTAATTTGCATTTTAAGAGTAAAATACAATGTGATAGATATAATGACCAATATAACATTACAAGGGCAATAAAATATTCGAGTTTATTTATTAAATTTGTATTTAAAAGTTGGGATATATAATGATACACTGCTTTTTAATTATTAATTACAGGAATGTAACTTCATTTTTAATCAAAAATGCTTATAATTATATTTATATTATTATTCTTTGTAAATCAAATATTAGGCCCATGCTTTAATGTATCGTTTGATATTAATGTACAACGTCGCACTTTTGAATCCACTCATTTGTTACCCATTATATAGAATCAAATTAGTGAACAAATTATAATATACATTCAATTGAAGTCGATACCGGTATATTGTATACATTTATATTTTAGAAAGTTAATATATACGTTTTTTATATGGAAATTAACAAAATGTCTACAATTTAGTATACGGGAGGGAGGAGGTGAGGAGGAAGGAGTAGTACAAGTGTGAGAACAGCACAAATCAAATCAATAATGGCGTCCACGACCAAATTTAATCAAAGAAAACTTGGGACATAAGTACCACTTAAACAGTTAGGTACATGAGATTTTCTCAATACCAGCCGTATCCTATCTGCAGTTTAGGCGTACTATTTTGGAACATAGTTCCTTATGGCACGTTACAGCGTCTGGAGCACGGCAGTGAAACACAAAAAAAAACGACCGTCACAAAACTAAACATCACGAAATCGACCGATGACGTTAACTTGAGTAAATGATACCCGATTTAGTTGAAATTTGGTATACATGTTCATTTTACCAATGAAATTGCCAGTGTCGTTGGACAACGTCATCCACCTAAGCGTTCGCGTAAGCCTTTAATAGTTTTAACAATCTTTATTACTTCATAGCGGTGTCTTTGTTGGTTTTAATAAGAAGAAAAATATTTGAAAAAAATGTTCATCGAATAGGGAGGTGATGATAGAATCTTTTCCCGTTCTGAAATCCCAATTTTTCATTTAAAGCTCACGTTTACGATAACGCTGTCCAACGAACTTAGCCAGAGAATTAGTGAAAGGAACAGGAATACCTTATTTCAACGAAATCATTCAACTTTTAAGAGATTGTAAGATAACGGTAAAAACTTTGTTTTGCCTATTTTAAACGTTTAGGTCCACTTTAATAGTTCTAACGATCTTTATTAATCGCTAGCAGTGTCTTTATTGGTTTCAATTATAATAATTATTTGAAAAAATGTTCGTCTCATCGAATAGGTAGGTGATGATGGAAACTTTTCCTGTGTTTAGTTATTAGATCAACTATTAAAGTAGAATTAAACAATTCTAATTCTACTTTCTAACATTTGTTTAGTTCTACTTTAATAGTTGATCTAATAACTGAATAAGTCTTTATAAGAACTGTTCTTTATGTTAGCCATTGATCTCAGAAATGCGGCAAGGATAAAGATGTTACAGAGGGGAAGTAGGAGAAATACGCAAGATTTTAGAGCAGCAAGAACAAAAGCCTCCCACATTCTAAGAAAAAAGAAAAGGGAAAGAGAAACACAGAAAGTGAGGGAAATAGAAGAGATGGCGGAAAGGAAGGAGATCCGGAGAATGTATGGAAAAATAAGAGATGAAAAGAGAGGTTTTCTAAGCACGGACGACAATGATAGAAGGAAAAGATGGACCTCTGATTGCAGAACCAGGAAGGGTTCTGGAGAGGTGGGCTGAATACTTTGATAGTCTTCTTAACCACATTGGGGGAGAAGACTCAGAGGAAGGAACAGAAGAGTTTACGATAGACCTTAATGAAGAGAATCAAGCAGATGGAGAGGAGGCTGTCCCAGAGCCAACGCTAATAGAGGTATGTAATGCTATCAAGAGTATGAAAAACCACCGGGCTCCTGGTGAGGACAAAATTACTGCAGAACTCTTGAAATATGGAGGGGACGCTCTGAACGACAGTATCCATAAATTAATAAAGAACATCTGGGTCAAAGAAAAAATGCCAAGTGAATGGAATGTGGCCTTGATATTTCCCATACATAAGAAGGGTTCAAAAGTCCAGTGCCCCAACTATCGAGGAATATCACTTCTTAATGCTGGCTACAAAGTACTCACTAAAGTTATTGCGAGTAGACTGGAACCATGGGCAGAAAGGGTGCTTGGAGACTACCAGTGTGGATTTCGAAGAGGAAGATCGACAACGGACAAAATTTATGCAATAAGGATGCTACTGGAAAAGTGTTATGAGTATAATATCTCAGTGCATCAACTATTCCTAGATTATAAACAAGCATATGACAGTGTTAATCGTCAATACCTGTATGAAACTCTGAAAGAATTAGGAATCCCCATGAAAATTGTACGACTTGTCCAAATGACCATGGCGCCATCAGCAGGAAAGGTAATGGTGTCGGGTAGCACCTCGAGAGAGTTTAGCATCAATAGAGGCCTAAGACAAGGAGACGCACTATCGTGCACTTTATTTAACTTGACGCTTGAGAGCATAGTTCGAAAGATGGAAGTGAACCCAGGGGGTACGCTATTCAATAGAATGGTACAGTGCACAGCGTATGCAGATGATTTGGATATTTTGAGCAGAAGAGAGGGGGATATGAAATCATCCTTCCAACTTCTGCGAAACGAATCGAAGAGAGCCGGGCTAAGCATTAATGAGGGCAAGACAAAGTACATGGAAATGACCCGTAACCGAGGAATCCCAAGAGATGATATAGAGATTGATGAGTACAGGTTTGAGAAAGTTTCAAGCTTCAAGTATTTAGGCTCACTCTTGACTGAGAACAATGAAAATAGCCTTGAGATTAAGGAGAGAATAAAAGCAGGAAACAAAGCCTACTTCTCTATACAGCACCTTCTTAAGTCAAAGCTACTAAGCTGGAACTCAAAAAAGCAAATATACAGAACAATTCTCAGACCAGTGGTAATGTACGCATCGGAAACTTGGGTGATGACCAGCAGGGATGAAGTCTTACTTGACACATGGGAGAGAAAGATGCTTCGAAGGATATATGGACCAGTCTGTAAAAATAATGAATGGAGGATCCGAACTAACCAGGAGATCTATAGTCTTTATCAAGAGCCAAACCTGGTCACAGAAATTAAGCGAGGGCGATTAAGATGGCTAGGGCATGTGGAGAGAATGCCGGTAGAGAGAGCGGTCAGCAAGATCCATCGACTCAAGCCTGAAGGCAGAAGACAGCGAGGCAGACCACGCAAAAGATGGCTGGACGATGTTGAGGAGGATTTGCGGAGTCTTGATGTGAGGCGATGGAGAGGGAAGGCACAAGACAGGGAAGAATGGAGGAGGATCGTGGAGGAGGCCCGAGCTCTTCAAGGGCTGTAGCGCCGCGGAGTAGTAGTAGTAGTTCTTTATGTTATACTATACATATTGTTATCAACACTTAACTGAGATAAGTTATGTTAGATATGGGAGCGTCTATGGAGGTCATCTTAAGGAAAAATAAAATTGTCTCTCCACGTAAAATAAACTCTTTACTAGCTAAAGATCCTTTCAGCCTTCATAAGACCATTATCAGTGCCTAAGAACAAAGAGTAGGTGATAAACCATGATTTATTACCTACTGTTTGTTCTTAGGCACTGATGATGGCCTTATGAAAGCTGAAAGCAGCTTTGGCCAGTAAACAATTTATTTTACGTGGAGAGACAATTTTGAGATTTAATTAGTTGTAATATTAAGTAGGCAATTTACCATACCGAAGCTCTTGTTTATTCTCAGGGCTCTTAAGAGATATAATCACACATTGTTCTTCGAAGTCAGATAACTAATTTGCGAGGAATGAGTGTTATCTGAAGAATAGTGCTTCCAAAAACTTAATAATATATCTCAAAAAGCGATCATCATTTACATGATCATTACATAATGAAATCATCATTTACTCATCATCATCATTTTTATCTCTACATTATTATATTTTCAATAATTACTCAATATTTTCATATTGTCGATTTGGAGTAATAACTTTGATCCGAAGGTTGCATTTTATTCCTATCATAATCTTCAGAAACATAAATCATCAATCTAATTTATCCTTTAAATTATTTTTGTTTTTTGTTGTGTTTTTTTTGTGTGCATTATTAAGATAATATGAATTTCTAATCAGATGCATAAGCAATTTCAGTGACTTAAATTTAGTAAAGATAATACGCGAGACAATGAATAGTAATAAAGATCAAGTAAACTTTAAATAAACCTTTGTAGAAGGTAAAAACGAAAAACTCTCTCAAAAAAATTTGATTTCTTTCTTAAAAAAAAAAATCAAGTTTAAATAAAGTTTTGTTGATTTTTATAAATGTCAAATAAGAGAGAGAAAGACCCCTTTTTAGGACTTCATTGGTTAAAAGAGAAGCAGGAAAAATGTTCGCTTTTTTAAACCGACTTTGATAGATTTTCCCTTTAAATTATTTACTTAAAAGAATTTATTTTTTTCTGACATTCAGCATTTCAAATTGTTTTATTTAACATTCGTTAAAAACACAAAGGAGAGGAAAAAGACCGGTATTTTTAAATCAACATTTTCTGTTTTTCTTCTTCTTTTTTAACTAAGTATAAGAATAATTAAATAATTATTATTTTAGTTGTGAAAGTTTTTTTTTTTTTTAATTAATTGTTAAGAGTAATATTAATTAATAATTTTTTTCGTAGACTGAAGATATTGTGTGAGAGCAGAAATTAGATATTTAGATTTCGACGTTTTGAGGTCGTTCTTTAAAGGTTTCATCAAGCTGGAACTATTTTAATTTGGATTTAGAGTACATTTAATGGGATTCAATGTGTTGGGTTTTGGATTCATCTTTCCCGCCTCCTCAGTGGCGGCGCTTTTCGTACGCCTCTGATAACCTCACACCTCTTCCTCTTTAGTTTTTTCCATTTAAAGTTCACTTAAATAGTAAGTGCTAGACAGTTTTGTGTTGTGTCACCGAAGTGAAGTTCATCTGCCACCGACCCCAGGCCTGGGACATCACCACCTCGTGCCTACGCAGCACCAAGTAAGCCACTTTTCTTTCTCTACCTCTACCCTCTCCCTTTTTCCTACACAATGATTGATTGTTATGACTGAGATTTTCTGGTAGGTACCACTTCATAATTATGACTAGAGAGGTTAATAGAAAATAACACAACAATATTTTATATTTATATGTATACTAGAAATCTATCATACATTTGATGTCAATAATTATAAACTACAACACACATGTCAGAAAAATAGGAAATTAGACTTTTTAAAAATTTAGAAATTCAGAGAGCTATCCAAGACACAAATTTAGAATGTTTTAATTTAAGATCTAACCTTAATAACTCTGACCTTGTAAAACCTATAAAAATACTGCCAATTGGTGTGGCACTTAGCTTCCTCGCATCCTATCCACGTACTTACAAGTCATTATTGTCAAATTGGTTTAATTGTTTCCCCCGTTTTTTTTAATCTGTAAAAATTGTTTAGATTTTTTACACGAATAATTAAAGTATCAATTTAGCAAAAGTTAAAGAGCGTAGACAGTTCAAATTAATCTGTGGCTATCTGCAGGATACTTTCGATAAACTATAAAAGTTTCATTCAAATCAGATAAGTACTTTTGAAGCTATAGGTGTAAATAAATGTATGTTTGTGCGCATATGGAAGAGAAACAAATAGGCGCAGAAGGTTGAAACTTATATGGGACCAACAATGGGCTAATTATGACTAACCACCCAAATTTCATTAAAATTTAACGTTTAGTTTTTAAGATATGTTGGTTTGCAAAAATTGAACGACAGACCGACAGACCAACAGACAGACACGGAACCAAAAATGTTCCCTGATGTCTGAAACGGATTTCTGTCTTGGAATTTTTGAAATCGGAGACCTAAAAATTTTTCGTTCTTCGGAACGATCACATAGCTTCCGTTACCTTCGGTAAGCTCGGAAGCAAAATGATTTTGTTTAATAACGTATATTATTAGTTTTAAGGTATAATTGTTACATTCAAATTGTAAATTCAAAGGAAAAATAAAATTATCTCTCAACGTAAGATATTTTTTTTACTAAACAGGAGGTGATAAATCATGGTTTATCATCTACTGTTTGTTCTTAGGCACTGATGATGGCCTTATGAAGGTTGAAAGCTGCTTTGGCTTGTAAAAAGTTTATTTTACGTACAATTTTATTAATCCTTAACATGTCCTCCATAGACACTCCCATATCTGACATAACTTATATCAGTTAAGTGTTGATAACAATATGTATAATAATATAAAGAACAGTTCATATAAAGACTTATTTAGTTATTAGATCAACTATTAAAATAGAATTATTAAACAATTCTATTTATCTACGATTGATACGAAATATAAACATTATATCTCTGTTTAGATGCGTAGAAAGTGATTATTTACGTACTAGTATTCATTGCGCATGCGCGTCTCATGGTTCTGAAGAATTCCTCTTCTTTACCACGCTAGTGCGGTAAAGAAGAGGAATTCTTCAGCTTTACGCACGATTAGCGAGTTTGTTTACATTTACCAAAACTAATTAGCTATTCTTTTAATAAAGTACCTGTTTATATCGAGTTTTTAGTGAAAAACAATGAATGAATCAAGTGGCTTTGACGAAAATGTAGAGAATAATACTCCTCCAGAAATAATTAATTTGGCAAAAAATACAACTCAAGATTAATGCCATCTTTATCAAGAGAGAGATACGAACTTACATACAGCAAGTTTATTTTTTTCTGTATTTATTATTTAAATCTAAAAATCGTAGATAAAGTACGGTACGCAACTCGTGCGAAAACGGCATTTTGCATTGCTCGTGTGGTTTTACTACCCTCGCTGTCGCTCGGGTGCAAACTCCACACTCGCATGCAAAATGCTACTTCCACACTCGACGCGTAATGTACTATTAAATGCCATCACAACAACCTAACAATAAATTATGAAAGTGTAAAATATTTATAATACAATAATAAATGTTTATAACTATTTATTAAATAGTTAGATTTAAGTTCAGAAGTATAGTGGCAAATGACATTATTATTTAAACTATTTACAGTATGTCAGTTCGAATTAAAATCAAAAACTTATATTACAATTAAAACTCTAAGTTGCGAGCTTAGTTGTGATATTTAATAATAACCTACTCCATTACAGACGTTTCAGTCAAGTTAATAATATCTGAAAACTTGGTTCAGGATTTCCACAAGCTCAATTATTAATAATACTTGAGATATTTTCTTGTTAAAGCGTTGAACAAGTTTTACTTTCGGGATTTTAGTAATTGCTGCTAACGTTTTACCGGCTCAATTCCTGTTGATATTGGGGTCTAGAAAGTTGGACGTTTGTGGAAGATTACGTCATCATAAAATAACCCTTTAAGTTTGAGAAAATAACCAATGTTTCAGAAGAGGTTTAATAGACCAGTTCAAGCTTTTTATGAGTTCAAAAGTGAGCAATGATACCAATTTTAATCCTTCTATAAGTTTCCTAACTAAAACTAAAACTTATATTTTTTATTATTTTTAGTAAAAAGAAGTTTCAAAAGTTAATTTTTATACTTCAAAATAACCTTTAAGAACGACCACGAAAAATTCCTTTATTAAATTTGAAAATTAAATAAATAGTTAATATAAGTTTTAAAACATTATACAAGTGTAGTAATTAACATTATCTTACAATAATAATCAAGAGCAATAGTGGGGTATATATAGCTTCCTCGCGTCGAATCGCGTACTGTAATCACCATTTTGTAGAATAAAACACAATAATTTTTTTTAAAAAAACAGTATATTGTTTACCACAATGATTAAAAATAGACTGCCAATTTATCAATACTTAATGTGCGCAGGTGGTTGAAATTAATCTGGGGTTCTCTGCGGTCATCTTTCGACAAACCATCTAAATTTCATAAAAATCACATGAGTACTTTTGAAGATATAGGTGTAAATACATGTATGTTTGTGCGCATGTTGAAGAGAAACAAATGGGTGCATAAGGTTGAAACTTATATGGGACCAACAATGAGCTATTTATGACCTTCCATACAAAACAACATAATAAGGGAAAACAAATGTATGTTAGAAAATTAGTACCTACTGTACTACTGATAAAATGAGTAACAAGAAGACTATATAAATGGTACTAATTGTACTACTAATGGCACTACATCATCAATAATTAGTCTTAGTTACTGACACTACACCTACTCACTCATCAGTAACTACTGTTATTACTTCTAAAGTTAAGTTTAATTCAATTTTAAATTATTAATAATTTATTTTTAAGTTTTTGGTAGTATTCATACTACGGAAAGTTTACATTTTAATTTAAATCAAATTATAATTATTATTAACAATAGGAGATAGACAGAAAAATAGACTCCAGCACTGGGACTCGAACCACGGGCCTCTATAATTCCAGTATAGCGCTCTTACCAAATGAGCTACACTGAAATAGTTATTTACGCACCAAGGGAGGAAACAAAGTCATTACACCTTGAGCGTTTTGGCTGGTTCCTGAGGCGTAGCCGAGGGAACCATACTGTCTAAATCCCGAGGCATAGCCGAGGGAGTTAATTATAGCGAGGGTACTATGACTTTTTGCTCCCGTGATACGTACAAGATTTTTCCTCTAGAAGGGAGAAAATCAACACAAATAAAACCTATGATTTCAATTTATCTATTTATTTAGGTATTAATAACTAAATTTACAAATTTTTGTTCCTTTAATTTTAAAAATGACTTTTAAAAGCAAAAGAAAAAGTTTTATAACATCTTGTAGTAAAAAAAATAATATGAATTAAACTTGCAATTCATCAATTCCAACTATGTTTTATTTGATTTCTATAATGACTTTCTATAACTATGTAACTATAATAATAATTAAAATGTTTAATAATACTACAAAATGACTAACTGAATAATATTTCATTTATTTGTGTTTACCTAACAACCCTAAAATACGAGAAATCAAAAACATAAATATAACCTGATTAGACGTAACCTACCTCTTTTGTATAAGTCTTGTTTAAACTCAATTATGAAGTCATAAGACATTTTAAAATGACGATAAAAATTAAAGCATCACGGCAATCAAAAGTACGTGTTATTTAAACTCTCTAATATTTAAAATAAAAACTGTTAAGCAGTCGAGTTATTCAGTTAAAAAGAAACTGCTACTAGTTACAAAACAGGCAACACTGATTTTTAAACAATAATAAGTTGGCTCTACTGTTACTTTCCACCACGATTTTTACTTTCCGCCACGATTTTCACAACTAGGCTGTAATGGGGTCCTTTCCTCCCTATAAAGTAGGGTGGAAAGTTAATGTTTTCTCCCTTCTGTATGAAAGTCAAGGAGTCGGCATTTACAGCAACAGAACTAGATCGAGAAATATCTCTTATAATTATTAAGTTCCCGATTGGTACCTGTACCTTGTACAATCAATTAAAATTCATTTTTAAGTTTTTGGTCGTATTCATACTATGGAAAGTTTAAATTTTACTTTGAATCAAATTATTATTATTATTAATATAAATAATTAAATATCATGGCATCAGATGCCAGTATAACTAATAGTCTAGGAGATAGCGTGCAAAAAAGTCTCTGACTAACATCAAGCTAGAATTTTGTATACAAGTCAATCTTTCAGCGCCTTTTAAGAATATGTGGTCGGCTAAGTTCGTCTGCGGGACATAGCGTGGCAATAGGCGTTTGAAAAAAACAAACGGGTGGAGAGCGGCCATGTCTCACCAATTATGGTGGAAAATGTGATTTTCATGATCCTGAGTACAGAATTAGTTAGTAGACCGAAAATCAAGTTGATGTTAGTTTGTCCCTTGACAGGTGACCACGTTGATTTTTAGTAATATTTGAATAACTAACCTATCAAGTGTGAAAATAACATCGACTTGATTTTTGGTCTACTAACTAATTCTGTTCTTACGATCATGAAAATCACAGTGTCCACCATAATTGGTGAGACATGGCCGCTCTCCACCCGTTTGTTTTTTTCAAACGCCTATTGCCACGCTATGTCCCGCAGACGAACTTACCCGACCACATATTCTTAAAAGGTGCTAAAAGATTGACTTGTATACAAAATTCTAGCTTGATGTTAGTCAACATTATTTTGCACGCTATCTCCTGGACTATAACTATAATAAATTTAATTTGACAGGTATATAATCGAATTTATTAAATATTTTAACTTAAGATATTAATTATGAATTTAATATGCTATATTATTTATTATATATATTGTACTTTTCATACACGATATGCATTTCTATAATAAAATATAAAATATGTGATTATATGCTTTGATAGTCATATATCTAGTGTTTGAGTTAAAATTAATTAAATTTAATGAAATCATTTTCGGTAATTTGAACTTGTCACGAATGGCTGTATTAAGGGATGGGAATCGTGTTAGCTTCCATTTTACACTAAGGGGGGGGGGGGGGGGGGAATACATTAAAAAATTGAGGGTCTTCCCAATCAAATTTAATTTGAGCGTTCCCTACTTCAATTTTATTCGCTCCATACATCGTTTCTAGATGACGTCCGCATTTCCCGCTAATTAATATGGTAGTTTTTTTGCTCTCCTTTTTTTTTTAATCCGAACGTACCTTGTTCACATTTCACGCCATACGTTTCATGTTTTGTGAAATTCAACTGAGATTTTTGAGAAGGAGATAAAATGAGAATTAAATTGTATTACTATGGAAAATGCCTCGAGGGATAAACTGAATCATAATTTGAGAGAGAGGAACCAAAAAAAAAAATTCTAAAAATAAAATAATTCACTAAAAGCATCTGAAAGTTGATTTCTCCGGATAATTTGACTTTTTAATTTGTAAAATGCGTGATTATTTTGAAAATTATAAATTTGGAAGAAAATAATATTATATTTAAACCAAATATAAACACGCTGTTATATAACCTGCATTAAAAAATAGTTTGTTTTTTTAACAGCCGCAGTACTACAACAGATTACAGTATATACGCTTTTATATTTAGTGACCTACACATTTACTATGATCCCTTAGTAGTGCTGTGGCTGTAAAAAAGTATTTCTCCTTTTCTAGTAGATATTTATTAAAGCTTGTTTTTGACATTTTTATGTTTAGGCTATGGAACATAAGTCAAAAACGTTACGTTACTTTTAGCTTAAAAACCCAGAAAAGTATAACAGGGAGTTAGAATGGTATAGGAGGTTTGTAATCCAGTCTCCAGCTGTAGTGCCTTCCCCTACCGCGCTTCGTAGGGCCGAAGAAAGTCGAAAAGATTTATACGTGTGACAGGGAGTTAGGAAAGTACAGGAGCTTGCCATCAACTCTCAGCCCTTTCGGCCTACCTAGTATGAAGGGATATTAACAATTCGTAGAAGGCGGGTAGGCGCCTTTGAATTCAGTCGTTTGTAATCAAGCCGCGGCAGTGCCGCGCCAGTGTGGAGATAAGAATAAAAATGATCTTCCATCTACTATTATCAATTACTTGAATAAATTACCGATTATATTTCATTTTATGTCGGTAGTTTACGCAGAGCGAAAACATAAAAATGTCTCACAGTCTTGCGGACTCGTATGCAAGAAGTATTTGTAATTTTTTAAAAATATAACATTATTCTCTACTTTCTAGTCTTCATCAAATTAAATATTGTAATCTATTCTAACCTCCCGTAGATGTCGGTCGTAAATTGTAAATTTCAAAATATTACAATTTTTTCATCGAATTTTACCGCGACAATTTCTCCATATAAATCTGGAAATTTATTGATTTATCGACTAATTCCAATTAATTAGTTAAAATAGTTTCTGATTATGAACATATCATTCTGCTAAATTTTAGAGCGATTACTAATTTTGTAGTGTATAAAATATAGATTACAGTTAATCCTTGACTGATAAGTAATCCTTAAGAAAAGCATGTAATATTAATTAATGAGTCAAACATAGTTGTGGTTATGACATCATATAGAGACATATAATATAGTTATAATTTTAAGTTGTTAAAGGAAAATCGGTTGGTGTAGGACGGAGTGATATGAAGCAGCCGCAGAGATGGTCTAAATGGCTTCTGTTGAGTGGGGGTGTGAGGCGTCCTCTTCCCTTTAGTCTGTAGGCATAGGTAGGATGGTAGAGTGGAACAGGGTTCTATCTAACTTGCTCTACCCTAAAACGAAATATCTTTTAGCCGTTTAAAATAAAATGGTCCACTTTCAGTGGTCGTCGTTGTTTACATTTATTTATTTATTTTCAAATTTCGCCGCCAAAATTACCTGTTTTGGTTGTAACATCTGAAAATTAACATCTTCTTAAAGTTGTTTAAGTGATTTTTCAGTCTAATCATCAATTTTGAAATCGGATACATAAAATATTCTCGTTCTCCAGAACGATCACATAGCTTCCGTTACCTTCGGTAAGCTCGGAAGTAAAATCTTATTAGGAAATGGATTTATCACAGTGTGAGATTTTTTTAAAATAAATCATAAGATCAATTTTTTTTAAGGTTTGTAGTATTAGGTCAGTAAGTGTTTCCTCTTAAGAAAGAGTCCGGTTTCCTTTGTCTAAAAAAGAAGGAAATAAGATTTTGAGTCTTATCTCTTATCTTATTACTTACTTATATTTTAAGCAAAGGAGATTCAAAATAATGACTTGAATTTACCCCTAAGCTGTTACATAGGAATGACAAGAGGTCAATGCTGTTTTATTGCATTTATTATATATTGTCGATAGAATCACTGCAGAAAAAATTAGATCAATAGCATTAATTCCTTTATGTTATGATGCTTATTAACTTAATTCTTGTTTGTATATTGCCTCTTTCAAATCAAACTTCTTTACAGATTAAAATTAAAAACCGAAGATATTTATAATGTTTATTATCGTTTAAATAAATCTAAAAATGATTTAAAAATTAAAACTATTTTTTATTGGGTAATAAGGTAATTAAGTAAAAATAATCTCTGAACAAATTAAGATAAAGTTTCCTTAATGAGAAATATTTAATTTATAAAAAATATCCTTCGTTATAATAATCCATTCCTATTTAATTTCATCCTTTAATATCTCTGAAAATGTTTCGGTTCTGGATTAAAAACAGAAAACTTTGGTCGATCGAAGCATTAAACTTAAAAGCGGATTTAATATAATCCAACTTTTCAGCCAGCTAAATAGTTATTCCTTGTCTTTAAAATTCAAAGGATATTTTTTTGCTTATAAAATTTAATTAAATTATTCTTAATAACTATGTTTTATAATCGTATTAAATAAGTTAAGTGTTCTTCTTTTTTATAAAAATCCTATTTAAAACAAAATTGTTAATTATATGTAATGATGTTTTAGGCATGATTATGTCCCGGAGGGGGACGAAATATAGCCAGTTTTTAACTACTATGAGTTGTTAACTCTTACTTACTTTTACCCTAATTGACCTACCTAAAAATAAATAACTATGTTTTAGTTTTTATTTTGTTTTTATTTATAATAAAATGTACAATTTAAATTTATCTAAAATTGTATTTTAAATTATGTGCAGCTTTTCTTGATCCTAACAGTTGCTTTATCAGTACTTCTTTAGATTGCTACTCTCCTATGTTGTTTTAGAATATAAATGACTTTGACTAAATAACTATTAAGACAAAGGGATGTTTAGTCCAATGTACGGGGAAAAAGGAATATCACACTTCTGTTTTATAAGGCAAGTAACAGTCTAAAAAAGAACATTCCGTATACCTTCTTTAGATAGTTACTCCCCTCTGTTCATTTTAAGGGGAATAAAAATCTAAAGAAGTCCCTTCATATCTTGGTAATATAATTATTCTAGTATCAACCAAAAAGCAGTAGCTAGGCTCCGAATGTTTAAAAGGGGTTTATTTAAAAATTTGCCTTCCTTAAAACAAAATCTGGCCTTCAAGATTTTGTGACCCAAAGATACGAAAAAAATAAGGACATTTCTAAAAAAAAAAAGTCCAGGAGAAAGTTTGTCCGTACATTGTTGAACTTTTTTCATTCAACTTATTCCTTCATATGTACTTAAGAGTATCTTCCTTTATTTTGTTTATTAATTTATATACCAGTGATGCTGATAAGACCGACAGACTGTCTTATTCTTTAGAATCATCACATAGCTTCCTTTGCCGGTACTTCTTTAGATTTACTCCCCTATGTTCTTTTTTAGAATATAAATGACTTTGACTAAATAACTATTAACACAAAGGGATGTTTAGGACAATTTACTTTAGGACAAAGGAATATTACACTTCTGTTTAACGTACACCTTCTTTAGATTGTTACTCCCCTCTGTTTTTTTTATAAGGGGAGTAAAAATCTAAAGAAGTGCCGACTTACCTTCGGTTAGCTCATTAGTGAGAAGGAGGAAACAATTAAATAAATTAGACAATAATCGGATACGAAAGCATAACAACAATAAAGTACATAATAGCTATGTGTACATGCATGTGCATATATATATATATATATATATATATATATATATATATATATATATATATATATATATATATATATATATATATATATATCATTGTTTATATATATATATATATATATATATATATATATATATATATATATATATATATATATATATATATATATATATATATATATATATATATATATATATCATTGTTTATATATATATATATATATATATATATATATATATATATATATATATATATATATATATGTATATATATATATATATATATATATATATATATATATATATATATATATATATATATATATATATATATATATATATATATATATATATTAAGTGCCAATTAGTGTGGGTGTGCCACACTAATTGGCAGAATTTTGCATACCTTAACGTACAGATATTATAGCTAAATTGTAGCTGACTATATTTATTATTAATTTTGGATTCAATTAATTACCATGATTTGTATAAAAAAGTTTTCTTTAAATCTTCTAATTATATTTGAAAAGTAAAAAAAAAAGATTTTATGAGCGACAAGGAAGTAATTGTCATTATTCATATATAAAAATCATTTAAAAAGTCGTTAAAAAAATATATAAAATTAATAAAGTACTAATAAAATAATAAATTGATTTTTTGATGCTCTCATTTTTTAATGGTTCTATTTAATATAATACACTTTTGTATAAAAAAAAGAAAAAGGCCATTCGTGACAACTTCAATTTATCGCAAATAATTTCGAAATTTTATTTTTTAATTATAAAGAATAATTTACCATTATAATTATATCGTTTCATTCCTTGTTTTTTTTTATACAGATTCTTAAATATAATAAACAGCTTCTTTATTATATAATAAAAATTACATGGCGTGTGCGTGTTAAATTAGGTTTTTGTTACTTTAAATGTACACGTACGGCATTTTATGTTATTTTGATTATGACTTGCAATAACAAATGACATATTTTAAAAATCATCAGGAATTTAGCATTCCAGTTATTTCAGTTTTTATTTGTACTTGTTATTTTAATTATTATTAAAATATTGTTTTACAACCTAATGTTACATTATTGTGTATCTTAGATTATTTATGTCTGTTACTTTGTTTGCAGATTATCTGAATAATGCTGCATTAGAACAGCCGAAACCGGTCGATTGTGTGATTGTGTGATGACGTTGTTTGGTTATTGAACTACACCTCTCTCATGATGAGTCGCTATCACACACTGCAGAAAAGCACAGTCGTGGACATTCTTTTGTATTACAAAAATTCTACTAATACTTTCTACCGAGAACCTTTTTTTTCGATTCTCAAAGATCGAAGGGCGAATTTGATTGGTTTATTAATTGAAATAAGTTGATTATAAAAAGAAATATTTTAAAAACACGCTTTTATTCGTATTCTTTTCAGCAAACCCTTTCATTTATTACCCATATCAAGTGCGTACTAAAAAATAACTAGTTCGCCATCTAGGATTTAGAATGACTTCACTTAGCTAACCATGCATTGTTATCCAAACTTAACGTGTATGCAAAATTTCAATTCAATCGGTTGAGGATAACTGCTTTAAAATTCAGTTGCAAGATTTAACCCGAACATACATACATACATACATTGCAAGTTAAATAAAAGCTTGTATAAATAACATTTGCTGGATCTATTAGCAAATCAGTGTTTATCATCATTGTTTATTTCAGTTTTTCATAATCACTAATAAGTTTAAAGCCAATATTTGCAGGATCTTTTAGCTGTGTATCATCATAGTTTCTTTAGTTTGTCACCATCACTGAAGGATCTTTTAGCTGTTTATCACCATAATTAACTTTATATTGTCATCATCACTGAAGATATTATTTGCTGAATCTTTAAACTGTTTATCATTATGTGGAAATGATGAGCTAAACCCGAAAACCGGCAAAACACGAAAACCGAATGAATCTGGATGACGAGTGTGTGTTGTTTTTTGTGTGTAAAAGTCACGTTGTAAGTTGTAAAAATTCGCCTATTAAAGTTGCTTGTGAATGTTTTATGATTGTATTTTTGGCACAAAGTCAAATAATAAAGTTTAGTTTGACATTTAAAGTTGTAAATTTCGTTAATTCCACAATTATAGTTAACTATATTTTGTCATCAAAACCTCTCTCTGCGTTGTTTCTTTTTATACAATAGTCTGATGATATCGCTCTTGTATTATTATTAATTATTATCAAACGGTCTCAGACAGTAAATGCAACTAATTTGATAGTTAACACTGTTATTAAATGGGCACGAGTAGGCCTGTTTCACACCTATCTGATGTCGGGTATACGATGCCGGAGCCCGAATTTCGGATAGAAAAGTACATAAAACATTTCTAATAGGACGACAAATGTCGTGGTCAGGTATATAATATCGGGGAGTCGGGCAAACGCTGTAGGATGTTGGAAGTTAAGTTCCTACGGTGAAAACCGACATTCGATGTCGTGTAAAACAAGCCCACCGTCAATAAACTGAAGTAAACTATTCAGGAAACATCTTTGGTCTTGTTACCGTTTTTATTAACGGTGAATAAAATATATGGGCTAGCCAGTGGTTGGGGTGGGTTTCACCAACAAAAAAAAAATATTGTACCTAATAAAAAGGATTTAGTTCTAAAATGAAGGAAAAGTGTTTTCCCCAGTTTAATAATGACTCAAAACAAAAATAATGGATAGTGCCTTCCTAATGACATCAAAAGGTTTCGGGGTGAAAGAAATAATAAAAGAAAAAGTTTATACATAACCAAAGAATATGAACTTATAATTGCAACTATGATAATTAAGTACAGAGTGTTATGAAACTAAACTTTGATGTGAGCTTACATAAAAGTTAAAGAATAATCACTTGGATTAACTCAAATTAATAACTGACCAAAAAAAATAATAATAATAAGAAGGTAATTCAGTAAAGAAAAATTATATTACCAGAAAATCAAATCAAAAGGGAATGAATATAAAAATAAAATGTCTGGTGTATTTAAATTAATAAGTACTTTCTTTTCTGGGGTGTTAATAAAATTAAAACAAAATAAAAAAGAGTCCTTGGAAATAAAGATTGATAAAAAAAAGAAGATCTTTCACTGGGCGCTCTCTTTGAAGAGTCCACGAACACTTCAAATAGTCCTTTTTTTTGTAGACCGTAACTCCAAAATGGAATTTATAAACTAATCAGGTCATTTAATACTAACTTAACTTAAATTAAAACTAAGGGGAAAGGGTCCTTAAAACTAAAGTCTGGAGCTACTGATGGGAGTATGGTGTTTTTCTACTCCACAAAATTATCAAAAATAATAATGAATAAAAAGAAAAGGCCTATCTGAAATCCGCGGAGCGTAGTGTCGTTCCTCTGTTCTTTATGTGTAGCACTGCAAAAATCCTGCTTACACCACAGCACAGTAGGTTGCCACACTAATCACTGTGAAATTGCCACAATGGCGACTTGAGCCGGCTGAGGTACTTGGAAAATCCGCAAAAGCGATGTTTACGGTAACGCTATACGTTAACCTTGCCTATGTAACACTCAGGCCTAACTGCCGTCGTCACTCCAGTTCCTAGCGGCCGATCACTGATCGTCGGAGAAGGGGAACTAATCTTTGTTTACATATTTAACCTATTGTTAAAGCACATAACCAAACAAGGATTAAACATCGAACCCGATCAGGAGGCAACTATCTTACTATAAAACAACCCAGATAAACATATAAAACTAATCCCATAAACAAAACAGTTTTTCCTTCATTTACATGCATGATTCATTTATACTACTACTTAAACGAGTCTCATCTATAACTGTGTATTTATTTATTATATATCTTTAAATTTATTTATTTTTATCACCTTTACTAAAATAAATCTGTGACACAATTTTTCCATTGTTACAGTCTCGTGTCTATCTGCCATTCAATTTTTGTGACGCAACATATTTTAAAACCTACTCGTCCGATTGTAATGAAATTAAAATGGTAAGTCATAATTAATAAATTGTTGGTCCCATGTAAGTTTTAACTCTATGCGCTCATTTTTTTCTCTTTCCCATGCATACATTTATTTACACCTATATCTTCAATAGTACACATCTGGTTTGAAATTTGAATAGTTTGATGAAACCAGCCCGCAGATATCCCAAGATTAATTTTAAGCGTCTGCTAATAATAACTATTGCTAAATTGATACTTTTAACTGTACAAGAAAACTAAACCATTAAACAGTAATGGGTAGTTCAAGTCAAGCATAGTTTCAATAAAGTACGTTATAGGAAGCAAGGAAGCTATGTGTATGTGTATGTACATATATATATATATATATATATATATATATATATATATATATATATATATATATTTATATATTTATATTATTGTTTCATCCTGTTTCCTTTTTTCCTTCCCAACAAAATTGAAATAAGTTGTTTCACAAACGAGTCAGTATACGAAGAAGTAATAAATATTAGACTAATATTTGTTTGAAAAAAAAAAAAAACTCTTTTTTTTACTTCTTCTCTGTATCTACATATTTCATACTCTGCCTTTAATATTTGGTGCACAGATAGGGAACACGGTTTCGTCTCGAGGGGGAAGGAGGTTCGTGAAAGCAAACATACAACTAAATATTTTTCTTTCTGTCTAGTCCGAGTTTCTATTTCAACTTTTTCCTCTCAGGATTTTATATTACAACGTTCATATTACGAATTTAGAATATGAAACGAAACAATTTATACTGGAGCCGACTAAATATTATAAGGGAAATGAATAAAATATGTTCCAAAAATAAGAAGGACCGGAGAATGCACTTAAGGATTTTTTTTATATTGATTTTACTTTCACTGTTCTCTTCATAATCAATGTTTCTTTTCCAGCCATTAAGTTAATTTATATCTTTCCAAATATTAAAAAAAAAAGAAATAATAATACTAATTTTCTCTATTTCATAGAAAAAAATATTGAATTATAGATAAGTTTTAGGCATTATAGATATCGAAATTTCGATGTTTTCCCATAAAGAGGTAGAAGTAGTAATCTAGTACTTCCTACAAGAACGGGTAGGACGAACAACTCGTTCAAATCTTGCAATTAGGCAAGATTTGATCCCCGTGGTGGAGAGTTCCAGCTACTTCTCACATCATACATTTGCACAATGTACCGCCGAAGCTAGTATTGGTGTGGTCATTAGTAAGCTATTTAAGCGTGCGTCAAAGCGTGGGGGAAGAGTTCCCCATAGGTGTCCCTCACCCTGCTCCGTTCTCGAACCGATACAAATCACATCAACATGACACGGATCGGACCCACATCAATTGGACCCCATCAACGAGTGGGGGAAGAGTTCCCCATAGGGGGTGTCCCTCACCCTGCTCCTTCCTCGAACCGATACAAATCACATCAACATGACACGGATCGGACCCACATCAATTGGACTCCATCAACGAGTGGGGGAAGAGTTCCCCATAGGGGGTGTCCCTCACCCTGCTCCGTCCTCGAACCGATACAAATCACATCAACATGACACGGATCGGACCCACATCAATTGGACCTCATCAACGAGTGGGGGAAGAGTGTCCCATAGAGGTGTCCCTCGCCCTGCTCCGTCCGCGATTCATAGATGAAATTGAGAGTATCATGGCACGGGATCGATTCCACAACCTCGTTTCGCCTCGACTTAGTGATAGCTGGGATAGCGTCCAGAGCCTCTCGCCCACCCTGGCTCCCCCATGAAGAAGTGTACATTAGCCTAATTGATATATAGATGGATATAAGGTGTGAAATTATAAAAACATTAATCAATTTCGATTCTCAATACAAGGTTCGCTTGGAGCTCTGATATAATTTTACATAAAAGTAGCCTATGTTTCCTGTTATCATGTAGGCCTATCAATTAAATGATATGCCTAAATAGTTTCGCTTCCAAAACCTTCTAGGAATAGAATCAGGACTATAATATAAATTATTCATTCCATTTTTTAGGAATACAATACTCTCCAAATTGTAGTTTGGAGATCATATATACATAAACAATAGCCAGTTGAAACTAAGTAATATAGTAATAAATAAAAATACTAAAAAAAAAAAAATAATAATAATTAAATAAATAATAATAATAATAATAATAAATGAGAATATAAACCAATTAGACAGGGAAGTTATTGAACAATCATCAACCATTGGTGCATTAATTTAATTACTAGTATCTTATTTCAATACGGTATTGCACCAGTAAATATTTAATACCTCTAGCCTAGGACAAATTAATAAAATAATAAATAAGATAAGATTTAAAGAGCATTAGGGTGAGGTTTGAGCACCCCTATCAGAAATTAAATCGGTCAACAATTGCGGACGCCATAAGAGCTCAAAGTAAAAAAAAAATTATCAAATTTAGCTCTATTAAAATTTATTGTAGAACTGATGGAGGTACGACAAAAAGTCATAGGGCTAAAGTTGTAGATATTTTAAAATCAGTTACCACTGGTGCAATCTGCTTTTCGATACGACTTACCATTTAGCCATTTATGGGAGCTAGCGTGGCCATGTGGGTTAAACCACGTCTGCTCAGCCATCAATGGATCAGGAGGTCGGGGTTCAATCCCTCGCCGTGATACTCTGATTTACATGGCTCACTAATGATCACATCATACTCGCTTCGGCGGTACAATGTACAGAGGTATGATGGTGTGAAGTGGCTGGAACTCTCTACCACAGGGCTTGTAAAATGGGCCTAAAAGATGGCCTAATTGCTAGGTTTGTATAAGTACAAACTACTACAAGGTTTTTATAAGTGTCGAAAGTCAATAGCACACATACACATTACACATACACCATGGGGCTAGTAAAAAGAGCCCGAATGAAGGCCTAATTGGTTCGAACAAGTGGTTCGTCCTACCCGTATCTTACCACTTCCACCATTTAGCCACAATAAGCCTCCAAAAAAAACGTTTAAGTTGTGTCCGCCATCTTAAATTTTTTAAGGGGGTAAAAATAAATATTTTTAAACTTTTCGGATTTTACCAGCCGGTTTGGGCCAATTTCCGAACAAACACAAAGAGTCTCTATGTGGTCTGGAAGTACCCAAACATTTTGATTAGCGACTCTTTGGGTTTGATTATGGTGGGTTATCCAATTTTTTTTAGGTAATTATTATAATACATTGTGCGAAGCTTACCGAAGGAAATGGAAGCATTGTGTTCAATTTTGAGACGAAACAATTTTATGCCTCCGATTTTAAAAATTCCAAGACAGAAATCCGTTTCAGACATCAGGGAACATTTTTGGTCTCGTGTCTGACTTTCTGTCTGTCGATCTGTGTGTCCGCGAATCCTAGAAACGTGTGACGATAACTTGAGTAAATGTGGACTGATTTAGATGAAATTTGGTAGACGTGTTCATTTTACCAATGGCCAGGACGAGTTCGTTGGACAACGTTATCCGTCCAAGCGTTCACGAGCAAGGCTCGTGTAAACGTGAACTTCAAATTTAAATTTGGAATTTTAGGTCGGGAAAAAATCCAACTTCATCTATTCAATGAGACAAACTTTTTTTAAAGGACAATTTTTTCGTAAAACATATAGCGACACCGCCATGAAGTGTTAAAAATCACTAAAACTATTAATAGTTTTTACAGAATAAACAATATAACAATAATGTTAATGTTAATATAACAATAAAGTACATGATAGGATGCGAGGAAGCTATGTGCCACACTAATTGGCAGTCAATTTTCTATTTTTGTTATAAAATTGTTAATAACTTTTGGTTTTACTCAATATTTTTCGATTAAAACCCAAGCCTACAAAATCCGCAACATGTTTGTGCTCACCTCTGAAAATTAGTGAGTTCGAAATGTATCCCATCACTTGTCAAAACTTTTGTCATCAAATTATCAATTTTTGATTATAGTTTATTAAAGTGAAAAGTAATATTAACAAAAACTATAAAATAATTAACTAAACTAGTAAAATTAGTAAATGATTGACGCATTAATACCAAATCGGTGCCTTGTAAAGTTAGCACTTTGACCGGGATTTCTGCTTTGGTAGGCTATTCGCTAAGTCCCAGGTTAATTGCAAGTAGTTAAACTAAGTAAGTTGCTGACATATTGAATACCACCAAGCATTTAATCCTAAAACGCAGCTTTCTAAGCCAGTTCAAAGCTTCACTGCTTTAGGATATAAGCCTAGCGGTAACTAAGTATCTCAATCCTTCTTAATAGACTATCAGTAAACTCATCTAAAAACTTCAATTTTAGGGTTAACATAATTACAAGAAAATATACTTATTTTTTACTGAAGAAAAATACTACTATACTTTCTATTAGAGAAATATTAATAATCATTTATATAAATAATATTCATCATTATTGAATGACATTTATAAATGTATCATTAAGATACGATATGAATATTCTTCTTGCATATGTATCATAATTAGAAAGATCTCATTTTACAAATGATTAATGCTTTCTTTATTCGAAGAGGAATATCAAGAATCAAGATTGACTACATGCCAGAGTTTTTTCTAAAAAAACAAAACAAAAAAAACAACAATGATAATGCGCATCAATCAAACAAATAAGACACCATTATTAGGACTACACTTCACTTCTAGAGTAGAGTAAAAATGTGAGCTCTAGCCCAGAAATATATCGAATATCATTGTATGCCCTAAAAATGTATCCTGCAAAGAAATCGTGTCAGATTTTTTTCAAGGGATATTATTAGAGAAAAAAATTCTTAAGAGCGGATCCCATAATCCTCTCAACCAATGCTAGTACACTACCCTTCCCATAATGTAGGAATCTTTTAACAGGATTTTCTCTCAAGATATCTTATTTGATGTATATTTGTGGCTTTATATATATATATATATATATATATATATATATATATATATATATATATATATATATTCATTGTATTTTATTCTTAATCCTGTCATGAAAGAGAAGTATTGCTAGAGGTACTTTAAACACAAAGAATGATGGATTGGGTAACCAGAAAAAAACCCTTCATAAAGTAATGCACATAACTTAGGAAACAAGAAGGAAACCATACTTCCAACTATATATATATATATATATTATATAATTGAGTTCTTATAATCCTTTTCTAAATAGTGTGGATATAATATATGAATGCAACATATTCATACTATTCAAAATAAGGTTTGAAGAGATTGAAAAGATTAAGGATTTAATTAAAGTTGATTTCACGTTTCACTAAATAAATAGGCAACAATTCTTTATAACCATCAATTATCACTAATTCATATAATTAAATTAAATTCTTTCCTCAATTTAATTTTAATCTCCTTTGTTAATAATAACTTTTGATTAAACTAAAGATTAAGAAGAACTTTACATTAACTATTATTATAACTTTTTAAAATCTTTTTATTATCATAAAGAAACCTAAAATCTTAATTATTATTAATAACTAAAGCATTAATTATTTACTTACTAACTCCCAATGCTTGTAATAAGTAAACAAAATTAATGTAGTAAATTAAAACATTAAAAGTTAATGATTAAATAATTTTTGAAGAGAGGTATATAGCTCATAGGTGTAGAAAATAAATAAAATCATTGTTTTATTTGTGAAGCGTTTCGACCAAGAAGGTCATCTTCAGTCGTGATTAATTATATGTCATTAATGTGTCATTATGTGTTAATTATATGTCATTAATGTGTCATTATGTGTTAATTATATGTCATTAATGTGTCATTATGTGTTAATTATATGTCATTAATGTGTCATTATGTGTTAATTATATGTCATTATGTGTTATTAAACAAGACTGAAGATGACTTTATTGGTCGAAACGTTTCACAAATTAAATAATGATTTTATTTATTTTCTACACCTATGAGCCATCATACCTCTCTTCCAATGATCTACAAGGGTGTATTAATTAATTAATATACTTTATAAAAAATTGTATTGATTTAATTTTTTTATTTTGTAAATGAGTAAGCCTAAAAATAAAATGTATATATGAGTATTTAATAAAAATTAATTAAAGCCGTAGTGTTTTCTAGTTGAGTAATTTCCATAATACTTTAGTTTTGTTTACTCGAATATAGGACGGATCTTGCAAAGTTAGCTAACGGTATTCTCTTGGGATAGAGAAAGGGTTGTAGTGCCCACAATAAATCCGTAGTTTTTGCTCGGGCCGAGGGTGTCAGGAAAAAGGAACTTGTGGGGTGAGTGTCCGTGCCACCGAATTTTTATGCGGTTTTAACGCTGTTGAAAGTGAAAGGCGCCTAATTTATTTCGAGCCATTAGTAAGGTACCGAAGGATGGGAGAATTCTGGCCTAACTCTGTCTTCATACCTACCTACTAAAGGGAATAGTAGGCAGATGGCTGTGCATCCTAACCACCCTTAGATCCTACTCCTCGTCTGACACCTATATTTATAGAGGGTGGTATTTTCTACTACGAAAGCTTTGAAAGGGCTGATTATTGCCGCCCCCAAACGAGCGGTCAGGGGCTGTTCGCAATAACCCTCTCAAAATACTACCCTCAAATCTACCTTTAAATTAAACGAGGCGACGTAGAAAGCTGATTCCCTTCAATAGAGGGCCAACCTCGTATCTGGTTATTATGATAAGGGAGTGAACTTTACGATCCCTGTAACGACCACATAGGGTAAAGGACATGAGTACCTAATGAAAACTATGGGTTTATATCATGAGAAATCATAAAGGAATTCTATAACATGAACAAATTCATCTAGTCTACTAAGTCTTATCAGATGTTTTACCACACACACACAAAGAGTAAAATATGTCTCTTGGCAATTAATCCTTCAAAAAAAACTTTAAAAAAATATCAAGATGGGATAGTGATCAGAAATTCTAACCAGTTAAGTTTAATAAACGCAAAAACTTTATTGTTCCATAATTATCAATATAATTATCTAAATCCCTTTTCAAAAGTTTTGATGCAATTAAATATTTTATCTTCAATTCACACTCGAGTAGTGTATGGCTCTGGCGTGGAACTGGGAAGGATCGGTCATGGAGCGTTTAATCCACACACATTTGGCGTTCAAGAGGTTTAGTTCACTGCTGCATGTTGTCCAGGACAATGTTTTCTTCCTCTGATGACGTCATTTTTCTAATAAGAAAATTTCGAGAAGTAAGTTGAGGGTGCATCCTATGTGGTTAGATAAATGGAAAACTGACTCGTCACGATATCTTTGGAACCGCTGAACCTATAAAACGACCAAGAAAATTTGTAGGTATGTTCCTCTTACCAGCAGAATTTTACATGGCGATATCTCCCGAACCAATAGCACTTGAAATTTAGGAGTTAACTTCTTCTTGTAACATAGACAACATTTGTGAAAGGATTTTTCAGAATCTGCCAAAGAAGAGATTTTCTTAAATGTCCCTAAGGGGGGAAATAGGGGTAAAGTGAAAAGAAAAGTTAATTGATCTCAGTGATATCTTCTGAAGCTTGGGAATGGACTTTTCCTACGGGATTTGTAAGCACATATTAATAAAAGATATTTCAACCTGGGAAGAGACGAGAAAAGGGAGTTACCATTTCAAACTGCTTCTCCTTTAGTTGGAATCAATTATTTGGGAGTTTTGCAAATAATATTTGACACTTAGAATGTAATAGGAGGTAAATGATAGACTTCTAGATATCCTCGCTTAGCAAATGAATTATTTTACGCTTCTTGACAGTAGTTTATAATTCCTATCCAATTAAAGCAATGCATTTAAAGAACATATTCCTTATCCATCTAGTTTATATATGAATATATACGTAGTAAAAAGAAAGTTAAACAATATGAATAGATAATACGCATATCAAACGTTAAAATTTCTTATTTTGCCTTTATAGGAATAATGAACGTCAAATTGCCCACTCAATATTCGTTGTTTCGTACAGAGAAATAATTTACTTTCTCTTTAACTTGAGCTTGAATTGTTTTGAATATCAAATCTCGCATTAAGTATGAATATTTAGTCCATTTGTTGATCGTATTTTCAAAAAAATACGAAACAAGAAATTTGCAATTTTATTAAACATTTGCTTTGAACAAAAATATAAGCAGGTTTTGTTTAGTAAATTTTTAAAGATAATATATTTTAAATACGAGTATATTATAATGAAATGTTTGAATAGAATATAATCAATAATTCTCTTACTCGAAGCCAGTAAAATATTAGCAGTGTACAAAGTGAATAATTTAATGTATGATATAAATCGAATAATTTATTTTCAATTGATGCAAATATTCCTACGCATAAAAAGTCGCTTCATAAATTAGATATTTGAATAATTTTTTTGCTTTTCGTTGTTATCATTCTGGAAAAATAAAATATTTTGAATCAATACTCAAAAATTCCAAGACAGATCCGTTTCAGGCATGAGGAAATATTTTTAGTCTCCTTTCAGTCTAGTTTGTCGGTCTGCCTGTTGTTCATCAATTTGGCTAATCCGGTTCTAATGTAATTTAGATGGTAGATTATAAATGACCATTGTCGATTGTATATTAATGTAAAACTTTGGTGGCAATTGGTTTATCTTCCACTTGTCTACAAACTATTTTTAATAATACCTTTATCTTTAAAGAAATCACCAGATAATTAAGAAGTTTGGATTATTTTTCAAAAGTAAACCACAGATGACCCATATTAAGTTTACCTGTCAAAATACATTAAATATTTAGCCCAGTCAATTCAGACAAATTGAAAGAAATAAATACCGGAGTTTGAAAATCGGCACAGTTGTTCCTTGGCACCTTATTTTGAAGAAGATAAAAATTCCTAGAGGAAGGGGTAGGGGTGAGCTATGGGGATGGGGCCTTTAAAGGATTCTTTTTCTGTGGTTCCTTAATATCCCCGAAACTATCATTCGAAGCAAAAAATTGTATGCAGAAAAAGGTGACAAAATTTCCTACAAAATTGCACTTCTTGGCTATGAGACAACAACTAAGTCTTCCAATGCAGAGAAATCTTGCATTTGAAGTGGCTGTGGATTAGTGTGAAATCCCCACCTACCCACTTCGTCATCAAACACACACGCAGTAGTTATACCTCGCTCACTTGTTAGACCTCCTTGGGTCTTCATACCACGCATTAGAGTGAGCTCTAAAGTCATATCAGATGAGTTTACAGATCCGAGAGTATTTGATCTGATCACTGTAAAATAATTGTTGGCAAAATCTTGGAAATTGTTGGGTTGAGTAGTGGGAAAACCATGCTTATCCTTTTTGATATAAGTGTGCACATTTTGCATACAGAAACTTTTCTTTAATACACAAACCTCAGTCAGTAATAATACGTTGATTATCGCTGGGTTCATGAGTATTAGTGTTGATTTCATATCAAGCTGGTTAATGTTTGCTTCACATTGGAGAAAATGTTTTTTAATTAACTTCCAAAGAGCTTATTCCTGTCTTACTCTTCATCACTTCTTGTATCCCGTAACGCATGGTAATCCACATGCTGCTCCTCTGCTGAGAAGATGAAGCCAACATACATGCTGCACAAATAATTATAATTTTATAAAGTCATTAAACTATTTTTCTGAGTCAGGAAAATTAAAACCGATTGCTCTGAAATTTGCAGCAATATACCTTTTTATGAGACCAAACATTTCCTCTAAATTTCGCTTTGATGTCTGCCACAATTTAGAAAATATCGACTTTTTTACTTAGAAACTTTAACACTATATTATCTCAGAACTATTTAGAGCTGAACTTTGCACCAACTATACCTTTCTATAAGATAAATAAGTCCTTCATATTTTAACTTAATATCGCCATTTTGTACTAATTTGGTAAAGAAAAGTTCCGAGATGCCCTGCGTCTGATTTCAGCACTCGATTTCAGAAAGTCAGACATTTCGAAACTCAGAAACTATTGGTTCTACAGTCCTACGTAAAAAGTACAAGAAATACTTTTGTAGGGAAATTTGTTCAGCTTAAATTTTTATACATACAAATTTTTCGCTGCAAGTGATAGTTTTAAAGATGAGTGAAAAACCTCAAAAAGTCACATTTCAAGGCTCTTTATTCACCCCCTTCCATTAGGACTTACTAAAATAGTTTAATTCAAATAAAGTTATATGATACTTTAGAAATATAATAATTCTGAAATTTTTTAAACAAATAATTCTCGATAAATAATTTCGTTCTTTCATAAATTCCTCAGTAAACATAAATAAAGGAAGCACTTTAGTAATATCCCATCTAAATTCATTTATCTTTTTGGTCTTTATCCACTGTTAATATTTCATGTATTTTTTTGTCTAAGGTTCACAAAATCCAGCTGCTAAATCAAATTTAATTAAATTATGATACACCTATAGTAAAGTCTACATCGAGGAATCAATTTTAACTTTAATTCGAGAGCTAGTTCCTTTTATATTTGTAATTATGTCAGGAATTTATATAAATGCGAAATAAAATAGTTTTTTAATGTTAATTAAGTGTATCTACATTAAATAATATTAATTTAATTAGGTTTTAATATTAAATAAAGGTTATTTTTTTACCGTTCACCACGTCCAAATATTAAAGATATTGAATTTTATTTATTTTAATTTACTTTGGTACTATTTAATTATACTTTTGCATCCGAGCTTACCAAATGTAATAGAATCACACTGTTAATATTCTGAAGAATGTCATTTCTTTTATGATTCAGAATTAAATTATTTCTATACTTATATCTGTTTCAGACATTATTAAACCTTTTGCTTCCGATCTTACCGAAGGTAATGGAAGTTATGAGATCGTTCTGGAGAACGAATAATTTGTATGTCTCCGATTTCAAAAATTTCAAGACATAAATCCGTTAAACACATCAGGGAACACTTTTGGCCCATGTCTGTCTGACGGTCTATAGATCCGTCTGTCTGCCACTTAATTTTTGCGAACCAACATAGCTTAAAAACAACTCGTCCGATTTCAATGAAATTTTACTGGTAGGTCATATTTAGTCCCATATAAGTTTCAATGTTCTGCGCTCATTTGTTTCTCTTCAACATGCGCACAAACATACATTTACACATATATCTTCAAAAGTAACCGTCTAATTTTAATGAAATTTGGTTGGTTTATCGAAAGTAGACCGTAGATAGCTCCAGATTGATTTCAGCAGTCTGCGCTCTTTACATTTTGCTAAAGTGGTACTTTAATTCATGTAAAAAAATCAAAACATATTGACTGATTTAATAAACGGGGTAAAATTAAATTAACTTGACAAAAATAGGTTTTAAATGCATACAATTATTGATGTATAAGAAATAGGATGCGAGGAAGCTATGAGCTACACTAATTAGTAGACTATTTTGTGTGAGAGCCACGTCTGCTCGGCCATCACTGAATCATGAGTAGAACGAGACGGGGTTCGATTCCTCGCCGTGATGCTCTGATTTATATGGTTCACTATTGATCACATCATACTCGCTTCGGCGGTACTATGTACAGAGGTATGATGTGTGAAGTGGCTGGAACTCTCTACCGCGGGGCGTAAAAAGGGTCTAAGTGATGGCCTAATTGCAAGGTTCGAACAAGTGGTTCGTCCTACCCGTTCTAGTAGGAAGTAAAATAGTATTATCAACTAGACTACTACTACTACTACTAGACTATATTGTGTCATCCCTATCTGTCGGTCATTCCATTAAAACGTTTGTAACCCAACCAATTATTTGTCCGATTTTAACGAAATTTGCATGTTTGGTTATAACTAGCCCATTGTTGGCCCATATTAATTTCATCTAAACAGCGGCCATTGCTTCCTTCCACTTGCGAACAAACTTATTTTATTAACAATTATAACTAGAAGTACTCATTAGATTTTAAAGATATTTAATTTGTTAAATACTTTGACAGATGTTCAAATATTAATTTCAACCATCTATGTTCATTTAATTATTAATTAATATATATGAATGTGATGGCAATGGGAATTGAAACAAGTTGAAACAACCACAACAATGCCGAGAGTGACCACAATATTTTATAGTCATGTGACCATTCGTCCAATGAGGACCCGAGCCACTATGTGCCACACTAATTGGCAGACTATTTGTTCATTCTTTAGAGTTCAAAGTCTATTCCGATATTTTTTTCCTATATCAAATAAAGTTGCAATTTATTGCCATGTTATTTTTTTTATAATTTTTGTAATTAATTAAATATATGTTAAAATTATGAAGCGTCAGTGGAGGTATTCATAAAATGATGAAAGTAGAGTCTTTCCACGTAAAAATATATTAATAATTTTAAAAGCAGCTTTCAGTAACTATAAGGCCATCATCAGTGCCAAAAAGTGAAATATGTTAATTAATAATTCACACACAACCATTGTATGTGCGTGAAGTCTCACATAAAAAGGGTTTCGTTGGTATTGTAATCATGAAATTAGTTAGAATAAGAGGAGAGGGGGCTCGCAAAACGTTGATGCATTTTGACAAAATGGCGTAGAAAATTAAGCAATTTACACAAGTGTTAGGGTTGTTTCACACTATACGGTTTTGACCGTATGGCAAAAAACCGTACAGCGACATTTTTTTAGTGTAGTATAGGAGACGGGCTCTTTCACATTACACGGTGACGGCAAAAAGCCGCATGGTCGCCGTGTAGCAGCCGTCCACAACCACTAAACTCACGGCGACCGGATGACAACCGCGTACCCAGTTGTCTATTTGATCAAATGCACGCTTTCACATTGGACGGTTTTTAATCGTACGGTCAGTTTCTCGCCAGGTCTACTTCGCCCATTTTACTTACTGAATAAATCAGTTTTTTATTTGTATATTTATTTACCCTTTTGTAATGGCCAGCATATAACAATTTCTAAATTATGTGTTCTGGTGCTGAATGGTATCCTTCAGCTTTTCATGTAGTTCATCAAATGAGGCAACATCAGACATCCGAAAATAATTAAAAACTTATTTTCAACTCTACGTAGATCCTCAAATAACGTATGAAATAAGCCCACTTCATCTCTCTTTTGATTTATAGGTTGTACTTTGTACCCATGTCCGGCTTTTGCACTGACTTCTCTTTTTGCGAAGATAATACAACCATAATGCAATAATTTGTTTACGGTTCATATCACAGCACTTCACTACACTTTTAAAAACCTTCTGATTGAAAAAAAAAACCGTGGACAAACCGAATAGTGTGAACAACCTGCCAATTCGGATTTTTACCGTACGTTTTTTGCCGTACGGTCAAAACCGTATAGTGTGAAACGGCCCTTATATATTTTTAGTCTACTATTTAATACCTTTCATTTGATATCCCACTCAAAATTAAAAAAAAAAAAATCGAGTGACATAAATTATCCGCCTTATTGGATTCCCAGTTAATCAGATCAAATTGCTATTTATATTTTGCTTTGGCCCAATAGACGGCACATTTTGTATATTTTTACTAACTGCAGAAAATTAAAATATATCCAAGTGTTACTAGAACAAAGGGGGTGCATGCTTCGATCTCCAGGTGTTTTTTTTTAATTTTTGAGGAAATTTTTATCGGACAATCATAAGATATTAACGTGAATTATTTCAAAAATTTTGGAATAGTCTTTATAGGGTAGTTGGGGGGGGGGGGGGGGATATTTCGACTTATACATACAATAAAAAAAAATTATAAATGTTTATATATATATTTGTAATCCACTCATTAGTAGCTTTCATTTGATACCCCACTTAAAATTGGAAAAAAATAAATGTTTTATCTGTGACACGAATTATTTTCCATTTTGGATCCCCAGTTGATCAGATCTAATCAAGTCTTTAGAAATTTCATATAAAAAGTGGAAAGGATGGAATAACTAATGGTCAACTATGTAAATTCCTTGTCATGTTTTACATTTTTAACTGAGCAAGTCTTATTCATAGATTAACATAGAAGTTAAGTTGTTTATATAATTTGATAGGAAGCCTATTTTCAAGGTTTCAAGACATGAAGCATAATAAGTTAAGAGTGTGAATGTCACACACAATGTCACAACTTGAGCTGAAACGTCTGTATAACGTCTTCTGGTAAGATCTGTGAGATGCCCATCTGCAAGATGAGTTTGTTTCTGTCACATTTTAACAACTAAAACTTGTCATAGTTCCTTCTGCTTATTCTCAAACTTCTTTCTGTTATAGAAGCGGAAATAATGAAAATAACAAGTAAATGAAAACAAATTCTGAACTATTCATAATAATTCATGAGTATATACATGAATATAATATACTTTCTCTCCATGAAAATTAGATTTTAATGGAGTCACACGTTATAAGATCCTCTTCATCCAAAAAAGTTGGTTTTAAGAAATAATTAATTTTCTTATAATTGTTATAAAAACAATTGGTCAGATTTCGATGAGATTTTTCATGCATGTTCAACAAAATCACCCGAAAGGAAATCGAAAATGAATTGTAGCCCTAAATCCTTGGGTGCTCCCCCACAAAACATTGGAAAAATCATAATTTTCAACCGGTACCGACCGTTTATTTATTTATTTTTTTAATCTAAAATATTGTCCTTTTAATTACAAATTTTTACATTATGAATCGTTTTCCCAGGAAAAATCTAATTTTTAATAAAAAAATATATAAAAAAAAATAATTGCAACGGGCGTTCGTTAGTTTGGGTTCAATGCTTCACCGGGAAGGAATACATGTTATAGTAAATTTTGATACAAGGTTGAATAATTAATATATGCACAACAATTGACGAGTTTTATGGGACAGATTGTTTGCTCGTGTGATGGTCTTGACAGATCTTTATTTGCTCGTGTGATGGTCATGTTCATAGATCTTAATTTGCTCGTGTGATGGTTTTGTACAGATCTTTATTTGCTCGTGTGATGGTCATGTTCATAGATCTTTATTTACTCGTGTGATGGAGGTGTATATACATCTTTATTTGCTCTTATGATGGTCATGTTCATAGATCTTTATTTGATCGTTTGATGGTGGTGTTCATACATCTTTTATTTGCTCGTGTGAATGGTTGCGTTCATAGATCTTTATTTGCTCGTCTGATGGTGGTGTTTATACATCTTTATTTGCTCTTGAGATGGTCGTGTTTATAGATCTTTATTTGACACCACCTCTGACCAAGTACAATATATTGACTATTCTTCTAAGATAACTATTTATAAAAACCTTCACTCATCTGCCTTTTGCTTTCCGATTTTCCAGGATTCTGCTTTTAAAAAAATATAATTATTTGCTATAGATTATCTAAATCATCTTTAAAATAATATTAAAGTTATTGACAAAGTTCGTTATTAATATTAAAAGAGACTGAAAAGAATCACAAATTTCAATAGTAAAATCAAATTATATTTATTTCAATGTTAAAAATTGCATTTTTTCCATTATTAGTTTATGCAAAATAGTGAGCGAGTTGATAAAAATAGAAATTAATAAAATTAAAATATTTATATGTAAAATTTTGAATTATATAATAATAGTGATCGAGTTATTGATAAGAAATAGAAATATTTTTGTGTAAAATTTTGAATAATCAATGTGATCTTCTTTTTTTATTTATTTTTTTTATTATTATTATTATTCTTTTTGAAGCGAGAAACGAATTGCCCATTAGTTATTTGAATGTTGAGAGGGGTTTTCAATATTTTTTTACATTCGAAGCCTCTACTTGGCTTCATTTTTTTTTCTCGTCTCGTTTCTTAAATATTGACTCTGATAATTGAATGGGAAAAGGAAAAAAAGAGGAAGACCATCCTTTTCTATTCTTTTTCTTGAATGGAAGAGGCCGGGGTTGTGGAACCAAGATTGAACCTAAAGGGGCAGGCGAAAGAAATTATATTTTTTCCCCCTTCTAGATATTTTTTTGTTCAAAATAAAAAAAAATTCTGAAGTTAGATTAGTCCAAAGTAGCATTTTTTCCTTCCTTTTTAACCTCCCAAAGTAGCGTATTCCCCCCCCCCCCCATACCTTTAAACTACCTCACTTCTATTCTATTTTTTTTTTATAGATGCTCACTTTTTTCTTTTGCCGTACCTCAAAAAAAGTAGGCTCGTAAAGACCTAACCTTCTCGAATCTTTTTTTTAAGTAAAAAGACATCCTCTTGAGATTTTTATTTAATTTTTTTATACCTCAAATTCTTATTTATATTATAAAGAAAAAAGTATTAAATTTTAAATAAGTGGATGAATATATTATATGATATTTAATTAAATAAGTTTTTATTTTGAAACAATTTTGTGGAAAATTATTTTCATATTTTTATTCTTATGTGTTTTGATGGATTTCGTGTTTTCTTTTTTGTTATTCATGTCCTTGATAACTTTATTTTATTTATTATTACTTTATTATTCAGTTTCGTTTGCGAATATATATCAACACTACCTCTTTAGTTTTACCAGCACCCAATTTACTAAAAGGATTAGAAAACAAACTGGCCCATCTCAAAAAATTTCGAGGAAAAGTTTTTGAAATTTGTCTTATGTTAGAACAACGATTCAATACTCTCTATTTAATTTATTAGTGTAACTAAATATTAACAAAGCTTGGTTTACTGGTGAAATCCGCGTCACGAAGGGGATGAAGTCCGACGTTTCGCTTCCACTACTGGAAGCATCTTCAGGTGTGGTACATCGTGATGTTGAATAGAAGCAACAACAAGACATACTGACAACTGGAGAGAAGCACGGCGTATTTATACGGGTTTTCCGGAGTGTAGTTTATACCTAAGGGTAAACCTACACCCCCTGGACCCCCCCCCCCCCCCCCCTAGAAAACCCATATAAATGCGTCGTGCTTCTCTCCAGTCGTCAGTATACCTTACTGTTGCTTCAAGTTAAAATCACGATGCACCACACCCCTGAAGATGCTTCTAGTAGTGAAAGCAAAATGTCGGACACATCAACCCCTTCGTGACACGAAGGGTAAAAGTACCAAAGGACTTTAAAATAGGCGTTACTTTCTGTTTGAAATTAGAATCTTTTAATTCGAATTAAACTCATATTAATTTGCATGAAAGTGTTTTGAAGTTGGTGTAATTAAATAAGAAGAGACATCTGATCGGTTAAATATGGCGACGGAAGTCTTGTTGCATTAAATTGCATTTAGAAAATAAGACAGAGAGTCCTTTTAAAACTCTAATGATCTACATAAATAAAAAATTCCGGTAGTTACACGTAACAAGCCTCGAGAATTTTAAAACTTACTCCTCGAAGGCCTCGAAGCAGGGAGGGTTTGGTGGAAAGCCTTTTAATTATTCATTATTCTTGAAGGAAAGAAGCTCGTGAAGAAGGGACGCTAAAGAGGAATTAGCTTTGTAGAGGAAAGCTTCACGTTACCCCTCTGCAGATATCTTGTAAAGTGGTTAATAAATTCTAACTGTCTCTCCACCTCCTTCCAACACTCTCCTCTCTTCCACAGGAGGTAATTACACTCAAGTAAGGAAAAGAATAGACTAAATTTGCATTCTATGTCGGCAAGGCAAGAAGCCGGTACAAGTACAAAGCTTCTAACGTCCTTGAGCAGGAAGCCCTCGACGTGCATTACTTCCACTTAAGAGTGTAATAAGGCGCGAAATAAAGGAAGGCACTGAAACCCGATTTTTGCCGTCACCTTCAATGAAGAATATATTACGGAAAAGAATTTTAATTGGACATTTACCTCACTCTGAAGTCGGGCTTAAGTGGAATTTGGTGATCAACGCCACTGATCACCTAATTCCTCTATATATAGCTGCCTGTTTTTACGGGTAGCAATATATTGCTGCTCTTTTGAGACACTCCATCCAAACTCATCTACCTAATCATATCTCTGGAACCACTAGACTAATGAACATAAAATTTTGTTGGTAGGTTCCACTTAGGGGCCTCTAAGAATTTTAGGGGCTTTCAAAGAAACTTTTAAAAATTCGTTTTAATTCAAGAGGGCTGCAATTTTATTGCTGAGTTTGAAATGACATCTTTGGAACCAATTTTAACTAGAAGGGTGTACGTCCCGACGTTTCGCTCCTAATGCTAGAAGCATCTTCAGGGTGTTCATGATGTCCAGTTCACACCTAAAACTAAGGTCACCATGAACACCCCGGAATATGCTTCTAGAATTAGGAGCTAAACGTCGGGATGTACACCCTTCGAGACGCGTGCATTGCCGGAAGACCTAGAACTTCATTATAATTGTAACCATGGAAGCCTACGAACATAGAATTTTATAGTTAGAAGTTAACTTCAAAATTCTATGACGTAAAAAAATGTCGTTAAAGAATTTTCTATCGGCCATATTTCCAAGATGATGATCGTGTGCATTTAAAACTCTTATGAACTATCTAATCATTACTCTATTTAAATGTAAGTGCTTTAAATGTAAGTGCGTGAAGCTGGATGTTCCTCATATTCAGCCCGGGTCTGGTGCCTGCTGCTATCTTCCGGCAGAATTGTAAAGGATGGCTCACCGAGACAGGACGCATCCCTCCTCTTCTCCCCTTCCACTTCCAGACGTTGGCAATATCGGATCGTGCACGTGCCGTACCACCGGTATTGTTAACCCGCTAAATTACCAGTTTCATAACCCGCATAACCTATTTTATTTTAATTTATTTATTTATATGTGTTTACCTCAAACCCGGCACATAACAAGTTTATTAAGGACTCCCGGCACAACGCTGCAGTATCAAGTTTGATCCATTCTTACTGCTTACTTATATCTTTTTTCTACTTTTTCATTTTATCTTATATCTGTATTTAAGAACCAAATATATATAAATCCATACAGTCCACCACCCTCTCTACGCCTAAACTAAATTAATATTAACCACCAAAGTGGATACCTCTCTTTCTCTTATCTCTAAAAATCCTCTTCTTATCTTCTTATCTCCTAAAATCCTAGGAAAAGAAGGTCCACCCCCATTAACATAATCATCACCACATCTTTGAAACGATAAAATAAAATTATTGTGTTTGGTATGATAAGATTTATAATAATATTAATGTCTACCGAGAAAAAGTAAATCAAAGTTTCATGTTTTTATCTCTTTTGATTCAAAAGTTATTGGAACCATACAGTGTTCAGGCAGGGGTGAAACCATAAGGGTTTCTTTGTTTTGGTTTTACCCACGGAACCCTAAAAAAAGGAGGAGCATTGAGCCCAGACTGGTCTTATGAAGTTAAGAAATACTCTTTCTTGGGGAATGGGCCTCTCTTTATGTATGTATGTAAGCATACATAATCTAGAAAGCAATCAATTTTAAAGAAAAAAGAGGTACATTAGTTAATAATTACAAGATAAAATGAACTTTTTATATACTACGTTTTTAAATTTTCTGTTGAATCAAATGTAGTGTTGATAATATTATTGTTATTATTATATATAAGGTTAGTGAAAATAAATAGTTCCGAATTTATTTACTTCATATAAATGACAACCAACTAGACAGCTGATCTTAAACCTATAAAAGAACAAATCTATGTACAACGGATCTCGCCAACACCGAATCTAAACCGTGCCATCGATATGCCCCCGTGTAGGGGATGGTAAGAGAAGAAAAATGACCACAAGTAAAGAAGTACAGATGCAGAAAAATTAAACCAATACCTAGGACACAAGTGTAAACAAACCAGGTTGACACATGTCAATTAATTTATTTCTTTGTTTACTTTTCCTGTTTCGCTGTCATTTAATGTTTATTTCTTAAAAATACAATTAGTTTTTACTTAACAAAATGGCCTGATACAATCATTCTTGAACATTTAAATATTTTATCAGCCATACTAGGTACTAATAGAAAAAATTATAAATTTTAAACCCGTCAAAATGAAGATCGTAAATATTATGGGCCATCATGTCAAAACAAATAAAATAACTTGCGGATTGTTTCTGAACTAACTTTCCATACAGTAAAATTTGCTGAAAACTAATTAAATTCTGCTGAAAGATGGCTAAAAGTATTCAAATAATGCATTGACATCATGTTCTGAGCTATTCTTAAAGTTTCAAATGTCTAGCTACTCGGGAAGTTAGTTAAAAATCGATTGCAAGATTTGTACTGGACCCACAAACAAACAAGAAAGCAAGCTAATAAAAACTTAGTAATAAGTGGATTATAAAAATGATATTTTTAAAAACAAGCTTTTATTCGCATTCTTCTCAGCAAACCATTTCATTTGATACCCATATTATGAGCGTTCTTAAAAAATACTAGTCCACCATTTTGGGCTGCCCGCCATATTTGATTTAGAATGACGTCACTTAGATAACCATGCATTGTCATCCAAACTAAACGTGTACGCAAAATTTCAATTCAATTTGTTGAGGATAACTGCTTTAAAATTCATACATACATACATACAAACATTGCAAGTTAAATAAAACCTTATAAAAAGGAACACTTCTTTTTCTATACTAATTTCTATTTAAAGACAAAAAATATGTTTTCTATAGATTAAGTGCTTTAGTATTCATAAACATGTCTAATTAAATATAAAACAAGAATAAAAGTATTAAAAAATAAAAGCTCAGAATAATATTCATAAGATATAAACATGAGACACACTCATATATCATTCTTTTAACAAAACTCGAATAATAGTTTGAAAAACGTATAAAACGAGAAAATAATTTCCACTTGCTTAGAATTTTTTTTGTCAAAAAGATTAAATTTTTTTTATCTTTATTACATAAAAGCTTCAATGTCAAGTTGAAAATTATTTTATTTTATAAAACAGTATATTACGCGACGTATAAAAAACCCCTTTTCTCTGCGCCAAATCTTTTTACCTTTGATAAAAATGTGAAAAATGATTGTAAAAAAAAGTATAATTTTCTTCTTTTCCCAAGCTCTCTTCGAGTCATATTAAATTTCGTAAAGTATTACGCTCTTCCACTTAAGAATGGACACTTTGTCTAGGTTTTTGCTTTCCTTGTCACCTCCTTGGGTAAAAGCAGTGAAGGAAAACAATCAATCTTTATGTTCGTGCCGTTGACACGTTTCCTTTAGGACACCTTGAAGGACTTGCCATTTCATACTCCTTTTTTCCACCTCGTTCTCCGCATTTAAAATTATAAAATAATAAGAAGACAAGATGATAAAGTAGGTTATAAAAAAGGAGAAGTGTCTTTTTCCACATATGCTATAAGGAAAAGTAAAGGTTAAAATATTGTCGAGAGAGAAAATATAAAAGAACAAAAATAACAGAGTTTCAGGTCCAATGAAAACAAGGTCTTTTTGGAATGCATTATTCTCTGTAGATGTCCACAAAACTGGGAAATTATAAGTCATCAGTTACCATACAAAGCCAGATGATAATTTAGAAGATACTTTAACATATAAAAATTAAAATATAGTATCTTCCAAATCAGCTGATAATTGCTGTATTGATAAAATTTATAAACTTCCAATAAAGAATTACTTATTTTTAGATACCTATTTTTGGGTGAGGATTAATACGGGCGTAAGAATGACTATCATTATTTAGAAGATCACCTGATACCAGTAATAAAGGTAGGTTTGTGGTAAACAAGCTGGACTAACGATTCTGCCCTCGTATGAGGTAAAGGTTCGAATACAGTTTTTCTTGGATACTAGACTGATAAAGATTTTTTGTTCATTACGTGATTCGTTGGAATCAAAAGAAGATAAATCAGCGCATTACCAAATAAAAATTAATAATAATTCACAAATAATAAACTAACAAAGAAGCATAGGGAACTAGATATAAAATAGTAGACTTATTGAAATTATCAGATACAAAATTGAACTCCTACAAGAAGTTGCAATCCAATCCTACTAAAAACCAAATAAGTATTTGACCTTGAGCTCTCTCTAGTAAAAGAAGACCAAAAGGGAAATATAAAATAAGATATTTTTAGAACCAGAAATAAGATTAGAACAACTGAAGAAATGAACAAGATCAGTGCTAAGTTGAATTACCTAAGCACTGTGGAAGGAAAAATCTTTTTTCACAGCGAAATGCAAAGAGAAGTAAGAAGCTATAGCATGATAAACTAAAAACACTGAAAACCCAGGAAAAAATGTTAAAAAATAATAATATTTGAGCTAGAGCCCAAAAGTTAAAGTGATTATATTACTGAATAACGCGCGCATTGACATTTTTTGTTTTTTATGTCTTCAAGTGCACAAATATATGATTTAAAAGACATTTTAATATTAATAGGAATAATTATAATTATTATTTACTACGGGAAACAGACAGTGAAAAATACACTCCCGCGCCGGGATTTGAACCACGGGTCTCCTGTATTTCCAGTACAGATGCTCTTGCCAACTAAGCTACGAAGGAGAATGATTTTTAACTGCCGTAATCGATAACTAGTCCCGAATCCAAGCTTTCAATATTCATATACACTTAGACAGTCAATATTTATGACAATAGAACTAAACCAAGAATTAACGCTTATAATTATAAAGTACTCTATTAGTACCTGTACCTTGTACAATCAATTCGAAATTCAATTTTTAAGTTTTTGGTAGTTTTCATACTACGGAAAGTTTGACTGTCTAAATGTATATGAATATTAATAGGAAGTGGAAAAAAAATCCTTGTAAATCTTAGTATTATTTCCTAAAAATCGATATATGAGAGCTAACACAAAGCTAAATCTAGATGAGTGGTTCAAACATATAACAATCAAAGAAGACTTCTCAAAAGAAGTACAAGAAATACGCAAAGAACTTATCATCATAGGAGAAGAAAATAATAAACAAGACAAAGTACTTTTTAAATTAGGCAAAATGCTGTTGGTGCAGGATTGTAATTTTGAGGAACTGAAACAGCAGGAGGCTATGCTGACAAAAAGTTTTAGGACAAAATAACAAAAAAAAGAAGAAGTGTAGGAGGGTCTCCTCAAAAACATATTCATAAGAAAAAAAAAAATCATAAGGTTGATGAGAAAAAATAGGTTGCGAAAACAAGTTTTGAGTACTTTCTAGTAAAAAATAACGAGAAGGGGGAAAAACATTTTTTTTTTTAGAACTAGAAATTAGATTAGAACATACGAGTATAGTAGGTAATGAATCGAACTTGTAGCGACAAATGGATCTAGAGACTAATGGATGGAAAAATATGAGGAAACATGGCAAGCTATAGAAATGTTACAATTTTCACTTACTACTGTTTGACAGTATAAGAACCACACCTGAACAATCCGGATGACAGAGTGTGGGAATTGTTAGAATATGTCAAAGACAGGAATTGAGGTATAGTAGGGTTAAAAGAAATTACGAACTGCTACTGGAAGGAGTTAAATTTAAACGGAGATGGTGACACGGGTGGTTCTGGCTTCCTCATCAATACTGAATGAGTGAAGAATATTGTAAGCTATAAAGCATATTCACGCAGCGTTTTTAAACTTATTTGGAAGGAGAGTAGGAATATAGGGAGAATAAAAGTTGTACAAATTTATGCACAGAGAACTGCAGATTATTGATTAAGAAGAAGTTGAGAAATTCTATGAGAACGTGCAGGCCGCTTTAGACGAAGCCTTATCCACTTTAATAAATTGATAATATTGAGATTTCCTATCAGTAACAGTAAAATTGTTGAAGGAAAGCGTGGACAAGTAGTAGGTGATCACGGTTTAGGCCTGTGCAACGAAAGAGGATTATGTCTAATCGAGTTTGTGGAGCGCAACTCATTACATACGAGAATATTAAACAGCATATTTAAGAAATCAGAAGAAAAACTTTAGATTTGGATAAGCCCGGACGGAAAAAACTAAAAATCAAATAGACAATGTCCTCTCAAACTGAAAAATGTGTTAATAGAAAAACTTTAGATTTGGATAAGCCCGGACGGAAAAAACTAAAAATCAAATAGACAATGTCCTCTTAAACCGAAAAAATGTGTTAATGGTAAAAACGTATAACAAGCAACAAGCTAAACTTAGGAAGTGACCAGGTTACAATAAAGGCAGAGTTTAAAATACTCAATAGAAAGAGAAACTGGGTAAGAAAGAACACGAAGACTTTAATACATGAAAAATACATAGAAAATTTTCGACCCTGGCTAATATTTTTGCCCTAAAACAACCATTTATGTAGTGAGAGACACCAAGGGATTTGCCACGCAAGCGTGACACATAGGAACTGTTCCAATATCAGACATTACGTCAAAAAGATGTTGGCTCGGCATTACGCCATGTCCTGCAATGTTTCATCGCGTCCGACTCATCAGGGGCCCGACACTGATGCTTATTACAGTGTGTAAAAACACAGTATTACATTGCTAACCATTTAATACTTTAAAACAATACAAATTTCCAAAAACTAAGGAAATTAAAAAAAACACCAGAAATAGAAAATAGGACTTTTCTGTGCAAAGGCTACCATTGATCCGCGAGCAATGAAATTTCTTTTTTTAGGGTCCAACCCACGTAACCCCTGATAATTTCATCAAAATCAGATGACAATTGTGGGAGTTATGTGTGTGGCAAGAATTCGTGGACAAACACGACATTAAATTTCTTCAGGAAGGTCTAAAAAGTAAAATGCGGGTTGAAATATTGATTTTGGAGGGAAATAAATGTTTATCTCCTAAAAGTGAACACAATGCTTTCACTACCTTGGTAGATCTGGAAGCAAATTAATGCAAAATAAATCATCAATCTATATTATTTAAAAAGTTTTGTAAACAAACAAATGCGTCAAATTGCCAAATTGTAAAATGTAAAACTGTGCGAAGGTCCAAGGCAATGGCCGCGCTGCGGCCGCTTTTCAACGAGCGAAGCGAGTAGTCATTGTAAAATTTAATGTCGTGAGCTGGAGTTGGTTCAATGTAAAATAAATATAATCTTAATACGAAAGGTTACGTAAACAGTCTTATTATTTAATTGTTATTTGTACTACATCTATATTTCGACCTAATTTATATTTAATGTTGTAACATGACTTGCCAAGTTAAGTTACTTAAATTATTGTTTTTCTAATAATTATTCAAACATTGAATCAGTCCAGGATGTTAAAATTTCTATCTCATTAGTAAATTGAAAACTTTTCATAAAAAGGCAAAATTGTAGCGGAACTCGGGTCCCCCGGTTGTAAATATTAACGTTTCCCTTTTGCTTTGTAATTTTCAAATTAAATTCAGCCACATCTTGTTGTCGGTGTTTGTAGCTAATTCGAGAATAATTTACGGTTATAGTTTGAGGCGAAGGAAGTTTGCCTGCTGAAATGAACCTAACTCAAACCCCGTTTAATGTGTACACCAAGTTCTAGTTTGGGGAACAGGTCTAGGAAATCTTTGATCAAATATTTGAACGTGGAGTATGTTTAGCAGAATTAATTTATTCCTAATATGATTCGAAGGTAATCATTTTTGAAATTGACTATGAATAACAATCTGAAACGTAGGGAATTACTAGATGGACGCCACAATGACATAAATAGTTAAAAAATTGAACACAATCCATCAATATCTTAAAATCGAATTTTCGCGCCATCACAATACTTTTTCTTTATAAGAAACAAAAAAGTTGGTGGATATTTCGGTACTTTTATAGAAAAGGGCCCCCCTTTTTGTTTTTTTATACAAAAGAGTTTATATCCCTTAGTCTAACTACCTATTAAGACAAAGGGATAATCAGTCCAATAGGCATTGGGACAAAGGAATATCACACATTTATATTAAAAAAAGTGTATATTAAGTTGTAAGAAAGTATATTAGATTAAAAACAAAAGGGGGGCCCTTTTCTATAAAAGTGCCGATGGATTTACACGTTTTGAGGTCTACTGAGTCCAAATAAGTGGTGAGGTTATAAAAAATGTCTGTCGCCTGTCTGTGCAGACGACTGGAGCCTAAACTACTGGGTCGATTTTATCGAAATTTAGCATACATGTTTAGAAAAATCATAGACGGAAAACACTGGGCTAAGTAATTATGAACTCGTATATACATATATATATCACCAATGTAATACCGTGTTTTTGCACACTGCAATAAGGTACACAATTTGTGTTAGTGAGAGACACCAAGGGATGTGCCACGCAAGCGTGACACATAGGACTTGTTCCAACATTAGACTATACGTCACAAAAATGTAGGCTCGGCATTACGCCATGTCCTGCATCGTTTCGTCGCATCCGACTCATCAGGGGCCTGACGATGCCCACCCAACTCTGCACCTATACCAAATCAAGAAGATCAGATATAGGGCTTTATCAGAGACGAGCGTGCTCTCACACCGCCATTCTTGCTTGGCTGGCAAAACAAATCAGCAATGTAATACCGTGTTTTTGCACACTGCAATAAAGTAAACAATTTGTGTTAGTGAGAGACACCAAGGGAACAAGTCCTATGTGTCACGCTTCCGTGGCACATCCCTTGGTGTCTCTTACTAACACAAATTGTGTACATATATATTTGTATATGAGAAATTTTGTCTGAGTTTTCTCGGACCGATTTTTTGATTTAATGATTTTGACTTTTGATCGCACCAGTCTCTTGATTTTGTCTCTTATTCTGACCTTGAAACGAAATAGTATCTGTAAAAATAAAATTTTGCAACAACGTAACTTAAGATTGGAAACGAAAACTCTCTTAGTAGTACACATATTGTGAAATGAATTAAGATTTAGAACAAATTTCAATGTATTGTGTAAAGTTTTTAAATGCATAAAGAAATATTTTTAGAAAGTTGCTCACTAGCAATATAACCTTTCTGTTTGTCGGTCATTCTCCATTTACAAGCGTATATTCCACTTCCTAGTACATTCAAAAATAGAATTCTAATTTGTTCCCACCGATAAATTTATTTGGAAATAAATATTTAAATAGTTTAACTATAGTTGAGTTTAGCGAATTTTCAAAGTTAATTAAGCTATTGGAATGGCTTCCAAAAATATTTGTAATGCGAATTTTTGAAAATTTTCTCCATGGAAATCCGTTTTAGACCATTCTTAATCAATTCCTAAAATTTAACACTTTTTTATGTATGTATGTGTCACTCCAGACGATATCTCACTCTAGGATGCACTTAAAAAATCCAAATAAATTTTAAAATGTCAATAATATCAAAAGAAAGGATGAGTTCGTTGGCCAGAATTTTTGGAGTTCACTTAGGGGTCAAATTTTGACAATTTAGGGTCAAAAATAGCATAAAAACGTGTTTTTATTCCCTCTTATATGAAAATATGACAAAAGTATACATAACAACAATTACTGTACTCTTAAAGATCTTTTCAACGAAATGCATCTTTAAGGGTATAAACAATTTTGACTTTTGTACCCCGTACCCTGTGTACCAAAAAGAAAGCTCAACTTACCCTTTATGAGCCAGTTGAAGCAGTAAGACAAAATCAGTGGGCTTCGAATAAGAACTTATTAATTCAAAAGTAGCATACTATTTATTATTGGAATCCATTAATAATTAAAATTAAATTATGCTATAAATGTATTTATAAAAACTTTTGTTGATATTTAAATATTTGTTATTTCTATCTTCTGAGAATTCATAGAATAAATTCATGTGAATCAAATTCAAGAGGAAATCTAATTTTATTGACAAAACAATACGTGTGGTGCCGCGGGACACCCGGTAGGAACGAAGTTCCTTACATTTTTCATTAAATATAAATTAAAAAATCACACTACTAAGTACGTATACATTGTTAACTACTTATACATGGCGGATTTAGAAAAGAGACAAAATTAAAAGTAACGAACTGTTTGTACCTGAGAGAAAATCATTATTTGTATAATTAAAGCAAGCGTACTATAAATATATATTAAATATAAGAAAAAAGTTGATCATGATGAGTGTATAATGAAAGAGTATGTTTGTTAAAGGAGTTTGGATTGAAATAGGACTGTTTTCTACCTACCCGGCCAATTGATTTAAAATATTATAAAACATATCTCTTCCCTACTCTACAGCTTCTGCTTGTATCAGGGTGAAATTTTACATGATTATATTTTATTTATTTACAAAATAAAGTGACATTTTTGACATATATAACAAAAATAATCAAAACAAGTCAAGTAACAGGCTTCCTTAATAACAATTTTTCCCGTCGTTTAACGCTTACGTTTACGCGAGCGCTGTGTGTGAACGCTTGGGCGGATAACGTTTTCCGACTAACTCAGCCTGGGCATTGGTAAAATGAACATGTGTACCAAATTTCATCTAACTCGGTGATCTTTTACTCGAGTTATCGTCATCTGTAGATTTCGTGACGGATTTTGCGTGAAGGTGATTTTGTGACGTTGAATTTGGTCGTTTTTTCGGATTCACTCCCGGGCTCCAGAACGTGCCATAAGGAACTTCGTTCCGATAACAGTAATACCTAATTTTCAATGCAAGCCGGTTTTGACATTAGTTGGTTATCATTTATTTATTTATAAACTCGCAATGTAAAGAGAACTATAATTATATTATATATTTTACTTTAGATATTATATTAGTTTCTGTAAGTCCTTTACATCGCAAGAAAAAAACAATAAAAATATTCCATTTTAGACTCACAAAAAAGACATTCATAACATATCATTCTTCACTTGTAGAGTTATTTATATGCTAAAATCTTTTCATTTAAATAACTTAATAAAAATATAAAAGAAATCCTTTTTAATAAAGTAATAAAATTCAACAGATGATAGTATAATGAGGAGGTAATGCTCTGTGAGTCTTTTTTATTTTAAACTCGAAGGTTTTTACCATTATTTCACGCAATCTTTCCAAGTGGAAAATGCAGTGAAATTCTATGAATAATTCATCTACCCGGTTACATTTCGGTTGTATTTCATAATGGAGGTCGATGAGGACTAAGATCTGGTCCTTCCCACCCTGTCAACTCTATTCCCTTCAAACAGCTCTCTCTCTAGACCAATTCTCGAACTATAGTTTGTGTTCACTCCTTCTCTTTTCATTTGAGATGTAACATTGTTAGAATTCTCTTTTTTTATCTACTTTTATGTAATTCTCTTCTTTATTTTATTTTAGTCAATCCATTATTTTCTTTTCTCTCTTTTTGCTTCCGAGTTTACTGATAATAACTGATACATTGTGATCATCCTGAAAAACAAAATTTATTTGTCTCCAAACTCAAAAATTCCTATATAGAAATTAGTTTTTTGTCGTCCAATCACTATATCTTAAAAACAAAGGAGAGTAGGTCATAGTTAGCCTATTATTGGCCAAATAATAATTTCAACCTTCTGCGTCTATTGCTTCCCTTCCTGCAACAACTATATCTTTAAATGTACTCAACCGATTTTGAAGAAAATTTGATGGTTTACCAAAAGTAGGCCATAGATTATCCAAGGCCAACTTTATCCACACATTTAATTTTTTTTTTTTTTTTTTTTTTTTTTTTTTTTTTTTTTTTTTTTTTTTTTAACAACATACTTTATTGTATAATACATAAATAGTTACAGAATACAAACATTACTCATTTGCATAATATTTAAATAGAAAATAAAAGTATAATGATAACATAAGTGCAAAAATATTGTTGCTATACTCCTCTACTAGGTTGCCCGTGCGTAGAGGAGGAGTCCTGTAATTATTTAGAAGTTATATTTCGTGTAGAGTTAAGAAAATCAAAGTATAGAGATAAAATTAAATTGAAAGTTATTGTTATTGCGTGTTTTATAATTTATGTGCTAGTAAAATATGACTTTAGTTGTGTTTTGAAAGAGTTATACTGTTGAATTGATTTTAAATTTTGAGGGAGTTTGTTGAATAGTTTAGGTGCTATCTGTGTCCAGTGTTTAGTTGCTGTTGTCGTTCTAGATCTAGGTAGTGCAAGTAGTTCCTGTGTCTGACTTCGTGTTTTGTAGTTATGTTCAATTTTAGCGAACGTCTTATAATATTTTTTTGCCATAAGAAGGGTAGTATATTTAAACAAATCTGAAATGTTTAGTAGATTTAACTTTTTGTAGAGAGGTGATGCAGAATCGAATTTATTTTTGTGGCAAATTATTTTTATAAGGACATTTTGAGTAGCCTGCAGAGAGGATAGTGCTATTCAATAAATAAGTTTCAATTAGTATAGAATTCATATGACATCATCCAATAATAAGACGCGAGTAAGCTATGTGTCAAATGAATGGAATCATTTTAACATGTATTTATTTTAAAGTTATTTTCCTCTCTGGAAAAGAAATGTTCCATTTACATAAAAGTATACATATCCAGGAATACGTTACTCTAACTCCTAGCAAGAAAACCATTTTGTTCTTGTAATTACATACAAATATAAAAATTCGTAATCTTCGTTTTTGAATCCTTGATATTTTGGTTTTAGTAAAAAATACTTTTTATAACATAAATTATGTGAGAGAAATAAATCGTAAAAGCTATGAATTTTTCTTTTCTTCGTTACAGTTTTTATCTCTTTTCTTTTATTTATTTTTTTCCCATTCCCGGATTCTAAACTTATACATATGTATTGTAGGTGGGCCTATTTAACCTGGTAACCATCCTGCTTATTACAGGATGAATAATATCATCTACTTTACACACCCACTGATATGATCATCAACATGAAACATGTCATGATTTGTTTTTGGATTCGAATGCTATTTGGTTCTAGCGGTGACACAAGCATCATTGAGATATCTACTTCGGTAATATCTCCAGGTTCTGTCACCTCTAGAGTTTTTTCTTCCTCCTTCATTATTGACTTTTGGTCTGTCAAGTTTTGTTTTTACTGTCAGTGTATTTTTTCCTGTTTTATATAAAATATATAAATGTATTTTATTATATTAAATGTATTTTTAAATATATAAAAATATTTTAACTTCTACAGGTTATTTTTTGACTCCCTCATAACTCCTACTCGAAAATATGAACTTGAACCAAATTAAACCCTATTTGACGAAGCAAATTCTTAACCTATTCTTACTAAAAATCAAATAGAGTTTTGATTTCTCGTCTTTCTTCCGAAAAGTTTTTCTAACAAAACTTTTACTTTTAACTGAATTCCTTCAACCTAAGTTTTTGTCCATTTTTTTACTCCATCCAAACTTCAATTTCCCTTTCATAAAAGAGGGGTATTTTTAAGTTTAATTATTGATGTACTAAGTTTTTGCCAACTACAGAAGATTTATGGTATTGTAAAATGAAAAGTTTTTCCCCTTCTACCTTGTTTTAGAAAAAAAAGTTTTAAGTGCATAAGAGAACAGCTTTCAACTTTCCGCTTTTATTAAATTTTATTAGAGAAAGGTTCTTAAATCTTAATTTATCCTTTTCCTCACCTTTTATTCTACCATTTCCTTATTTATTTAATTTTCTTTTTTTTGTTTTAAATTAATATATTTTCTTTTATTCTATTAACATATCGCTTAAATTTATTATGTACATAACTGTTATTAGAATAATGAAAAACGGAAAGCCTCTCCACAAAATCAATGTTTATTCCTCAAAACTAGTTCTCAGCCTCTCGGTCATCATCGGTGGTAAAAGGTGAAGGAACAAGCCCGTCTTTTGTCTCTCATGTGACTCAACGTCGGGTTTTTTCCTTTACTTTTTGCCGGCACTGATGATGGCCGAGAAGCCGAATAAACTGATGACTGAGAAACTGAGATGAATATGTTAAGTCATAATTACCTCATTGTTGGTCCCAAATACGTTTTAACCTTCTGCGCTCATTTGTTTCTTTTCCACACGCGCACAAACATACATTTATTTACACTTATAGCTTTAAAAGTACTTATCTTATTTGTATAAAATATTTTCGTTCTTCAAAACGATCACATAGCTTCCTTTACCTTCTATAAGCTCGGAAACAAAAAAAAAAAAAATAAAAAAAAAAAATACTAAACAACATCAATTAAACTAGTATCATTAGAGTGACAAATAGTAGGCTAGAACTCAAATGGTAAAATTACTTGTCTAGAAATAACACTAAATGATTTCATTTAGACCACATAAGTAGTTTATCATCAGTTCTCTTAAAAAGGTCTGAAGATGAACTGATTACGAGGAAAGTATTTTGAACAACAATTAAAAAAAAAAGTATTTTAAAAAGAAAGTATTTTGACAAGATTAATTAAATTATTTGCTGGTTATTTTCTCGCAATAAACAGTACACTTTTCTCATTCATTGTTATAAGTCGAAGCTTTTTCATGAGCATGTTCTACAATTTCTTTGTAAAAAAATACTTAGAGCGCATAATCATGTTGTACTGAGCGATTAAATAAATGTGGTGTACGTTTGATTTCTTCCTTTTTTATCTTTCTGCCTTCTTCTTCAATTTTTTAACTAAAATTAAAACTATTTACTAAAATTGGTTATTATAATTTGATTTAAATTAAAATTTAAACGTTCCGTAGTATGAGTACTACCAAAAACTTAAAATTAAATTTAAAATTGTTATTAAATTTTTATTTTAAAAGAATTCGTCTTTCTTAAACGGTACTTTGCTTAAATGCAAGAGTTAGTATAAAATACGTGTTAATATAAATACGCATATAAATATATCAGTGATTGTTTCAATTTGAGGCACTCCAATTTTATATAATTTATTTTTTTGTTTAATAATTTGTAATTATACATAATAATAATAAAAAAAAACTATTGTAACTATTGTTTCTTATAAAAAGGTCTTATATATTATTAGGTATTGGTTTATCATTAAAGTTAGACACATACAAATATTTATATATAGTGTGTGTACATTTTATAAGAAAAGTGAATCAAAAATAGATTTTTTGGTTTAGCCATTTGAAGACTGTTCAAGTTGGAAAAGTATTTTGAGTTAAGATTCAACAGCAGTATCTGCGAGATCTTTATTTACAGAGTAGTCGTGGGTAGAAGCTACTTGAAGCTTTTTCAAGCTTGAAAAGCATTGCAAGGTGTCTTGAGCAAATTCAATGGAGAGGTCTGTAGTGTGAGCTCAGTGGAGTTGACTGTGTGTGTATGACAGGTAAGAGTCAATGATCACAGTTAAGTTTCCACGTATCCCCCAAGCAGGTTATTCCCTCGAGTGTGAGAACGAAAGTAGCTACAAAGTTTTGCTCTCGGTTATAAAGTATAAAGTCTTTTCCTCGACACGTCCTAACTCTCGTCTCACTAAAAAACCGCAAAATTCCCCGTGAGTGATGTTTGTTTTCTCTTTTCTAACCGTTGGAATAGAAGAAAGAAAAACCGTGGTGATCTCCCTCACTCTTTAACAACAAGACAACTCGTCGTAGTCATGAGAAAAACGTGTATGACTTCCATACTTTTTGCGCCTTGAATCTTACTAGTTCGGTTAATCCAGCAATACACAGACGCGTTGCCTATCTAACATACCCCTCTTGGGAAATAAAAAGAGGAAAAAAAATAAAATAATAAAAATAAAGCTAGAGAGAAAAAGGTGAGTAAAACTAGTGCTGCAGTCTAATATTTATGGCCCGAGGCTAAGACACGGTTCTTACTACACTCTCCTCTCCAACAACCTCTTGTTTCAGGATATATTCGAAGCGATAAAACAAACACAACACAACCTTCAACCAGTTTTTAACAAAAAATAACAACTTTACAAACAAAAGGGAACTAAAATCGACTATTATCTAACTAATCGAAATACTTGGTTAAATGTTTGTATTTCATGATAATTATTTCATTGATAATATCAATGAAATATATTATTAGGATATATTATTATCCTAATATATTATTAGGAGTTTGGTTTCTTTTAAAGAAATGCACAGATTTAATAATTTGGTGATTAACCCAATTATGTATGAAGAAATGTGTATATTAAACCCTATCTATCTCTTAACACCTGTAACCCCATTAGAAATCAATAAATGTGTGTGTCTCTTACCACCTCTAACCCCATTAGAAATAAATAAATGTGTGTCTCTAACCACCTTCAACCCCATTAGAAATTAATAAATGTGTGTGACTCTTACCACCTCCAACCCCATTAGAAATGAAAAATGTGTGTGTCTCTTACCACCTCTAATCCCATTAGAAACGAATAAATGTGTTTGTCTCTTACCACCTTCAACCCCATTAGAAATGAATAAATGTGTGTTTCTCTTACCACCTTCAACCCCATTAGAAATGAATAAATGTGTGTTTCTCTTACCACCTCCAACCCCATTAGAAATGAATAAATGTGTGTGTCTCTTACCACCTCTAACCCCATTAGAAATGAATAAATGTGTGCATCTCTTACCACCTTTAACCTCATTAGAAATGAAGAAATGTGTGTGTCTCTTACCACCTTTAACCCCTTTAGAAATTAATAAATGTGTGTGTCTCTTACCACCTCTAACCCCATTAGAAATGAATAAATGTGTGCGCCTCTTACCACCTCAAACCTCATTAGAAATGAAGAAATGTGTGTGTCTCTTACCACCTCTAACCCCATTAAAAATGAATAAATGTGTGCGTCTCTTGCCACCTTTAACCCCTTTAGAAATTAATAAATGTGTGTGTCTCTTACCACCTCCAACCCCATTAAAAATGAATAAATGTGTGTCTCTTAACACCTCTAACCTCATTAGAAATGAATAAATGTGTGCCTCTAACCACCTCTAACCTCATTAGAAATGAAGAAATGTGTATCTCTTAACACCTCTAACCCCATTAGAAATGAAGAAATGTGTGTGTCTCTTACCACCTCTAACCCCATTAGAAATGAATAAATGTGTGTTTCTCTTACCACCTCCAACCCCATTAGAAATGAATAAATGTGTGTGTCTCTTACCACCTCCAACCCCATTAGAAATGAATAAATGTGTGTCTCTTACCACCTCCAACCCCATTAGAAATGAATAAATGTGTGTGTCTCTTACCACCTCCAACCCCATTAGAAATGAATAAATGTGTGTCTCTTACCACCTCCAACCCCATTAGAAATGAATAAATGTGTGTGTCTCTTACCACCTCTAACCCCATTAGATATAAATAAATGTGTGTCTCTAACCCCCTCTAACTTCATTAGAAATAAACATATTTGTCTCTAACCCCATTAGAAATGAAGAAATGTGTATCTCTAACTGTATTATATGTCAATTAAGGTTTGTTTTTGTGTTGTCATTTTGGATGTAATGTCACAGTTAATAAATACAGTTTGTAAAATCAAGCCTACTTATTAGCATGGCTTCACATGGTGTCAGGAGTAAAAAGAAGACAGGAAAAGACTCAAAGCAGTCAAGGTCGCAGGAATGGGAGGGAGAAGAAAGAAACCTTGCCGTCAGGGAGCATGTAAAGGTAAATATGCCTCCCTGTCTAGATTTCACTAATAAAGAAAATTGGAGTTGTTGGGTTAATAGATGGAGTAGATATAGAAGGATTTCGGGCTTAGATAATAAATCAGATGAAATCCAGATCGATATGTTCATATATTGTTTAGGTGAAGAAGCTGAAGAAATTCTTAATTCATTTTGTATACCGGAAGATGAGTTAACCTATGAATTAGTAGTAAACAAATTTCAGAACTATTTCGAGCCAAAAATTAACATTGTTTATGAAAGATGTAGATTTAATAAGAGGATTCAATTAGAGGGAGAGTCAATAGAGTTGTTTATAACGGATCTTCATAAAATAGCCCGATTTTGCAACTTCCGAGATTTCAAGGATGAATTTATCAGGGACAGAATAGTTGCTGGCTGCCGAGATGCAAAGCTTAGTGAAGACTTGCAGATGAGCCAAGATCTGACGAAAGAGAAGGCAATAGATATTGCGAAGCGATACGAGACTATTAAGAAGCAGCAGGTGGTAGTCCGTAAAGAACAAGAACTTGATCACAAGGTAGATAGAGTAGCAAAAAGGGATAGAACGCCTATGCAGCGCTCAGATAAAGACAATAGTGGCAAATCAGAAGAAAACACAGGAAATAACAAGGATCAGATATGCGACAGATGCGGGAAGACCCACCGGGTTAAGAATTACTGTCCAGCCAAAAATAGTCGGTGTGCAAAATGCAAACGGATAGGTCATTGGGCTAATAAATGTAAGACTAAGCTAGTAGAAGAATTGACTGCAGAAGAAGAGGATTTGTGTTCAGACTCTGAAAATAACCAGTTTTTGCGTGAAGTTAATTCAATGACAAAAGAAAACCCTTGGAAGGTTATAATTAAAGTAGAGAAAATCAAAATCAAGTTTAAAATAGACACTGGGGCAGATGTATCGGTGATTCCAGAAGAAATAGCGGTGAAGCTAGCAAGAAAAATAAACCCCACCAAAGTAAAATTGTTCGGAGCAAGCAAAGAAGAAATTAAAGTGAAAGGTGTGATGACTTTAAAGTTTTTCTGGAAAGGACAAGAATCAATGCAAGAAGTGTACGTCGCTAACATCAATGAACCATTATTGGGACGACCAACATTGACATCTCTAAAGCTTGTAACTTTGGTGCAAACCTTAACAGCAGATGGGTCAGACAAGCAAAAATTAGAAGTAGAAGGCAAATTCCCGAAACTTTTTTCAGGTTTGGGACGTGTGCCATATGAATTTAAAATAAGGCTGACAAATTCTGCTGTGCCTTGGGCAACAGCAACACCAAGGCGAATACCTTATGCTCTTAAAAGTCAGGTTAAAGCAGAACTAGAAGAAATGGAAAAAAATAAGGTAATTTCACCAATCGAAGAGCCGACACAGTGGTGTTCCCCATTAACGATTGTACCTAAGCCTAATGGAAAACTAAGATTGTGTGTCGACTATACACGCCTGAATGCTGCAATTAAGAGAGAATATTTTATTCTCCCTACCGTGGAAGATTCAATGAGCAAAATTGGGGACTCGAAGTTCTTTTCAAAGTTGGATGCCAGTAATGGGTACTGGCAGGTACCAGTGGAAGAAAAATCGAAGCACATGACCGCTTTTATTACACCATTCGGCCGGTATGTGTTTAACCGAATGCCGTTCGGTGTGTGTTCAGCCCCGGAATTCTATCAAAGAATAATAGCCCAGGCGTTAGAAAACGAAGAAGGAACATGTAACCATATAGATGATATACTGATCTGCGGTAGGACGAAACAAGAACACGATGACCGGTTACATAAAGTACTAAAGAAGTTAGAGTCTATTGGTGTTACTTTAAACAAGGAAAAGTGTTGTTTTGGTGTACAAGAGGTTACGTTTCTTGGACATGTTGTAACAAATGAAGGAATTAAAGCCGATCCAGGAAAGATAACAGCTATAAAATCATTCAAGGACCCAACAAATGTAAGTGAATTACGCAGATTTCTAGGAATGACGAACTATCTATTAAAATTCTTACCCCACCTACCAACAGTTTCAAAACCACTTCGGGAGCTTTTAACCAAACAATGTCAGTGGACTTGGAATCAGATGCACGAGCAGGCCTTTAAGAAAATTAAGGATTTGTTAACTTCTCCACCAATTTTAGGTCATTACAATCCAAATTTGAAAACTAAAGTCAGTGCAGACAGTTCATCATATGGGCTAGGAGCAATATTGGAGCAGAAAAACAATGATGGAACATGGAAACCAGTTTGTTATGCTTCCCGAGCATTAACAAAGGCGGAGAGTAAGTGGGCTCAAATAGAAAAAGAAGCCCTCGCGTTAACCTGGGCATGTACTCGCTTCGATTCATACGTATACGGATTGAAAGTGATGCTAAACACGGACCACAGACCTCTGGTAAGCATACTTAAGTCTAAACCACTTAGTGAACTAACACCGAGGCTCCAGAGAATGCGTATGGTTCTGATGCGATATGACTACGAAATTGAGTATGTCCCTGGAAAAGAATTAACAGTACCAGACGCTTTATCTCGGGCCCCAGAAGAAGGAAAGGAAGATACAACTGTTGAACAGAAGGTTCAACAGTTTGTTAAGGTTATCCAAGAAAATTTTCCAGTATCAGATGAGAGGTTAAAAGATATCCGAGAAGCTCAGGGGAAATGCGAAGACTGTATCTTGATACGAAGATGGGTATTAGAAGGATGGCCCTCAAGCACCCATATTAAAAAAGATTTAGAAGGGTTCTATATACATAGAAATGAAATATCCATGGTGGACGGCGTGCTGGTAAAAGGAGAAACAATATTAATACCAAGATTAATAAGGGGAGACATACTCAAGAGGCTGCATGAGGGACATCTTGGAGTAACTAAGTGCCAGAGAAAAGCTTCATATACAGTTTGGTGGCCAGGAATCAGCGCGGATATCAAGCATTATGTTCAGGACTGTGGGAAGTGTATTCAGGAAAGGAACAACTCAGTGGAACCGATGATATCCTCGGAATTGCCAGATGGACCATGGCATAAAGTTGCTGCAGATATTTTCACCCTCGAGAAGAAAAACTACCTAGCGGTGCAGGATTATTATTCTAGGTTCCCTGAGGTGGTTTCATTGGACAGAATGTCGTCGGCACACATTATTATAAAGGTAAAAGGAATTTTTGCAAGATTTGGGATTCCTTATATATTTAGGTGTGACCAAGGGACGCCATTCGCAAGTCGTGAGTTTAGTGACTTTGCAAGGAGTTATGGATTTAAAGTGGTGACTAGTAGTCCTAGATATCCTAAGAGCAACGGGTTGGCGGAAAGTGGAGTCAAGTCTATGAAGAGAATTTTGAAGAAGAGTAAAGAGGAAGACATCTTTATGGGACTGCTAAATTACAGAAGTACTCCCTTGGAATCAGGTTACAGTCCGGCTGAACTGCTTTTCGGGCGGAAATTACGAACTCGAGTACCAATACTCCCTGAAAAACTAAAACCAAAGTGGCCAGAACATAGACAAGTGGCAAGTAGGGATGTGGAACTAAAGCAGAGGCAGAAAAGTAATTATGACAAAAGGCAAGCAGCGAGGAATTTAAGAGAACTGCAGGAAGGAGAAGGGGTGTGGATAAGAGATAGAAGAGAATATGGAAAGGTAGAAGGAAGAGCCGAGCAGCCGAGGTCATATTGGGTGAGGACCGATTCTACTGGACTTGTGAAAAGGAACCGGTACCATCTTATACCGACCAACAACCCTCGGTGAAAGAAAGGGAGATGTATTATATGTCAATTAAGGTTTGTTTTTGTGTTGTCATTTTGGATGTAATGTCACAGTTAATAAATACAGTTTGTAAAATCAAGCCTACTTATTAGCATGGCTTCACACTAACCACCTCTAACTTCATTCGGAATGACAAAATATGCATCTTCACTAAAAGCCACTTCATTGAACAAAGTAAGTTTTAAACCAATAGCGATCAACTTCAGTAGCAGTGACGATGACTAAACAAGTGGAAGAATATAGTCAGTGCATGGAATTGAGACAGAGTTTTAAGCCTAAATGGTCAGATTTAAACCTCTTAAATGTGTTTAAAGTGTCTGAAATACAAGTGGTTAAATGCCGGCTTTATACAATAAAATTGCTTAAACTAGAGAGACGTCTTTGCTTAGTCCTTAAAAACATGTTGGTTCGCAAAAATTTAACGACAGACTGACTGACACACAGACTGATAGACATGGAACCAAAAAGTATCCCTGACATCTGAAACAGATTTCCGTCTTGGAATTTTATAACGATCACATAGTTTGCGTTAGCTTCAGTGAGCTCGGAATCAAAATTATTCAATAAAGGTTGTAAATAGTTTCAATAATGTTATAGCTAATAAATTGTTGTATTAATAAATTATAGTATTTTAATGATTCATAATAAGTAAATTCTAGAGGATATTTCCTATTAAATACAATTCTTTATACTGAGAATTTGAAGTAGAGGAGCATAAAATGAAAAAATAATTAACTCTTTGTATCATGCAGTATTAAATCCTTTTAAAAAAGTAAAACACAACTCTTAAGTACAGAATTGATGCATTATTTTTAGGGTTTCGAGGTCATCCTAGAAACCCTTTCAGTAGTAGTAGTAGTAGTCTAGTACTTCCTACTAGAACGGGTAGGATGAACCACTTTTTCGAACCTTGCGATTAGGCCATCACTTAGGCCCTTTTTACGCCCCTTGGAGGAAAATTCCAGCTACTTCACACATCATACATTTGTAGATTGTACCGCCGAAGCGAGTATGGTGTGGTCATTAGTAAGCTATATAAGCGAACGTCAAAGCGTGGGGGAAGAGTCCCCGTATAGGATGTCCCTCGCCCTGCTCCGTCCTCGAACCACCATCATGACACGGATCGGACCCACATCAATCCCACATTAAAGAGTGGGGGAAGAGTGCCCCTAAGCGGGTGTCCCTCACCCTGCACCGTCCGCGATTCATAGATACAATTCAGAGTAACAAGGCCGGGGATCGAACATAGCCCTCCAGTCGCCTCTACTTATTGATAGCTGAGCGAGCACCTTAGGCCGCTCGGCCACACTGGATCCCCCCTTTCAGTAAGCTCAGAAACAAAAAAAAAAAATATCGTGAAAAAGGGAACTAAGATGACATTTTTATTACTTTATTGCCACATTCATCTTTTATATAGATCCAAATTATAAAATATATATAAAATATTTTGGGAAACGTGTTTACGAATAATTTTTTTAGATTTCCATACTTAATTTTGATTATCATCACTTTTAAAAAAAAATATACTTACTTGTAAAAATATATATATATCCATATTAAATTTAATTTTAATAATGGTAATTGCTAACTGCGATTCCATTAAGGTTTTATCCTCCTTTCTTAAATTTAAAAGACGCGAAAAAATATCCCACTTTTATAAATATTCATTTTTTGATGCCTCCTACCCCTAAATAACAAAGTTATAAATAATTATAATAGTTATAATTTAATGTTCCCTGGTTAAATGACAATTTTTTCATGAATAAAATCATCTCTAAAGTAAATAACTCTGTTCTGAATTTTTAAATAAGGGAAAAGAAAACTAGAAGTAGAAAAGTATATGTATATATAAATTTATATACATATATATATATATATATATATATATATATATATATATATATATATATATATATATATATATATATATATATATATACGGAAGCGCATCTGCTTCTGTCACAATTCATTAAACTTAAAGTCCCAGAGAGTTAAAAATACCTTTTCCTATATTTTCTTTTTTTCTTCTCTTCTTAGGTTTTTCAGAATAATACATTTTGATGCTTCACTAACAGTTTTTATTTTACTCTTGAAATATTAAATCTTATTCTTGTTATACAGCTATAAATATTTGAGAGAAATTGAAACTGTGTATTAATACACTTTATTTTATCTCGAAAAAAAAAAAATCCATTTACTGAAATGAAAAAGAAGCTGAGTTATTATTATTATTTCAATATTGTTATTATTATTATTACTATTATTTTTTATGTAATATATTACAACATATGAATCTTACAGCCAAGTGTTAATCACAGTCCTTAAAATGTATCATTATACTGTTATAATAGTATATTTATAAAAATAACTTGTAATAATAAGGTGAATATCGATTGAGATTTGACAATCAATAAATTTTTATATATTTTTGACAATCGATAACTTTGTATATCGATTTGACAATCGATAACTATGTATATCGATGAGACAATCGATAACTTTGTATATCGATTTGGCAATCGATAACTTTGTATATCGATTTGACAATCGATAACTTTGTATATCGATTTGACAATCGATAAATTTGTATGCGGTGCGAATTATAGTACTAAATCTGTTCCAGCCTGATATTATTTTATTATAGTACAATGTTGTTGCATGCGTATAAAACCTGTCCTAAACGATTCCCGAACCATCCGGTGGGACGATACAAGTTAAAAATAGGGGTGTTCGAACAAACCTATTTAGTTAATTCGAAGTCATTTGGCAAAGTATTGCATTTTGACATAATATGTTAGAATGAAATCAACATAATATAATATATTAGAATGGAATCATAACTTTAGAATGAAATCATATAGCTAACCGCTGTAGACTATTTTAACCAACTATCCTTTAATATCATTCAAATTGATATCTCTTTCTAATTTATCGTTTTCTCTCTCAAGGATCGCATCTGCTAGGATACTTATGCAGTGCGATAAGATTGTAATAGTTGGCAAATAAAGGATATCATATTTTTTATTCCTTTTTCCTGCATTCATTAGTTTACGGCTTTCTTACTGTCGTAAACAATTGATATTAAATGCTTTTATCATATTTCGAGCTCGAGAGTAAAATTCTCAAGGGTATTTTTTACTCTTTCAGTATATATCTTTATATATAAAATTTTCAGTGTATGTCCGTAAATGTTCTTATAACTTCTAAACTAGTTATCTTATCTAACTCATATTTGCGCCATATGTTGGTTAGGTTCAGAGTAAGGTTTAGAGGTGTGAAGGTGTTCGAAATTATAATGTTGGTTATACAGAGTTTCGGGATACAAAAGTCAAAGTAATATATAACTAAACCTTTTGACACTGAACAACAATTTGACATTTAAATTTTTCTTTGTAAAAATTTCTTTGTATAAGAGAACTTTTATATCAAGCAAATATATTATTATTATTATTATTATTTTCTTTTTTTTCTTTTGGGTTTTAGTCCCGATCAACTGCCAGGGTTATTACAGGACGGGGGTTATCCGGCCTCTTTACTCATCTAATCGATGAGATCATTAGTGTGAAACATGTCTTACTCCGCTGGGATTCGAACTCACAGCCGGGGTTTAGATCTTGGTTTCAGAGTCGAGTGTGCTAACCCCTCGGCTACACCGTCCCCCTATTATTATTATTATTATTATTAATTTGTCAAATTAAATATTATGTTTTATGAAAAATGTCAAAAAGAGGGCGGGCAAACATCGGTCAACGATCACGACATGCTCAAAATAAGCACGCGACTAAGGAGTTATTTTGAACGACAATCGCTCAACATAACGATGTTCATTCCGATACTCAATATGTATTTATTGTTATACAGCTAATTGAACGAGCGCAGTGAGTTCTTCATTACAGAGACTTGGGATTTGAAAAGTTTGTGTGTTTGTTTGTTTGTGTGTTTGTTTGTTTGTCTAACGATAACTGGAGTAAAAATTGATAAATTTCAACGAAATTTGGCACATATATGCATCTCAGCATTTGTGAGAAGTGTATAGTTTTTGGAAATTCCTCACTCAATATTTTCAAGATGGCGCCCAATATGGCGGACGACAAAAAAAGAAAGTTTTAGTCAGCATAATGTGTTATACATCGTTTTAAAGATCATTAAGAGGAGGAAAAGAATATGTAACTAATAAATTTTCACATTTAATATTTTCAAGATGGCGGCCAATATGGCGGACGACTATAAAAAAAAGTTTTAGCCAGCATAATGTGTTATACATAGTTTTAAAGGTCTTTAAGAGATGAAAAAGAATATGTAACTAATAAAATTTCTCAGTTCATATTTTCAAGATGGCGGCCAATATGGCGGACGACTAAAATAAAAAATTATATCCAGAATAATGAGTTATACATCGTTTTAAAGGCCTTTAAGAGGAGGATAAGAATATGTAACTAATACACACTTAGTTATGTAACTTTTACACTTAATATTTTCAAGATGGCGGTCAATATGGCGGAAGACTAAACAAACAGTTTTTAGTCAGTATGACATGTTATACATCAATTTAAAGCTCTTCAAGTCTAGAAAAGGAATATCCAACTATTCAAATTTCACACATAATATTTTTAAATTGGCGGTCAATATAAAGAAAACAAAAAAGAGTTTTAAATATCTGCATAACATGTTATAATTCGTTTAAAGGAATTTTAAAGGCTACAGATTATGTACTAATACTGTATAAAAAGGCGAGCACAGCGAGCTGGCATTCATTTTATTATATAATTATTATGTACAAATACTTTTACAACAGGTGAGCGTAGTGAGCCTGCAATAATTTTATTAAATAAAATATTTACTACAAATGCTGTATAAACAGGCGAGCCTGCAATAATATTATTAAATAAAGATTATGCAGTAATGCTTTTATAACAGGCGAGCGTAGCGAGCCTGCAATAATATTATTAAATAAAGATTATGCAGAAATGCTTTTATAACAGGCGAGCGTAGCGAGCCTGCATTAATATTATTAAATAAAGATTACGCAGAAATGCTTTTATAACAGGCGAGCGTAGCGAGCCTGCATTAATATTATTAAATAAAGATTATGCAGAAATGCTTTTATAACAGGCGAGCGCAGCGAGCCTGCAATAATATTATTAAATAAAGATTATGCAGTAATGCTTTTATAACAGGCGAGCGTAGCGAGCCTGCATTAATATTATTAAATAAAGATTATGTAGAAATACTGTATAAACAGGCGAGCGTAGCGAGCCTGTATTAATATTACTTTTATAACAGGCGAGCGTAGTGAGCCTGCAATCATTTTATTAAATAAAATATTTACTATAAACGTATGCTGTATGATCAGGCGAGCGCAGCGAGCCTGCAATAATATTATTAAATAAAGATTATGTAGAAATACTGTATAAACAGGCGAGCGTAGCGAGCCTGCATTATTATTACTTTTATAACAGGCGAGCGCAGCGAGTCTGCAATAATATTATTATATAAAGATTATGTAGAAATACTGTATAAACAGGCGAGCGCAGCGAGCCTGCATTAATATTACATTTATAACAGGCGAGCGTAGTGAGTCTGCAATCATTTTATTAAATAAAATATTTACTACAAATGCATGCTATATAAGCAGGCGAGCGAAGCGAGCCTGCATTAACGTTATTAAATTAAGATTATGTGAAATGTTGTATAAACCGGCGAGCGTAGCGAGCCTGCATTTATATTATTAAATAAATATTACGTACAAATGTTGTATAACCAGGCGAGCGCAGCGAACCCGCAATATTTTTATTAAATAAATATTATATAGAAATGCAGTATAAATTGGCGAGCGTAGCGAGCATGTATTACTATTATTAAATAAATATTAGTTACAAGCGCTATATAACCAGGCGAGCGTAGCGAGCCTGCATTAATATTATTAAATAAAGATTATATAGGTAAAAACTGGTGAGCGTGGTGAGCCTGCATTGACTTTATTAAATATGGATTATGTATGGATGAATGGAAAACATTTTAGCTCCTGAGAACTTGCGAATTTATACGAAATTTAATTCGGCTCACACCATCTCGGTCCTATAATATGACGATTAAAGAGGAAGATTGTAGTCAGAATGATATACCATACATTGTTTTAAAAGGCTTTATGAGTAGCTAAAAAGTAAGCTTATTCTTATTGCTGTTTTTCGTAAAATGATTTTAAACCTGTTTTGAGGTTGAATAAGAATATGTTAGGTTTTCACCGAAAAATTATCCTGGTAGCAATATTGAGAACATAGTATGGGTGATGTACTCATAAGACCTCAATCTATGCGAGTTCTTTATGCACCGCATCACTAGTTTAGTTGGGGCCCCATATACTGTAGTTCTACCTAATATAAACTTAAAGTAGTAAGGCGATGTGCACACTGAAGAAACTGGTTATATGAAAACAATTTCATAAAACTAGTTTCAAGTTTCAGTGCACAAAGAGGAAACCCTTTTTCTGGCAGTTTCATCATGTCCTCTGATAAAGATGTATTAATTCAACGTATCACATTCAATTAATTAAATTCTTCTTAATGCACTCATTTTAAATAAACAACGATACAAACAACTGAATACCAAACAAAACGCAATAATCAAAACTGAAATGATAAGCAAAACAATAAACATGAAAAAATCACATGCAACTTGGTTTCGACGAAACTTGACTTTCTGATTGCGTCATTTTTGGTAGTGTGAAACATGTTTCATGAAATCAAATGAAACTTCAGTTTCAAGAAACGCAGTGGGCTCCTTTCTGTATGTTTTAAATCAAGTGTTTTCATGATAATAAAGTTTCACGTTTCATGAAACTTGTTTCATGAAACGTGCACAGCGCACAGCGCACGTTGCACAGCGCTTAAAGGAATTAAATTATTCACTTATAACTTTTTTTCGAATAGGACTTTGAACTCGAATAGGATATGAACTCTAAGTAACTTAAGAGTTTATAGTAATATAATCAAAGCAACTCATATTAGAATGTGCTGTGGAGGTAACCTTTAAAGGAATAATAACATTAACTGTCTATCCACGTAAGTTTGAAATATGTTTATTAAATAAAGCAGCTTTTAGCCGACATAAGGCCATCATCAGTGCCGAAATTAAAGGTGAGTCTACTTCATGTTGGAAATCATCATGAGGCTCCATCAGTTCAGATCGTTCCTTATCAGTTATACACATTTGGCTAATTTGAATTATACTCATATTCCGAAATTTGTAGATTTTGGTTGAAGGGATCATTGTTGAATATATAGTTTTTTTTAGAGATTTGTTTAGAATCTTCGACTTGTGGTTAATCGTATTATACTTATACTTCGATATTTGTAGATTGTGGTCAAAGGAATCATTGTAGAATGTATAGCGGATTGAAACTATACTACAAATAATTTATATTTCAACATATTTACAATATTAATGACTTATGTCAGTTAATTGTCAATCAAGTGGGTACAAGGCAGCTACAAATGTATAGATTTTTAGAGATTTGATAGGAATTTTTATTTTGACTCTTCATGTTCAATAGAATTCTCCCTTGTCTGATAAAACTTTTTTGTTTCACTGGGCTTGGTTTCGTTTGAGCTTTAGTGAGTCTGAGATATTCAAGAGGCAATAAGGCATACCAGACTAAACAACAAATCTGTTTATTGGATTTGTTACTGTCAATATTGAAACAAAATCAAGACAACACTGCAAACAACATGTTTGCTTTATTGAGAGAATTTATCTTTCCAAAAAAAAACAAAAAAAAAACAATCTCTTGTTTAAAACAAACCAAGCTAAATAAAGCTTTAAAATCAATTGTATGTTGAATTAATCACAATAAAGCTTCATATTTTTCCTTTAATCGTTCCATATACGCTTAATATTATGTTTGCTAGTCCACAAAAACTTTTATTAATTCAATAATATTAAACATCTATGAGTAATATTGAACTATATACGCCAACATATTGAATAAGTATTGATATATTAAAATTCACAGGGAAGAACTTGCATCCAAGCACTTTTTAGGGTTTTGTAGGTTATTAGGATTAATATTAACATGAATAATAATAACCTTAATACCTAACTTTTGACATTTTTATGTTTTGGCTCTGGCACATTAACCTCGAAAAGCGTTACGTTACACGAATGGGGAAAATATAGGGTCAAGGTTTTAGGAAGGTGTAGGAGGTGTTCAATCAAGTCTGTCCACTCTTGGTAGGGATAGTGTCTCCCACTACCGCGCTTGGTACCGCTGTCGCTAGGGCGTCCCCTCCCCAAGCGATTCTAAAACGCTGTTCACTGTACTAGGAGAATAGAAAAAGGTTGGAGCTAACAGCACTCGTTTACATCGCTGCTTAGAGGTCGGCTGAGTTATGATTGCAGTTTAATACTGTTGATAATACTCTACTATAACCGCCCCTCCCCCTCAACTACAACTTCTGTTCAACTGCTCTGATTTGCATCGGACTAACGCCATAACTCTTAGAATTTTATTCCTAATAAACTAATTAATTTTTAAAATTTATTCATAAAATTTATTATTTGCTTTCTAATATCTAATTTGATACACCACACTTATCTTTTAAAAAATATTTTTTGGCGCACTCACGTACACATGATTTGCATTTATTTAAAAGTGGTATTTTTCGGCTTAAAAAATGATAATCTCATACATTTTTCCACAATATTTTCATTTTTGTTATTTTTCTGCAATTTTGTTGGAAAATTTTGGTGCAAAACACAACATTGGTGGCAAAATACTCATAAAATGTTATACATTTGTAATCTACTCTTCAGTAGCTTTCATTTGATACCTCACTCGAATATTAGAATAAAAAATGTTTGAGCTTACCATATTATTCGAATTGCGCAGGCGCATGTTTAAATTTTTAACTTCTCTATATTTTTTTGTGAGTAAGGGTCAAAAAGTTGCGCCTTTGTTTTAAATTTAAACTCTCTTGCTTGAACGGTTGTTCAGGGAATTTGAACCAAAGTGAAACAGACAGGCTGACACAACCCTTGGCATAAGAGTTTCGAGCATAACCTATGAAACCCTAACAATAATTTATCGAGCAATATTATTGTGCAATGATATTGAGCGTGAGCGGACTTCAATAAAGCACTAACATGTTAAGGCTAAGTCAATAATGTATCACATTTGTATATTCATTTTCATAAGTTAATGTAACATATATTTAAAATTAGTTTTTTGTATGTGCAGAACTGGAGAACAGCAAACTTTTTTTTTTTAACCCCTTCACTCGAGACACGTTCATTTTTGACCTGTTAATTTGACATTTGATTTACAAGGAACCCGGATAAAAAAAAAAATCGACCTTCCAATTAGGGAACCAGCACATCCATCTGTATTTTAATTTGCCATTTACTAAAAAGATAAGGTACTTTTTTAGATTGTTACTCCCCTATGTTTTTTTTAGGATATAAATGACTTTGTTTAAATAACTATTAAGACAAAGGTATGTTTAGTCCAATGTAATTTGGGACAAAGGAATATCACACTTCTGTTTTTATAATGGGAGTAACAGTCTAACGAACTGTTTTCTTTCTGTACACCTTCTTTAGATTGTTACTCCCCTCTGTTTTCTTTCTTTTTTCTACCTTCTTTAGATTGTTACTCCTCTCTGTTCTAAAGTCTAAAGAAGAGCTAAAGATAATATATAAACCCAACATACCTTCTCATTATCATTTATATAAGATAATAAAAATACAAACACACAAGTAAAATATACTTATTTATTCCATTTTCCACTCTCTTTCATTTCCTTGGAAAAATCTTTTCAAAAGATTTACTTTTCATCTGTCTTACATTTTTGTCTCTGTTTGTTTTGCTGCTTTTATGATTCTACGTCTTTGATTATGTTATGTTGTGATTTTGGTTCTTAAAGATTTTTCTACAGAAGAATTCTTTATCTTTTAGGCCTTTATAAAAGTATATTTCCTTCTTTTTCACGCCTTATAATCTAACAACTGGTGTTTTTTTCTTTGGACATTTTTATCTTCTGTCTTTTACTTGTCACATTTTCCGGCCTGTGGTTTTTCCTTTTAGACCTTCTTTTTCCCCCTGAGATTTATACCTGGGTATCATGGATCCAGTTTCATTCAAAAGGCTAAAAGTGGAAAAAGAAATAATACATATTTTCGGGGTTCTTTTTATCACATAGGAATTTTCGTCAATGCATTTTTCTGTGATTTATTCATTAATATTATTATAAATATACATTAATATTAAATTATAAGGAATAAGACTGTTTGGGAACAGAGTTTATTCTGTTGATTATTTGTTTTCTCTATCCCAAGAAAGCCGAGAGTCGAGTAATTGTAATTAGATTTCCGACCGAAGTTCAACGCGAGTATTTACATCCTAATAACCCCCGCTTCCTGCCTCTGCCTCCTCTACCTCAGGCAGTTGCCGTCAGCCGATTCAAGGGAAAGGAGCTAAGCTCTCGTACCCTTTAAATTCCTACGTATCACGTAAGTGTGTTTGTGATTGCCTGACCGGGTCGCTGCATCCCGGGTCTGCAGTCCTATATCAGTTTCACTATAGATTGGGTCTCAGCATCCCAGTGATCTCTTTATTGGAGCCACAAACGTTTATATTCAACTACAGTGTCAGGTTTTCCGGATCGCCGGAACAAGTCCAACATCGCCGTCAGCGTCTGATGTATGGACTCCAGGGACGAGAAAACAACTCGCCCCAACGTCTGCTCATATCTCCATCTGTGTGCGCACCATCTTCCATGGATCACCTTGTGGATTGACGATCGCCAGATAAGAATTTAATATTTACCTAATACCAATTATTTATTTCTATCTTCTATTTCTATTTTATAGCCCATATTTTTATTCTATTAATCTAATAGGTTTTATTCTATAAATTTTGCGACCAATTAAGAAAAGTTTGTATAAGAATAAGTTTTAATTTCAATATTTTGTACAGAGAATTTAATTATAAGTTATGTAGTCAGGAGCTCCATAGGAAGTTAGGGAGAATTATTTTATTTTATTTATTGTTGTCGATCAGTAGATCTTGTGATTTCTTTTAAATTAAAAATTATAAAAAAGGCCTATGTGTTTATTTTTTGTCTTGACTTTGTTTCAGACTCGTTCTCTTTTGACCAATATTGCTCCGAGAAGGAACTATTTCCAACTCGGACAATATTTGCCAAAAGCGAAACCCTTATTCTTTTAAATTAACATTGTATATCATATTAACTTAGTTTCCCAATTTCTCTTTGTAAGTGTGAAATTGACAAATTTGATCATTCCTCGGTTTGGCACGAAGGTTTTTTTTTTTTACTTTTCCGGAGAGCCCCTGCCATTCTCGAACAAAGACAAAAATAAATTTGATCCTGCTGGAAATTGAAACAGGTCTAATCAACAACTTTTAGCATTTTATTAAAGATCACACCTTAAGGTTTTAGTAACATTTCTTCGAGTATTTTGTAATCGTCTTACTATACTCTATTTTAAAACTCTATGATCATTTGTCCGATGATAGGACGCCAGGAAGATATGTGCCACACTAATTCGAAGATTTTTTAATCTATATTTAGGAATAGGCAATTGTAGAAGAAAGAAATAAAGCACATAACTGAACAATTATCAAATCCAAAGTGATTAGGCATTTTAGTAAATTTTACTGTAAATTCTAATTTATAATTATTTTTAATGTTAATTCTAATTTTTATCCTACATAAAATCATACACTGCCAACAATTCCTTCCTTAGTATTCCTTTTATCACACCCGAAGCTATTACTAATACCATTAGAGAACTTAAATCCTCCAAAAATGGTGGTCCTGATAAAGTACCATCGTTCTTGTTAAAAGGTTTAGCTCCGTTACTCGCTCCGGCTCTATCTTTCTTATTTAATAAATCAATCCACACAGCTACTTTCCCTGATGCTTGGAATATTGCCCTAATAGTCCCAATTCATAAAAGTGGGAATCGTTCGGTCGCCTCGAACTATCGCCCAATTTCCCTCAATAGTACTTTCTGTAAATTAATTGAAAAACTACTACATTCCTACATTTATCCTTTCCTTGAACCATTGCTAGATGAACATCAACATGGATTCCGTAGGGGTCGTTCAACCTCAACGAATTTAATCAACTTTATAACAGATCTGGTTCCCATTGTCACAAAAGGGAAGCAAATGGATTCTATCTATTTTGACCTTAGAAAAGCTTTCGACACTGTTGATCACGATATTCTACTTCGGAAAATTAACTATACTTTTAAAAATCATCTCCTAACTTCGTGGTTTTATAGTTACCTTTCAAATAGAAGATGCCTTGTTAAATTTGGGAATTCTTTTTCTGAGCCTTTCAAAGCCACCTCAGGAGTCCACCAAGGATCTGTACTAGGACCACTTTTGTTCTTACTATTTATAAATGATTTACCCTATTTCATTTCTTCATCGTACCTTCTGTTCGCTGATGATTTAAAAATATACTGCCCTGCTGATTCCCAGACATCGACAACTTGTTTGCAATCCAGTATCAATGGTGTGTTGTTTTGGTGTCGTCTTAATAAAATGAAAATCAATGTTGATAAGACGGTATTCATTTCATTTTCCAGAAGGCTCCAACCAATACATTCATCTTATAATATATTTGGCGAGTCTCTTCCCAAATCTAATAGCGTCCGTGATCTAGGTGTAAGGCTTGATGACAAACTCAAATTCGACATTCACGTGAATACCGTAGTTACAAAGGCTCTTCGTTGTCTGGGTATCGTTCGTGCTGTCTCTAAAGGTTTGTCTCCCGAGTGTTTCCTCTCGTTGTATAAATCTCTAGTTCGGCCGTTGCTTGAATGTTCTACTCCTGTTTGGAACATTTTGAATGCCTCACGCTCCCAAAAAATTGAAAAAGTCCAGAGAATATTTATTCGCACCCTTTATCTTCGTCATTTCTTTAATAAATGCTTCTATAGCTATGACCATTTTTGCAAAAAATTCAACCTCGAGAGTTTAAGTATCCGGAGAAAAGCTTATGACATTTTATTTCTAACGAAAGCTCTCAACAAATCTATAAATTGTTCCAATGTCACTCAGCAAGTAGTTATCCTGCCTCAAAATCGTCGCCCTGGTCGGTTACTCTATACGAAAGAGCTGTCCCACATTTCCCCGATCGCTCGCTCTCTTTATTTTTTTAATGATCATGGTCTTCAGCGTGAAGCCATTGATTCATTTCAAAAACTTAAGAACGTCCTCCCCAAACTTCTTGAAAAATAATTTTTAATTTCTAGTCATCGTGTTTAAGGTTTAAGTTTTAACTAATTTTTAAGTTTTATCATAATTTGTTGGTTTGATCTTGTGCAAGATTTCTTTTTTAAGTGTTATTTTAAGGATAATTTGTGTGATAAGTGTATGTTTGTGGGTTTTCAGTGTTTTTCTCTTTTCTAGTTTATTTTGTATTTGTTACCATTTTCTTCTCTGTTACCATGATAACAGTCATTAACTACTTTAGTCATGTTAATTTCTCCTCTGTGTCGCGCTTTCTTCCTCAATCCATTTCCCAATCTCTCCTGCTATCCTAAATTGTCCTTTTATATTTTTTATCACTTTGTATTCATATTACATTTTATATTAACTCATGTTTTTTTTTTTTGTTTTTTTTTTTGTTTTGTGCCTCTCACTTGTGGCCTGTGTTCGGCTGTTGAGAGCACTGGAAATAAATAAATAAATAAATAAATAAATAAATAAATAAATAAATAAATAAATAAATAATTGGTTTATAAGAATGTCGAATAAAAGTTGGAATTGGCAGATTTCCTAAGTAAATCTAAATTATGCTTCATTGAGTCCCAGGTAGCTCTTAAATTCTTAAATTTAACCTAATCATGTTAATAGCTGGGCTGCTCCTACTTCCTTTCCTTACAGCAGTCTGCCTTCATCGTTTACTCTGAAGACTTTAAAACTTAAGATCACTTGAAATGTTCACTTGAAGGGGTCTACCCAGTCTACCAAACATCAATTTCACCTCACTGATCTGCTTACCGGATAATCAGTAACCTGATTCCCTTTAAGACTTCTGCGTGATCACCCTGCTGATTTGCTGTCTCCCGGACCTTGAGCAGTGATTTTTGATTTCTGGAAAACACATGCAACACCAGTCTACGTCCACAAGTCCACATATCTTATCTACCACAGGTACCTTTAACCAAATTCCCTCCTTCCCTTTTTACTCCTCCCATAATAATAATTAATTCTTATCATTATTCTAACCAACTTTAATTGCTTCTTCTTTTCTTTACTATTATATGGTTCTTTGTGAAAGCCTGTTATTCATTTTTATGGCTTCTGTTGGAGACAGTTGTTAAAGTTTATATGCTACCTTATTTTATTTTGTATAATTTACTGTTAACAATGGCACAATTTAGCATACCACTTCTTCAAATCAACAAAACACTTTCGTCAACTTTAATATAATATGTACAGCTAAAACATTTGTAAAAACGTTGCTTTCTCTATTTTAAACGTTAGGTCCACTTTAATAGTTTTAACGATCCTCATCACTTCACAGATGTGTCTCTGTTAGTTTTACTCAAGAATTGTGTTTTAAAAAAATGTTCATCTCATCGATTAGGCAATAATAGAATCTTTTCCCGTCCTGAAATTTTACATTTGAAGCTTACGTTTGCGTAAGCTTTAGCGGAAAGCATTGACCAATGGACCCATCCTGGGTATTGGTAAAATAAATGTGTACCAAATTTCAACAAAATCGGTCAACGTTTACTCAAGTTATCGTCATCGGCCGTTTTTACGGATTCACTCCCGAACACCCAGTGCTATAGCGTGTGATAAGGAACTATGTTTCATATCCCCCCCCCCCCCCATAAAAGATACTGTGGAGTTATTTTTTGCTTTTCCTTTCATTCCTTACTTTATTTCTTCTTTATCTTTGAACATTTTTTTCTTTTACACCTAATAATCTCACAGATATAGTTTCCCCTTTTTATATGGAGCTTTTGTCTTTTACACTTCCTTGTTACGTTTCCTGGGAAAACATTTTTATTCCTTTTTTTTGCGTTATTTTCTCTCACTAAAGATTTATTTGTGATCGCAACAGATCTAGTTTCCTTCAAAGAAAGCTCTTTTACCCCTTTTTTATTTGAATTTTTTTTTTTATCTAGGGTTCAAATTTGTTTGTTGTTTGTTTTTTTCTAGTATGTTAGGAAAACTTTTTTCCCCCAACAAAAAAAGAAAATCGGAACAAAAACTTAGTTTGCTCTCAAGTAAAAGATATTACACCAAGACAAGAAGTGAAACCCAAAGAGTTTGAGGGTGGAGATATTTCTAAGGCGTTTCTGTCTCCTTTTGAGTTGGAACTAGGAAGTTGTCTCCACTAAAATCCCCCAACCCAGTGTTTGCCTGTCCCTTTCTATTAGTATAAAAACCTCAGCTTTATCCTTCTTTGTCTCTCTCTCAGGGAAAAGACGAGTAAAAACGTCCTTAAACTGATATAAAAAAGAACTTCAGACCAAAGACCCTCTTCGGCAAAAACTTTTAGGGTTGTCCCTAAAACGCTGTACTCGACCCTAAAACCACCAAACCCAATTTCCTCTCATTGTTATTCCTTCCGTTTTCCGGCAAACAATTTTTTTTAGTAGTCTTGTGTTCTTAATTGATTGTAACGCAATTTAGAAAAATTACCTCGGTTTTTTTTATTATTATGTTTTGACCTTAAAATCTAATGCTTTCATATTTACTTTTCTGCAACATGAAAAACAAAAAAGACTGAATAATATTAATATTCATGGTAATTGTGTTAAGAAAAAGCGCCCCCAAATTCGGGCTGAAATTAATTTCTCGATTTCGCCTCAGGGTCAAATCGGCCCAGTAATTTAGGTTTCAGGCGTACAACAGACAGACATTTCTTTAAAAAACCACTTTTTTGGACTTAAGGGGTTTCAAAACGTGTATCAATAAAAAATCTCAAAATCGAATTTTCGAGCTATCACAATATCTTCTCTTTATGTGAGAAAGTAAAAAATTCATTTCCTTGTATTGACCCATTTACTTTATTTTAGTAAATTGGTCTATTTGTTGTCAAGTCATTGTTGTCTGCAACATGAAAAACAAAAAATACTGAATAATATTCATTATTCATGGTAATTGTGCTTAGAAAAAGCGCCCCCAAATTCGGGCTAAAATTATTTTCTCGATTTCGCCTCAGGGTATAATCGGCCCAGTAATTTAGGTTTCAGGCGTACAACAGACAGACATTTCTTTAAAAAACCACTTTTTTGGACTTAAGGGGTTCAGGGCTGGTAGGAGATTTTCCTCAAAATTAAGTGACTTTAGTGACTATTTTTTTCAAAATAAGTAACTTTTAAGTGACCTTTTTTCCCCAAATAAGTGACTTTAAGTGACTTAATTTTAAGTAAAAAAATATTATTTTTCCGTGGTAGGCTGTGAAATAGTAACTTTAGAGCCTAAAAAACATAGCTAAAATCCATTTCAATTTTGGTTGTCCCCTTTAATTTTAATAAGTAATTTCTTCGTATTGTGTCAATAGGGGTTTTTCTTTATAAAAAAATAAAAAATGAACTAATTCATTTTTGTTTTTTAAAAAATATGGTTATATTTCGTCCCTTTTTAGGACATTTTCAAACCTGTAATTAAATATACAAAAATTAGAAATACATAAACCTTTTACTTCAATAAACATTTTCCATTTTAAGGATTTAGTTAAAATTAAGCAATATATATATAAAAAAAAATATAATTACCTTTTTGGGTAAAAATTCTTTAAAAATTAAATAAAATTGCAGGAGTACTGCAATAAGTCAAGAAGGATTTTTTATATAAAAACTAATTATCACTTATGAAGTAACTCGTCAATAAGGAGTCTTAACCAATTAAAATAAATTAAATTAAAGGAAAAGGGTGAGTCACTTCACAAAGGGATCTGATCCATGACTGACCTTTTAATACAGCTTTCTTCTAATCTGTTGTATAAACTAAAACCCAGGTTCAGTTACAAGTTTCCTTTTTACAAGCTATACTGTTTATCTCATTCAATAAATACCAAATAACAATTATTTTTCTTTGAACAATACAAAAATTACTATTACATTTAAAATTACTTTTTTACGGCCAATAACAATTTCTATTTTACTTACTTATTTATCCATTCTTCCACTAAATATTTAACAACAATTTATACATATATACATACACACACATACAAACATACACATACATACTCATATATATTAATAAAAAAAACAATTAAATAAAAAAATAAATAAATAAAATAAATAAATAAATTTCAATAACAATAATCATAATTCCCTATTAGGGAAACCTCCTTTTTACAGATAAAAAATACATTAAATAAATTAATAAACAATTCAATATAACAATTATATATGTAGGCAATTTAAAATAATAACAAATAAATAAATAAATAAAACTTTCGCAGTAAATTAATCTGTTAATTTTGACTTTATATTCAGAGTTTTAAAAATTCCTGAATAAAATTTGTTCAATTCTTTAGTATCAGTTTTATAGTTAATATTGTTAGGACAACTTGATATAAATGCTGCTTCTAGCAATTTTCTTTTTGAGTTATTGGTTTCTTTTTCTAATATTCTAGCTTTATTAAATTCTGGGAAATGATTTAGTTCTATGGAATGGGAGGCTAGAGCAGTTTTGCTATTTTTATTCTTTACATCTCCCTCGTGTTGTTTCATTCTATTCTTGAATGTTTGACGGGACTCTCCTATATATTTTTTATCACAATCTCTGCACGGGACCACATATATAAACCCCATTTCTTGGTCCTTAGGTACTTTATCCTTAAGTTTGCTGAAAAATTGATTTTTCATTTTATTAATGGGTTTCATACTAAACTTAATTTCTGAACAATCAAATTCTTTAAAAGTATCTGCAACCTTCTCTGTGAGCCCTTTAATATAAGTTATAGAGTGGTATTTGTATATAGGTTGAGTTTCTTGGTCTTCTATATTACCAAAATAATCTTTAGGTTTCATTGCTGTGTGCCAGAGTTTTTTAATTAATTTTAAAGGGTACATATTTTTTATTAATTTGTCATAAATGAATTTTTTAACTGTAGGTAAGTGGATAGGGTCTGTTAAAAGAATGGCTTTTTTACAAAGGTTTGAAACAGCGTTTTTCTTTTGATAAAATGGATGGTAAGATTGGAAGTTCAAAAAATTTTTCTTTTTAATATCTTTCTCAAACCATTTAGTAGAGAGTTTACCTTCTTTATTTTTGATAACTGTTATATCTAAGTAATTTAACAAATTTTCTTTTTCAACCTCTATTGTAAATTTGATATTGCAATTATAATTATTGAGTTCTTTTAAAAAAATTTCGCAATCCGACTTTTTTATAATAACGAACAAGTCGTCTATGTATTTGCATATTAATTTGGGTTTAAATGAACATTTGCTTAAAACATTAGTTAATAATGAATTTACATATATACCGCTTAGATTAACGGACATGCTACCCCCCATGGGTAATCCTTGTAACACTCTATATAATTCATTATTCACCAAAAATTAATAATTATTACAGCAAAATTTTAAAGTTTCAAGATATGTATTTTTACATTTTATATTAGTATAAGGTTCAATCTGTTCCCAATTAATTTGTATCATCTTGTATATATCTTGTAGCGGTATGCTGGTGAACAATGATTGAATATCAAAGGAAACCATTATTTCCTCTTCACTAACGGATAAGTTTTTAATTTTTTCTTTAAAAAATATTGAGTTTTTACAGTCCCATAAGTTATTGTTATTTAAGAAATTTAGAGTAGGGTTAATGAATTTAGTTAATTTTTCGGTTGGGGAATTAATAGCATCAGTGATTGGCCTGATTGGAAAGTTTTCTTTGTGTGCTTTAATTAATCCATACATTTTGGCAAATCTACAACTGTTAATATTAAGCTTTGTTTTTTCTTCGATAGTGATAAATTTCTTTTTAAATAATTTCTGTAGAAGCTGTTGGTATTCTTTTTGTATATCTTTAATTTTTTCTTCTTGGTTGCACCTCACTTTTCTATAAATTTGGTTATTTTGAAGATGATCTATCATTTTTGCTTTATACATTTCTTCTGTTAAAATCACTGTTAGATTACTTTTATCTGCTTTAGCAATAATCAGTTTTGGGTTATTCTTAAGGAAAAGTTTTGTTTTATTAGCATCCAATATTATTTGCTTGTCTAAAGAACCGATATTTGTTTTGGACTTATTTTTGTAAAATTGTTGAAAATTCATTATGTTTTTAATTAAGTGACTGCGTAAGGCATTAGTATGATTTTCACTAGTTCTTAAAGATCTTAAGGTGTTTTCTATGTCTACTATTAGTTTTAGGACATGCTGATTTTGGTTTGAATATTTTAAATTAAAATTATGCCCTAGGCTAAGGAAATTTTTTACACCAATGGGAATTTCTATATTTGCTAAGTTTATTAACCAATTTTCTTCGTGTAATTTATTATATTGGTATAGATCATCGGTTATAATTTTATCTGGTTTATGCTTATTATTTTCCTTATTAACTCTATTTTTTAGTTTTAAATTTAGTTTTTTATTTAAAAGAATGATATAAGCATTTTTAAATGCTATTAAGTGGGTTTGTAATTCTTCACTTGCTGATGGGTTGTATTCATTTAAATTATTAATTATAGTATCATATTTATATTTAAGTTTCCTTATCTTCCAGTGGGTCTGTTTTAATTCTGAATTTATTAAATTATTTGGTAAGTTTTTTAAAAAATATGGAGTTCTATTGTTATTTAAAAAATCTTTATCATAAAGGTACATGACCTTATTGACTATGTCATTGATATGCTTAGGAATGTTATTGTTGTTTTTATTTGAATAAAGATAAGATAATCTATTTTGTGCATTACAAATCTTTATTGTTATCTCTTTGATATTCCAAACACTTTTTTTATCTAAGTTGTTTACATATTTTCTAATTAATTTACATAGGTTAATGTTTACACGCTGTAAAAGATCTACTTCTTCTTTTTCTGCAATTTTCTTTAATCGTTGATTTGGCTTAATTTGACTTGCCAATTTATTATCCATTTCAATTTTGGTTGTCCCCTTTAATTTTAATAAGTAATTTCTTCGTATTGTGTCAATAGGGGTTTTTCTTTATAAAAAAATAAAAAATGAACTAATTCATTTTTGTTTTTTAAAAAATATGGTTATATTTCGTCCCTTTTTAGGACATTTTCAAACCTGTAATTAAATATACAAAAATTAGAAATACATAAACCTTTTACTTCAATAAACATTTTCCATTTTAAGGATTTAGTTAAAATTAAGCAATATATATATAAAAAAAAATATAATTACCTTTTTGGGTAAAAATTCTTTAAAAATTAAATAAAATTGCAGGAGTACTGCAATAAGTCAAGAAGGATTTTTTATATAAAAACTAATTATCACTTATGAAGTAACTCGTCAATAAGGAGTCTTAACCAATTAAAATAAATTAAATTAAAGGAAAAGGGTGAGTCACTTCACAAAGGGATCTGATCCATGACTGACCTTTTAATACAGCTTTCTTCTAATCTGTTGTATAAACTAAAACCCAGGTTCAGTTACAAGTTTCCTTTTTACAAGCTATACTGTTTATCTCATTCAATAAATACCAAATAACAATTATTTTTCTTTGAACAATACAAAAATTACTATTACATTTAAAATTACTTTTTTACGGCCAATAACAATTTCTATTTTACTTACTTATTTATCCATTCTTCCACTAAATATTTAACAACAATTTATACATATATACATACACACACATACAAACATACACATACATACTCATATATATTAATAAAAAAAACAATTAAATAAAAAAATAAATAAATAAAATAAATAAATAAATTTCAATAACAATAATCATAATTCCCTATTAGGGAAACCTCCTTTTTACAGATAAAAAATACATTAAATAAATTAATAAACAATTCAATATAACAATTATATATGTAGGCAATTTAAAATAATAACAAATAAATAAATAAATAAAACTTTCGCAGTAAATTAATCTGTTAATTTTGACTTTATATTCAGAGTTTTAAAAATTCCTGAATAAAATTTGTTCAATTCTTTAGTATCAGTTTTATAGTTAATATTGTTAGGACAACTTGATATAAATGCTGCTTCTAGCAATTTTCTTTTTGAGTTATTGGTTTCTTTTTCTAATATTCTAGCTTTATTAAATTCTGGGAAATGATATAGTTCTATGGAATGGGAGGCTAGAGCAGTTTTGCTATTTTTATTCTTTACATCTCCCTCGTGTTGTTTCATTCTATTCTTGAATGTTTGACGGGACTCTCCTATATATTTTTTATCACAATCTCTGCACGGGACCACATATATAAACCCCATTTCTTGGTCCTTAGGTACTTTATCCTTAAGTTTGCTGAAAAATTGATTTTTCATTTTATTAATGGGTTTCATACTAAACTTAATTTCTACTAAACTTTATTTACACTTTCGTCAACTTAAATATAATATGTACAGCTACAACATTTGTAAAAAAGTTGCTTTCTCAATTTTAACCGTTAGGTCCACTTTAATAGTTTTAACGATCTTCATCACTTCACAGATGTGTCTCTGTTAGTTTTACTCAAGAATTGTGTTTTAAAAAAATGTTCATCTCATCGATTAGGCAATAATAGAATCTTTTCCCGTCCTGAAATTTTACATTTGAAGCTTACGTTTGCGTAAGCTTTAGCGGAAAGCATTGACCAATGGACCCATCCTGGGTATTGGTAAAATAAATGTGTACCAAATTTCAACAAAATCGGTCAACGTTTACTCAAGTTATCGTCATCGGCCGTTTTTACGGATTCACTCCCGAACACCCAGTGCTATAGCGTGTGATAAGGAACTATGTTTCATATCCCCCCCCCCCCCCCCCCATAAAAGATACTGTGGAGTTATTTTTTGCTTTTCCTTTCATTCCTTACTTTATTTCTTCTTTATCTTTGAACATTTTTTTCTTTTACACCTAATAATCTCACAGATATAGTTTCCCCTTTTTATATGGAGCTTTTGTCTTTTACACTTCCTTGTTACGTTTCCTGGGAAAACATTTTTATTCCTTTTTTTTGCGTTATTTTCTCTCACTAAAGATTTATTTGTGATCGCAACAGATCTAGTTTCCTTCAAAGAAAGCTCTTTTACCCCTTTTTTATTTGAATTTTTTTTTTTATCTAGGGTTCAAATTTGTTTGTTGTTTGTTTTTTTCTAGTATGTTAGGAAAACTTTTTTCCCCCAACAAAAAAAGAAAATCGGAACAAAAACTTAGTTTGCTCTCAAGTAAAAGATATTACACCAAGACAAGAAGTGAAACCCAAAGAGTTTGAGGGTGGAGATATTTCTAAGGCGTTTCTGTCTCCTTTTGAGTTGGAACTAGGAAGTTGTCTCCACTAAAATCCCCCAACCCAGTGTTTGCCTGTCCCTTCCTATTAGTATAAAAACCTCAGCTTTATCCTTCTTTGTCTCTCTCTCAGGGAAAAGACGAGTAAAAACGTCCTTAAACTGATATAAAAAAGAACTTCAGACCAAAGACCCTCTTCGGCAAAAACTTTTAGGGTTGTCCCTAAAACGCTGTACTCGACCCTAAAACCACCAAACCCAATTTCCTCTCATTGTTATTCCTTCCGTTTTCCGGCAAACAATTTTTTTTAGTAGTCTTGTGTTCTTAATTGATTGTAACGCAATTTAGAAAAATTACCTCGGTTTTTTTTATTATTATGTTTTGACCTTAAAATCTAATGCTTTCATATTTACTTTTCTGCAACATGAAAAACAAAAAAGACTGAATAATATTAATATTCATGGTAATTGTGTTAAGAAAAAGCGCCCCCAAATTCGGGCTGAAATTAATTTCTCGATTTCGCCTCAGGGTCAAATCGGCCCAGTAATTTAGGTTTCAGGCGTACAACAGACAGACATTTCTTTAAAAAACCACTTTTTTGGACTTAAGGGGTTTCAAAACGTGTATCAATAAAAAATCTCAAAATCGAATTTTCGAGCTATCACAATATCTTCTCTTTATGTGAGAAAGTAAAAAATTCATTTCCTTGTATTGACCCATTTACTTTATTTTAGTAAATTGGTCTATTTGTTGTCAAGTCATTGTTGTCTGCAACATGAAAAACAAAAAATACTGAATAATATTCATTATTCATGGTAATTGTGCTTAGAAAAAGCGCCCCCAAATTCGGGCTAAAATTATTTTCTCGATTTCGCCTCAGGGTATAATCGGCCCAGTAATTTAGGTTTCAGGCGTACAACAGACAGACATTTCTTTAAAAAACCACTTTTTTGGACTTAAGGGGTTCAGGGCTGGTAGGAGATTTTCCTCAAAATTAAGTGACTTTAGTGACTATTTTTTTCAAAATAAGTGACTTTTAAGTGACCTTTTTTCCCCAAATAAGTGACTTTAAGTGACTTAATTTTAAGTAAAAAAATATTATTTTTCCGTGGTAGGCTGTGAAATAGTAACTTTAGAGCCTAAAAAACATAGCTAAAATCCATTTTTTCATTACGTGGACTTAAAAAATCTTTTCATTACTCCTAGCTGTAAAGAAAAAATCTTTTACGTCCTAGGCACTAAAAGATATTTTTCTTTACGGCGGGTAGTTGTCAAAACTTCCGTTAGTAGTGCTGCAGTCTTTGTAGAAATGCTTCTAGTACGATAAAAATCCGCTAGGTGTCAATGCGTTTTGTTTATCTTTTCTTATAGTGTAACCTCATTTTAAGGTTTCTTTTTTTAAGTCTTAAGTATTAAGTATGTACTAATATTTGTTATTATTATATATTGATTAGTGATTAATATTTAATGTTTTTTCATTGTCTGCTACCTCGGGAAAAATAGCATATGCTACGCGACTTTGAAGTGTTTTTTCTTTACCTTGGCAATATTTACTGTCTCGCTTCGCTCGACAGTAAATGTAATTGCCGCGGTAAAGAAAAAACTCACTTCACAGCCTTGTAACATAATATACTATTTAGTTACTTTTTGTTGTTTAGCACTGTTAAACAAATGCAATTATAAAAATTTTAGAACAGTTTTTTGTTCATTTGATTTTGTGTACCGTAACTGTACGAAAAAAAAAAATAATAAAATAAAATAATCGGGTACAGGGTACCTCGGAACTTTTCCTCACTTCGGAGGCCACGTCCAATGCGCAGCATTGGACATGTATACAGTGCTTGGATGGGTGACCGTTTTGAACTGATTTTATCATCATTCTTTAAAAAAAACTTTTTGGTGGGCTTGTTTGTCATACAGAGAGGTACATTCGTGCCAAATTTCAACTCAATCAGGACCATTTTCGATTTATTATATACGATTTTTTAAAATTGTTGCTGACTCAGCAAACTGCGTTCAAGATGGCGGAAAAAGTTGATTTTCCAGGCAGCACCAGTACAGATAAAGACTGATTTTCTGCCAAGTTACAACTTCTAGGTTAAATACCTTGGGCGCTACAATGATAACATACACACACACATACATACATACAGACGTCATGCTGAAAACCACTTAGGAGGTCTTAAAAACACCCAAAACGGATAATTCCGTTGAAACCTCAAAAAAAAGTTTTTGGTGAAAACAATACTTTTCCTACTATAGGTTGTGAGGAAAAGTAATAATCTAGTGCAACTGTTACAAACTTTATCATTCATCACAGTTCAAAGTAGGCCTAATATAAAATTTATAGTTTAAAGTCTTGAGCTTACAAAATCCCTTTTGAAAAACAGTTAAAATATGTTTTGTATTTAAAAAACTACAAAAAATAAAAAAAAATATCCTTGTAAGCCCAAATAAGTGACTTTCAGTGACTTTTTTTAAAATAAGTGACAAAAAAGTGACTCTCGTCAAAATAAGTGACTTTAAGTGACTTTCAGTGACTCACTACAAGCCCTGGGGGTTTCAAAACGTGTATCAATCAAAAATCTCAAAATAGAATTTTCGAGCTATCACAATATCTTCTCTTTATGTGAGAAAGTAAAAAATTCATTTCCTTGTATTGACCCATTTACTTTATTTTAGTAAATTGGTCTATTTGTTGACAAATTATTTAACTATTTTTCCATCCATAAAGTGCGGTTAAGGATGAAGTTTCATTCCGATTAAATAAATTACCATCATTTGCCATTCCAGTTGCTTCAATAAACCTCTGAAATACGACGAAAAAGCAGATTTACAAAGGACAAGGCTGCTTTGAGAGCAAACAGATTGCCTTTACAGTAGTCTTGATTTGATTCCAATATTGACAGTAACAAGCCTAGTAAACAGGTCGTCCCACAGCGGGATATTCTTGCTACCTAGTGTCTCCCCTCACCCCTCGCCTCATTCTCTAGACTAACTCAAAGCCAAGACTAGAGTAAATCAATCTGTCATGGTGGCGTGACGCTGTATTTATCAATCGAAAACGTATTCAACCGATGATAATCAGTCCAGCAAATAATGACTGGATTTAGTTTCCTTCTACTAACTCTCTCGATTCTATACAGAGTGCCTTGCCAATCTGCTATCTCAAAAACTAGTGGATGACATGCCGCAAACCATTTACTATTCACATGGGTCTCAAAGTAAAATCTCGACGAGCAATTTCAACATTATAACTTTAAATCAATTGTCCATTTAAATAAATTTTAATTAACAATTATCGTATTACCTTTATTAATGTTCATTCAAAAACAATTTGATGGAATACTTCAGGAATAACAGTGTTGATGGAATTCGTCAATTTGATGGAAAGTTTGCTGAATAATAAATCAAATTAATTCTAATCAAAAGTAAACTGTTTATAAAACTGGTATACAAATAAATAATTGTATTTCAAGAGGTGTAACGATTAATGAATAAGCTTTAATAATAATAATAAGAGTAAAGTCATACTATCTAAAAAAAAAGCGTAGTGTTCGAGATTACCGTTGCACAATGTATAGGTGTTAAGAGTTGCGGGTAAAACTGAAGAATATGAGGAGGTTTTGTAAAACTGCAGTTATCCAGCCACATAGGAAAAGAAGTTTGAAAATTGAGTGGCCTCACTCGAATGTACTGTTTAGACTAACGGATATCATATCTAAAATGTATTAATTATATAGATCTAATCTTTCAAATGTATAAACCTTATAAAATAAACTGTTTTGTCCTAGGGATATGATCTCTTAAGTGTGTATGGATAACTGCAGATTAGCCGGAAGTGTTAATAAAAGTTGGCTGGACCTCACTCTAACGTTTTTTTTTGTGTTTTTTGTTTGTTCTTTTGCCTAAGTGATATCAATTCTCCCATGAAATAATCATACATATATGCCTAATCTCTCAAATGCATTAATAATACAATTCACAGCTTGGAGAAAGAACATCATCTCTCATGTGTATAAATGAAGAAAAATTGTGCCACCAAGTGATTCTCGACCGCACCGACTCCTTCAGTTTAGCTTCAGTCAGCTTTTTGAAATGTTTAAAACTTAATATTTTCAAGATGGTGGCCTATAACAATAGGCGGACGGCTAAAACAAAAGTCTAGGCAGCATGATAATTTATACATCGTTTTTAGGATTTTGAAGAGTAGGGAAAGATTATGTGGGTATCATTACAAAATTTTCATTATTTTCCGGCATTTTGAAATAAATATGGCCTAAAGGAGGGTGATGAAAAATAAGTTCATGCATATATGGCATGTTAGATACCATATTGAAGTTCTTTTCAGGAAGATTAGGAATATGGAAGTTTTTAATTCTGATAAAGAGCATATTTACGCACTTTATGAGTTTAAATTATTGTAAAACGATTTAATCACTACAAAACAAAAAGTCGAACTAGCATGAAGAATTCTTCATTTCAGAGAATTAAAGATTTTAAAAGTTTGTGTTTCTTTAACGATAACTGGCGTAAAAATTTACTGAGCTGAACGAAATTTGGCACAAATATGCATTTCATAATTTCTAACGACTGTAAAGTTTTTGAAAATTTCACACTTAATATTTTCAAGATGGAATAGCAATGATATAGGAATATATTAACGACTGAATAAAAATATATTATGATGATAATATATTGTGAGGGGGAAATATAATAATTAATATAAAAAAAATACAATTTTTTAAAACTGGTCTTATTTTCAACTTTTTTTTTATTGGTTTCTGTATTCATCACCTAAATTGTTTCCATTTGCAAAATTTGGGGAAGATTGAAAGACGGGAAGTGGCTCAAAATTGGGGTAATAGGTGTGAGATGAAACTTACAAAGCAAAGTAATATAAGACCAGTAAAAATAGTCTGCGAATTCGTGTGGCACATAGCTTCCTTGCTCCTATTGCGTACATGATTTTATGCTTTTACAACCTATTATTTCAAAATTTATTTAATTTTCCCCCGTTTGTCAAAATTGTTTTTATCTATTTCCAGAATTAAAGTATCAATTTAGCAAAATTTAAAGAGCGCAGAGGGTTAAAATTAATCTGGGGCTATTTGTGGGCTACGTTTGACAAACCACCTAAATTTCATAAACAACAGATGAGTACTTTTGCAGGTATAAGTGTAAATATGTTTGTACGCATGTGGTAGAGAAATAGGTAGGCGCAGAAGGTTGAAAGTTATATGGGACCAACATTGGGCTAATTATGACCTGCCACCCAAATTTTATTAAACTTGGACGTGTACTTTTTAAGATATGTTTGTTCGCAAAAATCGAACGACTGACCGACAGACAGACACGGTACCAAAAATGTTCCCTGATGTCTGAAACGGATATCTGTCTAGGGATTTTTAAAATCGGAGACATTAAATGTTTTCGTTCTTCAGAACGACCACATTGCTTCCGTTATCTTCGGTAAGCTCGGAAGCAAAATTGTTTGACCAATATATTTTCAAGCAATAATTATTTCGGACACTAGATTTTACCCAAGAGCTTATAGTCGATGCCAAGTGAGAAAAATGTGAAATGCTCTTGATAAAATCCCAAAAAAATGTATTTGTTCAAATATTATTTATGTATTAGTATATAATGTCTCTTCTTAAAACTTCCTTTCTCTTTTTTTTTTTTTTTATTAATTTATTCCAGACCAATCTTAATTTGCCCTGGGAAAAAAAGGGTGGTGGTCGTTTGGACCAAAAAAATCTCCGTGAATAAATCGCCCAGGGCTAATTAAGAAAAAGCATTGCGGTGTAATTAAACATAGATTTATCGCTCGTGGAGTTCTCGAGGGAGACATTTAACTTCATCGCTTTATATCCTCTTTCGAAGATTTCAACTTCGTAACGTGAATGAACTTTTGTTTGAAGAATATATTTTATTGTTTTAATCCCCTTTTTTCGAGGGATCATTTAAAGAAATAACTGAATTCAGACTATATTTAACTGTATTTAGATGGTTTTCTATTTATAAGAAAAAAATAAATATCACAGGGAAGTATTTTCCAAGCACTTTTTTTCCAAGCGAAGTTTAGGGTTCCATAGATTATTAAGAATATTCGTTATCTTACTATTATCTTTTTTTTTTTGTTTTTTTTAGTTTTACTTCCTCACCTCGCCCTATATGAAAGTTATATTATACATATATTTTATATATGTATTTACAATATATAATTATACATGTATTTTATATATATTATATATATATATATATATATATATATATATATATATATATATATATATATATATATATATATATAATAAATGAATAAATTCTCGACCGTAAAAATAAACAGAAACAAACAAAACTCAGGTTTGGGTCACAAAAATCGTCACTATGTTACAATCCCGACGTGACCCCGAACGTCGGGATTGTAACATAGTGACGATTTTTGTGACCCAAACCTGAGTTTTGTTTGTTTCTATATATATATATATATATATATATATATATATATATATATATATATATATATATATATATATATATATTACGGATAAAACATGTACTGCCCTAAATAACTAAATACTTTTAATAAAAGTTTATAAGTAAAAGTTGATAATTAGTTTTTAAAATAATGGGTATATTATAAGAAAATCATTTAGTGTTACTCCAATCACTCAAAAGGGTTCAATGGTTCGATTCCCCGGAGGGTCACGATGTTTTTTTTATCAGGAAATAACAAGGTAAATTTTTTCGGGAGATTTTTATCGACCCATCATAAGGTATTATTAGCAAGAATTATTTTAAAATTTCAGGAGGCTTATTTTTGGGTATATTTCAACTAATTAAGAATGAAAAATGTAAAAAAGTATATATATATATATATATATATATATATATATATATATATATATATATATATATATATATATATATATATAATAGGAATATATATATAATAGGAATAATATATATATATAATAGGAAAAATATAGAAGTTAAAAATTTAATATGCGAAATTCGCAAAAAAAACTCAAATATTTTTATTGTTTTTAATTTTCGAGTGGGTTATCAAATAAAAGCTGCTGAAGAGTAGGTATATAAATATATATATATATATATATATATATATATATATATATATATATATATATATATATACCTATATATATATATATATATATATATATATATATATATATATATATATATATATATATATACCTATATATATATATATATATATCGACAGGAGTAAAAAACCTCTCGAAAATAAAAATACAGTTAATTCATTAAAAAAGAATACATATTATATATATATATATATATATATACCTATATATATATATATATATATATATATATATATATATATATATATATATATATCTTCCTACCATTATGACGTCCATACATTAGGGATTTACCATCAATATGACGTCCGGGACAATATGAACTCCGTATACCGGACGTCACTTTACAACCCGTGTTAATTTCGTTCTAAATGCTTCAAATAAGCTATGTATGAAATCTGAGAGGGAAGTAATATTGGTCGAAAATTGAAAAAAATTGTATATTTTTAGTTTCACTTATTTCCTTTAGGGGCGGTAGTGCTGTGGATGTATATCTAGAAATGTATATTTTTGTACAGTCGAAGGATAATCGGAACTCCGCAGATCGGGCAACAATGCAAGGTTTTGCCACCCAATACCCCACCTTCAACATTCAAACCCTTTACGCTTGTATCTCTGATAAGGTGTGAGAGAATCAACCTTCTAGACTTTTTTTCTTGCCAGTTCTATTTCTATTCTAATAGTCCATTCATTTGGTAGTTTGGACAGGAAAAATTGGTAAAGAATTTTTCTCGACGGATCTTTATGTTTTTGAGGTGCTGAATCTGAAAATCTCATTATTGACTAGATTCGGATTTGGCTTCACCATAAAAAAATGGCGAAAATCATAAAATGTTGGAAGTTGTTTTAGTTTTTCGCTTATAACTCCGAAACGACGCATCCTAGAGAAAAATCCCTTTGATAAAAAAAAGGTGATAAAATTTTCAAACCAGCTCTTAGGCTTTATTCGTTCTTCAACCAAAAGTAAAGACATTCAACATTCTTCGACCAAAAGTAAAGATACCACTTTTTGGAAATTTCGAAAAAAATATTATTTTATTTTTTATTGACAAAATACGTTTTCTTCATAATTATGGTCTTTTCGATGTATTTATATGGTTGTAGTCCGGTTCAGTGGCAAAAAATACTTTATCAGAAGTTTGTTTATGAGTTTTGAGAATATCAGACCCATAGGATAGTTCAAAGTAAGCTTTTTAGCATTTTAAAAAACACCATCAACAGGGTATTACTTAAACAATACAGTGTGGCCTACAGACCCTTGATGTGTGCTGACTAGCACACACTTGACCTGTTTATTTTATATTTGTAAGGTTTATTTTGTAAAAATTTTATATTGTCCTGTGAACCAATGATACTCATTTATAGAGCTCGTATTTTTATGTTTTGCACATTTTACTATTAAATGCATATGTTTTTATGTTTGTACATTAGATGCAATACTATACATTTCTTTACATTAATGGTGATTTTATTTCGTTTTAAGCTTCTGCACAAAGTCTGTCTGTGCGTAGCTTGTTTCTATTAATGAACTACTATAGCTAGGAACGAAAAATTCGGCACTCAGGTGCATCTCGGCATTTGTGTCAACTGGACACTTTTTCGATTTTCACACTTAATATTTTCAAGATGGTGGCCAATAAGGCGGGTGACTAAAAAGAATGTTTTAGACACCATGACGTGTTATATATCAAATTAAAGGTCTTGAAATATAGAAAAAAGAATTAAACTATTAAAATTTCATACCTAATATTTTCAAGATAGCGGCAAATATAGCTGGCGACTACAAAAACGTTTTTAGTCACCATGGCAAGGTAAACATTAATTTAAAAGTCTTGAAGTGTAGAAAAAGAATGTGCAACTATTACAATTTTACACTTAATAATTTTTATCTACTTGCGGCAGCAAAATGAGGCATTATTGAACTGATTTCGGGCAGAGATTTTACTGCCTAGGCGGTAAAATGAGGAAAAATTTTACAGTTATAATGTTGGCAATAACAGTTTATACTATTATCTCTACCATATAAAATTATATATTATAGTTCAATACGTAATATTTAATAAATAAACGTTTTAATATTAAAATAATTTGTTTACATTTGTTAATTCTGTTAAATAAGTTCAATGAATAGTAGATCTTTAATTAAAAAAATAGCGGAGTCACTGGCCACACTGCAGCTTCATGTAAACATTCGACATTCATATTATTATTATTGAAGTCATTCTAGATTAGACTAGCTTCTATTCTTGATTTATTCTACTTACTTCTTTTATTCTAAGCAATAGCAATCTTTAATACTTTTAGTAATTTTTTAGTAAAAATATAAATAAATAGTTTATATTGCGTGCAATATTCATTCAGAAGTTTTGTGAGCTATAAACGTGTGTTTAGTATTTTGTTGTTATAGATTCAGTTTGCTAGTCACTTATTGTTATTATTCCAAAGCTTCTTATTTGATTTCTTTATGAACATTAATTTTAGTTAATACGTATATGTTATTATCTTATTATTGTAACATAGTAATTAACTATGTTACATTAATAAAGATGATATGTTAGCAGTTTCATTTTTCTGCCGTTCGTAGATTAAATGTATGCAACAAGGCAGCAAAGGAAACATTTATGCCTCGTTTATTCATTGCCTTCCTCGGCTGCGCCTCGACAGTCAAGTCGGTAAATTACCGTATAAATACTTATATATTTTAAATTACCATATAAATACATATCATAGCCTGTCCTCGCTTTCGGCTCGGAGTTTAATCTAATCACCCGTCAGTAAAATTCCATTTTGCTGCCTAGTTATATAAATAACTATAACTTAATCGTACAGAAGCCGGCGATTTGTCTGTGTCTAACGTTTACGTGTCCGAAGATAACCTGAGTAAAAGTTGACCGATTTAGTTGAAATTTGGTATACATGATCCTTTTACTAATACTCGGGCTAAGTTCGTAAACGTGAGCTTCAAATTTAAAATTAGAATTTCAGGACGGGGAAAAATTCTATCATGACCTATTCGATGAGACAAATAACATTTTTTAGTAAAACCAACAACGGCACCGCTATGAATTAATAAAGCTGGCCTAAACGTTTAAAATAGAGAAAACAACCTTTTTACCGATATCTTACGTTCTAAGGTAACGGTTTTAATAAAACTTCATATACACCATCTAAATCTCAATGGAAACAGGCATGTAAAATTTCAACTTGATACATATACAGTAGTTTTTGCGCATCGAAGTGATACACTTTATAATACATAATTGAAGTGGAATGGCCGGGACGTGTAGAAGAGTTAAGGAATAGTAGAATAACCCTTCTCCCCCACTGCACGACTCTATTACTTGCATATTCTAATAATATCAACTCATCATGATTAACTATCTAATATTTATTCCATTACGCTCGCTTCAATGATAGAGCCACGCGATGCCTAGTAATATTATTATTTGAGTACAAATAGTAGTAATAATATAAAATCTGGGATGATTGTGACGAAAAGTATAATTTGAATACGAGTTTTGTTAGTTATCTTATCTAATCTGATGTGAATATGAATTAGCTTTACTTGATAAGGAAATGTGTCCCTTAAACTTAAGTAGTAATATCTACATACATCTCTGTCGATTGACTTTGCTTATATTATGTATTTCTTTTTCTCTTTTAAGAGTGATTGAACTAAGGGGAAATTAATAATTTATTTAAAATTATTTATTTATTAGCCTAATTAATAAAATAATTAAATATTACTCGCATAAATTTAACGGTACTATATATTGAATTTAAATGTTTATTGCACTGTCATAAACACATAATAATTATAATCATATACCCGGTATTTGCAAAAATACCGGCCTTTTTCTGGTTATAAAAAAAATTAATTACTTAATATTAAACAAATTCTCAATATGATGTGTTAAAGTAATAATGTGAACTTCACAAATTAGTATAAAAAAAGCCGCCCCTTACACCGAGTTTTAATGGAAGAAAACGGGAACATGATTTATTCACGTATATAATAGGGCAGTGTTATTTTTTTATTTGTTTATTGAAGCTATGTGATCGTTCTGAAGAACGAACATTTTTATGTCACCAATTTCGATTTAAAAAATTCCAATACAGAAATCCGTTGCACTCACCAGGGAAACATTTCTGGTTCGAGTTTGTCCGTCAGTCTGTCCACAATTTTATCATTCATGTAAAATAATTTTTACCTCCAGCAGGGAGAAAAAGTGAACTTTCCTCCCTAGTTTACAGGGAGGGAAGTTACTCATTGCACCCGGTCGGGTTAAACAGGGAGTAATGAAAAATAAGTAAGGGAGTAATCATGGAAGTTCATGATTCCCTCCAGTGTTGCCCTAGCTAGATAAAGCACAAGTAAATTAGGTTGGTGCTTATACACATTTCATTTACTAACTTTTGTTTAGTGTCGAAGTCGAAATCTATAATGTCATCTTCACACATGTCACGTAAACGGTTGCCATAGTGATTCATCAGTAAAAGGAACAAAACAAGTTAAAAGTGGAAACATAATTTCTAAATGTAGATTAACTAATCCATATTTAAATACATCAGCTGTCAGCACAATATACACACGACTCAGCTTCCAGCTGATTCTCCCATTTAATTTTAGCATTGAATAAAAAAATAATTAAGACGTTTTTGCACCTTATTTTATTACCTAATTTTTTTATAACTTATTTTTTGATAAGGCAAGCACACAACTGAGTGAGTAACGTCCTCTCTCCTCTTATCCTCAAGAAATTTGTTTTAACGAAATTCGGAGAAAGGCTCCGACAAAGCAACAGGTGAAGAAAAAAGAATCACAGAGATGTTAATTGATTCCTAGAAATATGTAGTCATAGAATCAAACGCACTCCTATTTTGTCCACCACATCAACGACACGTGACACGTGACCCCCCTTAATTTACCAGGAAATGCCGTCAAACAATCAATGTTTGAGCCACCTGCCATCTAATATTTTGTTTTTTAATTGTATCTGCATCGACTATAGTGATACTACTAAAGTTGTATCAAAAAAAAAAAAAAAAAAAAAAAATCATATAATAGGCCGGTTAATCCGAGGACCGGTTGATCCGTGGCCGGTTAAGAGGAGTTACACTGTATTAATAAAGCAGGGAGCGAGATGTGTGGTTAGAGGAATAGTAAGAATGCGGGGTGGTTCCCTTACTACAAGCCGCTGTACTACTACTATACCCATTATCTATCAACTCATCATGATTCATGGTTATATATTGTTTCAATATTCAATACATATTTATTTCCATACGCTCGCTAATTTTAACGTAATTAAACTTATTTAGAGAATTGTTAATATTATATCTAACTATATTTTTTGTTGAATAACGTAATTTAAAATTAAAATCTATCCATATTTTTTTCTCCCTTCTGGAGGTAAAATCTTGTACGTACCTTGGAAGTAAAAATCACTTGCACCCTCGCGATAATTAACTTAAAAATTCCAAGACAGAAATCCGTTTCAGACATCAGGGAACATTTTTGGTCTCGTGTCTGTCTGTCGGTCTGTGTGTCCGCGAATTATGAAACGTGCGTGACGATAACTTGAGTAAATGTCGACCGATTTTGATGAAATTTGGTAGACATGGTACACTCGCGTAAACGTGAACTTCAAATTTAAAATTGGAATTTTAGGTCGGGAAAAAAATTAAACTTCATCTATTCAATGAGAAAAACTTTTTTTCAAATACAATTTTTTAGTAAAACCAACAGCGACACCGCTATGAAGTGATAAAGATCGCTAAAATTATTAATAGTTTTTATCTACGATTGATACGAAATATAAACATTATATCTTTGTTTAGATGCGAAGAAAGTGATTATTTACGTACTTGTATTCATTGCGCATGCGCGTCTCATAGTTCTGAATAATTCCTCTTCTTTACCACGCTAGCGCGGTAAAGAAGAGGAATTCTTCAGCTTTACGCACGATTAGCGAGTTTGTTTACATTTAACAAAACTAATTTGCTGTTCTTTTTTTAAAGTAACTGTTTATATCGAGTTTTTAGTGAAAAACAATGAGTGAATCAAGTGACTTTGACGAAAATGTGAAGAATAATACTCCTCCAGAAATAATTAATTCGCCAAATAATACAACTCAAGAATTAATGCCATCTTTATCAAGAGAGAGAGATACGAACTTACATACAGCAAGTTTATTTTTTTCTGTATTTATTATTTAAATCTAACAATCGTAGATAAAGTACGGTACGCAACTCGTGCGAAAACGGCATTTTGCATTGCTCGTGTGGTTTTACTACCCTCGCTGTCTCTCGGGTGCAAACTACACACTCGCATGCAAAATATTACTTTCCGCACTCGACGCGTAATGTACTATTACACAATAAACAATATAACATTAAAGTAATATAACAATAATTTTATTAAAATTAACATTAAACATTAACATTTAACATTAAAATCGGATTTTAATGTTAATATAACAATAAAGTACATGATAGGATGCGAGGAAGCTATGTGCCACACTAATTGGAAGTTAATTTTTTATGTTTTAATTAAGGTTTGAGAAATTTACCCCTAATAGCAATGCATAAGAATATAACACTATTTAAAACTGATAGCGGTGTAAATACCGACACGCGAGTGTTCTTGTGTAAAAAAGGCGCGAGCGCTCGAAGGTTAAGTATATGACGGCTGGACTATATAATATACCTAATACAAATGAATTAAGATTTGGCAACACCGCTGGACGTCTTATTGGTGCAGTTTACTAAAAGTATATACAGTTGGACGTGATATTAACTTATCAGTGGACAGAATATACATATTGTGCCACATCGGCGGTAATTTAAAAAGTTGTCATAATGGTGTAGAAATGAAAGTGGAATTAAGAGAAAATGTATATTGCTAATAAACATATATATTACAATTTTTTGCGATCAAAACTCTATATTAACCCGCAGTACCTTATAATTGAAAGCAAATTATCAAAAATGTTGTTATTTCATGAGGACGCCAAAATGTATGATTTGTAAAAAGACGTCTCAATACACAAAAATGTATATATATATATATATATATATATATATATATATATACCTATATATATATATTATATATATATATATATATATATATATATATATATATATATATATATACCTACTCTTCAGCAGCTTTTATTTGATAACCCACTCGAAAATTAAAAACAATAAAAATAGTTTTTTTTAGAATTTAGAGTTTTTTTTGCGAATTTCGCATATTAAATTTTTAACTTCTATATTTTTCCTAGGTCAAAAAGATGCACCAGTGCTTAAAATTTTAACTCTTTAGCTTAAAGCCTTATACGGGCAATATAAACTAAAGAGCGATGGACAGATAGACACACCACCCTCGGCATAAAGTTTTCAAAAAGGATCTACGAAACCTAAAAACTAGATTTATATTCAATTATTTTAGGGTCTACAGGAAATAGTCCTGGAGATAGCGAGCAATAAATTGTCTGACTAACATCAAGCTAAAATTTTGTGAATGATTTATCTTTTGGTGCCTTTTAAGAATATGTGGTCGGCTAAGTTCGTCTGCGGGACACAGCTTGTCACTGGGCATTTAAAACAAAACCAAATCCGTGGAGAGCGGCATGGCTCGCCAATTTGGGTAAACAGTATGATTTCCATGACCCTGAGTACAAAATTAGTTAGAAGGCCAAAAATCAAGTTGATGTTAGTTTGTCACCTATCAAGTGACAAAATAGTGAGGAACAGAGAATAGAGGGGGATAGACAAACAACACCATTTACTTGTCTAAACCTAAAAAACCTAAATCTCACTACTCCTTACGCAAGATTTGGTCTCTTCTTTTTTACATATATAAGTGTTTTTGTTGGGATTAACTTATTCAAGACTAACTCGTAAGTAGTTTGAAGTATTTAACTATTCAATTCTTCATTCTAGTAGGATAGAATATTGTAAAAAAAGGCTATGAGAAATGTAAGGATAATATAAAACATATTTCAAAATTTAATAAAAAAAAAGTCGTAAGTAAATCCTATTTGACGTGTATTAATTCAGGGATTTTCAAGGCCTAAAATAGATAATATAAACTTTAATACACATCATGGATATTCATGATGAAAAATCAGGAAATATTCAATCCTCCCTTCAATACAAAAAATGGTCGGAAAAGGGATCTTTTGCTAAAAGATTACAAGGAATATCCCGGAATAACCAAATAGGAAGGCCTTTACACCACTCTTCCTTTTTTTTTCTCTCCTACCATTCCTTATTCAAGGAGGTTCTTTAGGATAGGATATAGAAAAGGCGTTGAAGATTTTGAAGTGAAAGATTTTTTCGGAGCAAAGCTAGAAACGCATTGAAGCAGGAAAGGCCTCTTTTTTGGGAAGAGGGGAAAGAAATTCCTCAAAATTCCCCCTCTCAAAAATCTTTTCTTCACTCCCTCTTTCAGATGAAAGATGTGGAAGACCTTTATTTTCTTTTTGAAAGCTAACTGTATTAAATAGCTCAAGTTTCTTTACGTCCTATATATTTTTTTTTCTTGTAACAAAAGGAACATTGGAAAAAAATAAATTGAAAAAAAAAAAAAAATGTTGGTATAAAACCTATATAATATTGGAAAAAGTAGGAGAAAGGGAAAGAGCGACTTCGTTTTTATTGTACCAGCTCACATCCTCTATTTTTGGTGGTAGATTTAGGCTTACGTTTTATTTATTTTCAGCTTATTTATTAGTCCAATAGCTTTTATTAAGGTTTTACTATTTCGAGAAATATTAGAAGCCTTTAGTGAATCTCAAAAGAATTTATTAAAAACCGACCGTAATCGAAACTCCCCTGAAACTTGAAGATTGGGAATCTTTATTTGTAAAAAACGTAATACAATTACTAAATCGGTGGATATGCGAAAGTAGAGTTGTTTTGTGTTATATTTTGTTCGTTCAGAGTTATTTTGATTGATTTATTAAAGTTTTGACTTAAAAAAAAGTATTTGCACAAGTATTGTTTTCATCAATTTAACAGTTTAGAAATACAGGATTTATGGATATATTTAAATAGTTGTAAATAATAAAAGAAAATATTTTTCCTCTGCCATAAAAAAAGAAGAAAAATCTGAAGACATAAGAGAAGATTTTAAATTTTATCGAAAAGAACGGGGGAAAAGTTCTTTTTTTAGGGTTTAAACTTGTTCTGATTTAAGGGTCTCTGAACTTTAATATCACGGCCCTTAACTGAGAGTTGACCTCGCAGCGTCAATTTATTATATATTTTTCTTTCTACTTGGTCCTTCGAAGGGCGTAAAGTGGCTGTCAATTTTGTCAACCCTCAAGAAAAAATAAGAAAATAAAAACCCCTAGAGAACTAGTTAAGCTTAACCAACACTAAGAGAGAGTTTGTGTTAAACCAACTTTCCAACGTTAGTGTTGAAGGTGAAACCTTTACAAAGGTCCTAAAGTTTTAGCCTATAAATCAAGACGGAGTTTGGCATTTAGTAAGCAAACTTAACCACTTTTAACTATTTCCAAACAGAAACTGAGGAAACACTTAATGAAAGTTGTAGTGGACAGTTATTCTAAGGCGGAAAAACAAATTATAAGCGATACTTGGAATCTCAGTAAATATATTCTCAGAGTAGCTGAAAAAATAAGAGATTTTGCTCGCATTAGAGTAAAAAAAAAGTATGCAATGTCTAAAATAGTCTGTACATTTTCAGCCAATATTATTAAATTGACTGATTTATTTACTTAATAAGTTGTGTGGTTGATTGTAAGTATGGTATCTTTTACCTTACTCCACAACATATTACAATAAGACGTCTTACCACTAGAAGTAACTTTATTGTACTTAAGGGGCCCATATACGATGCGATTTGTTGTACAAACAAGTTGAACAACTTCATATATGTTTATGAAAAAAGTTGTTCAACAATGTTGTACAACAAATCGCACAGTGTATGGCCCCTTTAGTACAATAAAGTTACATCTAGCGGTAAGACGTACTCATCACACCGGCATCAAAGATGACCACAAGTGGTTGAATGCCGGTTTTTTACAATAAACATACTTTTTAATGGAGAGACTTTTTTAAATCCTAATCAAGTGACTCTACAGTTAATCTATACAACAATTACTTTACTTTCTTATTGTTTTCGTTATCCTAATTTTGATAATACTAACTGATACACTCACTAAGATTAAGATTTTTTACACAAGATTTAATCCCTGCAACACTAGATCACTCTAAAAGAATTCCAGCCAAAAAGTTGGCATTACAATGAATCTAAACGAGTTTTGTCTGGGAAATACATGGTAAAGTTTTTTAAAACATGTGTTTACAAAATAATCAGGTAACTTAACGTTGTCTCTTTCAAAGTTCTCTCCACCAGACACAACACACTTGCGCCACCAACGTTTCCACGGCTGGAAGTCCTACGAAGTGAGGCTTCGGATGCCTCATCATTGAAGTCCTTATAGCATTTACATCTCCCAAACGCTGCCCTCATGCTTTCTTGGCTGTATTACGTTTAGGTGACTTTTACGTCCAGGAATTCCCATCCCCCGAAGGCCCATGGCGCAAATAGTACCCCTAAAAACTGCTTGGAATATTTTAAAAATTCCCCAATCTCTAAAAAATACCCTAAAATTGGATTCCCCCAAAAAGTATGATGGCGCAGCTTGCACCATCAAACCCCCTGTGGGCACCCCTGTTTACGTCTGAGCCCTGGTTTTACGAGTTCGACATTGAATTAAAAAGTCAAAACAAAGAGTAGAAGGACGATGAATCACAAAGATCGAAAAAATGTCGTAAATCGAGATCTATCATCAAAAAGATGTTGATTTTTTCGATTCTAGAGTCATTGTACTTCATAAATTCGGCCTTCTGGCCAGACTGTGAATGGTAAGTTCTCCAGCACCTCTAAACCCGTGTGATCCGTTCCATTCAGATTTGGCGCGAGAGAGGCAATGGATCCTCCATCACGACAACGCCATCAACGTCGTTGATTGTGCGAGAGTTTGTGGGAAAAAAACTCAATCACTACGTGCCTTATTCACTCGCCTTGGCACTATGTGATTTATTTGTGTTTCCTAAATTCAAAATGCTGCTCCGGGGTTTGGAATTGGAGGACATGGAAGCCATCGAGACATCAACGACGAGGCAGCTGAAGATGAAGAACCTTATTCACTTCAAAGGACTTCCAGGGCTGATTCCAGCAGTGGAAACGGCGGATCCTCTAGTTTAGTGTCAGGAGGAGACAATTTGAAGGGGACAACGCTAAGTTACCTCTGATTAATAATAAACCAAAAGCCTCTTCACAAAATAGGTATTTAATCTCCAAAACTAGCTTTTGGTCTCTCAGCCATCTTTAGTGCTGGAAAAACCTGACATGGAGTGAGATGAGAGACACCAAATGGAAGCTTCCTTTACCGGCTCTGATGATGAAAGCTTTCTTAAAAACATTATCTATACTATGTTTTATCTACACCTCCATAGTAGTTTTTCCTACGCTAGTGTTGGAGATTAAAAACCTACTTTGTGGAGAGGCTTTTCGTTTTCTATTACTCTTTTGACATCGGTGCTTTCAAATTCCTCTCCACTGGTGCTCTTATTTTTATTCTTAAATTGCCTCCTTATTTATTTGTAAATACATTTATCTACGATTGATACGAAATATAAACATTATATCTCTGTTTCGATGCGTAGTAAGTGATTATTTACGTACTTGTATTCATTGCGCATGCGCGTCTCATAGTTCTGAAGAATTCCTCTTCTTTACCACGCTAGCGCGGTAAAGAAGAGGAATTCTTCAGCTTTACACACGATTATCCAGTTTGTTTACATTTAACAAAACTAATTTGCTATTCTTTTATTAAAGTAACTGTTTATATAGAGTTTTTAGTGAAAAACAATGAATGAATCAAGTGGCTTTGACGAAAATGAAGAGAATAATACTCCTCCAGAAATAATTAATTCGGCAAAAAATACAACTCAAGATTAATGCCATCTTTATCAAGAGAAGAGATACGAACTTACATACAGCAAGTTTATTTTTTTCTGTATTTATTATTTAAATCTAACAATCGTAGATAAAGTACGGTACGCAACTCGTGCGAAAACGGCATTTTGCATTGCTCGTGTGGTTTCACTACCCTCGCTGTCACTCGGGTGCAAACTCCACACTCGCATGCAAAATGCTACTTTCCGCACTCGACGCGTAATGTACTATTATTTATAACACTTTACCGCATATTTTCCAGACTCACCTCGTAAAGATAGCACATACTGTTAAGTCCTAAGAGGTCCTAAGTCCTATACGACAGTGTTTGGACTCAGATTCCAGAGAAAATTAATAAACATTTAAGAATGTCGCTAAATTACTCTTCTATTTGACTTAGCTTCCCCGATTAAACCTATTTTTAAGGGAACACAAAACAATTTATAAATATAACATTTATTACATTATTTTTTGGGTTTATCTTATGGTATATAAAGATTACAATATTTTATAACATACAATATAAATTATTAAGAATAATCAACAAAAATGTTCAATATTATTTAACAAAAAGAAAAAAAAAATCAAAAATTGCAATTTTCACAAAAAAATTACAAATTCGTAGCATTAAAAAATTGCAAAAAAGAGTTTGTTAATTTTCCTAATATATTGAAATCCCGCTTCAAAATTGTTTGTCGTGTTTCTTTTGTAAACTCCTAACGTTTAAAGATTGTACCCTTTCGTCCATCCGACCAATTTAAAAAATATACAACCCAAATTTATTTTCTTATTATTTTTTTTTCAATTCTTTATTTAATTTTTAAAATAATTTACACTTGAAATATTAAAAATCGTTTAGTTACAATAATTATGTATTCTTAATTTTATTTATTATTTATATATATAATTTTATGATACGATTAATGTTTGCATGCTACTTGTAAATATGTTTGAATAATACAAAACAAGAAAAAACAAAGATAAAGTAATAACATAGATATATCTATTACCTCTGTTTTGACATTAAGTGCTTTATTCAAAATCCTTAATATTCTTAAGACTGGTTAGAATTTACTAAAAAAAAATAAATAAATAAATAAAATCATAATTTACTTATAGCAAAACTACGAAATGAAAGAGTAAGTATAACATAGTAAGATGCTTACGAAGCACGCATTTGGAAACCATACCCATAATTAAAAATGGTTAAAAATAACCAACTTTCTAAATCAGTTCCTTCGTAATTACTAAAAAAAAAAAACAATAGACTTTTTTCATAATTTCTTATGCAAAAGTCTTATGATGGTAAAACATTTTTAAAACCATAAGTTAATACATATAAATAGGATATGGAGCGTGAGTGGAGGTCATCATTAAAAGTAGGAAGGAAAAGTCTCTCCACGTAAAATATTTATATAAAAATCAAAGCAGCTTTCAGCCTCTGTAAGCCATCTTCAGTGCCGAAAGAGGTGGAAACGCAAAATCAACTAGGCACGGCGGGGTGAGTCATGCAAAGCCAGACACTGGTATAAGACAACCTCCACCTCCACCTCTTTCGGCACTAAAGATGGCTTCATAGAGGCCGAAAGCTGCTTTGATTTTTAAATAAATATTTTACGTGGAGAGACTTTTCCATCTTCTTTTAATACAAAGAGGTTAGCTTAGAACAAATTTACGCCCAGCCCAACACACTGACGTAAAATAAACATTGTGTACAACAACAATAGTCAAATTATATCTTAGCTAATAAAATGGAAACAAAATTATTTATAGAAAAAAAAATTCCCAACATACAATGAATATCTTCCATAAAATTCGTCTCGTTCGCAAAAAAAATTATAGTAAAAATTTAAAATTATTTACAATAATTATTAAACTCATTGCTTTATACATTTACTTCATTAATTATATACACAAACATTAATCGTAAAATAATCAATAATTTACATTAAATTTTAAAATCAGCACTTAACCAACTAAATAAAAATAAAAAAATCTTACATTTTTAAAAATGTTTATTTATAATTTATTAAAATGTATTTATATTATTATTAATTATTTAATATTTATAAACGAACTATTTACACAATTCTAAATTCATTGGAAGTTTTTTTTCTTTTAATTAATTATTTATTCATTAATTTATTTTTTTTTTAAATTTTATTTTATAAATAGAAACGGGTAACTCCAGTAGAAAGAAATTGCACGAAATAAATTATCTTCATTATCATATAACAAAATCTCAGTTGTGTGATTATTATTTTATTGCAAATACAACTACATTTTCAAACACATTTGTATTTAAATATATTATTATCTTATTTATACATGTTTTTTTCTAGACAAACTTCTTACAGAAAAATACTAGAGTGTTTTTTTAATATACGAGGGTAAAGAAAAATTATATAATTATATAAATCCAGAGTAATAGCCTGCTTGTTTAAAAGATTCTGATGTGAACAGGTTATAGATTTTAATAGGCCCCCTTCATAAGGGGCCACTTGATTCGCGCCACCAAATGATATGGCAGCGCCACCAATCAGAGACACAAGAAGAAGTAAGATAAGAAGGCTGTTTAAAGACAGAAAAAACAAATTGGCTTAGTGGCTCACATATGAAGTGGGAGCGACCCAGCGGCAAACACGCTGGTAAGTCGGGCCACCAAAAGTGGTGGCCTTATACTGGACTGATACAAAATGTACAGTAGGTCACAGTGAAATGGTTTAATTAGGACAAGTCCGCTGGAAGAATTCACTTAAATTTTAGACATTATTTTTCTTTACTATCTTTATTTGGCAGGAGTTATGAATACACAAATAGCTAGTAGCGCCAGATATATCGGACCTCGTTAAAAGGAAGTTAGTTATCCCCAAACAGATTGCTAGGAAAATGGTTTCAGGTAGAACCGCAGATAAGTGAGATAATTGACAGGTAGAACCGCGGATAAGAGAATTTTTGACAGGTGAAACCGTGGATAAATGAGATATTGACAGGTAGAAACTGTATAAAAAGGTTAATTTTTAGGTTGACATTACTATCACCGTTGGATTTGAACCGCTCCAGATGTGGTCTATTGTGGACCAGGGCGTAAGTAGGTTCTATACAAGAATCAGAGGGTAGTAGGAAAAAAATTTGAATCATTTGATGATGATCATTATTAAATTTGATGAATGATCATTAGCATTTCAGGTCGCATCACAAATGTAAGATCCTAACATCCTGTAACCTGGATCAGGTTACAATTAAAACAAGGATCAAATTCTATAAATAACCAGAAATAGAAACAAGGTTTATATACTAAAAAGGTCATTGCATAAAGATTAAACGGGTTAAATTTGTAACAGTGAAATTTTCCAATACTTAAGAGGACCAACCGCTTGATAAGGTGGTTAGAGGCAAAGTAATAACATTTCTATACTGGATTCGTTTCTACTTTCCAATTCTAAATAAGGTTGACGCAAAAAGGTTTCAATACTTAACATAACGCACTAAGAGTACCAACCGCTAGATAAGATGGTTAGAGGTGCAGTAATAACGTTTCTATATTGGACCATTTCTATTTTTCAATTACAGATGAGGTTTTCCTAAAAAGATTCCAATATATAAATATTAGCTTTAATTGATAGATTAGCATGATTAACATCATAGTTAATCAGTAGGTTTAAACTGATCTGATTGGATATTGGTTTTTTACTCTCAAAATAACACTCTAGTAATGCCAAAAGAATGTCCACTGCAGTTCAAAATTGAACGACATTTACCAAAAGATTTTTTTTTGTTTTGTTTTAAATATATTTATCTAATACTTATAATTATTTAAAGATAATGATTTCATTAATATTTTGTTTCAATATTTATTTATTTTACAAAAATATTTATAATTATTTTATTAACTCAAAAGAATAATGTTCTCAATTTTTAAGTTAGTTTACTTTTTTTTAATTGTATTATAATTCAAAAATGTACGTGTGACTTTTTCCAAGAAGACTCGCTGTAAAATGATTTTAAATTATGACGAATTTAAAGTAAAAAGGCTTTATTATTCGAGCGTTTATAGAATTTTTAATAAAAATTATAATCCAAGTAGAAACAGACATTTTATAACTCAAAACATATATGTATTCAGACACAATAAACAAACTCTTACAAAATAAAATTTAAAAAAATAAAATTAAATTAAAAAAAATAAAATAAAATAAAATAAAAAATATTTTGATATCTCCTGCTAAAGATATATTTTTGACATTTTGATATCTCCTGCTAAAGATAACAAAAATTGATTGAAGCGAGCGTAGCGAGCTTCCTACATTCAACGAAATATGCTCCGTGTCTGTCTGTCTGTCTGTCTGTCAGTAACGTTCACGCGTGTGACGATAACTTGAGTAAAAGTTTACCGATTTAGTTGAAATTTGGTATACATGATCCTCTTACTAATACTCAGGCTAAGTTCGTTGGACAGCGTGATCCGTCCAAGAGTTAGCGCGCAACGCTCGCGTAAACGAGAGGTTCAAAAATTAAATTGGAATTTCAGGACGGGAAAAGATTCTATCATCATCTATTCGATGAGACGAACATTTTTTTCAAATAACATTTTTTAGTAAAACCAACAGCGACACCGCTATGAATTAATAAAGATCGCTAAAACTATTAAAGCGGGCCTAACGTTTAAAATAGAGAAAACAACCTTTTTACCGATATCTTACGTTCTAACGTAACGATTTTAATAAAACTTCATAGACACCATCTGATGCACAATTGAAACAGGCATGCAAAATTTCAATTTGATACATGCAGTAGTTTGTTTGTAGCAAAGAGATACAAATTATAAATATTGAAATAGAGATGTGTGGTTAGTGGAATAGTAAGAATGCGGGGTGGTTCCCTTACTACTAGCCGCTGCACTACTACCAGACCCATTATCTATCAACTCATCATAATTCACAATAATCTTTTTTTTTCAATATTCAATACATATTTATTACTATACGCTCGCTTCAATGATAGAGCCACGCGATGCCTAGTTTATAAAGCTTTCATAAAAGCATTAGTTGTATCAACTCCTCCATAACAACGTTATTAAGTTAAGAGACATATTTTATAGGGAAGTCTTCAGAAATCAACCCTTAATAAACTATACCCAGTTAACTTTTTATATACTTGTAACTTTTTAAGTAAATTTCTTAGAGATATTTAATAATGCAAGATAATACATATCTTTTACTTCTTCTGAAATGTTAAGAAAATTAATTGTTCTAAAAATCCCCTGTCACAACTTTACTATTGGAGCGACAATATTGTAACTTAATCTTTAAGCCTCTTTCAGACTGGTAAAACGAACAGAGGAAACGAGCCGAGCAGTTGTCTCTGCGCATGCCCAGTATAAGATAAGCAGGCGTACTTTAAATTGAGCATTTGTCTCTGCGCATGTCCAGTTTAAGATACGCATGCGTACTTTAAATTGAGCATTTGTCTCTGCGCATGCCCAGTCGAAGATACGCGTGCGCGTACTTTAAATTGAGCATTTGTCTCTGCGCATGTCCAGACTAAGATACGCAGGCGTACTTTAAATTGGGAATGCGCAGAGACCAATGCTCTGCTCGTTTTCTCTGTTCGGTTTGACAGTCTGGACAAGGCTTTAATTAACGTTCCATGAACGTCTTTATATCCGCGACATCTTAAGAGGCAGTGACACTTGACAGTCTAGATTCTAGATCTTCAGAAGGTGACTACGCCAGAGATTTACTACGTTTCCATGATGTTTCAATATGGATTGAATACGGGTTCAATACAGTTTTTGGATCCAAAATGTCCATGGGAACCTAAACTCAATACGGATTGAATACGATTTAGATCCAGATACGATAGACTAAATTCTGGGATCGTATATGGATGGAAACACCTGAACTGGATCCTGAAATACGCAGAGTGAAGGTGTGAGCACCCCTAGCGTGATTGTGTAGAAACTGTAGTAAAATCTGTCAAAACAACATAACAACATAATTGCCATATTCAGTTTTGTTTTGTAAAACAATAAACACAAAGAACCTGGTTATAAAAGGTAAAGGTTGCAAAATTATTTATAAGCTTTATCAAAGTAACCTACTAAAAGTTTGGTGTATCAAAAACGTATTGAATACGGATTCAATCCAACTCATGGAAACACCTAGCTTGTCAAATCCAAAATCAGGATTCAATGCTTATTGAAACATTATGGAATCGTATGTAAATACTGACGTCTCAACACCTTTCATAATTCTACTCAGTTACCGACTCAGAAGATGGCCATTACTAGTTTAAAGACGGCTTTGCTGGCGACTTTTACAATAAAGCCTTTCTTTTTCACATGGGACACTCGGTGTATGGTAACTGAATCAAATGAGAGCGTTCATATTGGGTAGCGGTGGCCAGCACTACTAGATTCCTAGATTCCGTTGTTCATCAGTGGATTCCCTAAATTCTAGCTGAGATAAATCATTTTTCATTTCTTAAACAAAATTATTTTTAAAATTTTATTTAAATTACATGCGACGGAATATCTTCAAGCGGAAAATATATTAATAAAGATAACTTTCTTATACTAGAAGCGCAATTAAAATTAATATTCCTTCAACTTATTTTGGCAAAGATTATGCATATTTAAGATGTTTTTTTCTATTTTCTTTATTTTTTTTTTTTTTTACATATTTAGTAAAGTTGTTTTTGTTTTTTAAAGAAAAAAAAATACAATTTGTTTTGAAATATTAAGATAAATTCGTTTGAAACAAAAACATCTTATTTATCTTATATCCCCTCGGGTTTTGCAATAATTTATTAAAAACAGATATTAAATTTAAAAAAAAGAAGCAAAATAATACTTAAAATTATTTAAGAAAAATAAATAACTGTAAATAGCAAAAAAATTTCCAACTTTTATGTAAAACCTTATAAGTACCTAAGTACAAACTTCTACCCACAGATAGTGAGTACCTTGTAGGGTACTCAGTTGTAGGGTACTGACTTTATTATACCTTTACTACGTAGGGTGTCGCGTGTTTAACCCTACAAAAGAATAATAGCTTAAGAAGTCTGTAATTATTTGAATTATTATTTTTTTTAATAATAGTAAAAGAAACACAATATTTATATTTTGATTGAATGCTTCTAACCATAGCTTCAATCTATAATATTGCAAAAATTACAAAGCAAATACAATAACACAAAAAACCCAAAATTTGAGCCGTTTAAATTAAACGTATTCAACGTCAATTTACCCAAAATTCAAACCTACATTCCTCTCAAATCTGCATAAACTTTGACATAATATTAATACAGATGATAAAATAATAATAATAATAATAATAATAATAATAATAATAATAAAAAAAAATAAAAAAATAAAAAAATTACTAAAAAAAAACAAAAAACCTTTTTACTCAATTCCATCAATAATTTTATTTAAAAACTATTTATCAGAACAAGTAGGTACATATTGGAAAACTCTAATGAAATGTTAAATTATTTATTCTGTTGAATGAATTTTAATTTTATCAGTGATGTTGTTGATAAAACAAGATCATTAAATTGATATGTGCTTATCTGTGTAGTGTATAGTTTAATATTTTATTTAATGTTTTATTATCGCTATTAATATATTTTGTTTGTTTTTATAATTATAAATAACAAGTGTGTTATAATTATTTATAATAAAAAAATAATCAAATAAAGTACATAATTAAAGCTATAAAATAAATAAATACAAAAATAAAATGAAATAGATAATCAATAAACAACAATATTTTTTTTTTCCTTTTTTTTGAGCCATAAAAATTCATTTGCAGCCTAAAATTAAAATTTGATTTAAAAGGGGGGGGGGGAGGGAAGGTTAAAGAAGGTTTGAATGTATTTATAAATAAATAAAAACAACTGAATTCGGTTAAGAAAACATTTTGAATATGATGAAAGATGAGACGACCAAAAATGATGATGTGTTCTTCATCGAACTTGACTTCCTTCGAGATATTGCAGCCATCTTGTCGCCTAGAACACAAACGGTTTAATTGAATTTATAAAAAGAAAAAACTAATTAAACTACAGTAACAGTTACAATAATTAGGTTGGATGTAAAGAGGAATAGATATTAGATTTGAGTGTTTCTAAACAGTATGACACTGTAATAAGTAATAATATAACGCTTCGGGTGGCACTGTAATAACTAACTACATATAACGCTTTGGGTGGCACTGTAATAACTAATTAATATACGATTTGGGTCGATGTTTCGACAGATCGAGTTGCTAAACGGTGTAGCACTGTATTACAAACTTTAACGCTTTGGGCGTTACTATAATAATAACTAACTTGTGGGGACTGCAATAACAAACTATAAAGCTTTGTGGCACTGTAATAACAACTAACTAAAACGCTTTGGTGGACGTTTAGTCAGATCGAGTTACTAAACGGTGCAACACTGCAACACCCATAAACTTTGGGATTCATTTGTGTTTATATTTGAGCTATGGAATCCAATAAAGCTGTCCACTTTTATAGATAATGAGTGGTAGATAGAAGGGGTATTTAGATCGAATCCGGAAATCCAGACAGTTTCTGGATCGCGAATGGAGGGAAATTTAGAGTTCCTTTAGTTTCCTAAATTTTTCATACTTATTAGTTAATTTATTCTATAATATATATGTAATATATAATATAAAATAATGAAATAAATGTGCTAATAGTAATTTATGCACCTAGAGAGTAAAGTAAGCCATTATTCCCTAAGAGAAAAAGTTGGTTCTTGAGGTGAAGCCGAAGGAACCATGGTCCCTAAATCCCGAGGAGAAGCCGAGGGAATAAGGCTAATTAACTCCCGAGGCGCAGCCGAGGGAGATAATTATCGCGAGGGGAATAATGGCACTTTACTCACGAGGTACATACAATATTTTATCTCCAGTAAGGAGAAAATACACATTTTCATCCATTGCACAGTTTTTTATTTATTATTTTAATAAATAACAATAATTATTAGCACTTTTAATAGCAGATATAAGAGATTCAATATTAAAATCAAATAACAATTGGAATTAAACTCAAATAGAAGGTTATTTAGATGCAGGTTATAAACAAGGTCGAAAAAGCAGTGCCGCCAACCTGATTTCAACAACTTCATTACATTAGCCATTCATTTTCTACTATTTATAAAATAATTAAGTTGGCAAACCTTACTTTTTTGCCCTACTTTTACTTTTTCGCCCTACTTATACATTTTCTCCCTACTTTTGAGTTCAGGGAAGAAAAGACTTACTTTAGTCCCTCTAAACTAATCCAAAGTCTTAACTATTCCTCCCTACTAGAGATAAAATATATTTTTTTAATCATACTTTACCTAAATTTTAACAAATTTTGGTCTTTGTTTAAATCCACTACACTGCGGTGAGATGCACTTGTTTTAGTCTTTTTAATTTTTAAGAAAATGCAAGTGTACAAAATTTACAGCGACAAATTAAAATGATTAATAATTGTAATTCTGCTAAAATTAATTTGATACTTAGAAATATAGAAAGTCCATTAAAATTAAATTTTTAACATTTCTCTTTCCCCTAACTTTGGGTTGGAACAATGCCCAAAGTATAAATTATAACAAAGTCAAGGGGAAGAACGGCGAGATAAAGCAAAAGTTAATAAGTAATTTGCTTTATAATTTTCTATTTTAGGCTTTTATTTCCTTTTGACTCAAAATCAAGAAGTTAATTAACAATTACAAGAGGTACCTGATTATAAGAGTTACCAGTTACCTATGGGAAATTGAATTGCTATCCACTAAACTTTGTTGTTAATTAAATTACTCACTTCATACTTTACTCCTGTTTGTTTTGATTTATTTAAAACTAGGCATCGTGTGGCTCTATCATTGAAGCGAGCGTATTGCAATAAAATACTGAATATTAAAATTTGTTAATCATGATGAATGTCATAGTTGAAGATCAGTGGAAGAGGGTAGTGTGAGGTAGAGTGGGGGTTCTAGGTACAAAGCTTTACTTCCTAAACAAACCTACACACAATACGACTATAAGAATCTTAACCACCCGTCATAGCTTTTAAACTAATATTATAAATGTATCACTTCATAACTCAAATACTACTGCTTGTATCAAGTTGAAATTTTGCATACTTGTTTCAATTGCACTTTAGACAATGTATATGAAGTTTTATTAAAATCGTTACGTTAGAACGTAAGATATCGGTAAAAAGGTTGTTTTATCTATTTTAAACGTTTAGGTCCGCTTTAATAGTTCTAGCGATCTTTATTAATTCATAGTAGTGTCGTTGTTGGTTTTACTAAAAAATGTTATTTGGAAAAAAATGTTTGTCTAATCGAATAGGTGATGATAGAATTTTTTCCTGTCCTGAAATTCAAATTTTAAATTTGAAGCTCACTTTTACGCGAGCACTGCGCGCAAACTCTTGGACGGATCACAAATTTCAACTAAATCGGTCAACTTTTACTCAAGTTATCGTCACACGAGTAAACGTTACTGACAGACAGACAGACAGACAGACAAGATGCATATTTCGTTGAATGTAAGAAGCTCGCTTACGCTCGCTTCAATAAGGAAATTATTGACTCAAATTTTGTTATTTGCTCAAAATAATTATGATAGATTTAAAATATCGGGAGAAAATTAAATAAATTTGACAATAATATTTATTGTAAAACCTGTACTTCTTTTAAAATATTAAAAAACTTATTGAAGCTTTACATGTCCCGAAATACAGCCAATTTAGAAACAAGGAAATATGCTCCAAATTTCTTTAAATAACCTATCAATAATGGAAAAGGAAATTGCATACATCCTGAAGCTAAGAGGTTTAAAATCAAAGAATTCTCCCAACGTCTGACTTTTTACAAATCCCTCTCTATTGTCTATATAATATATACATGAAGTGGTTACATACATATACATTAATGCTGGTTGCTCTAGAACATGAGCCAAAATACTCCAGGTTAGTTTATTACTGTCTTGATTAATGGATAAAGTAGTGTAGCTTGATTTTTGTGTGAATGCTTTAGTAGAATTAGTTTCTTCTAACATATTCCTTTTTAATAGGTTTACGGTATTTTTACTTTTCATATAATCTCTTTTCATGTATTCTCATGTAAAGAGAAATTATAGTGATGACGTGAAAATTCGATGTTGATGAATTTCCACGTTTTGAGGTCCCCTGAGTCCAAAAAAATGGTTTTTAAAAAAATGTCTGTCTGTGCAGACGCTTGGAGACGAAACTTGCAGTAAATGTTTAGAAAAATCATACCCTAAGGCGAAATCAAGAAATAAAATTTAAGCTCCAAATTTAGGTTAATACTGTACTCCCCAAAAACTCTGAAAAACGTGAAAAATGTATTTTTCGAAAAACGGTTCCGACGATTTTGATTAAAGAATTCTGTTTTCTATAAAGTGTTTTCTTTCTATACATTTTAATTTTTCTTGAGCAGTATTTTAACCCATTGTTTTCAATTCTAATTAAATAAAAACACTATAATAAATACGGTAGAAAAAAATATTATTTACATTTTCTAAGGGAATATTGGTTTAAGTTCAAAATAATTTGATTGCTCTTAATTTTCTCATTTTCATAAAAATCTGTTTGTATCCCGGCAAGAATATTTAGTAATATAGTTTCTTGTTAATTTAAACTATTAGAAAAAAGAGGTAAATAAGTTAAAAAATTATATATGAAATGTTGATTTTTCTTTATTAAATTGGAAAATAGAGAGGCTGCAAGTGAGGGAAAATGGATTAAACTTCTCTGTGAAATATGACTTTTTGGGAGTTACAATGCTGAAAATAATTTTCCTTCACCCACTCGTCTTTCTAAAAGTCAAGATATAAAGTTGACGGTATTTCATTTCAAATTTTCCCGGGTTGAATGTTGGCGGGGTTTCAGGCCTGTGTTTTCCCCCAAGGGTCGCCAACGTGCCGACTATAATACTTTTTATTATTAATTACGTAAACTCTTCTCTCTTTGCTTCTGCTGTTACAATGATTTTATCATATTATTTGTCCATTGTCTGATTCTTATTAAACGGAACGTCTATCTTTTATTTAACCAGACGGTTTTCTTCAATTTTTATTTTTTTATTTTTTAGAACTTTAAATTATCAAGAGTGCTATTGTTAATTTATGACTACAGAATATACATTTTTAACAATAAAGAATAAAACTAGGAAGTAACAAAAGAATTATTAAGCTAAAATTACAAGGAAATAATTTTGATTTTACAATACCTTTATAAATAAAAAAGTTAGAGTTATTTATTTTACTAAACATTTTAAATAAATTAGTATCTTTTTAAGTTTATTAAATAAAATAAAGTATATATTTGAAAAGAAATAAGAAACTGGTTTCTTATTCTCTGTTTATTTTATAAAAAATCTACAATGCTTATCTCTTGCTGTATTTTTAATGCCTACGAATATTATTTAAAACATTTAATCTTGACAAAATAAAATATCTTATTTTATAATACATTATTGTATTACACTAGAAGTGTTACACCTACTGTCATTTTTCAAGTTTTTTTCACTAAAGAGGATATTTTTCTCTATTCTTTAGAGATATTACATTATAATTGTTAAACTTAACTTCAACATTAGCTATTTATAGCAATATTTAAAACAAATTAATTCTATGTTATACTAGAACTAATACATAATATGTTTCAAGACAAATAGGATACATGAATCAACTTACTAACACAATCAAAACTCGTAAAATCTACACATTTGAAAAAACATCGGTACCACAAACGCGAAATAAAAAAATTTATTATATTGTAGAACAGAATTTAAAATCCATGTCCATATACCAGATCCAGAAGATCAGATATAGGGCTTATTAGGGACAAACGTTTTATTATTTTTAATTTATTTTTTATTATTTTTGTAGAATTTTATCTTCCAAATTTACTGAAGTCTACAGAAATATTGGGGTCTTTCTGATAAACGAAACTTTCTTTGTGTCCCTGAATTCGAAACTTCTTCAACAAAAATGGTATCACACATCAGTGTACATTTTGTGTGCCGTGTTTGTCTTTGAGTTAACTATTTTTGCGAACCACATATCTTAAAAACAACGTGTTCGATGCCAATGAAATGTCAATTTTAGGCCGAAATTAGGCCATAGAAAGTCCAATATTAACTTCAACGTTCTTCACCCATATCTATCTATTTCACAAGCAGATAACCATTTTTATATTATCGCTCTTCTGGTGGAACAATAACGTAACTGCGGACGTCATATATTTTTAAAAGTCATCATGCAATTTTGAAGGAATTTGGCAGTTTGTCAAAAGTAGTACAGAAATGGTCCCAAATACATTTCAACCCCACATGATATAAATAAATTCTGCCCACATTTGATATTGAATAAGAATAAATGTGATAAATCCTCAGTGGGGTGATATAATTTTTATGTTTTTTACTTTCTCAAATAAAGAGAAAGTATTGTGCTAGCGCGAAAATTCGTTTTTGAGATTTGGATGGATTTACTCGTTTTGAGGTCTCTTGAGACCAAAAAGTGGTTTTGAAATTAGGCTGACAGTCTTCTATGCAGAAACTTGGAGACAACCTTTCCACTTCCTCAATTTTTCCTATAAACGCAGGTGTACCCCAAGGAAGCACCCAAGGTCCAATCCTGTATACCATTTTTACTTCCGACATCCATGAACATGAACATCCTGCCACAACTTTAGCATCCTTTGCAGATGATGAATCTATATTATCATCTAATATATCACCTAGAATAGCATCATCCAGATTCAGGAACACCTCTTACTTCTGGAAACATGGCTCAAGAAGTGAAGAATCAAAATTAAAGAAAATAAAAGTGTTCATGTGACGTTTAGTTTGAGACATGGCATATGTGAACCAGTAGCCTTAAATCAAATTCCAATCCCTCACTCTAGTTCCGTCCATACCTTGGTTTACACCTGGACCGTCGTTTGACCTGGGCACACCACACAAAACGTAAACGACAAGACTGCGAAGAACAGTCCACGCTTCTTCTTAGGATTTTGGACTGTAGGGACTGGAATCGGAACGAGTTGGAACGCTTGGTGCAACCCCAGAGTTCAATACCGTATGCCCACGTGGGCTTAATTATGGTGTTATATATGAGTAAATTTGTTATGTGTGCTGAGTTTAGATGTATGGTGTAGAAGTCTATGTAAAATTCTTTAGATTGTGTTGCAGGATTTCCAGGAATAAATATTCCCGGAAATCCTCCCCGACGCCTAAAGAGGCAGTGGAAACGTGATTTATTGAGCGATGTCTAACTTCTAAATATATGTAATAATTCAAGTTGGTATCTGTGAGTACTGTTAATGGACAGTTCCTCACTTCAAGTCAATCAAGTCATTGTAAAAACATATATCATAATTGCTTATAACATGAAGCTATGTAGTTGCAATCTTATAATAAAAATTAAAAAAAATCCATCTTAGTTTAATAACATTAAACTTTTATGGTAAGTTAGCGTAATTTTAACAATTTACCGGTTTCGGCTGTTCTGAAGCAGCCTTTTTCAGAAAATCTAGAGGTTACTGGATCGACTACGAAAGCAAAAATGGGACTTTCACTTGTACTTTCGAAGTCGATCCGATCCAGTAATCTCAAAATTATCTGAAGAAGGCTGCTATTTAACAGCCAAAATCGGTAAATTGTTTCAATTTCAATTTTTTTGTGTGAAGACGTTGCTTGGTTATTGAACTACACCTCTTTCATGATGATCGATAAAACCTTATTGAAGACGTTGCTTGGTTAATGAACTTCAAGATGATCGATAAGAATCGATAAAATCTTATTGAAGACGTTGCTTGGTTGTTGAACTTCAAGATGATCGATAAGAACCGATAAAATCTTATTGAAGACGTTGCTTGGTTATTGAACTTCAAGATGATCGATAAGAATTGATAAAACCTTATTGAAGACGTTGCTTGGTTGTTGAACTTCAAGATGATCGATAAGACCAGATAAAATCTTATTGAAGACGTTGCTTGGTTGTTGAACTTCAAGATGCTCGATAAGGATCGATAAAACCTTATTGAAGACGTTGCTTGGTTGTTGAACTTCAAGATGATCAATAAGAACAGATAAAACCTTATTGAAGACGTTGCTTAGTTATTGAACTTCAAGATGATCGATAAGAATCGATAAAACCTTATTGAAGACGTTGCTTGGTTGTTGAACTTCAAGATGATCGATAAGAATTGATAAAACCTTATTGAAGACGTTGCTTGGTTGTTGAACTTCAAGATGATCGATAAGACCAGATAAAATCTTATTGAAGACGTTGCTTGGTTGTTGAACTTCAAGATGCTCGATAAGGATCGATAAAACCTTATTGAAGACGTTGCTTGGTTGTTGAACTTCAAGATGATCAATAAGAACAGATAAAACCTTATTGAAGACGTTGCTTGGTTATTGAACTTCAAGATGATCGATAAGAATCAATAAAATCTTAATGAAGACGTTGCTTGGTTATGAACTTCAAGATGATCGATAAGAATCGATAAAACCTTATTGAAGACGTTGCTTGGTTGTTGAACTTCAAGATGATCGATAAGACCAGATAAAATCTTATTGAAGACGTTGCTTGGTTGTTGAACTTCAAGATGATCAATAAGAACAGATAAAACCTTATTGAAGACGTTGCTTGGTTATTGAACTTCAAGATGATCGATAAGAATCGATAAAACCTTATTGAAGACGTTGCTTGGTTGTTGAACTTCAAGATGATCGATAAGAATTGATAAAACCTTATTGAAGACGTTGCTTGGTTGTTGAACTTCAAGATGATCGATAAGACCAGATAAAATCTTATTGAAGACGTTGCTTGGTTGTTGAACTTCAAGATGCTTGATAAGGATCGATAAAACCTTATTGAAGACGTTGCTTGGTTGTTGAACTTCAAGATGATCAATAAGAACAGATAAAACCTTATTGTAGACGTTGCTTGGTTATTGAACTTCAAGATGATCGATAAGAATCAATAAAATCTTAATGAAGACGTTGCTTGGTTATGAACTTCAAGATGATCGATAAGAATCGATAAAACCTTATTGAAGACGTTGCTTGGTTGTTGAACTTCAAGATGATCGATAAGACCAGATAAAATCTTATTGAAGACGTTGCTTGGTTGTTGAACTTCAAGATGCTCGATAAGGATCGATAAAACCTTATTGAAGACGTTGCTTGGTTATTGAACTTCAAGATGATCGATAAGAATCGATAAAACCTTATTGAAGACGTTGCTTGGTTGTTGAACTTCAAGATGATCGATAAGAATTGATAAAACCTTATTGAAGACGTTGCTTGGTTGTTGAACTTCAAGATGATCGATAAGACCAGATAAAATCTTATTGAAGACGTTGCTTGGTTGTTGAACTTCAAGATGCTCGATAAGGATCGATAAAACCTTATTGAAGACGTTGCTTGGTTGTTGAACTTCAAGATGATCAATAAGAACAGATAAAACCTTATTGAAGACGTTGCTTGGTTATTGAACTTCAAGATGATCGATAAGAATCAATAAAATCTTAATGAAGACGTTGCTTGGTTATGAACTTCAAGATGATCGATAAGAATCGATAAAACCTTATTGAAGACGTTGCTTGGTTGTTGAACTTCAAGATGATCGATAAGACCAGATAAAATCTTATTGAAGACGTTGCTTGGTTGTTGAACTTCAAGATGATCAATAAGAACAGATAAAACCTTATTGAAGACGTTGCTTGGTTATTGAACTTCAAGATGATCGATAAGAATCGATAAAACCTTATTGAAGACGTTGCTTGGTTGTTGAACTTCAAGATGATCGATAAGAATTGATAAAACCTTATTGAAGACGTTGCTTGGTTGTTGAACTTCAAGATGATCGATAAGACCAGATAAAATCTTATTGAAGACGTTGCTTGGTTGTTGAACTTCAAGATGCTCGATAAGGATCGATAAAACCTTATTGAAGACGTTGCTTGGTTGTTGAACTTCAAGATGATCAATAAGAACAGATAAAACCTTATTGAAGACGTTGCTTGGTTATTGAACTTCAAGATGATCGATAAGAATCAATAAAATCTTAATGAAGACGTTGCTTGGTTATGAACTTCAAGATGATCAATAAGAACAGATAAAACCTTATTGAAGACGTTGCTTGGTTATTGAACTTCAAGATGATCGATAAGACCAGATAAAATCTTATTGAAGACGTTGCTTGGTTGTTGAACTTCAAGATGCTCGATAAGGATCGATAAAACCTTATTGAAGACGTTGCTTGGTTGTTGAACTTCAAGATGATCGATAAGACCAGATAAAACCTTATTGAAGACGTTGCTTGGTTATTGAACTTCAAGATGATCGATAAGACCAGATAAAACCTTATTGAAGACGTTGCTTGGTTATTGAACTTCAAGATGATCGATAAGAATCAATAAAATCTTATTGAAGACGTTGCTTGGTTATGAACTTCAAGATGATCGATAAGAATCGATAAAACCTTATTATGGCGGAAACAGATTATTAACAAAAATCTTAAATAAGCTACTACAACATCTATATTTCAAAATCAATTTCATTCGTTCTTTATTTTATACTTGGTGACCATTCTTCTGATAAACGTGAGAAAGCTATATATCCCACTAATTATGAGAGGTTATTTATTTATAAATTAAATTTAACTTCAATTGTAACTGTTATATATAACATTTTACTGAATTATTTTGTTACCTATCTAAAAAATAGTGACGTTAAAACCATTTTAAGTTAAAAAACAACTCTGTAAAATATACAGTTATTACAATCATAAGATGAACTACGTTTAATATTTCTTTGTTGATTTACTTCAATGTTCATTAAACCGATAAAATGTTTACTCTTAATATATATTCCATTTTAATTCAGCCTGTTAAGCTTACAAGGAAGTAAAAGAATAATAATAAAAAATATATCTGAAATAAAGATAAACAACGTAAATTTTTGAGATTTTTTCTCCCCTCCTATAATACAATATTTTAATTTCAAGAAAATAATATTTTGTGGTTTTAAAGGTCAAGTCAGCTCCGAAAATATTTTTATTAATGAGATAAAAACAAATGTCCTTTCTTTTTTTATTATTCATATAAAAAGTAAAGATCACACAATGAAAAGAGTTCAAGAGAATATAAATTATTAGAGACCCTAATAAAGTATACTTTATTAGGGTCTCTAATGATTTATAAATAAAGCAGGTTAAATATAATTTAATTTAAGATAGCGTAATTCATAATTTTTAGGACTACAATTCTTATAACAAAGTTCATTTCATAGTTTTGCTAGGTGTACCCTGTAGTAATATTTTGATGTCGTAGGCGGATCCTTTAAGGGTAATGTGTAAGAAGAAATATACTCTAATTCATGTTTACTCTGGCAACGTTTCGGCTATTACCAGCCATTTTCGAGCCTAAAAATAACAATTTATTTATTGCAAGCATGACAAAATAACAATGATTAACAATCAAAATTCACAAGAAAAACGCTACAATGTAATACCTGTCTAGTCTAATTGAGCTCTCAGGCTAACGAGTCAAAAAATACGAAACATTTTTCCTCTAACGTCAAAGATTTTGAAAAGGATTTGGGAACTGGTAGTTCACCACGTCTAATCCTAGAACCATAAAAGCACACATGGTAGTTAGTTTGCTAGTCCTAAATAGTAAAGCATATCACAGTAATATACAAAATCTAATTCCCAATATGGAGAGCTGGATATTTAATGTTAATGTATAAGGTGTGTGTTTACCATATGTACGAATTAATCCTATAATTAACGTTGGTTAAAAAACGCATCACAGCCACAATAATTAAATTTAAAAACTAAAAATAACAATGATAACAACAAATTAGCTAACAACTATATCACAGTGAGAACTAATGGTAAAAACAAACTAAAAATTTTAAAAGAATGAGTCCCAGTATCCTTGGTACTGTACAAAAATGGACTCTGATAACAGAACTGTCTTATCAGTGATAACAATAGTAAACAGTTAAAAATTAAATGTAGTGGTAACAATCTTTAATATTAAAATTGTAATTTAGTAGAAGACCTAGAAATTAATTCTCTAATAATATGACCAATTGAAAGGCAACTCCAACACTGCTCTCGCTAGCCACGCCCTTGCTACCCATCACTCTTTTAAGTTTGAGGATATTAAAATCTTAGGGAGAGAAAATAAAACAAATAGAAGAAAGATGCTAGAAGCGCTAAACATTGCCATTAATTTAGACAAATCAGTCAACTTAAAAACTGATTCGAGATCACTCAACAAATTCTACAGCGGAGTTTACCATTCATATTCGAATCTCCCGCCACGCAACACTACATAGATTAGATCACTCGTATTAAAATATTATTAGAGAATTAATTTCTAGGTCTTCTACAAAATTACAATTTTAATATTAAAGATTGTTACCACTACATTTAATTTTTAACTGTTTACTATTGTTATCACTGATAAGACAGTTCTGTTATCAGAGTCCATTTTTGTACAGTACCAAGGATACTGGGACTCATTCTTTTAAAATTTTTAGTTTGTTTTTACCATTAGTTCTCACTGTGATATAGTTGTTAGTTAATTTGTTGCTATCATTGTTATTTTTAGTTTTTAAATTTAATTATTGTGGCTGTGATGCGTTTTTTAACCAAAGTTAATTGATTATAGGACTAATTCGTACATATGGTAAACACACACCTTATACATTAACATTAAATATCCAGCTCTTCATATTGGGAATTAGATTTTGTATATTACTGTGATATGCTTTACTATTTAGGACTAGCAAACTAACTACCATGTGTTTTATGGTTCTAGGATTAGACGTGGTGAACTACCAGTTCCCAAATCCTTTTCAAAATCTTTGACGTTAGAGGAAAAATGTTTCGTATTTTTTGACTCGTTAGCCTGAGAGCTCAATTAGACTAGACAGGTATTACATTGTAGCGTTTTTCTTGTGAATTTTGATTGTTAATCATTGTTATTTTGTCATGCTTGCAATAAATAAATTGTTATTTTTAGGCTCGAAAATGGCTGGTAATAGCCGAAACGTTGCCAGAGTAAACATGAATTAGAGTATATTTCTTCTTACACATTACCCTTAAAGGATCCGCCTACGACATCAAAAAAAAGTTCATTTCTTTTTTTAAAAAAAAAGCCCCAAAACTTGAATTTCAGAGTAAAGAGCCAAGAAATAAATGGTGTTTTAGAATCAGCTCATCTTCAGCCCGACAAAATGAGCCTTGATTTGGAATGTTGATTGGATGATGGCCAAATAAAAAAATAGCTAAAGATAGTACAATATTCAGCGCACAAATCGAAACAAGTTCTAACAATCATACTTTCAATACCCAGATGGATCACATTAATTTCAAGCGTGTATAATAAAAAGGAGTTCTATGTAACACAATAATTGGCAGACTTTTTGATATGATCTAGATTTTGATATTACTTCATTACATGAGTGTAGGATGACAATAATTTTTAATAAAGTTGGTACTGGTTTTTGTTTAGAGTTCAATGAGTAATATAGAAGTGCGTTTTGTTGTTGTACGAATGCAGACAATATCAAACAAAATTTAATAGGAATTTATGAAAGAGGTGTAGTTCAATAACCAAACAAAAGTTGTAGTTAACAATTGACCGGTTTCGGCTGTTCTAAAGCAGCCTTCTTCAGATAATCTAGAGGTTACTGGATAGACTTTGAAAGTACAAGTGGGATTTTTACTTGTACTTTCCTAGTCGATTCAGTAATCTGAAGAAAGCTGCTTTAGAAGAGCCGAAACAGGTCAATTGATGATAACACTTTTTCGTGTGAAGATGTTGTTTGGTTATTGAACTACAAATCTCTCATGATGAATCAGTATCACACATTGGAGACAAACAGAGTCGAGGATAATAGGAATTTACTTCAGTCTAATGGTACGATTTTGTTAAAAGAACAGATACAAGAGAAAGGAAATGAAGTAGAACCATATCAGAGACCTCGTTCAATTTCACCCAATATCTCAAATTTCATATCTGAATCCTCATATTTCAATCATTCAAATCTATCAATCAAAAATTATTTATTTGATTTTAGCGAATAGAAACACAAAAGTATAAATCCAAATGAAGAAAACAAACATCTATTCATAATAATATCAGTACAGGAATAAGGTTACATATACTTATAATCGTAGATAACATCTTCATACAAAAAAATGTAATTGAAACAATAATTGACCGGTTTCGGCTGTTCTAAAGCAGCCTTCTTCAGGTACTCTAGAGGTTACTGGATCGACTTCGAAAGTACAAGTGGGATTTTTACTTGTACTTTCCTAGTCGATTCAGTAATCTGAAGTTTATCTGAAGAAAGGTGCTTTAGAAGAGCCGTAACAGGTCAATGGTTTTAATTAAAATTTTGCTTCTGAGCTTACCGAAGGTAACGGAAGCTATGTGATCGTTCTGAAGAACGAAAAAATTGCAGGTCTCCGATTTCAAAAATTCCAAGACAGAAATCCGTTTCTGGTTCCGTGTCTGTCTGTCGGTCTGTCGTTCAATTTTTGCGAACCAACACATCTTAAAAACTACACGTCCAATTTTAATGAAATTTGGGTGATAGGCCATAATTAGCCCATTGTTGGTCCCATATAAGTTTCAACCTTCTGCGCATATTTGTTTCTCTTCCACATGCGCACTAACATACATTTATTTACACCTATAGCTTGAAAAATACTTATCTGATTTGTATGAATGTATTATAGTTTATCAAAAGTAACCCGTAGATAGTCCCTGATTAATTAATTATCAATGCTCTTTAACTTTTGCTTAGTTAGTACTTTGATCCATGTAAAAAATCAAAACACTTTTGACAGATTATTAAAATTAGACAACAACAAGAAGAAACAAATTAGACAACAATGGGTCATTAAAGTATAAAATCAATAAAATATGTGATAGGATGCGAGGAAGCTATGTGCTGCACCATTTGGCAGTGTATTTAAATATAACACATTTTGGGAGACATATCCAATAAATTTATTCCCCGACACAAAATCAATGTATTAATTTTATAGCAGAAAAAAACAAATTAATTAATTCATGGTTAATCAATTAATTAAATTGTGACTGATTATAGTATTGACACCGGAAATACATAATCTATGCATGATCCAGCTTTCTAGGTAGTCGGGAAATAGGGTCAAATTTATGTTTCAAGATTTATAAACAAGTGAAGTTAAATAAAAGATTGTAGTAAAATATCCTTCACTTGCTTTATTTTTTAAAGAAATACATTAACTTATACCATTAAAGAACTTGATAACAAAAAGCATTATACAAAACAGCAAAACAGAGCAAAAAAGTTTTATCCGAATGAGAAAAATGTATTTATTTTTTTCTAGGTACTACTGTTATTAAGTAATACATAAATTGAATTTACACAAAAAAAATACGAAGTTGCCTTTTGTTGTTTACAACGGTTAGACATATTTCACTATTCAAAATTTAAATGAAGCCCGAAAAAAGAGTAGAAGCAAAACCGCATTACTAAGTTTATAACTGCAAACCTTTTAACAATGAAAACCCCTACAATTTTCTTATAACGGTATATTTTTAGATTATATATATTATTTATAAAAAAAGGATCTTATTTACATAATTATAAAGTTTTATATTGATGTTTTATTTCTAATAAATAGGGTAGTAGTTTATTATCTTGAATTTTATATTTAGCCTTGATTATAAAAAAAGGAAATTGATGCTTTATTTATAAATATTAACATGTATTTCAAATATTCTAACTCTTAATTAAGTACACTGGCAAATTTAATAAAAAAAACTGCAATTAAGTCGATAGAAATTTATTTAAGCTTTTTACGGTGAGTTAGACAACAATACATAGTGCTAGTTATTAATCAAAATAATTACTATCAATAAGTAGATTAGTAGTTCTATCCGTAATATTAATTACTGAAGCCTTATATTATATTAAATTTAATTGTCTTTAGTGGCTTATATAGCTAGACGCTTAATTAATAGGCAGTACAAATTAACGTTTCCTTATTCTGTAGGAAGAGTAACGAACAATTTCTCAATTCATAAGAGTATCAATTATCATCCCAATTTTAACTTTTAGCAATAAGTATAGTTATTATTTTAACGTTTTTATACAGTACAAAGTTACAGTTTCTAACTTTCATAAAAATAGAGCACTTTAATGTTTTTTTTAGTTGGCTAAAAAAAAAGTTTGTACCTTAAAAATGTGAATAGTTAGCATTGACAACTTTTAAAAATAATCTGCCAATTAGAGTGGCAGCTTCCTCAAGACCTATTTTATTGGACGAATGGTCAAATTAAATTTAGATCTATTTCGATTCCTTGTGGGATCACACTGTATATGTAGAAATTATTGTGACACCATTTGTGGGCTACTTTCGACAATCCAGCCAAATTTTTCAAAATCGGATGAGTACTTTTAAAGAAATGGTTGTTAATAAAAAAAAAATTGTACACACACGGAAGGGAGCAATAGGGGCAAAAGGTTAAAACTAATATAATTTGAACATTGTGCTAATTATGATCTACCATCTAAATTTCATTAAAATTGGACAAGTAGTTTTTAAGCAGCCCCTACACGATCAAAACATCGCGTCAAGCGGATTGAAACGCGCTTCAAGCCACCTTGGGGAGCATCAAGCATCCCTTCAATCTTTTCATCAACACTCATTTGTAGCGAAGTTTTCGACTAGTGAACTGCTCCTCCTGAACAGTAATAAATCAGTATTTTGTAGATATACCATGGGTTCGAATCAGAATTTGGGGTGTCTAGCAGGTGATTGACGGAGTTCTTGATCAAAATTGCTTTAGACTTTCAAGCGCTCTGTCAAGCCGCTTGACTTATTCAACTTTCCATCAATCTCCGTCAAGGCTTGACTCAAGCATCAAACGGGTTCCTAGACTATCAATCATGCTTGACACCATTGCTTGACGCGATGTTTTGATCAAGCGGCTTGATCGTGTAGGGGCTGCTTTAGATACAATCATTTATATATACATTAGTATTTCATGCTGCTTTATTATAAAAAGATAGAACATTTCTATTTGGTAAATCAATCATTCCTCTATCATTTCATTGATTGAGGTGCCTGAAAACACAGATTAACTATTATTCTATTAATATATTTTAAATTAAATCTAGCTTGTTATTATTCAGCCTTGTATCATGTCACCTCTCTTAGTAACTGAATCTTCAACCTATCACTTTTCAATTAAAAAAATACCTAATAGAGTCAATAGCAGGCCGTCGAAGCATTTGACAGTTTCAGAACGGAAATTAAATTAATCACTGTGCGAATAGATGTCAATCATTTGATTTTGTATAGTTTGCTATAATGGTGATTGAGATAAATAGAAACAACTATAAAAGACTATAAAGGGGTTTGTTTCAACCAAATGGAAATGGGAATTTTACTCTTAAAATGGAAATTTCAATCTTTAAAATGGGAATTTCACTCAACTCAGGTAGAAGCTACAGAAATTCATGATGACGAGACCGGCAAGTTTAATCTATAAGAACTGCTTACAGAAGTATATTTGAGGAAAAAGGGGGAAGTCGGCTTCCGAGATAAGAGCTATAACACAGGTGGTTAAACAATGTCTGAATATTAGGTTACGTTCTCTCATTAATTCAACTTTTATCGTATAGTTCCATTAATTTACAATCAAATTTAAATAATTATAACCATGACCCTGTATCAGATTAAAGTTTGATTCCTTTGATTCTGTTATTGCCTTTAATGAATCTAGTTAACCAAAAAGTAATTTAAATTAATTGACTTGAAACATTGTTAAAACTTTCTGATTAAAACTCACTGACATCTATATTGAATTGTGTTACATTTCATAGCACTAGTTCGAAAAATACAACAACAAAAATGTCTAAACACACAGTGAGTTCAATAAGTTACTGGGCTGAATTTTTTTAAGTGAAACAAGTGACGTCATCTCTCGGACAACTATAGAACTAAGCAGAATGAAGCTTCCTCTATCTACTGCCCGTAATTGTTTTGTGGTGAATTTTGTTTAGTAAACCTATTGAGTACTAAATTGTCGACTCGAATGCTATTCAAAACAGACGAAACATTCACTTGAATTTATGCAACATCCTAAAAATGCTCACTCTTGAGTTTAGGGAAGCCCTTTCCTATATGCCCATATATCTCTTGCGGGACCAAATCAGGCAGATAAGAGGAGAAAAAATTGCGTCCATATCGGCCACCTCGACAAATTTCTCGGCACCTGCGCGCGCAGCTCTCTTTGCATGGGTGTCATCGAATGCGGAACAAACTTTGCAAATACCTTCCACACGAATAAATTATAATGCATGATACTTAGAGCAGTGCCTACAGCAATAGCGAGTTCACCAGCGATGTTTTTGATGCTTGTTCGTCAGATAGCGTGAATCAGCGCTCGCACATTGTTCACAGTTTCATAACAGCAGCTTGTCATTGGTCTACCGACACGAGGATCGAATTCTAAGGACTCACGAACATTCTTGAAATGACAAAATCATTTGAACACTTTGCTTTGACTAAGGTAATCCAGTCCATACACTTTGCGAATAGTTTCAGTGACTCTTTTACTGATTAAAAGATAAAACTTGATTGCACTCAATTTTGAAAAACAAGGACAACACCAACACATAAAAACGATAAAGATTTCTTGTAGACTGGCAAAACTGCTAACTACCGCTACAAAACCATTATGGACATTAAAGGAAACTTTATTCATCATAGGTCTATAGTTGACCGAGAGTTTGCTTCGCGAACAAAAATTCAGTCCCGGTGCATATTAAACGCATTGTGTACGTCTAATTCATACCAAAAGCAAACAAAAACTTATCCTAAGCATAAACTGTTTCATAATTTTAGTGGTTGGGGGAATAATAATTCTAATAAGATTGTTTCAAGCAAGACGCTCAAAGAGAAACATAGAGTTGGATACAGTAGCTCGTTATAACTAAGAGTAAACTGCTTGAAGCATGGCTTACCAACTTAACCTTCCAAAAGGACTTTCCAAGATTGTTTCAGTCAGCAAACCTCAGGCACCTTAAACTTCTTAAGTATTTCAAGGTGGCAAACAACTTAGCTCCTCAACTGAATTAAACCAAAATCTACCCTAACATATTTCTTTCTAAAACATTCATAAAACCCCAACGACATGATAAAAGATAAAGTATTACAACTTGTGTTCTCCTATAATTAAATTGTTATGCAATTCAAGAGTAGTGAAAACTTTTTTATATTACATAATTTGCATTTGTAATTTTAAAGTAGCATTTTTCCTTCTATCCAATTTCATTTGTATTTTTAACTTTTTAACACAAACAAAAGTTTTTTTTTGTTATTTTTAAAATGGTTTTCTACCTATCTACTTAAATGGCTTTCAAGACAAGGGGGTACCTACCTAAAAAAAGCAAACTAATAATCAAACTTTTATATTAGTTGATAATTGAATCCAACTTTTCTTGGATGAAAAAAGTTTGTTTTGATTTTAATCCTAGTTAGATTTTCATATCAGTCCGGCTAATGTGTTATTGCAAAAGTTTAAAAACTCTATCTTATTAGAAACATGCATTTTATTTATTTTTTTTTAAAAAGTAGCGGGTAGTGTATAACATTTTTTTTTAATTTTAAATACATACATATCGTTACTGCTCGATCTTCTTGATCGTAGGTATAAGATTTCTCTTAATAACAAGCTTCGTATTTAAAATGTAGTTCTAAACCCAGGACAGACGAACGGTTTTTCAAACCGTTCAAAACACTTTCAGTGTGGGGCAGCACCAAGCCTTCAAATTCCTGTCGTCTCCAAATCCTTCAGTCAAAAATCTTTAGATAAATAAACAATGCTCCTTTCTATGTTTCTAACCATAATCTCCATGAAGATTTGAATGTAACCTTTGTGCGACATCTAACCGTATCCCGATATAGAAAATTCCATGAATCCACATCCCACCATCCTAATCCTCTTTTACAACTCCTGTCCTCTCAGTTAATCCCAAGAAACCCACGAGGAGGTGGACTAGAGATCTCTTATCTAAACATATATATTTCTCCCTTATATTATGTTACCTGATTAGAATTACTTTTAACAATCAATTATTATTATCTATTTCTAAACTTTTACAATAAGTAACATTAATTATCTTGTATTATTTTACTATATTTTTTACTGCTAAAGTCACTGGACTACTTCTTCTTCATATCTTTGCCGTCACACAATCTATGTAATATCATTATCACTTATTACAACCAATAAAAATTAAAATATACAGGAATTATATATATATATATATATATATATATATATATATATATATATATATATATATATATATATATATATATATATATATATATATAAACACAGTTTCCCCAATACTCAACAAAATATGGCATACATATAGGGAGGAAGTCAAGTCAAGTCTATTCGATGTGGTTATCAGAACGAACTATTTTTCATCTCGCTGGGATAAAAACCATTACCAAAAAAGATGGTCATTAGACTGCAAAACTTTCTATCAACTAAATTATTAATTATAACAGGATTGTTAGAAAACATTAGCCAATATATTTTTATATCTATTAAAACTATTTTGACTAAAACCAAAAAGGCAAATTTGTTTTTCGTATAATCCCAGTATATGAGAGGATGAAAAGCGTAGAAGCTTAGTGGGCCCATAACCTATTGGTTTTCAGTATTAATAATATGGTAAAACAATAATAACTTCCTTCCGCATATTTTAAACTCACAAATTTTTATTTTTATTTGACAAACATTTTACAAAAAGACTTGCCTGAGTTAACAAGGTCAGACCTGTGCAGGTAACAGAATCTAACAAATTATAAAAAAATAATTACATTAAACGTTTTATAATACTAAGAATAATAAGTTACTTCTTTGATCATTCAATCCGTAATTCGTTAACATAAATTTAGTTTTTAATTTAAAAAAAAAAATAAACAGGCACTAAAATCTTTTTAAAACAAACTTAAAGAATTATTAAAAGAAAGAAAGTTATATAAAAAATTGAAAAGATGTCAAAAGAAGAGGGGAAAGTAAAATTTATAAACTTTACTTAATTTAATTTTTTAAACAACTTTTATACAATTTATTAGTTCAACATTAAGGTAAAATGAAAGAAGTTGAAATTTAAATAGTAAAGTTATATATATGTTGTATTTAAATGAAAGAAGAAAATTACCGAAATTTTTACATATTATTTGATGACTAAGAAACTAAAGCACAAAATAAATAAATTTATTAAACGAAAGTTTAAAATATAAAAGGAACATAAAATTGAGTTAATAGTCGAGCAAGGTGGAAACTAAAATTTGAAAATAAGAGAAAATATTTCCTTCATTTTTATGGCATTTACTAATAAATTTAATTAAATAAACGCATTTTTATGACGTTAATATGGTGAAAATAATTAGGAAAACAATCAATAGGTAAATGCCCCAGTGTGAGTATAAACATAGGTGACTAAGGTGTATAAAGGTAAAAAGCGTAGTATTTGAGAATTTTAAGAAAAAACGTCCAAAAATCATGTATTTTTAAATGTTTTTGGCGAATATCTCGAAAACGAAGCTTTTCCGGATCGATATTTATAGCGTCAAATTTCTTATAAGAATCTTAAGTGTTGTGGTTTCGTACGGGGTCACTATTTTTGCATTTGTACAAGAATTGATTGAGATCCTGGCTGAATAATTTTACGCCAGGTAACATTCAATCCACCATGATTCAAAAACTAGTCCGTTAATCTTAAACTTATTTCATATTTTACAAGTTATTCGTAGTATTCATACTACGGAACGTTTAAATTTTAATTTTTTTGTCTGTCTCCCTTTATAAATAGTAATTATAATTTGATTTAAATTAAAATTTAAACGTTCCATAGTATGAATACTACCAATAACTTGTAAAAATTGAATTTCTAATTGATTGTACTAAGTACAGGTACTAAATGAGTACTTTATAATTACAAGCGTATTTCTCAGTCTAGTTCTATTGTCGTTTGTTGACTTATAAGACTTGTAGAAACATTTGAAAGCTTAATTCGGGATTAGGTATCGATATCGTCAAAGGAAAGTATTCTTCAGTGTAGCTTAATTTGTTAGAGCTCCAGCACAGTGGATATGACGGGGAGGTCCGTGGTTCGAGTCCCGGTACTGAAGTCTATTTTTCTCTGTCTGTCCCCTTTTATAAATAGTAATTATAATTTGACTTAAACTTATTGCATAAGTAAATCTTTTCGTGCCTTTTATGAATAAGTGGTCGGCTTCGGTTGTTCGTCTACGGGACATAGTTGGCAATAGGCATTTGAAAAAAAACAACGGTGGAGAGCAGCCATGTCCCACCCTTTTTGTGGACACTATGATTTTCATGATTCTGAGTACAAACATAGTTAGTAGACCAAAATTCAAGTTTATAGTAGTATGTCACTTAATATAGTTAGTCAAATATTACTCCAAATCAAAGAGGTCACCTATTAAGTAACAAACTCTGAAAAAAAAATGATATCTCAAAAACTATTGGGAAATGGGCATATGCTCAGCTCACTCGATATTTCTTGTTGCTTTTGACACATAGAATCCACCTGATTCTTTATAACATTTTATCGCGGGTCACCCTATATATTTATATAAACGGATTTAAACATATATTACAACAAAGTAGATGTACTGCACTAAATAACTAATTATTCTTAGTTAAAGATAATTAGCTTTTAAATAATGGGTAAGTTATAAGAAAATCATTTAGTGATACTCCAACCACTCTTAAAACAATAATTTAAGAAATAAATTTAGAAAAGCTTCGTGATAGAGATAAAGGAGAAAGCGAGATTAAAAAAGATTGAACGATTTTAAAAATCAGCTGTAAAGAGAATGAAGTTTTATACGACAGTCTTGAGTAATAGGAAGGTAAGAATAAAGCTCGTGTACAAGCATTTTGAGTAATCCTACCAAACTGTAGGAGATTGTGAGATAGAATCGCACATTTTCCCAAGAAGAGTGCTGGAATTTTACCTCCAGACTAATAGAAGGAAAAGCGTCAACTCAGACAACAAAGCTTGAGGCCATATTTTCCATTAGATCTAATGCTGGAAGCTCCTTTCTCTCCAGGATAAAATACTAATCCCCGTTCCCTTTCAACCCCCTCTACAAATCCTTTCCATCTAGCCCATTTTCTTCAGCTACATATTTTCGGTGAGGAAAGACAAGAGTGAAGTCTTGAGAAAAATAAGCGCATTTTAATCTTCGTAGATCTTTCCGTTTCTTAAATTTTCTGCCACTTTTTCCAACTAGTTTTATAATTAAAAAAAAGGACATTAACGATTGAAGGTTAGTAAACACACACACACACACACACACACATATATATATATATATATATATATATATATATATATATATATATATATATATATATATATAAATTATTCTTATTTTCCAAAACGAAAGAATGTAAGAATTAGTTAGTGTCGTGTTTTTTGTGACCGAATTCCGGAGATATCACACAGACACACACTGTCATGTAGGTCTATATATATGAGTGTGTGTCTGTGTGAAATCCCCGGAATTCGGTCACAAAAAACACGGCACTAACTAATTCTTACATTCTGTCGTTTTGGAAAGTAAGAATAATTTAACCTTTTTTTTTAAACCTACATTAAGGGATCTACAACAAAGATAAAACAAGGAAAAACTTAAATCTTGATGAATGTAACAGAATGAATCGATAGAGTTAAACTAAGTACCTAAAGCAACCTTTAACTAGACGTGGAAATCTGCCACGTCATTATAAGGCTATTTGTTATATATATATATATATATATATATATATATATATATATATATATATATATATATATATATGTATGTATCTGATACGAAAAATATAGAATTAAGTTTCCACCGGTGATAACTAAAGTGAAGTGAAAATAGTTTAAAAAATAATGTACTAAAGAAATTATTCACATCACAATCTATACGGTAAAATTATGAATAAAAAAATATATATATATTGTGAAATTTAGGCTGTTTAACTTTATAAATGAGAATAAACTTGGGTTGAGTAAAATGTATTGTTTTAGAGAATGTATGTAAAAGGTTTTTACCCTAGATGTATTCATGCGCTTGATTTATTTTTTGAATAGTGAACCTTTGATCCTTATTCTATATTCAAGCGTGGAAAAAATTGTTGGGAAATTTAGAAGTCGAGTTTTTGTGGGACTAGAGAGGGGGGGGGGCTGAGTAAGAGATAGAGGTCGAAATTTATATTATAAAAAGAGCCAGGTTTTCACTAGCACATATTTATGACGAGTATGTCATATCAAAAATGTAGCCCGACATTTTATTTTTAGATACATCTTGATTCATGATATGTTTGTGGGTTTAAATTGTGAGAACATATTCAACACTATCAGAGGTTCAAAGAGCTATATAAATTTAATCTTCCCAGTTTAACTTTGTGTATGATATCAATGGGTAAAAAGAACTCAAGATAATATATAAAATTGACAATTTCATGTTGGAAAAATAAAATTCAATGTTACTTTGGTTTAGTATTGTCAAAACAATAGTGGGTAAAAGTAGACAATAATAATAGAGTATTGAGTTTATTTTGTGGTTTGAAAGGATAACATATATTAAACAGGTAATTAATAACTTCGGGGTAAAACACAATCAATTTTATTTTGATGAGATTTATGCAAACAGTAGTGATAAGAAGATAAAAGGGTGGTAGAAAACATAGCATAAACTAAACAGGTAATCAATAAACTCATGATGAAACACACAATAAATTTTACTTAGATGAGATTTATGCAAACAGTAGTGATAAGAAGATAAAAGGGTGGTAAGAACATAGCATAAACTAAAAAGGTAATCACTCAACTCATGATGCAACACACAATAAATTTTAATTTGAGAGAAAAGGATATAAAACAGCATAAACTAAACAGTTAATCGATAACAGAATCAATGTTACTTTGATCAGATGTATGCAGTATGCAAACAGCAGTGATAAGACGATAAAAGGGTCGTAGAAAACAAAGCATAAACTGAACAGGTAATGAATAACCTCATGATAAAACACAATAACTTTTACTTTGATAAGATATTAAATAACTAATAATTAATATAAAAATACCATTTTTGAAAATTGGTCTTATTTACAATTTTCTTTCTTTCTTTCTTTTTTTTTTTTTTTTTTTCACCTTGTTCAAATTGTTTCCATGTGCAAAATTCGGGGAAGATTGAAAGACGGGAAGTGGTTCAAAATCGGGGTAACGGAAACATGCGATGAAACTTACAAAGCAAAGTAATATAAGGCCAGTAAAAAAAAATGCTATTATATGACCCAAAAATGGGAAATAAAGGATTGAATAAATAGGCACAAGTGCAAACAACTTACGAATAAATAGTTAAGTATATTAAATTAAATTAAAATTTTCTTTGACAATATATTGATAGAGAATATATTGAGTGGTGTATGCGAATCGCTAATTGCAAAAAGGGCACATGTCCATTTTTTATGGAAATTGAGTTATGATACTTTTCTTGAAAAAACGTTAGTAAGCACCCGTTTATGTTCCATAAGTATGGTCACAGTAGTAAAGTACATGAGTCCTTTTTACATATAAACGAGTGTTAACTAACGCTGTTTTAAGAAAAGTATCGTAACTCAATTTCAATAAAAAATGGGGTTGGACTAGCCTATATGGGGCATCATGTATAGAAATGCAAAAACTAACAAATATAATGCATACATAATCAAAGTGTTTCTTGTATATTGATATAAATTGCATTATTTATGTATTCTTTTTCATTTCATACTCTCTTGAAAAACCAGATACGCTACATCGAAGCCCATGTAATCTACAACAGATACATACGCCCAATATTCTCAAAATTGACCTGTTTACAGCTGTGTCTAAAAATAGAGGACTGAAGATGAAAATCCTATTAAGAGAAAACTTATGAAATGAAGAAGAATCCGTAATTGGTCCATTTTTTTATCAATATATAGAAAAGACTTTAATTATATTTGCCAGTTTTTTTCATTTCTCTATACATGATGCCCCGTATAGGCTAGTTCAAACTTTCAATAAAAAATGGACATTGTGTCCTTTTTGCAATTAGCGATTATATTACGTTACGTAATATAAATTAAAACTATAACAGACCCATAATGATAAGAAATTACTTTTTACAACTGAGTTTCATCTCTAACTAGGACTAGATCTAGAAGCATTCGGACTTAAAAATAAAGTTAAGCACTAAGTCCTAACATGCACCCGAATAAAACCAATTGCAACAAGATGTAAAACTTTTATTAAGTACAAATTTATTGGTTGTTTTGAAAAACATTATGGATATCTACAGACATGTAAAAAAATATTAAATTTAGACTTGTAAGACAACTTGGAAATTCAAAGAGCTATTAAAGACACAAATATAACATGTTTTAATAAAAGACCTACAAATCATTAATCTTTGTAAAATATTTGGTCTATTAGTTCAAACGTATAATTTTAGTTATAGTAATATTAGGAATTCAATGTTTAGCTGTAGACAGTTGAGAAAATTTTTTATAGCTGACCTAATGCCGACAGCAGGTTCTGCCTTCGATTTCCATACCCCTTACCTTTAGTTCCTTCCTCAATCCATTTCACACAGCCCAAGTCTACCCCCACTTTGTTTTGTTACTTTGTCTTACAAGCATGTAAAATATGTAGCTAGAAGAGATTTTAACTCATACTATGTTAACACTTAACACTCACTATTATATAAAATGTCGTAACGTGTTTGGTAATAATAATTGTAATATACAATTGTGATGATAATATTGTTGTTTTACCTTAAATTAACCTCTTAAGTCATAATTCATTATGTACAACAGAACTAACTATTAAAAGAAATGTTTCTTGTTAATTTTTTGGCACTTCTTTAGATTGTTACTCGCCTTATAAAGAAAACAAAGGGGAATAACAATCTAAAGAAGGTGTACAGAATGTTCTTCTATAAACTGTTACTCCCCTTATATGAACAGAAGTGTGATATTCCTTTGTCCCAAAGTACATTGGGTTAAACATATTTTTGTCCTAATAGCTATTTAGTTAATCTCATTTATATTCTAAAAACATTTAGGGGAGTAACAAGCTAAAGAAGTACCAATTTTTCATTCAAGTACGTATTATACTTTATTGGATTGTTGAACTGATTTTTATCGTCACTATCTGACTATGAGAACAAAAGTTAAAAAAAAACCCTAATTTCCACGGTAATGATTCTCTAGGACTGGAGATGCAGGCTGTTGTCAATTATTCTTTTGATTTACAATCCGATCGCTAGCAGTCAAATGAGTTTACCTTCGAGAAAGAATTCTCTAACATTGAAAAATTAACAAGAATTCTCTCTAGAAGGTCAACTCATTTGACTGCCAGCGATGGGAATGTAAATCAAACAATAATTGACAACAGCCTGCATCTGCAGTCCTAGAGAGACATTACCGTGGATATTGAGTTTATTTTTAAAGTTTTTTTCTCATAGAATTTATTCAATTATTCATAGGTCAGATAGTAGACAAAAATCAGTTCAACAATCCAATAAAGTATGATACGTACTTAAACAAATGAAGCACCGGAATTCAAGCAACAGAAACAGGTCCTAGCTTGTGTTCATTCTGCTAACAATGCTCATAAACTCCAATTTTCTAGAATAATCTGCAATACTACACTCTAAGAGCATTGCTAATTGACCGAGGTACCAACTGATTTTACAAAATTTATAGCTAAAGATGCACAGCCAGCTTTAACTAGATAACCTATTTGCTTCCTAACAACGAAATACCAGAATAGAATAGACTATCGATTCCAGTATAACCTAAATTGCCAATCGATTCTACATATACTATAATAAATCTTTGTTCTTTATTACCTGGCTACCAATAAAGGAGTTAGTGTGGGTAACCTCATATAGGAAAAAGAGTGATCATTATGCACACCTATTAAATGAAAATTATTACAGTTATTATTTATCGGTTTAATACATAATATAATAGTACATTACGCGTCTAGTGCGGAAAGTAGCATTTTGCATGCGAGAGTGTGGAGTTTGCACCCGAGCGACAACGAGGGTAGTAAAACCACATGAACAAAGCAAAATGCAGTTTTCACACGAGTTGCGTACCGTACTTTATCTACGATTGTTGGATTTTAATAATTAGTACAGAAAAAATATTTAATAAACTTCCTGTATGTAAGTTCGTTGATGTAGATAACATTAATTCATTAGTTGTATTTTGTGCTGAATTAATTATTTCGGGAGGCGTATTCTCCTTATTTTCGTCATAATGACAAAAATCAATCATTTTTCACTAAAAACTCTAAATGGAAAGTAATTTTAATTAAACAAACAGAAAATTAGTTTTGTTAAATACAAACAAACTCGCTAATCGTGCGTTAAGGCGAAGAATTCTTCTGTTTTACCGCACTAGGGCGGAAAAAAGAGGAATTATGAAACGCGCAAGCGCAATGAATACACGTATAAAGAATCAATTTCTACGCATCTAAACAGATACAATGTTGATATTTCGTATCAATCGTAGATAAAATCATTATAGGATATTCTTAACAGTACGACAATCTTTTTCTTACAATTTACATTCAAAACTTAAATATCAATTTGATATCATGACCTTAAAATTGCATACTTCCTTTTGTTAAGGTCCATGGACCTTAACAAAAACCTTGAACCTTGCTAAGGTCCATTGGTGGTTAAATCCATAGACTTGAGTTTGGAGCAATGGAGCACAAATTTTCTGCACAATTCAGCTGAGATAGTTTACTAGATTGGTGATTATCATTAAATCCTCTATTAATCATAATTATCTATCAATTGAACATAAGGCAAACACATTAATAATCGATGACAAGTTTTTGTAATATGAATGAACTTCCCGACTTTCACTGGCAGATTGCAGATAGATTTACATAACCTAGAGATAAATGAGCTTCCCACTGGTAGGAATGATTCATTGACAGATCACAGATAGATTTACCTAACCTAAAGATAAGTGAGCTTCCCACTGGTAAGCCTGATTCATTGGCAGGTCAGATAGATTTTCCTGACCTAGAGATAAATGAGATTCCCACTGGTAGGTCTGATTCATTGGCAGGTCAGTTAGATTTTCCTGACCTAGAGATAAATGAGCTTCCCACTGGTAGGTCTGATTTATTGGCAGGTCAGTTAGATTTACATAACCTAGAGATAAGTGAGCTTCCCACTGGTATGCCTGATTCATTGACAGGTCAGATAGATTTACATAACCCAGAGATAAGTGTGCTTCCCACTGGTAGGCCTGATTCATTGGCAGGTCACATAGATCTACATAACCCAGAGATAAGTGAGCTTCCCACTGGTAGGCCTGATTCATTGGCAGATAGCAGATAGATTTACCTAACCTAGAGATAAGTGAGCTTCCCATTGGTAGGCCTGATTCATGGGCTTTGCCTCCATCATACCCGTAAGAATGATTGGTTTTTTATAAAAAAAAGGTTTCGAACATGACCAAAGATATATACCATGAAATGTGAATCTTAGTCAATCAATATATAAGGATTCGAGAATAGGTCACATAAAAATAAACAATGTCAAAAATTGCATTAAATTCTTCATGATAATTCCTTCACTGACCCTAATTTCTGAAAAGTAAACAGGGTAAAATATTTCGTCCATGATCTAAATGGATTATGATATGATACCTATTAAACAGTTTTTATCAGATATATAAATTTTCCAAGTTTATATCAGTTTTTGGTGCTTAGTATAACAGGTCACATATCTCTTGTGCAAATTGCAGCTTAGATTGTACCGAGATCATTTGTTAATTAATTTTTGTAACTATTATAATTATTACTAACGAAGAATAAATCCTTTAGTTATAAACAATAAAATTATTATAAACTTACAAAAGCTTCGTTAATCCAACACACAAATGAGATGGAATTGAAAACACAGGATAAATAGAAGCCTTTCTAATTTCTCTTAAGCGTATGTTGCAACCACACAAATTCACGTCTTTGAATACATTAACTTCAATCTAACTTTTCATCAGAGTTCCGTTGCTTTAAGCAAGTGAAAAGCGTTCTAAACAGAATCTTAAGGACAATTAATATTCAAACCGTCACTCAAGAGCCCCTAAAGGCTTCTAATAAATGAAGCGTTACTTTAACTTTTTAATAAAAAGCCTTAATATATATATATAAACTGAAAGTGACACTTTAATTCTTATTCTCAAATTCTTGAATGTGAAATTCAAAATTCTTTGTTGAGAATGCTAAGTTTGTAGTTTAATTTAACTTAATAATTTTACATCTTCAAAGATACGTGTCCTTCCTTTATTATGTATTTGTTTTTATCATTTTCTTAAAAAAAAACAATACAATTGAAGTAAGCCTACATTCTACTTTTTGTTTTTGAATAAATAAAATGCTGAACCTAAAATGATCCATAGTTCCCATTCTTTGTAAAGCTCATTTATTTCTAACAGATAAATAGAACTCAAAAAGGTAAATAGGCTTTTTATTATTGCAAACCGTATTACCGCTGCCGTTCTATAGATAGCAATTGTAGAAGATTAATATTGACCATTACTAATGAATATGGAATGGTTACGGCGATACCATTCCAAGTAACCAAATAACTATGGTATTGCTATGGCGATAACAAATGACAATGGTATTATCATGACCATAGCACATAACAATGGCATTGCTATGGCGATAAGTAGAGACAATTGTATCCTAGCCAATAACAAATAATAATGACATTGCTATGGCGATAACAAATGACAGTGGTATTATTATGACCATAACAAATAAAAATGATTATGGTGATAGTAAAAGACAATGGTATTACCATGACCATTACAAATAACAATAATATTACTGTGGCGATAACAAAAGACAATGGTATTATCATAACCAATAACAAACAACAATGATATATTGCTATGGCGATAACAAATGACAATGGTATTATCATGACCAATAACAAACAACAATGATATATTGCTATGGCGATAACAAATGACAATGGTATTATCATGACCAATAATAAACAACAATGATATATTGCTATGGCGATAACAAAAGACAATGGTATTATCATGACCAATAATAAACAACAATGATATATTGCTATGGCGATAACAAATGACAATGGTATTATCATGACCAATAATAAACAACAATGATATATTGCTATGGCGATAACAAATGACAATGGTATTATCATGACCAATAATAAACAACAATGATATATTGCTATGGCGATAACAAAAGACAATGGTATTATCATGACCAATAATAAACAACAATGATATATTGCTATGGCGATAACAAATGACAATGGTATTATCATGACCAATAATAAACAACAATGATATATTGCTATGGCGATAACAAAAGACAATGGTATTATCATGACCAATAATAAACAACAATGATATATTGCTATGGCGATAACAAATGACAATGGTATTATCATGACCAATAATAAACAACAATGATATATTGCTATGGCGATAACAAATGACAATGGTATTATCATGACCAATAACAAACAACAATGATATATTGCTATGGCGATAACAAATGACAATGGTATTATCATGACCAATAACAAACAACAATGATATATTGCTATGGCGATAACAAATGACAATGGTATTATCATGACCAATAACAAACAACAATGATATATTGCTATGGCGATAACAAATGACAATGGTATTATCATGACCAATAACAAACAACAATGATATATTGCTATGGCGATAACAAATGACAATGGTTTTATCATAACCAATAACAAACAACAATGATATATTGCTATGGCGATAACAAATGACAATGGTATTATCATGACCAATAACAAACAACAATGATATATTGCTATGGCGATAACAAATGACAATGGTATTATCATGACCAATAACAAACAACAATGATATATTGCTATGGCGATAACAAATGACAATGGTATTATCATGACCAATAACAAACAACAATGATATATTGCTATGGCGATAACAAATGACAATGGTATTATCATGACCAATAACAAACAACAATGATATATTGCTATGGCGATAACAAATGACGATTTGCTATCTGCTATGGCGATAAGAAATGAGAATTGAATTAATATACTGAGATTAAATTAGTTACACACATGCAAATATGCATATTTAATGCTAAACTAAGGGTTAAAGTAAAATAATATTACAACATATGCTTGAAACATATATTCTTTAAAATCACGAAAACAAAATTTGAATAAGATTTCAATGCTATCACATTTGAAAAGGAAATTAAAAATTGCGGTACAAGTAAAGTGAACTATTATTCTTTGTTCAAACATAATAAATAAATGGGATTATAAGTAAGAAAAATAGACTGCCAATTAGCATGGCACATATTTTCCTCGCATCCTAGTACGTACTTTATTGATTTTCAAGCCATAATTGTCTAATTTATTTATTTGTTTCTCCCGCATTTTTACTTTTCTTCACCTTCTCCGAAGGTATGTAGGAAAAGTATTGTTTTAATATGTTAGAATTGTATTAATTTTTACATTAATTAAAGTATATATATCAATTAAGCAAAAGTTAAAGAGCACAGACGGTTGAAATTAATCTGGTTCTATCTGCAGGCTACTTTCGACTATCCATTCAAATGTGGAAGAGAAACAAATAGGCGCAGAAAGTTAAAACTTAATGAGCTAATTCTGTCCTAAAAAACCAAATTTTATTCAAATCGGACGAGTAGTTTTTAAAATATGTTAGTTTACGAAAATTGAACAGCAGACAGACATACACGGGACCAAAAATGTTTCCTGATATTTGTAACGAATTTCTGTCTTGGAATTTTTGAAATTGAAGACATAAAAATAATGTTTATTTTTCAGAACGATCGCATAGCTTCTGTTACCATTGGTAAGCTCGGAAGAAATATATATATATATATATATATATATATATATATATATATATATATATATATATATATTTATAAGTTGATATATATATATATAACTCTGTTAAGAAGATACAAAAAAATAAGAGATACTTGAATATTATTTCCATCTTAAAAAAAAAATGTAAATGTATATACAAAAATAAGTATTATACTTTCTTTTCCTCGCCATTTTATACAACTCTTGGATGCAACCAACTATAAAAATAAATCAAGCAAAAAGCAGAATTGGCTCGTTCAACGAGCCATTAATCCTACCCCCAAGTATAAAAATGGACGATGAGAAGAAGAAATAATGTTGAAAAAAAATGTATATAAAGTAATATACAGGAAAAAAAAGGCATTTTATAGCACGGCTTTAATGTAAGTAGTGCTTGGTAATGTATAACATAATATTCATTCATAATGAAAGATTTGAAAATAAGTATAGAAAGTTATATTTATGTTGGCAAAAAATTCATTTAAGATAAAAAATTTCTTTAAAATCATACTAATTAGTCATATTGCTAAGAGAGAAATGTTTCCTTTGGCTAATTGAAAGAGACTTAGTAGCAATATATTAAGTGAGGCGTAATTAAATAAAGGTGTAACATTGTATATGCATATAAGGCAACGGCAATTACTGTCCGTTACTATGTGAGCGCCAATTACCGTCCGTTAGTATATAAACGGCAATTACTGACGAGGTGAAAAAAAAAAACAAAAAAAAAAAGCACTAATGGCATTTTAAATTATTTAGAATTTGATCTACTTAAAAAGGGATTTTTCGTTTCGTTCTCTATAAAAAAATATTACAAAATAGAATTATAGTATAATAGGTTTCCTTTTTTTAAAAAAAAAATTCTAAAGACTTACAATTCTTTTCTAAGTATTTTAATTAGTTTGATACAGCTTCCTCGCGTCCTATAATTGTTATTTAAGAATAATTATTTTATCTCATTATTTTAAGAATAATGAGATTTGGTCGATTTCTATCCCAATATTAAATGTGAGCAAACGGTTGAAATAAATGTGGAACTATCTGTGGGATACGGTTGACGTCTGGTAGACCACGAGATCAGAAATTTTCCCTGATATCTGAATTTCTGTCCAGGGAAACTTGAAGTCGGAGACAGCAAAATATCGTTCTTCAATTAAATTATAAATTTCCTTCTATTTTCTTTAATGGTATAAAAAAGTAAAGCTTTCTAGTGAAACTATACCCTTAATTATTTTAATAAGTGATTGAGAAACACAAAATTTTGTATGGCTAGATGAAGAAATAAATATAAAATTATATTTTCTGGTGAATGCGGAGAGCGATTAAGACATTCTTGCAGGAGTAAATTCAAACGCTGGGTGGTGGACTGTATAGAAACGTTTGGGGAATCTTCAATTTGCTGAAGGTGTAGCGGATCTTTGATCTTCTTGAGGTGTAGGGGATCTTCAATCTTCTTGAGGTGAAGCGGATCTTCAATCTTCTTGAGGTGTAGCGGATCTTCAATCTTCTTTAGGTGTAGTGAATCTTCAATCTTATTTAGGTGTAGCGGATCTTCAATAATCTTCTTGAGGGTGTAGGGGAAATTCAATCTTCTTGAGGTGTAGCGGATCTTCAATCTTCTTGAGGTTTAGAAGATCTTCAATCTTCTTGAGGTGTAGTGGATCTTCAATCTTCTTGAGGTTTAGCGGATCTTCAATCTTCTTGAGGTATAGCGGATCTTCAATCTTCTTGAGGTGTAGCGGATCTTCAATCTTCTTGAGGTGTAGCGGATCTTCAATCTTCTTGAGGTATAGCGGATCTTCAATCTTCTTGAGGTATAGCGGATCTTCAATCTTCTTGAGGTGTAGCGGATCTTCAATCTTCTTGAGGTATAGCGGATCTTCAATCTTCTTGAGGTGTAGCGGATCTTCAATCTTCTTGAGGTTTAGAAGATCTTCAATCTTCTTGAGGTGTAGTGGATCTTCAATCTTCTTGAGGTTTAGCGGATCTTCAATCTTCTTGAGGTATAGCGGATCTTCAATCTTATTGAGGTATAGCGGATCTTCAATCTTCTTGAGGTGTAGCGGATCTTCAATCTTCTTGAGGTATAGCGGATCTTCAATCTTCTTGAGGTGTAGCGGATTTTCAATCTTCTTGAGGTGTAGCGGATCTTCAATCTTCTTGAGGTGTAACGGATCTTCGATCTTCTTGATGGGTAGCGGATAGCAGACTGATTCCAGAGGGGTATATTGGGCATAAGATAATAAGGAATTAGCGATGTATGTAAAGCAGTATAGCGATCAGAACAAATATCTTAAGCAGCATAATAGGCATTATAGACAGGGGATCATCCAGGGAGTATAGACTCAATTGTTAATGTTATAGAAGTAAAAAAAAGAAGCAAACTGCAACACTCAAAACGTCCCCTTGTTGGGCACGACTCGAAAATCGATTTACCTACGGGCTAACGTTTTTATCCAATAAAATTATATTTAATTATCTGTAAAATATCAACATTAAAATATAAAATTTCAAGATAAAAAGAACTTTTTATATACTACGTTTTTAAATTTTCTGTTGAATCGTATGTAATGTTGATAATATAATTGTTATTGTTATATAATATATAATGTTAGTAAAAAAAAATAGTTCCGAATTTATTTACTTCACATAAATGACAACCATCCAGAGAGCTGATCTTAAACCTATAAAAGGATAAATCTTTGTACAACGGATCTCCCCAACACCAAATCTAAAGCATGCCATCGATATATTTGAAATAATATTAATAATATAATCGATAAATAATATAATATTTCCGGTTTTGCTGTCATTCAATGTTTATCTATCACAAATTTGAGACCCGTCAAAATGAAGATAGCGTAAATATTGGATATGGCAAAACAAATAAAATAACTGGCGGATTTTTTCCGAACTAACTTTCCGTACAGCAAAATTTGCTGAAAACTAATTCAATTCTGCTGAAAGATGGCTAAAATTATTAAAATAATGCACTGCCATCGTGTTCTGAGCTATGCTAAAAGTTTCAAATGTCTAGCTATTCGGGAAGTTAGTTAGAAATCGATTGCCAGATTTGTACCGGACAAACAATCAAACAAGAATGCAAGCTAATAAAAACGTAGTAAAAAATATAAATTGTTTTAAAACAGATCAGACAACCACTCTAATTGGTTATTATGGGTGAATTATAGTAATGCTAAGGTAAAATATAAATTAGTGTATATAATTTTAATTTTTACTAATTGAGTTTTTATACGTAAGAAACTTGTTTAATGGAAATTATTAATAATTAGAAAGAGCCAAACAAGACTGTAATTAACTCAATAAAGTGAAGTCATTAATTGTGTGGGAGTAAAAATATCGTGGGAAGTGAAATAATAAACTAAAAATGTAGTATTTATTTTTGATAAAATCAATAATTGAAGAAACAGAAAAAAAATTTATTAAAATCTTATATTTAATATTCCATCTATAAATTTTCAAAATACATAAATTATAACTAAAAAGGTTAAAAAAATTAAATTTGTTATAAAAATTAAAATTTAAGTAAAAAATTCCAGGTCACAGAATTACTTAAAAAATATGAAGCATGTATCAAATTTAATAAATAATGAGTGAGATAAAGTAATTAGTAGAGTGAATGGGTCGAATATAATACAATTTTTAGGATTTTTAAAGATTAACAGCAATCCTTGGCTAAACCCTCAAATAATTAGGCATTCAGACTCAATCAGTAGATACTTATATAATTAATTATTTAATGCACTAGGCGTAGATTGCCATCAATGTCAACTATTAATTAAAGAATACGTCAAGAATCCTTATTTTAGTAATCTACAGTTAAATAAATCTTGTTGATGAATCATCTTAAAAAATTATCAGATAAGTTCATGACGATAACAAACTAGAATAGTCAGAAATTATCTAATTCAATATTTTTTTTTTTTTTTGTAGTTGATGAACCTTGCTATTACTTTATCAAGTTCAGCTCAGTCAGCTGTTAAGTTTTTTAACATGATTATATGATACAAAATGTATGAAATGTATGCACATAAATATTCAAAGAAAATAAAATATATATATTTAAACTTATTAATTATATTTTAATTTTTAAATATTAATCATTCATCTGGAAACATTACCAATTAAAAGAGATCAACATTTATCAAAATAAAATATCTCAATAAAATTATTATTTGATTTTATTCAACTTCTAAAAAATATATCTGCCTAAATCACACCTCCGGATTAAATTGATATCGATGAAATATCAAATAATTTAAATTATATCAAAACCAGAACACATTGAAATATTTAAATGGATAAAGATAAATTACGATAAGCTTTATTATTGTCAAAGAATGAATTATTTTCTCCCTAAAGACTTATATCAGGACATAAATTATATCTAACCATCCGATTTTAATTATAATTTTCAAACAGAGGCCTAAAATATTAAAAATTATAAATAAATTATGAGCATAAATCCTTTATACACACAACACACACACACACACACACACACACACACACATATATATATATATATATATATATATATATATATATATATATATATATATATATATATATATATATATATATATTGTATTAATTTAAATCACTTCACATACATATTTATATTGAAAAATAAATATTCTATATACATATTATTATTTAGAGCACTTATTAGTTTAGACCGTCTTCTCTACTTTTCTTTTTACGTAGTGTCTTCGACAACCCGGATCCCCTTCAAACACTTCTTTGCCTTGATTTATTCTTTACAGGTGACCTAGACAATCTTTATTTCAGCCACTATGCCTTTTCATGTTTCCTGAATACTTCATACGTTCCTGAATACGCTAGAGGTGAGTGGTTCACATTTATTACTGAATTGCTTTGTTAGATAAAACCACATTTCTACGCCAAAAAGTGAAACTTGCAAGATAGATTATAACAATAGCTTTTTTAAAATAAATCTTATGTCTGCCATCCTTCCCTTACCTTCTTATCTTAACCACGGTTTTTGCTCCCCCGGTCGGCCATGGTTTTCGGCCATGGGTTTTGCTCCCCCTCACGGTACATCCGTGAGCGTCGAAAAAAGAGAACAGATTCCTGTAGTACTTGATATGGTCAAATTATCCACAGAATCTCGTTTGAAAATTTTAAAGTTTAAGACAGTCGTACCCCTCCTGAAGTGGGCAAAGTCGTCTTTTGCCCCACGTGAGCACATATAATACACCAGAATGACGCCCTTATAATTTATTCCTTTAATAACTGTGATACTTTAATAAATGATACTTTAATTCATGTAAAAAATCATAACAATTTTTTAAAATATAGAAAATAGGAAGCGAGATGGCTATGTGCCGCACTAATTGGCAGACTATTTTTAATATAATATCATTCCTTCCTTATTGTATTTTTTCCTTTTTAATGTTTTTTTTCTTTCCTAGTGTTCCTTCTTTTCCTAGCAAATGTTGTTTTTTCCTCCTTTATAATGCTTTCTATTTTTAAAAACGAATGACTATTGTTACCCTCTCTCCTCATAAATTATATATTTTTCTTCTGGAGAGTCTTTTTTCAGAAATAATAATCTAGCTATAATTAAAAATGAATTCCATCTCCATCCAGTTGATCTTTTTTATTGCAAAACAAATTATTATCTCTGAAAATTGTTGCATTATTCCATTTCTCTCTCCAATTTTCTTTGAGTTGATACATCTTATCTGATTTGCTGAGAAGGTTCTACACTATCTCTTTACTTTTAACTCTCATTCAAACTTTAAAAAAAAAAAAAAAAAATGTAAAAAAAGGTAAAATTAATAAAGCTGGAAAAAACTCTTTCACCAGCCAAGGCAGGTTCGGACTGGGAAGAAATTTCGGCCCAGGAGTTTCTCCATCAGACAGGCCCTCAAGCCTTGAGTTGGCCAAGGGACCGGCCCATTTTAGGCCTTAACCAGACCTACCAACCGGGAAAACTCCCGAACTCCCTTATAGCCAGTCCGACCCTGAGCAAAGGGTTTATGACTAATAAGTTTATAACTTATTACTAGAAATTTACTTCACATCTGGATGGAATATTTAGCAGACAAAATGTATCGTACGCCACTTTTAAAAGACAAATTTTAATCCTGTCGATAAATGGATTAAGTTAAGATTTAGTTTGTAAATTTGGGAAGCTGTTTGGTACGATGTAGGTAGCTAGATTTCATGTTTAAATTAAACATTATGAATATGTATAGCACAAAATGTATAATATTACATAACATACCAATATGTACGATATTAGGTTCTAACCCTACATCCAACCAACTTAACTACAGCTACATGTAACACTGAAATAATATTAGTACACTAACACCCTAAACACTAAATTAAATTGTACCCAGATTTACATTTATATGAATAAAAGTAATCATTTCTTATTTACATTCGAATATTAAATCTTATAAAATAGTCTAGAGAAGGGAATAAAACATTTTTATAATTTAGTTTTCAAAAATATATACTAAACCTAAGATTTTACAGAAATATATTATTGAACGAGCGAATTCTACAATTTAGAGATTTTTGTTATTTTGTTAGTTTGTCTCACGATAACTAACGTAAAAATGTATCAATTTGAACGAAATGTATCAATTCCGGTGCATCTCAGCATTTGCGACAACTGTACAGTTTATTTTAGTGTCACATTTAATATTTTGATCGTATGGCGGCCAATATGGCGGACGACTGAAAAAATATACGTGTGGTGCCTCTGGACACCCGGTAGGAACGAAGTTCCTTACGATTTTCATTAAATTATAAAATCACACTGCTAAGTATACCATGCTAACTACTTATACATAGCAATAGAAAAGAGACAAAATTCAAAGTAACTAACTATTTGTACTTAGCGGAGTTAAGGCAAAATTAAAAGAAAAGCTTTTTTTATTATTGAAGCGAGCGTCTTGCAATAAATATGTATTGAATATTGAGAAAATAGTTAATCGTGATAAATTAACAGTTAAAGAGGATTGTAGTATAGAGCCGAGTAATGAAAGAATAGGACTGTTCCCAGTCCTCTCACCCCAGCCTACTACTTCATTTAAAATATTATAAAATATTTCACTTCACTACACAAAAACTTCTGCTTTTTCATGTTGAAATGTTACATATCTTTCTTAATTGTACTTTAGAAGATGGGTATGAAGTTTTATTAAATTCGTTAAGTTATCGGTAACAACGTTGTTTTCACTATTTCAAACCTATAGGCGGCTTTCACACCGAAGCGAAGTAACAAGTCGCAGGATGCATGCGTCCTGGTGGCAAGATGCATGCCACTTAAACACCGGACTGTATAACTGAACGAGAGCTTACACACCGAGGATGCAAGTGCAACGTGCATCCTCGGTGTGTAAGCTCTCGTTCAGTTATACAGTCCGGTGTTTAAGTGGCATGCATATTGCCACCAGGACGCATGCATCCTGCGACTTGCTACTTCGGTGTGAAAGCCGCCTTAAGTTCGCTTTATTAGTTTGAAATCTTTAAAACTTCATAGCGGTGTTGTTGTTGGTTTTACTAAAAAATGTTTGTCTCATCGAATTGATGTAGTCTTTTCCTTTCCTAAAATTCCAATTAAAAATGTTAGTGCAAGCGTTGCACGCGATTGCTTAGGTGGATAACGTTGTCTAATTAACTCGACCTGGGCATTGGTAAAATGAACTATTTAACAATATATAAATAAAACAAAGTTACAAATAAACAAGGTAACATGTATAATAACAAAGACGTCAACATTATAAACAAAGTCACAAATAACTAACTAACAAGTGTGGCGTGAACATAGGTTGAGAAAGTTATGTTAAACATAATCATTTTTTTTTTTTTACTATTAAAGCACTGAATATCACATTCTTATAAATGCCTTATGTAAAAGTATTGTGATTGCACAAACGTTAGGATTATGATACACAGAATTAAGGTGGCTTTTGATAAAAAGGGTAATGTTGTAGTGATCTGTCGTTTGTGTAAGATTGTAGGGCTTGAACTCCTGAATCGATTTCAATTAAACGTGGCATACATATAAAATAGGACCTCGGGGCGAAATCGAGAAATCAATCTAAATTTATAAGGGCTCCAAAAAAACAAACATGGAATATCATAAACATCAGTAAAATATATCTCTAACGATTTTGACCATGTAATTTTTATAGGTGGTCTATAAAATAAAAAGGTATAAATATAAGGTGTGTATAATATGAGAGTCATTATTTGACACTGTGAATGATTTTATACACCTAGGGACATATAAAATCAGATACACTTTGATAACAGAGCATATTTTACAACGTTTAGTGTATTCAAATCACGTTTGTCGCCAAGGTAAACTTAATTAAGACAATGCAGGACACTTATAAGGCCTAATGACGTATGCTGAGTCTTGGACTCTGACGACACCCGATAAAAGAGCACTCTGATGAAATAAAAGAAAATATAAGAAAAAAGTTGTACGACGGATGTTGTGTGACCGACAGACACACAACAAAAATTGAGTGACCGACAGACAGACACAGAACCAAACATTTTCCGTGATTTCTGTCTTGGAATTTTTGAAATCGGAGACATAATAAATTTTAGTTTTTTTTAGAACGACCCAATACCTTCCGTTACTTTTGGTAAGCTCGGAAGCAAGATTTGCAAAAAGAAATTGTCCCAGAACCGATTGTTAGCCTCATAGAGTTGGAACATTATCATTAAGTTAGGTTGAAGTGAAATACCAAAAAATAATATGTGAAAATATACCCAAAGGACCACCTTAAAAAAGGAAAATAAATCAAAACGAACAATATAAATTACAAGATAAAAATAACTTTTTATATTCTACGTTTTTAAATTTTCTGTTATATCATTATCTAATGTTGATAATATAATTGTCATTGATAATATAATGTTAGTGAAAAAAAAAATAGTTCCGAATTTATTTACTTTACATAAATGACAACCATCTAGAGAGCTGATCTTAAATCTATAAAAGGACAAATCTTTGCACAACGGATCTCGCCAACACCGAATCTAAACCGTGCCATTGATATGCCCCCGTGTAGGGACATTAAGAGAAGAAAAAGAAAAATGTGTACAAGTAAAGAAGTGCAGATGCAGAAAAATTAAACCGATACCTAGGACACAAGTGAAAGCAACCCTGGTTTTCACACGTCAATTAATTTATTTCATTGTTTACTTTTCCTTTTTCGCTGTCATTCAATGTTAATCTCTTAACAAAAAATCACAAATTTTAAACCCGTCAAAATGAAGATTGTAAATATGGGACATGTCAAAACAAATAAAATATCTCGCGGATTTTTTCCGAACTAACTTTCTATACAGCAAAAGTTGCTGAAAGATGGATAAAAGTATTAAATTATAGCATTGTCATCGTGTTCTGAGCTATTCTAAAAGTTTCAAATGTCTAGCTACTCGGGAAGTTAGTTAAAAATCCATTGCAAGATTTGTACTGGACATACAAACAAACAAGAAAGCAAGCTAATAAAAACGTAGTAATAGTAAAATAGGTTAAACGAACAATCATGTGTCAAATAATAAGAAAAATTAAATATATCATTATGCTACGTGTACGTTGGTTGCCAGCCGTTAATGTTTAAAGAAGATTGAAATTAAATTACCACAGATAAACTGTCCGTAATTTATTCCGAAGCAAATACAGACAATAAATCAAAAGGAATTAATCTACAAGTTAGTTTCATTCACTCACGCATTCAAACAAATTGAAGTTAAGTTTATACAAAATTGTATCAATCTAGAACTATTATTCACACAGAATTTAATTTGACAAATTCATAAATAAATTAGAAATTTAAATGGACAGCCGGTGACGATGACGTGGGAGATGGGCTGCATGCCACTGCATAAGTGGGTGTGTTCCTGATGTCTTCGATCCGTATTTGGTGAGAATTAATGAGGAGTGAAATTAAAACATAGCTAAAGGCCCTGAGACTAACTTTATGAAAATGTTAAGTTTAAATTAATGTAACATGTAAAATGTTGACACATGCAATTGTCGGCAAGCCCCAAGCGCCACGACCTGGTCAGTAAGAGTTTCGGGAATCGTCTGCGCTGATTATATGCTCATATGCTCAATATATGATACATGATATATGTATATTCCATAGCTAATTCAATTGTGCTTATCTTATCCAGCACAAGCACAAGTAGAGTGATGCCTTTTATGAACGCACGACTAAGCGAGGGAGGTTGCATCGTACATTTTACATTATTTGTAAACAAATATCGTAGCTGAACATATTTTTAAGTTGACAAAAGCGTTGTGCTGATTTGAAGAAATTGTATGCTAAATAGTGTCATTGTTATTGTTACGGTTTTAAGTTTATATTAAACCCGTAGGGCTCATTATGTATTAATTATTAGGGTTCTTTATTTATTTATTTTATTATGTATATCAGTTAGCCCGAGATTAGGTGACGATCGTTGGTTTAAAGCAGGGAACGGGTATGTCTTTGATGTGAAAAGATAAGCGTTCTCTGTGTTGGTCCAACGTTCATCAAGATAGCGAACCCGAGGGATGTGCCACTGGGAGCTTTCGGCACTTGGTCCCAAGGCCTGCCCTTGACCACTGGCTGTGAGTGTGTTAGTGAGAAACCGAGAAACGGACGCAGACGCAGGCGCAGCTGTGATTGAGTCCCCCGTTTGCGATAGAGCTTGTCACAGTACTTCCCACGATTTCAGCTAAGTGGTTTATCACTAAGTTTGTAGGATGTTAGTAGTCCGAGTCGCAGCTGAAGAACGAGTCTGACTGATCAACGAGCATCGGGTTGATCCCTCGACCCCATAGGGGCCAAGTCGCCGGATCTCATTTGAGGGACCCAACCAACGGATGGCTCTCTTCGCAAAGGTTCCCCATTTAGTTGTTAAGCCATTTTATTGTACTTATTATTTATCATAAGTATTAGGTTATCAATTTATTATTTAAATATATTAACCCTCTTTGGGATTTAAAACTATTTGCATCTTATCGCCTACCTTTCTATTACAACCCCCACGCCCATAACCGACTGAGCTGGGCCCACATATACTTTTTGTAACAACATAAAATGATATAAATAAAATAAGGTAAATATAAACTTAAACAACTGTCTCCAACACTGATATTTCTGTTATTTACTTTTAGTCCATTGATTTGCTTCTCCATTTCATCGGAACACTTTTCCTTTTTCCTCTAAAATTTAATAAAGTTCATACCTTTCTGTTAGAATTGTAATGATGTAAGATGTTATTGATAGAGTTACACGAGTACATCTTAACTTTATTATTAACTAATGAAATCCCCAAGTTGTTCAATCTAATGACGATGATAAATAAGGTTTCGGTTCCATGAAAAACGAGCTTTTCTTACTACATAACGAGTGATTTTAATGACGTATCCTAATATCATTAATATTAATGACCCTGGCCTCTACAAGGCTCATCTGTTTTCAGAACAGAGCTCGTCTTTACCCGTAGAGAAATGTTTCAATATTTTTTTCTCCTTAAAACTGTAATGTAATATTTCAACATCTCAAATTACAAGGATTGCAAAGTTCAATTAGTGAGTTATAAACTTATATGGTATCATTAAAACTCAAAGAACCTTGTCGCTAGGATTACTCGATTTATTATGTTTTAATAAATATTATTTCTAATATTTTTTTTAAAATATGAATTAAAATAATCATTTGAAATTAACGTTTTAATTTAAAAACTATTTTATTCTAATTTGTTCTTACTTCCTTAAAACAGAAAGGATCTTATTCTGTTCCTAAAACAGAATAAGCTCTTATTTAATAGTGACATTACTAAATTAACTGGTTGATTGCTGAGGTATGGTTTTAATCATCTTTGGACCTCCTATTTTCCATTCAGAAGTTTTAGAATTGGTTATTAACAGGCTCATGTGAATGCACTGATAATAGCAGTTATTCAAGTGGATAAATGAGATAATTAATCATAATGATGAATTACTCATGGGGTGAATAACAGCTGTTACTCATTAGATGAATAACAGATGTTACTCATGAGATGAATAACAGCTGTTACTCATAAGATGAACAACAGCTGTTACTCATAAGATGAATAACATCTATTACTCATAAGATGACTAGTAGTGAATAACCAAATTCTATGAGAGACAAAATTCCTTCACCTGTAAGAATTTAATTAAGGGATGTTAAAAGTTTGGCTAATTCAGGAAATACTTCTGCTTTCGATACGCTTTCGAATAGTATAAATAAAGTTTTATATCAACGGATTAATTTTTAAATTATGGTGGATTGAATGTACCGAGCGTGAAATCATTCGGACAGGATCTTAACCAATTCTTGTACAAAAGATCCTCACGAATTCAATCACAACACTTCGGGTTCTCATATAGGAAATTTGACGCTAAACACAAAAGTTTCTATAAATATGAGTCCTGAATAGCTTCGTTTTCGAGATATTCGCAAAAAACATAAAAGACATCATTTTTGGACGTTTCTCCTTAACATTTTCCAATAGTAAACCTCTTTCTATCGACATTTTCTGTTGCATTTGACCTATAGAATTCACCAGATTCGTTATGACATTATATCGCGGGTCACTCTACGTTCAACTTCTTACATCAGAAAGGAATTATGAGCTCTTAGAATGTAAATATCGCTTACGAGGAATATCAGCTTTTTTCTCGAAGGGATAAATGAAACCTTAATTTATAAAGACCCTATACCTTTAACCATAAAGTTATACCAATTCAGCAGCTACTAAGCTACTTAGAGTCTCACTATATTAAAAGTCTATGAAAATAACATAAATTGTCAACTAAAATTAATCAATTCTTAAATAAGCCAAGTATTAATACATTACAAATTACTGCAAAATAGTTTAAATGTTACTTAACTTACAGCAAGTATTAATACTTTAGTTAATAATTAGTTGTTAATTACTTAGTTTAAATGTTGCTTAAGTTTAACAGTAAGTATCAAAACTCGCAAAGTATTAATAGCTAGAAATTTGTGTAGTAAATCATCATTTAGTGCCTTTTAAGAATACGAGGTCGGCTAAGTTCGTCTAGGGACTTAGTTTGGCAATAGGCATTTGAAAAAAAAAAACTTCCGGAGTCCGCAAGACAGTGAGAAATTTTTATGTTTTCGCTTCGCGTACACTACCGACATAAAATGAAATAAAATCGATAATTTATTCAAGTAATTGATAAAAGTAGATGGAAGATCATTTTTATTCTTATTTCCACACCGGCACTGCCGCGGCTTGATTACAAAATACTGAATTCAAAGGCGCCGGCCCGCCTTCTACGAATTGTTAATATGCCTTTAAACTAGGTAGGCCGAGAGAGCTGAGAGTTGATGGCAACCTCCTGTACTTTCCTAACTCCCTGTCACACGTATACATCTTTTCGACTCTCTTCGGCCCTATGACGTGCGGTGGTGGGAGGCCCAACAGCTGGAGACTGGATTACACACCTCCTATAGCTTTTTAACTCCCTGTTATACTTTTCTGAGTTTTTAAGCTAAAAGTAACGTAACGTTTTTGACTTATGTTCCATAGCCTAAACATAAAAATGTCAAAAACAAACCGGTGGAGAGAGGTTATGTCCCGCCAATTATGGTGGACAAAGTGATGTTCATAAATTAGTTAGTAGACCCAAAATCAAGTTTCTTAATATGCTAGTTTGTCCCTTAATAGGTGACCATTTTGATTTGGAGTAATATTTGAATAATCAACACATCAAGTAACAAACTAACATAACTTGATTTTTGGTCTACTTAATTATTTTGTTCTCAGGATCATGAAAATCACATTTCCACCATAATTGGTGGGGCATGGCCGCTCTCCACCGGTATGTTTTTTTCAAATGCCTATTGCCAAGCTATGTCCCATAGACGAACTTAGCCGACCACACATTAAAAGGCACTAAAAGATTAACTTGTACACAACATTCTAGCATAATGTTAGTCAGACACTTTTTCCACGCTATCTCCTGGACTATAAAGATAAGTAAAGAAACAATTAAAAAACAATTGTTACAAAGTGTTTACTTTTAGACAGTAAGACCCATAAAATTATTTTTACTTTTTTTTTTAATCTTTAGGCATATAATTGTTTTTCTACTTAACTTTTTCTTTTTAAATGATGAGTTAAAAAAAAATAAACCAGGAAAAAAAAAAATAAGTCTCTAAAAACTTTTTTTCTCCCTTCGATAAAAAGCAAGAATGTCATTTATTCTGAGAAAAAAAAATTAAACGAAAGAAAAATTATAAACGTCTCCTTCTAATAAAAAATAGAATTCAGAGGACAAATATATATATATATATATATATATATATATATATATATATATATATATATATATATATATATATATATATATATATATATATAAAAGGATAAAGAAGATAATAAACAGGTTTGAGATGTCTGTTTTTATCAAATAGGGCGTTTTTTACGATAAAGGGACAGTTAATCGTCCAACGCCAGTTCTGCTGTCAATTATCAACTCTTTATTTAACCGCCCAGGACGTACTTTAAGGGTAAAGGGATGGAAAAAAGGTCCTTCCAATTTTATTTTTTAAATTTATAAACCTTTTTGTAGGACTAAGGTTCTAAGGGTTTTTTATTTTCCCTTTATCTTCATTAGAGATTAAAAAGAGAACCTAAAGGAAATTTTTATCAATTAAAAGGAACTTTGTCCTTTAATAGAGAGATCAATTGGTTCTTAAAAAGATAACTTAAAATAATAGTCTGCCAGAAATTAGTGAGGTACATTGCTTCCTTACGTCATATTTAGAATACTTTAATGATTTCATGCTTTTGCGATCTACTATGTTGAAATTTATTTAATTTTTCCCCCATTTTTTAAATCTTTCAAAATTGTTCTGAATTTTTACTTGAATAAAGTATCAATTTTGCAAAATTTAAAGGGCGAAAATAATCATACACGGTCAACAAAAGAGAAACATAGCCTGCCAGAAATTAGTTAGGCACATTACTTCCTTGCGTCCTATTTCGTATACTTTAATGATTTCATGCTTTTGCGATCTACTATGTTGAAATTTATTTAATTTTTCCCCCGTTTTTTAAATATTTCAAAATTGTTCTGACTTTTTACTTGAATTAAAGTATCAATTTTGCAAAATTTAAAGGGCTGAAAATAATTATACGTTGACATTAATCTGGGGCTATCTGCTGGCTTTACAACGTTTTGCTGGTGAAACCAGACAGGGCTGTCAGATTGAAATCCCATCCGACGTAGGGTAAAAAGTAGGGGAACTATAATAGGCCCCTTACCTTGAATTTTTACATGAATTAAAGTATCAATTAAGCAAAAGTTATAGAGCGTATACTGTTGAAATTAATCAGGTGCTATCTACTTTCGACAAACAATCCAAATTTCATAAAAATTAGATAAGTGATTTTGAAGCTATAGGTGTAAATAAATAAATGTATGTTTGTGGGCATGTGGAAAAGAAACAAATAGGAGCAGAAGGTTAAACCTTATATGGGACCATCAATAAGCTAATTATGACCTACCATCCAAATTTGATTATGATCGGACGAGTAATTTTTAAGATATGATGTTGGCTCGTAAAAATTGAGCGACAGACAGACATGGAACCAAAAAATGTTTCCTGACGTCTGAAACAGATTTCTGTCTTGGATTATTTGAAATAGGAGACATAAAAAAATTTCGCTCTTTAAAACGATCACACAGCTTCTGTTACCTTCGGTAAGCTCGGAATTAAAAAATTAAAATTGACAGATTTAAAAGAAGGGGAATCAATAAAGTATGTAATAGGATGCTAGGAAGCTTTGTGATAAACTAATTGGCAGACTATATTAATTTTAAATAACAAATAGATATTTTTAAAATAATTCTGGGTCTTCCCTCTATCTTTGTGCCTCGTGGATGGCCCATACATTTAGTTCTTGAGATATCGCGCTGCAGCATACCTTGTACATGTCTCACCCACCTTATTTTGCTGACATTGATTTCCCTTACAATATTTTAGCTTGTCTTATGTTCGTTGAAGTTAAGCGTTCGTCTAAATTCATCATCCTCGCATTTTGTTTCCAGCACCATCACCTACATCTATCCACACCTTGACCAAAAAATTCCTTAAACGTATTTTATTTTTAGCAACCTTCACCTTCACATCTATACACACCTTGACCTAAAAATCCCTTAAACGTATTTTATTTACAGCAACCTTCACCTTCACATCTATACACACCTTGACCTAAAAATCCCTTAAACGTATTTTATTTACAGCAACCTTCACCTTCACATCTATACATACCTTGACCTAAAAATCCCTTAAACGTATTTTATTTTCAGCAACCTTATTATCTGTCAACACCATGACCTAAAAATCCTTAACCGTGTTTATTTTCAACAACCTTCACCTTTACATCTATCTACACCTTGACCTACAAATCCCTTAACCGTGTTTTATTTTCAGCAACCTTCACCTTCACCTTATCTACACCTTAACCTAAATGCCTTAACCGTGTTTTATTTTCAGCAATCTTCACCTTCACCTTATCTACACCTTTACCTAAATCCCTTAACCCTGTTTTATCATAGGCAGCATTCACCTCCACATCTATCTTTATCTAGACTCTAACTTTTCAATCTTGTTTTTATTTTTAGGTACTTCCTCCAAGCCGTATTTCATTTAATCCTTTATATGTATCAAAATAACGAAATAGCAACAAAAAAATATTTATAGCTTTTTATATGTTCTAAAGTGAATCTAAGTTATCACATAAACTTCCTTCAAACATTTTCTAAAAATGTATTGTTTGTAAAACTTTATCTCTGTGCATTTTGCATTTCTCATATTTATAGGGAGTTAAGAGAACTTGTTTTTAGTACGTCATTCTCTCTATAACAATGCATCGCAATGAATCTTTTTGCTTACGCATTTTAAAAAGTTATATTATCTCTGTGCTAATAAAAAACTATAAACAATATATATATATATATATATATATATATATATATATATATATACCTACGTATATTTATACATACAATAGTGAATGTTATTAAAAACTTTATAATAGTTAGTATACATTACAAACTTTGATACATTTTTCAGTCGAAGAGAAAAGAAAATGTTATAAAAAAAAAAAAAAAAAAAAAAAAAAAATTCAACGGTTTAAAATAGTGTCAATAATGTTATAGCTAAAAAAAAATGTAGTTATTATAATAATAATTGCATAATATAAGAATGTAATAAATAAATTCTAGAGGTTTATTTCCTATTAAATACAATTCTTTATATTAAGAAATAATAAACTCTTATGATCATGCAGTATTTAATCCGCTTAAAAAAAATAAAAGAAAACTCTCTAAGTACGTAAGTAGAATCGATGTTTGCATTATTTTTAGGTTTCGAGGTCATCCTAGAAATCATTATGCTTTAGGTAGTTGGTCCGTACGTTAGTTTGTATATTGGTTCATATCTTCTGACCTAATGTAACTAGAGATTTTAAATTTGGTATACAAGTACAACCTTTATGCCTAAAAACAGAAAAAATATACCGAACTTCACCACTCAACATTTGTGCGATCAGCGAGCAACGGCGACTGATCACAAAAAAATTATTTTTTGAAATTTTTTTGTGGGGTATCATTTTAAAGGTATTAATAAAAAGTAGATCACAAATATATAACGCCTTTTCAAAAATGGCGACCATTATAATCTCAAAATAACCTAAAAAGGACACAGAAATATGAATTTTTATGACCGAAGAAACTCTTTTAGTTGCTTAGTGCTTCAAGAGATTTTTTTTTTATTGGTTAATGCCAAGATGTGAAAATGTTTGTTAAAATAGATAAAAGTACTCTTTTATTCTTAGTTCTTAAATGGAACAATTTTAGACTACTTCAACAAAATTTTTATCCGAATCGAGACAAATAGATTGCTGAATATTTTACATTATAAAGGCGAAGCAACGTCAAGCTCAAGATGAAAGATAGAAGGAGAGTTAAGTCGAATATTTATAGCCCTAACAAATAATAATTCCTTATATGACTCCTTGATCAATTATTCCAATTATCCCATTCTAATGAGAACCTATTTTACAATTCCCTTAACTCTAAGCATGCAGAATCGATGCTTTGGGTAGCGCTAAACGTTTGAATGCTTTAGCCTCCAATCACTCTTGCCAATCACCACTCCCTGTTTAGTAACTAATTCCATCATTCTTAATTACCAAAAGATCTATTGATTCTAAGTCTTAAAACTTCTAAATCCCTTAATCAATTCAGTTTCCAACTAAGTAATTTAAAGTGGTATTAGTAGTTAGGTCCTAGTACTAGTATTAGACGGGGAGGACGAACCACTTGTTCGAACCTAGCAAATAGGCCCACTTTTAGGCCTATTTTGGTAGAGTTCTAGCCACTTCACACATCATAACTCTGTACATTGTACCGCCGAAGCCAGTATGATGTGAACCATATAAATCAGAGCATCACGGCGAGGATCGAACCCACGACCTCGTACCGCCCTTGAGTCATTGATGGCCAAGCAGACGTAATTAATTTAATCCACACGGCCATGCCGGCTCTCTGAAGTGTCATATGAGTCACAGATTTGTTCGATTTATTGGAAATTATTAAATTTTACATAAGTTCTAAAGGACTAGAAGTCGCATATTTACCCAACTTACCATAAGAAGAATAAAGGAAATTTTTAAAGTGTTAAACAAATCGTATTTTTACCTTCGGATACGAAGAGGTGAATATGAGCTGGCTGAGTGTTAGAGGCAGAGCAAGAGTAGTTGCCGCTGTCTGAGTACCTCGTGTCGTAGATTGAGAGGTGCGATTCAGTTTTCTGTCCCTGTTCAGTTCTCACCTCAACTCTACCCTTGTCGAACGATATCATCTTGTCGTTATGGTACCACATAACGTACTGAGGAGGCGTCGGACTCTGAAACAAAATAAAATAACCATAAGTTTAGCCATTTTTAACGAGAGTATATGTGGACTGTATAATGGCGGAATATGTGGTGGTAAATATGAACCAGATGAAAAGGAAATAAGTATACGTGCTGGCAATATACACGTTGAAGTTAAGCTTCTAGCTTACGTCGTGAGGTAGACACCTCATCGATTTGTTTGAGCGAAGAGCAGACGGACTTAACTTAAGGTAAGCCTTCTCGAAATACTTTTACACTTATTACTGTTTATTTAACTCTATTTTATCCAATAAAATATAAGTGGACTGTCTACAAGCGGAACACGTAGTAGTAAATATAAACCAAAAGAAATTGAAATAAGTGGTATCTTGTAAAGTGTATATGTGTTAACAATATACACGGTGAAGGTAAGCTAGAAGTTAGAAGGAGGTTGGTCTGTCTTGGTTGAGCGAGGAGCAGTCGGGCTTAACTTAAGGCAGGCCTTCTTGCCTACTCCACCACATACTGTTTATCTAACTGTACATTCTTCAATAAAATTAATGTGGACTGTATATACAGGCGGAACACGTGGTGGTAAATATGAAACAAAAGAAATGGAAATAAGTGGTGTCTGGTAACGTGTACATGGCTAGCAATATATACGGTGAAGTTATGCTAGAAGTTGGAATTTAAGCGGTGAAATGGGTCTATCTTAGTTGAGCGAAGAATGAACAGGCTTAACTTAAGGTAGGCCTCAGCGAAATACTTTTGCACTACTGTTTGTCTAACTTTATGTTCTCAAAAAAACAACGTCTTTAAATAATTGTAAACATATATTATCATAATTTACCCTTGCATACTGTAAATTCAGAATAATATAACATAAATGCCTGTCATTTTGACCTTACGATTAAAAAATTAATTGAAAATTAGAAATAATATTCAACGCAAAATACTTAAAAGAAGTAAAAAGAAATGATAAGGATACGTTGTTTAAGGCTTCAATTAAGATAAACAAATTTTGTTTTACTCACCTCACTTGACTTTTAATTTCTAGCTTAACTTTACCGTTTATAATATTGTCAGCACATATAGAAGTTAATTTTCTTTTTTTGTTCATATATACCACCACATATTCTTCCAGTATAAAGTGCACATTAAACTAATTTAAAGATCATTTATAATTTAAAATGAAAGTAAACATTAGATAAGTTGTTGTAAAACATTGGGATTGATGGAATTACAATATTACAACAGGGGGTCAAGTTCTTCTTGGATTTACAATTCAAACTTTCTTCACAATAGTAAAAACATTAAATTTAATAAAAAAAAAGAATACAAATAAAATTGTATTTAAAATATTAAATCAAGAGCTTATAATTTATATTCTCATTAGTTTAAAGACTTTAAAGTTTAAAGAAAGAGCTAAATACACATATTTAGGATAAAACGAAGTGACTTAATTCCCCATTCTCCCATTAAATCAAATCCGAATGTAACAAAATTGGGGCCTAGAATGAGGGTTGAATCACCCCTTAAAACATTTTAACTCTCTCCTTTAAATCGAAGTGAGAGAAACTCATGTGATTTATTGCTTTTTCTCTGGCCCTGAAGGCCCTAAAAATAAATGTATCCTTAGTTTTGACCCTTTCCTCTCTTTAGTATTTTACGCAATTAAGCATAGAGAAAAAGGGAATTTGATTTGAAAAAGATTACATTGGTTAGTTTTCATGGGTTTTTGGTCTGTTTTGGTAGGATTTTCAAAATTAAATTGGGGGGTATTAGAACCTAATCTTTTTTTAAAGGGGGAGGGTGTTTTACCCAAATCTGAATCCACTTCTCTCAACTTCCCATGGGGAATATATATTTTATAAATTTAATTTGTTTTATATATATATATATATATATATATATATATATATATATATATATATATATATATTCACATTTATCAATAGAGGTTAACGTGATCGGGGAATAAAAAAAAAGACAAATTAGGACTACAAATCTTTTATCGAAATTCACCCCTGACCCCCTACACCTCCCTTTTTTCTAAACCTGATTCCCAAATCTAAAATAAATTTTAAACTGAATCGGGGAAATAAAAGTAAATTTTATTTCAGTGATAGAATAAGAGTAAATATAAATGAGTTAAAAGCCTAAATAATTTATAGTAGGGACATTTAATTTTATATGATCTGTACATTTTATTTTTGTTAGCGAATTGAACTTGTTAAATAAAGGATAAATGGCAAATAAATGGAAATCAGCAACAGTTTTTTATAGGTTAAAATTCATTAAAAATCCGTTTATTTTTATAATGAACAAGTGGTTTCAAATTATATATCGGAGATTTTCGCGGCCACAATTAAATCTATATCTTCCAGAAGAAACCGCGTTAGAGTTTGTGAATCACGACGTTTCGAACCCCATTTGCACTTATGATGAGAGTCATTTGTACTTATGATGAGAGTCATTTACACTTATGATGAGAGTCATTTGTATTTATGATGAGAGTCATTTGTACTTATGATGAGAGTCATTAGTACTTATGATGAGAATCATTTGTACTTATGATGAGAGTCATTTACACTAACGATGAGAGTCATTTGTACTTATGATGAGAGTCATTTGCACTTATGATGAGAGTCATTTGCACTTAGAGAGATTTTTTACTTAGAGTCATTTGAACAATACAAGTCCCAGTAAATTCAAAACCACATACTTCTAATAATCACTGTGAAATAGTCACAGTTTAATCATTGGTAAAATAATAATAGGACGTGGGGAAGCTACGTGCCACACTAATTGGCAGAAGGCAGAATATTTTTCCACACGATTGCGAAAAAAACTGAAACGTCTTTACACAAGAAAAAATAAGCAAAAGTACGAACGAGTCGAGCTAAAGTTTGGCGGTTCTACTGATCTCGGAGCTGCCCACGTCAAATGCATATTAGGAAATCACCCCTGTTGATTTGTACTAGAGGAGTATGCACAGTGTGCATACTGCAATGCACACCGGACTTAAAGATGCGCTAAATAAGTAAACAAGTCTATGAAATATATATGTATATATATTTCAATTCTCCTTAACACAAAGTCAAGTATTACTTGTCCTATGAGTTGATCCTCAACGTATAAACCTTAAATACGCTGTAAAACACTTCATGTGACAACCTAAAATGGTTATCACCAAATACAAAAAGAGTAAGAATCTAGACGAATATTTAAATAAATAAAAAAAGGATGCTGGTTTTACTTATTGCCATCTTTGCATTTCTATTCCATAACCTTTTTAGACGTCTATAATTCATATTCCTCTTGTCAAGATCGCTTTCTCTCCTCTCTAAATATATAAATATATATCCAAAAAGAGATAGAGGAAATTGTGTAAAAAGACATAAAGAAAATCAGATTATGAAAAACATAGTAGTTTTCCTATGGAAGAAAATCAATTATATATATATATATATATATATATATATATATATATATATATATATATATATATATATATATGTATATTATATATATATATATATATATATATATATATATATATATATATATATATATATATATATATATATATATTATAATTGAGAGCTCACCATTGAAATATATCGCGTAAGGAAATATCGATAAAGATTTAAAACGAGATATTTGAAGGGGAGGACGCTGTATTTTGGTAACAAACATGATAAACGATATCTCGAGAAAACTGACAGGGGGGTTTGGAAAGAGTTAGAGGGGGGGGGGGGACAACCAAATTCAACCATCTAGGGGGATAGAGTAGGGGTAAAGGAATTTATGTTTGGACCAACTCCCCCCCCCCCCCCCCTTAACACACTATATACATAAATCATTCTGCTACTTTTTTTGTGAATGATTTTTTTTCGTAGGCCCATATATTACTAGCTAGTGTTAGAGGAAATCTTTTTCTCGCTAAACCTTTTTACAAAAGCATCTATTATGTTCTGTTTTTTCCACCTTTTGAAAAAAACAAAAAATGCAATACATTTTGCTGGTAGAAGTACATATACCATACATATTCAAGGTGGTTTGTTTTATGTTTAATGAACAAATACACACACACACACACACACACACACACACACACACATATATATATATATATATATATATATATATATATATATATATATATATATATATATATATATAAAAGCACCCACACCACTCAGCTCGACCGTAGATGTATATTTAAGGCGCCTTCACTCAACTTGGGGGTTCGGTCAGGTAAATAAAAAATCAACTCCAAAATTTTCACATAGCCGACGTTTCGGCAACTATATTATGTTGCCATCTTCAGGGCGAGCCTATATAAAAACAAAAGTAATAGGTAAGAGGAGAGAAGGTAAGAATTTATAACAGTAAAGTAAAAAGTAAACAATATAAGTGGAAAAAGAAAAAAGAAGAAACAGAAAAAACCCGAGACAAGATCACTTACGTGAAGAACAGAGAATGGAGAGATTATAGCATAAAGATGGGGAAGAGAAACATAAAAGGTAGGAATTGGGAACAGAAGTTAAAAAGAGAGAACAAGGGGAGAGTATATGAAAAAGTAAACAAAGACGGTAAAGTGACAGCTTGGTGGCAGCAGAGCACCTAGTGGTGGAGGCGGCAAGTTAGTGCTGGAGGGTGCTGCGATCTAGCGACGAGAGGAAGAATTATCCGGGCTCTAGGAGAAATTTGTAGAGATCACTAACACCTGCTACGTCGGATCTATAATTCATAGTGCGCCTGTTGCAGTGTATATATAACATTTCAAGGATTCTTCTTTTGTTAATATTTCTTTCCGAATGGAGGATCTTAATATTTTCAGCATTCAGGTCAGCTTGGTGTTGGAGATCAGTGCAGTGGCCTGCTAGAGCAGTAGTGTTCCTTGTCTTCTTGTCTATTGAGTTTTTATGTGCATTTAGTCTGTCCTTCATATAGCACATAGTTTCACCAATATAGACCATATCACAGTCCCTACAATTGATCTGGTAGATAATATTCGACTGTTTCTTGGGGGATATGCTATCTTTGGTCTTCGAAAATAGGTTCCCAATAACCCTTGTTGTGTATTTTGCGAATACTTTGTCTGGCTTAACTTTTTTTAAAACACCTATGATACGCTCGGTGACGCCTTTAACATAGGGTAGTTTAGCGTAACCTCCTGTAGGTAGAGGTCTGTTTGGGGGGTTGGTATCCTGACTCCAGTTTTCAATAAGAGAGTGGACTGTACCACGAGGGTAGCCGTTTTTTCCCAGGATCTTCTTTATTGTGTTTTTGCTTTCTGTGATGTATTCTAAACTAGACATATCTAATATTCTTTTAGTAAAATTACGAGCAACGTTCAATTTTGTAGACAAGGGATGGTGTGAGTCATAATGGAGAACTCTTCCTGAGCTAGATGGTTTCTGGTACCATTTAGTAGATAAGGAGCCATCTGCGTTTTTTATTATTAGCATATCTAGGAAAGGGATGCTATTCTCTACAGGTAGTTCTATGGTAAATTGAATCCGGTTGTGAAAACTGTTAAAAATGTTTAAGGTTTGATCGATCATATCATACGGAATCGATAAGAGCATGTCGTCTACATATAGATGGCAAAGGTGAATTTCAATACCAATTTTGTTGAGGGAGATACTAATGGCTTCTTTCATAATTAGACTCGCTAAGCTGTTAGATAGAGGGCTACCCATAGGGCAACCATATATTTGCATGTAAACTTGTCCTTGGGAGGTGAAATATCGGGTCTCGCAAGTGAAGTTGAGGATTTCAATGAAAAAACCTAGTGGAATAGTAGTGTACTTCTTGATTTCGACCCAGCGTTTACGTATGATATCTATAACGAGGTCGATTGGAACGTTAGTAAAGAGTGATGAAACATCTAGGGATAGTAACGTCTCGTTCGAAGGTATAGATGTATTAATTATAATCTCTCTCATAGCAAGGGAATTATTGATATTAAATTCATTGTCGGTGATATTAATAAGGATATTGTTTAAGAACTTTGCTAGGTTGTAGGAGGGGCTGTTGATAAAAGAAACGATAGGTCTGAGGGGGATATCTTTTTTGTGGATTTTAGGGAGGCCGTATATACGGGGGGCCGTTGCATTTCTGCATTCCATCCGTGCGCCTTCAGAAGAACTGATATATCCGCCGTTCACAAGATCCTTAATGAAACCATTAGCTCTTTTTTGGTAGGAATTAGTAAGATCTTTACCTATTTTCTTGTATGTATTTGTATCACTGAGCATAGATAACATTTTGGCGTCATATTCAGATTTTAATATGGCTACGGTGCGATTCCCTTTATCGGCACGGGTAATTAAAATTTCTGGATGTTTTTTTAGGAAATTTCTTGTTTTGATATATGCTTTATTGTATTGATCAATGTTATGATGTTGTGACATACGATTTCTGTAGTTGGTGAGGATATTCACACATTGTGCGCGGACAGGCGTTTGTTCAGCAGGAGGTAAGTCGTGAATGATGGTTTCCAGGTCACCAATGAAATCGAACAAGGGAAAATTATCTTTTTGATGATTCATTGCAAATTTTGGGCCTAATGATAGCAGTCTGCAACAGTCTTCCGGGATGGGCGTATTAGTAAGGTTGTGGAAGCTACTACATTCATCATTAGTTTGGAGTTGGAGGCCATTACAACCATAGACGCGGCAAAGAGAGTTAAGTTTACATATGAGTTTATAACGGCATTTTTGAAATGAAGTGTCTTGGGCCAGGGAAATAGAGCGTATGAGTCTAGTAAAGATGTCGTATGGTAGGAGGTTCTGGATGGAGGATCTTAGATTTGTAATATTTTCTTCTAGTTTTTTAATGTTATAAATGGTAATCTTAATTTCACAGTTTAGGATCTTGAATTCAGTGCGTTGAATAAATGAATGTATTTCATTATTGGTGGGGAGATTAGGCTGTATCCTAGTTTCTAGATGTTTACAGGAGTGTTGTATAAAGTTAGGAAAAACTTGCCTAGACCTGCATTGTAGTAGAAAGATGCGTCTGGCTTTGGTGTAAGAGAACCGTTTTGTTTCTTTACTGAGGTTCTTAGCTAATCTCCAGGCAGCGTTGCCATGAGTAATTCTTATATCTTGGTAAAGCCCCATACTTATGAATTTACGTACCTTGTATATATATATATAAAAGCACCCACACCACTCAGCTCGACCGTAGATGTATATTTAAGGCGCCTTCACTCAACTTGGGGGTTCGGTCAGGTAAATAAAAAATCAACTCCAAAATTTTCACATAGCCGACGTTTCGGCAACTATATTATGTTGCCATCTTCAGGGCGAGCCTATATAAAAACAAAAGTAATAGGTAAGAGGAGAGAAGGTAAGAATTTATAACAGTAAAGTAAAAAGTAAACAATATAAGTGGAAATAGAAAAAAGAAGAAACAGAAAAAACCCGAGACAAGATCACTTACGTGAAGAACAGAGAATGGAGAGATTATAGCATAAAGATGGGGAAGAGAAACATAAAAGGTAGGAATTGGGAACAGAAGTTAAAAAGAGAGAACAAGGGGAGAGTATATGAAAAAGTAAACAAAGACGGTAAAGTGACAGCTTGGTGGCAGCAGAGCACCTAGTGGTGGAGGCGGCAAGTTAGTGCTGGAGGGTGCTGCGATCTAGCGACGAGAGGAAGAATTATCCGGGCTCTAGGAGAAATTTGTAGAGATCACTAACACCTGCTACGTCGGATCTATAATTCATAGTGCGCCTGTTGCAGTGTATATATAACATTTCAAGGATTCTTCTTTTGTTAATATTTCTTTCCGAATGGAGGATCTTAATATTTTCAGCATTCAGGTCAGCTTGGTGTTGGAGATCAGTGCAGTGGCCTGCTAGAGCAGTAGTGTTCCTTGTCTTCTTGTCTATTGAGTTTTTATGTGCATTTAGTCTGTCCTTCATATAGCACATAGTTTCACCAATATAGACCATATCACAGTCCCTACAATTGATCTGGTAGATAATATTCGACTGTTTCTTGGGGGATATGCTATCTTTGGTCTTCGAAAATAGGTTCCCAATAACCCTTGTTGTGTATTTTGCGAATACTTTGTCTGGCTTAACTTTTTTTTAAAACACCTATGATACGCTTGGAGTTGATTTTTTATTTACCTGACCGAACCCCCAAGTTGAGTGAAGGCGCCTTAAATATATATATATATATATATATATATATATATATAGCAATAAATTGTAAGATCAAAGGGTAGACATGTTTTTATGTTAATGCATTATTTAACTTCGCCATAACAAAAGAGAAAAAGGCATAGAAAGATATTACTTTACTGACAAACAAAATATGATAATCCAAGAGTGGGAAATAGAGGAGAAAACTGAGAAAACTGCTGTAAAGAGGTCCAGTTATCTAACTTGTTAGCAGCTAACTTTATTAGCTAAGGTGTTGTTAAAAACCTTTACTGTATATCTGGGTGCGTAGGCTTCCGCGGGTAGACTCGTATAAAACAGCTTGGTTTTCCGGTGAAACCCGCGTCACGAAGGGGAAGAAGTCCGACGTTTCGCTTTCACTACTGGAAGCATCTTCAGGGGTGTGGTGCATCGTGGTGTTTACTTGAAGCAACAACAAGACATACTGAGGACTGGAGTGAAGGACGTCTTAACATCACTAACAAACATCACCCGCTCCACAAAGGAACACCTGCCCGATTGCGTCATCCCGACAAAGGATAAACCGGACTCAAAGAACCCCCGGGGAATCTAGGTATAATCTACGTTCCAGAAATCAACTATAAATACGCCGTCCTTCACTCCAGGCCTCAGTATGTTTTGTTGTTTGCTTCAAGTAAACATCACGATGCTTCCAGTAGTGGAAGCGAAACGTCGGACTTCATCCCCTTCGTGACGCGGATTTCACCGGAAAACCAAGCTGTTATTTACTGAATATGTTGGAGTGACGTATAAAATCGCCAGAACACTAAAGAAAGCCATGTTATAAAAATGTATGTATAAAATAAATTGAAACAGTTATTTTAAAATTGTTTATCTCTTTCAATATAATATGTTTATAAGGGGGTAACACGGCAAAATGTGAAAGTAAAATAATAAATAAAAAGAAAACGTGGGACAAAATTAGACTTCTAATATATATTTTTTTTTTTTTTTTTTTTTTTTTTTTAAATTTATTAGAAAATTGCAACTACATAATTTTACATGTTATAAGCAATATTGATATGTGTTTTTACAATGACTTGAGTGACTTGAAGTGAGGAACTATCCATTAACAGTACTCACAGATACTAGCTTGAATTAATACAATTGATACAACATATGTTTAGAAGTTAAGCATTGTTTAACAAATCACGTGGCCACTGCCTCTTTAGACGTCGAGGAGGATTTCCAGGAATGAATGGTAATGACAGGTTGTGAATTAAAGGATTGGGGTGTTGGGATATGGAGTCATGGAAGGATTTATATCGGGATATGGCTAGTTCATGGACGAAAGGGATTTTAAGGTCGTTGTGAAGGGTGAAGTTTGAAACATAGAAAGGAGCGTGGACTATTCTTCTTAGGATTTTGGACTGTAGGGACTGGATACGATAGGAGTTGGAACGCTTGGTGCAACCCCAAAGTTCAATACCGTATGACCATATGGGCTTAATTATTGTGTTATAAATGAGTAATTTGTTATGTGTGCTGAGTTTAGATGTATGGTGTAGAAGTCTGTGTAAAAGTTTGTAGCGTCTGTTGCAGTCTTGTCGTTTAAGTTTAGTGTGGTGTGCCCAGGTCAATCGCCGGTCCAAGTGTAAACCAAGGTAGCGGACAGAACTAGAGTGAGGGATAGGGATTTGGTTTAGGGTTACTGGCTCACATATGCCATGTCTCAAACTAAACGTTACATGGACACTTTTGTTTTCATTAATTTTGATTCTCCACTTCTTGAGCCAAGTTTCCAGAAGTAAGAGGTGTTCCTGAACTTGTTCAGATGCTATTATAGGTGATATGTTAGATGATAAAATGCACTTATCATCTGCAAAGGAAGCTAAAGTGGTGCTAGGATGTTCAGGGATGTCGGAGGTGAAAATGGTATACAGGATTGGACCTAGGATGCTTCCTTGGGGTACACCTGCTTTTATAGGATAAATTGAGGAAGTAGAAAGGTTGTAGGACACATGGTAAAAACGATTTTCTAGGAAGGACTTTATGATTAGGTAGTAAGTGAAGGGAAGGATGCCCTTAAGCTTCCAAAGCAAGCCAGCGTGCCAAACCCTGTCAAAAGCTTGCGCTTCATCTAGGAAGACCGCTGAGCAGTACTTTTTCTGCTCAAGGGAGGAAGCTATTATGTCTACAACTCTGTGACACTGTTGGACTGTGGAGTGAAGGGACCGAAAACCTAATTGGTGGTTTGGGAGTGTTTTTAAGGAGGTTATTATAGGATTAATTCGTCGGAGGAGAAGTTTTTCTAGGATTTTACCCATCAGAGGAAGAAGACTGATAGGACGATAGGAATTAGGTAAGTGCGAAGGTTTGGAGGGTTTATGGATCATAATAATTTTAGCGAATTTCCAAAGTGAAGGAAAGTGGGTTACTCGAAGGACTGAGTTGTAGATGGAAGTAAGGTAAAGGATTCCTTTTTTAGGGAGGTTTTCGAGGATATGGGAGGTGATAAGGTCATAGCCAGGAGCTTTATTTTTGGGAAGATGTTTTATAATGTATAAAATATCGGATGGGTTAAAGGCCTTTGGGGGAGGAGAAAGTTGAAGAGGAACAAAAAGATCGTGTAATATATTATTGGAATGGGTTTGGTCATAGATATCAGGATTAGGAGAAAACTGTTCGGAGAGGAAATGGGCGAAAAGCTCTGCCTTATCAGCATCGCTCTTTGCCCAGGATCGATCTAATCTTTGGAGTGGTGAAGGGATAATCTTTTGTTTAAGGATTTTTCGGGTAGCTTGCCAGAGGGATTTGTCTTCCGTCGTCAAGTTTCTAGTATAGTGTGAGAATTGTTCTGATCTGTATGTTGTCAATGCTGTGGTCAGTTGTCTTGTAAGTCTGTTAAAGGTCAGTTTGTCAGAAGGTAGTCGAGTCCGTTGCCATTTTGCCCTAGCTCGTCGTTTCTCGCTAATTAAGGTTCGTATCGTCAAAGGTAAGTAATAATTGGTCGTCCTGTGTTGTTTGTATGGTCTTGTACTGTCCCATACACACGTTTGTATTGTCTCAGTCAGTGTCTGAACAGCTGCGTCTATGTCGTCAGATGTCTTTAGTGGTACTTTAAGGTCGAGTTTGGTCTCTAGTAACTGTTGAAATAAAGTCCAGTCTACATGTCCATTTATTAAGGTAGGTTTTTGAGGGATGGGAGGGGGACAGAGGTCTAGGATCAAAAGAACAGCACTGTGGTCAGAGGAGAGATCGTGAAGGTTCAAAATTGTTGGATGGAGATTGGTGAGCGGAGTGGTAACAAAATAATCTAAAAGGTCTGGTAGTCTGTTTTGATCAGAAGGCCAATAAGTGTAATCAGGAGGGGAAAGGACTTGGTATCTAGAGGAAAGAATCAAAGGAAGCAAGGAATTTGTGCCACGTGGATTACGGGTTCTGCACCCCCAATGGGGGTGTTTAGCATTGTAATCTCCCCCGGCTATAAACCTGGGACCAAAGGAACGGAATAAGGAAACAAAATCCTGATGGGTAACAGGTTTGCTAGGAGGACAATAAACTGAGGAAATTGTGTAGTCAAGGGGTAAGGCATTTAGGGTTATGGTCGTAGATTGGATAGATTCTGTAGGATTAGAAGGATGCAGAAAGTGGGAAAGGGAATTTCTTATAAGGATCGCACTACCCCCCTGTGCAGTGTTATTTGGATGGTCAGTTCTGTACGTTAGATAGTCCCGTATGTGAAAGTGTGAACGTGTTGTGAAGTGTGTTTCATTTATGAGGGCAATGTCGATCCTTTTTTGATGTAGGAGAGCATCAAGCTCTTGTTTATGCTGGGTTACCCCATTAGCGTTCCAGAGAAGGATGGTAAGTGAAGTTTGGGTTAGAGAGGTCATTTTTGGGAAAAGGCGGGAAGGACAGAGGCTAGTGATGAGAGGGTTTGGAGGATGGTGAGGAGAGGTTCAATAACAGCTTTAAGCTCGGTTATAAAGGAGGTGAGGGTTACTTGTAAGGTAGCAGTGAAGTCAGTGGTGTTTGTGGGAGGAGGAATAAAGGCAGGAAGACGTCTCTGAGGTAGCGGATGAGGGGAGCCTGCAGCCGCAGCGGTCGCGTAGCTGGAGTGAGATACGGGTTGCTCTCGGTTAGTAAGGTTGCGTGAAGCCGACGGTAGAGAAGGAAATTGTGATGAGCTGGCAAGCGAAGAGAAGTTCATAGCAGGACCTGGGGGGTTTAACTGTGGGGTTTCATTAGCGGTGGTACTGTTGGTCTGTTTGTTGTTTCCTTTGAGATTGCGCTGAAGTTTCTTATGAACTTCGCAACCTCGATAATTGGCTGGATGTGCCCCACCACATAGTACACAGGAGGCTGGCTGTAAGCGATCAGTTTTCGGACAATCTGCGGTTGAATGTTTTCCAGAGCATTTGACGCATCTATAACCGTAATTGCAGTATTTCTGCGTATGATTGTAGTTCTGGCAGCGCTTACACTGCACTAGCTCCTGTTTTTTATACGGTTCTTCGATTTTAACCTTACAGTAGTAGAGCTCGGTGGTATTGAATATATTTTTATTATTTTTGTCCGGCTCTAAATCTACAAAGAATAGAGGGAGTGGGGTTTTCGTTGAAGAGTGAACCACATTAGTTATGTTTCTAGGCTTGAATCCTAGTTTAATAAGTTCCTCTCTTATAATGTCAGTGGAAGTAGTTGGGTGAAGGTGGCGGATTACCACTCTATAAGCCTTCTCGTCCTTGACTTGGTAAGTATGATATTCAATGTTATTAGATTTTAAATGACGTACAAGGGTTTTGTATCCCTCAATTTGACTTGCTTGGATCATTAAGTCAGATGACCTTGCTTTACAACTGAAGGTTCCTGCTCCAATGACATTTTTAAGGCCACTTATAAAACTTGTAAAGTCAATAACATTTTTGACAAATATTGGTGGAGGTCTAACTGAGCTGGAGTCATTGACCTCTTGTTCCGGTTGCAAAACACCAAACGGATTTACCGTGGTATAGTTAGAACCCGGCGAAATATTCCTCGGAATATCATTAGGCGTTAGAATAGTACCTTGTGAGGGCGCTGAGGATGGTGCGGGGGGTGCGGGTATATCGCCGGGGATCGAGTCAAACGCGGTGAGTAGGGCGGGTGAGTAGGGCGGGTGAGTCTGAACGGGTGAGTCTGAACGGGTGGGGGTGGCCTGGGCCGCCCGCTTGGACGTGGACGTCCCCTCCATCGAGGAATCAGAGCCGGTAGACTGGACTTGCGATCTCGACCTCTTCTTAATCTTTTTTTTATTTGTCATATTAGATAAATAATAGTCTCTTTTGTTATTTATACTAGCTTGTTTACCTTTTGAAGGTCGTCTGATAAGATTTGGCCTGCCTGGTGCACCTCGACCAGCCAGCCTAATCTTATTAGTATTCTTAACTTAAAAAAAACTGATTAATTAAAAGAAAAGAAAACACTCACCGGTAAAATAAATTAAGATATATACAGAAAAAACTAAAAGGAACACTCTGGACAAAAAACGAAAACAAACGAATGATTTTAACTATAGTAAAATAGAAGAAAAAGAGAGAGCCGATACGCACGTGTCAACACCTTGCTAGAGACTCTAATATACTCTAATATACTCTAATATATTAAAATGCATTTTTAAGTTTTTGGTAGTATTCATACTATGGACAGTTTACATTTTAATTTAAATCAAATAATAATTATAATTAACAATGGGAGATAGACAGAGCAAAATAGACTCCAACGCCGGGACTCGAACCACGGGCCTCTATATATAAATTGATTTCTATATATGATTTGATTTAAATTAAAATTTAAACGTTCCGTAGTATGAATATACTATACCAAAAACTTAAAATAAATTTCTAATTGATTTTACAAGGTACCAATTGGGTACTTTATAATTATAAGCGATATTTCTCGGTCTAGTTCTATTGTCGTAAATTTCGACTCCTAGACTTGTGGAAAATTGAAGGCTTAATTTGGGACAAGGTATCGGTATTGACAGAGGAAATTATTCTTCAGTGTAGCTTAGTAGGCAAGAGCACTATACTGGAAATATAGAGACCCATGGTTCGAGTCCCGGCGCTGGAGTCTATTATTTATTTATTTATCTCCCATTGTTAATAATAATTATAATTTGATTTATATTAAAATGGTTCAGTACAATAGGAATGTAATTTAATTGCTAGGCCTACATGATTATAGGAAACATAGCCACTAATACCTAGCATGAGCCCCGCGCGGAGCGCGGGGTGAAAGCTAGTCATTTATATAACGATGGTGAAAGTTGCCAACCTCCTATGTCTACCCTATATAGGGTTGACATAGGAGGTTGGCAATCTTTACCATCGATAATCAAGTAGTGTCCTGACGATGGCGACGACGACGCACCTCGAAATGATTTTTTTTGCACCACATTTATTCCAATAATAAGAAATGTTTGTTTTGATAAGTTGGTCTTTAAATAGATATAATAACTTACCTAAATTAATTTTCTTAATTTTACTTTTTTTATAAATATAAAATAACCCCGTTGCAACAGGCTTAACGTCTCGTCATGTGTAATTGAACATAAATCTTTTTATAATAAACAGATCTTTTGTTCTTCGTGGACACAAAACCTCTCAATATAATTTAAAAAAATACTCCGTTGACGTTGTTTGAACTTTACATCAAGCCATTTTTTCTCAAAGAATTTAAGATATGAAATGGAATCAAATATAATTATAATGAATTCGTAATATTCCGTAATTAAATTGGACTCGAAACATGTTAAGTCAATACAAATAGCATGAATTCAATGTATTGTTAATTTTTAATCTATTTGTTTTAACTAAATTTTCTCTTAATTTGAAAATAAGTGTTTTAACAAAATTGCATTTTAGTAATTTGAACTCGGGAACGGTAATAAAGCAACATTAATATTATCAAGTAATTTTCTCTAGTTCCTAAAACTAATATTGCATTTTCGAGAGGAAGAGGTTTTCGATATCTGTACCGATTAAATTATTAATTTCACGAACTTGAATTTCATAATTGATTAAAGCTCAAAAATGCATTGTAATCCTCATAATACCAATTCCTCGTGCTTTTCAGAGGTTAAATGAATTTTTGTTGATAAAATAATCTTCTTAAGATATTAAACCAGTTCTAAAATTAGTTATTCTAGAATTTTAATGCAATTTAATTAATAATGTATTTGAATTTCTGGATAGAAAATTAAGAATTATAAAAAAAGATTTCGGGCTTAATTTTATATATAGAAAAAAAGTTACTTCCTTTAGATATATATTTAGATAAGTCGTTATATCTATTTGAAGACCTACAACTCAAAACAAACCTTTATTTTTACTGTGGTTGCCTTAGCTTAGCGATAACAAATCGTTTCGAGGTGAGTCGTCACCGTCGGGACACTACTTGATTATATAAATAATAATTTTCTAATTGCGGTGTAAAATATATACTTATACACTTGAAATCTAGCTAGTTATGTTCTTCCCTGAAACAGCTAGACAAACAAAGCACACAATAATTATTGTGGAAGCAACAAGGACAACTTAATTATAGGGGAAGTAATAATGCAACGGGGATTTGGAATAATGTAAACTGGTTATGTTTGGAAAGATATTTATTTGTATATGTTTGTGTGTGTGGGATTGTAGTATGATGTGTACACCCCCAGAGCTAAGATCGGACTCCTCGTGTGAGTCTATGCTAGGGCTTAGTCTGATAGATTCCTGGTAGGGGAAAGCACCACTAGACAGAAATTTGAGTCTTTGCTAGCCTAAAGGCCCCTATACACGATCAAACATTTTGCGCAAAATGTTTGCGCAAACCTGATGTCGGGCAAATTTAGGCCATACACGTCAAACATCATGTTTGCGCAAACATCAAACAGCCCCATACACGGTCAAAATGTTTGCGCATTTTGTATGGGGCCCTAAGGTCAACACTGCTTTCCTAGAATCTTCTGGATTTGGCTTCCCCGATACAAAAAATAGATAATAGAGATTAAATACTGTTAATTAATACTATTAATCATAGCATTGCATTAACACTGCAAAAATGGTTACTCATTGACACTCTCTAATTTGCATCACTAAACTTTGTGCTAAGTTAATTTTAACCTAGAAACGCAGTAAGATCTTCATTATTCTATTTCTATAGAAAGACCTTTCAACCTAGAAACTCCACTTAATTATCAGTACAATGGTAAATTCCTAATTGATTTTATCTATATTGAATCATTCCTTTGTTAATCCAATTTTGTAATTTACACATAGACTGAACTATCTCCTTCAGTTTATCACAATGTTAAAAGGGGTTTTGAGGACAGAAGCATTTTCCAAGAGCGTGCTCGATGTACCTTTGTCTCTTTATAATAAACTTGATACGAACATGTTCTCAAAGGGTTATAGTGAAGGTTTAGATCACGCTTGATGTTTTCAACCCTAGAAGGTCCTTGATAATACAACCCGATTTTCCTTTACGATCAACAGCGTCAACAGGTGTGGTAACCAAGGGAGGGGATGTCGGTGGTAGGAGGAATGTGGCAAGTGAAGATAAGACAGCTTCCTAAACCCAAGAAGAGCTTTTAATGGGAAAACCATCGAGTTACCTTCCATCTATACCAAGCAACTCTCTTATCATTTTACCTTATCAGCATATTCTACCCGAAACTCCCGTCTTCTCGTACAAGGGGAGTAACTACCTCAAATTTACAATAGATTGAAGCATTCGCAAACTGCCATCTTCTTCAACGAGAGAGAAAACAACTTTTAAGTATATATCTATAAAAAGGATCTTAAAACAATCGATTCAATATTTATAAATTATGTAGAGAACTAAATGAACTTCAAAAAATCGGTCCGATAAATCGAACAATCTTTCTCACATAGATATTAATACTGATTTTTCGAAATATTTGTATGTCTCCAAATTTATCAATCACGAGGACGTCATCTATATTTCTAGGATAGAAATCCGTTTCAGCCACGACGGAAGAATTTTGGCCTAGTTTCTGACCACATTTTTGCGAACCAAATATCTTAAAATAACTCGTCCGCCTTTAATAAAATTTGGATGGTATAGTCCCATATAAGTTGCAACATTCTGCGAGCTCGCACCAAAGGGAGGTTATTATCATTACCTGGCCACGAATTTGTACATGGACTGCAGGTTATATATAGTTTGTATGTATTGCATAACAATGATTATAAGTTGTAATAATGGCCTAATAAATAAAAAATATAAATTATGTGATGAAGAGATGAAGTGTGAAGTAAGGTGTAACATTATTTAAGTATAAACGATATGGTTAAATTAAATATCAACTTCAATGGACCATAGTTAATAATGACAAATTTAAGTGGTCGAAAACGGACAGCAGAATTTTAATAAGAATATCTAATGGTGATTTAGAAAATAAGACGCTCTAGAGACAGACTACATGTCGCCTCTAGATAAGTTTTGATATTCATAACTTCTACAAAGCTTTTTGATAATTAATTTGTTATGTAGTTTATTTATTACTAATTTACTATTAGAATAATGAAAAACGGAAAGCCTCTCCACAAAAAGATGGTTTATTTCAATTTCATATAACTAGTTTTTGGCCTCTCGGCCATCATCAGTGCCGGTAAAAAGTAAATGAAGAGCCCGATGTTGAGTCACATGAGAGACAAAAAAATGGACTCATAAATGTTTGATTTTTGTCTCTTATGTGAGCCAAGGTCGAATTTTTCCTTTACCTATTACCGGCACTGATGATGGCCGCGAGACTGAAAACTAGTTATGTGGAATAAACATTCATTTTGTGGAGAGGCTTTCCGTTTTTCATTATTCTTTTGACATCAACTCCACTTGCGCTCTTAATCTACTAATTTTACTGTCTTCAAAATCAATTTATTTATAGCTCTTTCATAATATAAAAGCTCAAAAAAATTCTGCTTTTAAATGAGACTACGTAAATACAGTCAACGTAATTCTAAATTAGTTCCAAAGATCGTGAACTTTTTCTCCAATAATCCCATGTTAAAAAAAGTAATAAATTAACCTCTTAATTGCAGATTGTTATTAAAAAAACAAAATTAAATTCGGATAATTGAAAAAAAGGAAGAAATTTATGATTGTTGTTTTTTTTCCCATCCCTTTTTCTTTTCTCCATAATTAAAATTTTTTCTTCTTCCTAATATTCTTATAAATTGCATAAAGTATTATCCTCAGAACCAGGATATTATATTTTTCCTTTCTATAGTTGGCTAAAAAGAGAGAAAAAAATAATAATAATTGAATAAAAAAAAAAAAAAAAAAAAAAAAAAATACATAATGTTTTTAATATACTAAGATTGTAAAATCTTTAATATTAATAGTTTTATTTTTTCTTTTTTTCATTACATTTTTATGTTTTCACTAAAAATATTTTTGGTTAATGCGAATGTACTTTACTTATTTTAATATACAGCGTGTTTACGAAAAAATTAAGGGAGTTAGTTATTCCCAGGACTATTTTAGGAATAATAATTACACCTTAGACGATATTTAGAAAATAGGTTTATTTTGAAGATACTGGGCCAGGTAAGTGATGGACTTAACAGTAAAGCTGTTTTGAAGGCATATTGCGCCTGAACTACAAGTCGTATTGAAAAAAGTTTTATCAGCGGTAACTGATTTTAAAAGATCTACAACATTGGTCCTATGACTTTTTGTCTTATCTCCATTGGTTGTGCCTAAGGTACAGCTAATTTTGATATTTTATTATTTTTCTTCAATTTTATTATTGTGACGTAGTTGAAAGGCCCTTGATTTGTGCATTAAAAATGTGTCATTTGTTGATATTTTGTTTAAAAAAAAATCTTCAACTAATATTTTATATGGATCGGTTCATAAGGACGCTGTATAGCTAGTTCTCCTACTAAAATTTAATAAAGATTGGTTCACGATTACGCTATCTACCTAGCTCTCCTATTAATATTTAATACAGGTCAGGTCACGAGGACGCCATCTATCTAGTTGTCCTACAAATATTTAATATGGGTCGGTTCATGAGGACGCTATCTATCTAGCTCTTCGACTAATATTTAATCTGGATCGGTTTCCAAGAACGCTATCCATCTAGCTCTCCTACTAATATTTAATATAGATCGGTTAACGAGGACGCTATCCATCTAGCTCTCTTACTAATATTTAATACAGATCGGTTCACGAGGACGATATCCATCTAGCTCTCCTACTAATATTTAATACAGATCGGTTCACGAGGACGATATCCATCTAGCTCTCCTACTAATATTTAATACAGATCGGTTCACGAGGACGCTATCCATCTAGCTATCCTACTAATATTTAATACAGATATCAGTTCACGAGGACGCTATCCATCTAGCTCTCCTACTAATATTTAATACAGATCGGTTCACGAGGACGATATCCATCTAGCTCTCCTACTAATATTTAAAACAGATATCGGTTCACGAGGACGCTATCCATCTAGCTCTCCTACTAATATTTAATACTGATCGGTTCACGAGGACACTTTCTATGTAGCTCTCTTACTCTTACTAATATTGTGGATCGGTTCACGAGGACGCTATCTATGTAACTTTCCTATAACTAATACTTATTAACTAGCGATTTGTGATTTAATACGATGTAATTTGGTCGACTGTAATTTTAATCATAGATGAATAATATATAATATATATTATAGCCTTACCTAATTATTACAATTTATAATTTTATCGAAAATATTTTTAGACAGTCATGACAATTTTCTTTTCTTTAAAATATGATACTGGTCTTAATATAGTAGATATAATTTGGATATTTTTTACTTGGATTCACACTTTATGCAGTCTTAAATAAATGCATTTTTATGAAAAATATCTTTTCAATATTTAAAGTAAGAAACCACGTTTTTTATAGAAAAATAATATTATGAAAAAATAAATTTCTGCTCTTTTAAAATATTAGCTCCTTTATCATTTCACATATGTGATTCGATTCCAATATCAAAACATTACAAATTTTAAATTTTATCATATCTCTTACATCGAGCTGTCCCGTATTGTGGAGGTAAAATGAAGCAATTTTTTCCTTCTGTAGCCTGTTTTTTATTAAAAAAAAAACACTAACATTTCTTTTAAAATATTAGCTTTAAAGGAGATATTTATTTGTTTTGTTACATTGCATCATTGCAATTTCTCATTTGTACAATCGATTCATTATTCATCATTTATTGCATAATTTATTATGAAGAAATATCTCCTTTTAAAGCTAAAACTATTTTTGCTTCACAGAAAAACTAACATTCGTTTATTTTATTTTATTTTGAAAATAAAATAAGGTAGTGAATGACGAAGAAGAAAATATAATATAAACTTTATTTTATTATATCTAACCAAAATTACATTTTAGTAAATAAAATTGAAAGAAACGTGTCCTTATCTCTAAATAGATCCTTTTTTTTTCAATTTAGCCCAGAAATGTAGTTTTTATCACAATGACATTATATTTATGAAATTCAATTAAATTATTTTGTTTTAGGGTTTTTAGGTATGTTTCCAAAACAAATTATGTAATGGTTATTTTCTCCCCTATTCTATATACTAAAATTACTTTAATTTAATTTCCATTTATTTCTTCGAGCGACTAACACACTCAAATATATATATATATATATATATATATATATATATATATATATATATATATATATATATATATATATATATATTTCTTTTAGCGAATTTTCAAAGAAAATTACGCTATTGCAATGGCTTCAAAATTTTTGTAATGCGAATTTTTGAAAAATTTTTCCATGGAAATCCGTTTTAGACCATTCTGAATCGATTCCTGAAATTTAACACTTTTTTTATGTATGTATGTATATATGTATGTATATATGTATATATGTGTCACTCCAGACGATATCTCCCCTTGGGATGCACTTAAAAATTTCAAATAAATTTTAAAATGTCAATAATATCAAAAGAAAGGATGAGTTCGTTGGCCAGAATTTTTGGAGTCCATTTAGGGGTCAAATTTTGACCATATAGGGTCAAAAAACGTGTTTTTTCCATTTTACCCCCCTTTTATGTGAAAATATGATAAAAGTGTAAATAACAACAATTACTGTACTCTTAAAGAGCTTTCCAACGACATGCATCTTGAAGGGTAAATACTATTTTGACTTTTGTACCCCGTACCCCTGTGTACCAATTTTTTTTTTCACCCGAGCAAATTCTAAACCAAAATTTTCCTATATTATCATAAGCCAATAAAACGCAGATTTCTTTGAAAATTCGCTCATTAAGTCATGGTGCATGACTGGACTTTTTATAATTTCTTTTTATATAGTAAATATAGAAATGTTCTTATATGTTATTTGATATATATATAAATACTGGAAATATAGAGGCCCGTGGTTCAAATCCCGGCGCTGGAGTGTATTTTTCTCTGTCTGTTTCCCGTAGTTAATAATAATTATAATTTGATTTATATATATATATATAGCTTTAATAAACAAATAAGTCCTTGACCGTAATTATAAACTAACAATTTGATGATTTAATGGTTACAACTTTATAGACCTTCTAACATTTTAACTTATATATTATATAAATAAAATGATAGAACGGAAAGACAATGCTTACTGGAAAGAGTAATTTGTATCAGTAATTACTAATTAGTGATAGTGTTAGTCAAAGTGTGTGTCCTTTCATGCTAGCACCATAAGATAAAGACACAAAGGTTAGTCCTTTCAGACGAGCACCTTAAGGCTCTACCGCCCTTTGAGGTTAGGAAAAACAGTAAAATTAAAATTATACTGGTTCTAAGCAAGATATCAAAAATCTAATCACAGGCTTCATTCCTAATTTTGATTCTGCACAATTTGAGCCCTATTTCAACTTCCTATGATAAATAGTACAGGCGCCATTTTAATACAACGATAAAACTCGGAAATAAGGAATGCCAAGTTGATTTTCTTTTATAATTGATGTAAGGTATGCCCAACCGGAATAAGTGCACTAAATTTAATAGAAATCAATGAATTTATCTGGCCTCCGCAAACGTTTTTCTAAGTGCTTCTCTTCTAGAGTCATGTGCCTTTGAAATATGTAGAATGAAAAGTCGAAATCAAATTTTGACACTTCTTTAGGCTGTTACACCCCTTATAAAAAAAACAGAAGGAAGTAACAATCTAAAGAATATTTATAGAATGTTTTTCTTTAGACTGTTAGCCCCCCCCCCCCCTTGTAAAAACAGAAGTGTGATATTCCTTTGTTCCAAAGTGTATTGGACTAAACACCACTTTGTCGTACGTAATAGTTATATTATATAGACAAAGGAATGGAAAAATAATTATATCCGTTTACATTCTAAACAAAAATATAGAGGAGTAAGAATCTAAAGAAGTACTAACATTTTTGTCCATTAAAATACTTACTACAATTTAACAGTACAGAAATAAAGAATTGAGGCGAAACCCTTCTTAACACATGATTTAATTTCATTAATCCTGTTGCTGTTAAACCGTTTGATGATGTTTACATGTTCAGGTAGGATTGATTTAATCATATTGAAACGTGTAAACAGCAATTCAATTAAATTAATCAACCAAAATTGACGATTGTAAAGTAGTTGAAGTACTTTTAGTTAATCTAATTGATCTGATCTATTAAAAATAGCAGATGGAATTGTGTAAGCAGCGCTTCAAGTTCGTTGCGCCAGTGATTTGATTTAAGAGTCAGTGGCTGGCTAGAAGGTTTTAGCAGAATAGGTTACATTTATATCTATTGATATTTATGTATTTTAATTGTGTATTAAAAGTGTCAGTAAAGTGGAAAGACGATAACACAACAACAATTTTGAACTTACTGAGGGATAGACCATGCTAGTGGAATACAAAATGTCTGGGGTAAAAAAAAGTAGTGTGGGTGGGGGGTGTCTGGGGAGTATAAACAAAGTTTAGCAGGTTTTATCCCATTGTTGAGTACTGCCTTTGAATTGTTGGTGCTTCAAGAGACAGTTGATAATTAAATTGTTCTGCTGATATTCTCAAATTGTTTTTAAACATTTAAGTGTCCTTTCATTTCCACTCATTTAAAAAAGTTATTCATACATCCATTGGGTTTCATCTTTTCATCCAAACAATCACCCACCATCGTCGCATTTCAGTGTTCAGCTTCTTTTCCAATAATAGTATGAGCTACTAAGTGCTAGCCTCAGTGGCACAGGCTATTCCGACACGAATAACTTCCCATGCATACGATTTTCGAACTGGATAATTGGACGGATTCAATTTGGTTGATAAGTGAGACCAATTCTTCAAACAGTGTAATCAGTACAGTCATTCGATAAGATTGATTTTAATCATTTCAATCATACTGATCAATCAATTTTAAACATGTATACTTACTTTTAGCTCGGCGAGCGAAACGACTGCGCATGCTTCTGCATCCTAGATAATGGCTACAACTCTTTCCACCCGGATGATTCGAGGTAGTTGCGTTAAAACAATGTGAACGAACCCGTATATGATTGATACCGAAATCAGATAATGACTCCTACATGAACCTTTTATGAGTTTCCTGCCAAGAGGAAATCTACATCCCAGGATAGGAAATAAGGTGCAGGCAGGAACAATTTTTGTTTTATAATCTATATATATAAAATTAAAGTTTTGTCTGTACATTGGTCAGAATTGAAAATTTTTTGGATACTTTTTCATTTTGGACATTCCAAAAACCGAATCCGGCCTTAACTTTTTTCGTGTATGTATGTGTGTCTGTCGCCCCAGTCAGACTTTATAGGCGCAAAACTGGCTAAATGAAATCGATTAATTTTTTTCAAGGGTGAGCGCTAACATGTTGCGCAATTTGTAGGCTTGGTTTCATCTAAAAATATTGAGTAGAACCAAAGTTATTAACAATTTTATAAAAAAAGTATATACAACAAAACCCAAAAAAATAGGTTGACCCGCCGTAAACAAACCCCACAGATTCGCTATTCAAAATGTTTGGGTACTTCTAGACCACCTAGAGACTTGCGGTTTTTTGCGTTTGGTCGGAAATTGGCCTAACCCCATTGAAAAATTCCGGAACGTTAAAAAAATATATCCCCCCCCCCCAAAAAATTAAAGATGGCGGACGCACTTTAAAGTTTTTAGAGGCTTATTGTGGCTAAACGGTAAGTTGTATCGACAAGCTGATTGCGCCAGCGGTAACTAATTTTAAATAGAGCTAATTTTTTTTTTTTTTTTAAAAGAAATTTCACTTTGAGCGCTTATGGCGTCCGCAATTGTCGACCGATTTAATTTCTGATTGGAGTGCTTAAACCTCAAACTAATGCTCTTTAAATCAAGTTTTTATTATTTTACTAATTGTTCCTATAACTAGAGTTATTAAATATTTACTGGTGCAACTGCCGTATTGAATGAAGAGGCTGGTAATTAAATAATGCACCATCATTGTTGATGATTGTTCAATGATTTCCCAGTCTAATTGGTTTTTCTACGTTTTTTTCTTATTCATTATACCTTTTTTTTTTTAGCATTGTTAGTTATTACTACATTACTTAGTTTCTATTGGCTATTTTTAAAATATATAGATAGAATCCAAACTATGATTTGGAGAGTATTATATTCTTAGTAATGGAATTAATGAAGTGTAATATAGTCCTGATTTTATTCCTAGAAGGCTTTGGAAACAAAACTATTTAGGAATTTAATTTAATTGCTAGGCCTACATAATTATAGGAAACATAGCCACTAATACCTAGCATGAGCCCCGCGCGGAGCGCGGGGTGAAAGCTAGTATAATATAAAACTAAAATTAACACTCGGTTTTTAAAAAGTTCGGCTTATTTGACTGAGGTCTTGCGGTAATCAAACATATATTATACGGTTTTTATTATTCAACCACTCAAACAAAAACTCTCGTCACAAATTAAACTTAGAGCGTTTCAATACATTGACACACAAATGTATACAGCAAATGCATTGAGAATACTACATAGAAGTTTAGTATAATTTAATCAACATAGCAAATAATTATGATATAAAAGGTCGTACCTCAATAAACTCGTAAAATTGAACTCAAACAAATTTTTCTTAAGATGTAAAAGATGTCACACTTACTTAAAGTTATATACTTATTTTCTCACATACATACGTAATGCACTACTTCCCCACAAATAAACAGTGCAGTTTAGAGGGTGTGCAATGACTTAACTGTCGCTAGAATTAAAGGCGTGTATGGGCAACAGAAATATTCGATTAGGGATGACGAAGGTTGTATAATAATGAGTGAAAGACTGCGGCAAATAATGTCTCAGTTGTTTCATAATCTTAATAGGAGTTGGAAACTAACGTTTAATAATATCTAGGAGGATAAAAAGAAATAAAACTGACAACCAGCCGAGAGGAAACGAGAATTTCAGCATTGTTTTATATCTCAGATCTTGGGTTATCTCACTAACAGGCGAGAGCAAGGTCTAGTTTAACTCCGCAAGATGGTCTATTCAAGAAAAGAAAAATAAAATTTTATCCGGTAGGCACTGAGCCAGATCACAATCACTGCTAATTCGTAACACCACACTTAACACCCCTATCTACTAAAGGTCTACTAAAGGCGACGAGCTGCTAAACAAAATAAGGAAAAATTCAACGAAAGCACATTTAGAAATGAAATTCTATCCAAAGAATACAAAATAGTCCTTGGCGTCGCTTATATAAAATTAATTGCTGGATTCCCATTTTTTGCTAAAAGTGTGTTACATTTAATGTATTTTAGGATTCTGTACGAAGTAAAAAAAATATCTTATATAACGGCTCTATCTGTCAGTCTGTCTATCTCTCTGTCTATCCATTGGTGTCTGTCAAAAGGTATTGAAGCGTAAAAAAAGAATATTCAACTATTGAAATTTTACACTTAATATTTTCAAGATGGCGGCCAATATGGCGGGTGACTAAAAAATGACATGTTATACATTAATTTAAAGGTCTTAAAGAGTAGAAAATGAATATGCAACTATTAAAATTTTACGAGGCCTGGGTGGCTCGGAGGCGCTCACCATGCGATAAAGCAAGTTAAGAAGCTTCGAGCCAGGTCAGAAGGTGACCGCAGCTCTGGGTTCGATTCCCGGACCAGGCCCCCCGCTCAATGTCCACCCAGCATTGTTTAAACAAATGGGAAGCTCCTCGAAAGAGTGGCGACACCAGGTTGCGGCCTGGGAACCATGATGATGACACTCCTGGTATTAAAACTAGGAGGGGAGTCATGGTTAACGACCATATCGTCACACGAGTGTGTGAAGATTTCGGTCCCTAACCCGGGTATGTTCTGTGGGCCCACCTAAGTGGCCTGCGTCTTCGGGTGTTAAAGCCCCCCGGAAAAAAAAAAAAAATACAATTATAATTTTAACTCAATTGTACAGAAACCTGCGATTATCGCCTCGCTTACTTACGTGAAGCGCGGCTTACTTGTCTTTTAATTTGATGGGTTTATAAACTATTCCGTCAAGAAACATAAAAGTTGTATTACACAGAGTTTCATTTAAACCTTCCACCTTATTTGAAGGTTGAAACTTATATGATGGGACTAACAGTAAGCTAATTATGACCTACCATCCAAATTTCATTAAAATCGGCAAAGCGGTTTTTTAATATATGTTGACCTCAAAATTGTTGAACGATCGACAGGTCGAAAGACAGACAGGAGACCAAAAATGTTGCATGGTGTCTCAAATGGATTTCTACCTTGGAATTTGTGAGATATAAAAAAACGTTCGTTCTTCAGAACGATCAAACAGCTTCCGTAACCTTCGGTAAGCTTAAATGCAAAAGAAAGTGGGGGGAGGGCAGGGAGTTATTAAATAAATTAGACAAACATAGGTCGTAGATGCAAAACATCATTAAAGTCCGCGGAAGGCGGCGAGAAAGCTTTGCATGCTACAGTAATTTGTAGATTATTTTAGTGCAAGTGCAGATCGGTTAATTAAAACAACAATTAAAACAGAAATAATTTGAATTTCACTTCCAATTCAGTGAATTTACTAATCATAAGTTGAATTGATCGGAAATTGGTTTGGATAAAATATTTGTAATTGGAGTTTAGCAGTAAACAGAAGATAAGTGAAGTCTACATTTTGCTCTTATTCTGAACGTAACTGAAGAATAATTGCCAATTAATTTACTCAATTTTCTAGCTGAATTCATACTATTTTTAAGCTTATATACGTACTCTGAGTATATAGTAATTTAGATGGATTGATAGATAAATCAGCATAGCTAACACTTCAGTGTACCAATTTTTATGAGTTTCATACACCATTGGAAATTGTTCTAATTTGATAGGGTTCTCCGAAAAGGCGCCACAATCCTTCTTGCTAAATAAACAATCTTTTGTTTGCTTAAATCAACGTTTTTACATTTTTTTGTCCTCCTTATACGAAATGGAAATATGAAAAAAATTCTGGCTGCTTTCCCGAAAAGACTAAATGACTCCGCATTGGAATCTCTGCCTCCATTCAGACTATGTTAAAATGGAAAAGAAAGATATTTATATTCTAGGGATGTGTAGCAGAGAGGATCCCTACAGCTACAAATTCGCTCTCTGGTTGATAATGAGGAAGTAAATAGAGAATTGTTGGGGTCGGAAGGGTGAAGTTGCTAGAGACTTGCCGACTAAGATTTATGAAGATTAAAAGCCCCTCTCTCTTACCAGATCCTCACAGGAAGGAGAGAAAGCTAAGAGACAATACCGCAGAAGCAGATAGTACGAGAACAGATAGTATGGGCCTAACAAAACAAGGATATCACGATGTAACAAATGCAACAACAGCGAAACCTCCTAATGATGTAGAAACTAATAAGGACAACGTGGCAAATAAGCATACTGGAAGTGAAGCCTTAACGTAAAAACATTTTTAACAAGGGTATAAATCATGCCAAATGTTTCCCAACGATTAAGATTTAAACTGTTTCATTTCTTTTGGAAAGCATGCAACCAATTTATCACCTTTTTTTGGACGGATCCAGAGAATTGATGAGAGAGAAGAGGAAATCAATCAAAAGTTTAAAAGAAATCAGTCATCAAACGGAAAATGCCCATGATTAATTTCAATCAAATGAGGATTAAGTTCAAGGTAAGGGTTCAGGTTTTATTTATTTCCTATTCTTTTTATGTAAGAGAATATTCGTAGACTATTTTTATATTGGTATGGATGATCATTCGAGTCACATGATTAGGAGAAAAGAAATACGCTTCCCCACACAAAATAACTTTAGTACAAAGCTGGCTTACCAACTAGGTAGATCATGGGTCATCTTCGACTTTTCAGATATATTCAGTGTTCCGGAAAACAACTTTTGTTTCTTTTGTCCAGATCATCAAGGAATATCAAGCTTCTGTATATAAAAGTGATAATATACCTACTATAAAGTAGCCTAATATAAAGTACTAAGGCAAAGACTATTTCTTTGTCTAATTTTCATACCCACCAAGGTCATGTCAACTTTGCAATGAAATAGGGGTGTAACAAAAACTTCTTCATTTCTATAATCGTTATAACATTATTACAGGAATCATATTAAAGTTAAGGTATTTCTTTAGATTATTACTCCCCTACGTTGCTTTAGAATAAAAATGACTAAAAAAATCCATAAAAGCGTGAACTTACCTGTTTAAAACTGAAATTTATAATACTTTGAAATAACACACAGAATAATGCATCATCGGCAAGAAAATTATCACCATAAGGAAACAAAAAAATAAAATAAAATAAAATAAAATCATAAAATTCCCATCATATTATCACACTATATATTTAGACTAAATATAATAATCTTAGTTTTATGACTAATGCAGCCTATTTTGAGTTTTATGTCTATTTTGATATTTTATCTTTGTTATGATTAAATTAAATGGAAGAAAAAATGGTTTTAATTTATTTTTTGTTATTAATTTTTAGTAATTTTGATTTTGAATCATTGTTATGATCAAATAGAAGACAAACTGTTCATAATATTTATATTGTTTGTAAATGTAATTGCACATCAAAAACTAGTTTAATTTTATTTTTATTTCGGATCTTGTACCGGTGAAACCAATGTTATATTTACGTATTATTATCTTGTAAGCAACTCATTGTAACAAGCTGAAAAGCTTATATACAATACAATTTCTATTCTATTCTATTCTATAAAAGTTAAGGTACTTCTTTAGATTATTACTCCCCTACGTTGCTTTAGAATAAAAATGACTAAATAAATATTAAGAAAAAGGGATGTTTAGTCCAATGTACTTTGGGACAAAGGAATATTCAACTTCAGTTTTGATAATGGGAGTAACAGTCTAAAGAAGAACATTCCGTACACCTTCTTTAGATTGTTACTCCCTCTGGTTTTTAAGGGGGGTAACAATCTAAAGAAGTTCCAAAGTTAAAACCTATTATTCGTACACGCTGGATTATAATATATGCATATACTTAAGTGGTTCTTCTACAAAAGGTTGTTACTAAAAGTACAAAAAGTTTTGCAAACACAACTTATGTAATTATCAAGAAGTCGTAATAAAAATTATAAAGATAACGTAATTTCTTGTTCTAAAAATCTGTAATATGTTTAATAGAACAACACATAAATGAAGCAACTTTTCTATTTGCGATTTCTCAAATTTAAACATTTTTTTTATCTTACGGAATACGTTTAAAAAGATCATGAGATCAGAAACAGGTAAGAAAACAAAACCAATCTACCAAAAGATTCATCAACAAAAGACATCTCCTTTCTTCTATCAATTGTTGTTATAAAATTAAAAGGTGGAAAGAAACTTTTTTTTCTTATTTATTTTCAAACCAAATAGGAAAATTGCGGGAATAAACCACTCCTAAATAAATCCCCCAAAATTGCCTCTTCCTTTTTTTTTTATTTATTTCCTCTTAATAAATGAAACCAATCGAGTATATTTTTGGCCGAGAATCAAAAACCCCACGAAGTTTTCCGAAGCGAAAATAAATTACAACTTCTCTTTCGACAGGAGTAAAAAACCTCTCGAAAATAAAAATAAAGTTAATTCATTAAAAAAGAATACATATTATATATATATATATATATATATATATATATATATATATATATATATATATATATATATATATATATATAATATATATATTTATATAAGGGTTTCCAATTTTTTAATTAACGACCCCTTCAACACTTTATTTATATATTTTTTTTTAAAAACAATATATATTTAAAAAAATATATCCATATATTCATAATTAATTACGGTAGTAATAAGTGAAGAAAAATGTTTATTTTATCAACTTTCAATAAGTTAAATTATTTGATATATAAATAGTAAATTATGTATATTGGTTGGAACAGATACATTTTTTTCCAATTTAATTTATTACGGTGAAATATAAAAATTGAAAGCAATATATAATTTTTTGTACCTTTGATTTAAACATATATTTTTCTTATTTATTATTCTTTTTTTAAAAAAAAATACATATGGAGACTTTGTATAGATGCAGTGTATCTCATATATATATATATATATATATATATATATATATATATATATATATATATATATATATATATATATATATATATGACAAAATAGAAAATACAATCTTCATTAGCCTCAAAGGAATACGTAAAATATTTTCAAAATGAATTAGACTCGGAGAAATTGCTATGTGTTACTTTTAGAAGAAAAGGTAAATTCTCAACGTGAAATCTCGCCAGAATAACTTAATTTTTAGAGAATACAAAAGAAACTGTATCTTTACGTAAAATAAACAAGTATCATTTTACATGTAGAGATAATTTCTCTGACATAAATATGACCTTTTTGAACGCTCTTATTCCAGGAATAATTTTAAGAGGATTAACAGGCAACGAAAACCCCTCGAGTACTGAAAGGGAACTTTTGTTCGGATGTTCTAAAAGAAAATTATATTGAACATATTGTATAGGACATAAATCGAAAACCAACAAACCTATAGTTGGTACTCCTGTCATTTGAAACGAGGTTCAGAAAATTTTAAGAAACGCTAAGAAGTTAAAAGGTACCAAATACTAAATACAGCATGAGGTACCAGCGAAGACTACAAATCATACGAGGATGACTGCTATCCTTGCGGAAACAAATTCTTAAACTCAATGCAGATATCCGAGTTATAGCATGACAACCGACACAATGTTTGAAGACAATGTATCGATGGAAGATAACATTGGACTTGCTGCGCTAACTGATCAAATAAAGTGTACATTGGGATTACTTTTGAGAATAAAGTCGGGTTTTCTGCAATTACTGATCAAGTTAAGTTTACATTTGGATTACTTTTGAGTATAAAGTCGGGTTTTCAGCTCTTACTGATCAAGTTAAGTTTACATTTGGATTACTTTAGAGAATAAAGATGGACTTAATGCGCTTACTGATCAAGTTAAGTTTACATTAGGATTACTTTTGAGAATAAAGACGAACTTGCTGCGCTGACTGATCAAGTTAAGTTTCATAGGCATAACAAAAAGAGCTCATTCAAAATCACCTCGCGACAACTCTTGACATGTGAACATTAGATTAGGGTTATACATAGAGGTAAAAACATTATTTAGGGTGAAGTGGGCTGCTGAAAAACAATGTCAGGTAATCATTGCAACCATGTCTGAAATTGTGTTAGTTTAAAAAAAAAAATGTACCTGAAAGGAATCTACATTATTACTGCAGTTTATTTTCAGCATATTTAATTATGATGCATATAATAATTAATGCGCATTTAATAATTACCCATTTTACAAGTAGTATTCAAATTTTATATTTTTTAACTAATAAATTATCTCGGACATGTTGTTTTTTTCAAAAAAAAGTAGTTAATTTATATTGCGAACAATAAATAACAATTACTTTTCACGCCAACTCAAAATTTCTATTAAAAAAATAAGTATAATAATATAAAAGTAAAAATCAAAAACTTTGTTAGCAATTATACGAGAAAAAAAAAAAATCTAAAATTAAAAAAAAAAAATCATTCCTTAATAACAATTGTTCTTATAATTAAAAAAAAAATGTTAGAGGTTGGATATTTAAAAAGCAAATTTTATTTCGGGTGTTCTTTTATTTCTACTTCTTCCCGAATGAGAAAGAATTGGGAGGAGGAATAAACCCCCTCATTATCATTTTTTCCATTAGCCAAAGTTGTCAGGAAGAAGGGGGAGGGATTCCACAGAATTCCCAAGGTTTTTAAGAGAGAGGGGGGCGCAATTACGTAATCCATTCTGAGATTGGTTAATCTAAAAAAAAAAGGGTAACAAGGAATAAAGGGGTGAAGAAGGGGATGAAATAAATGATTTCCAATCACAGGAACACGGCCTTCGAAGAGAAGGGGTTGGAATCTGAATTTTTATCGTCCCCCCCCCCCCCCCCCATAACGTTGTCCTGTAGATTTTTAAGTAATGCAAATTTTAATTGAATGAACCCTCTCCTTTTCTACTTCCTTTAACTTCTTTAAGGGGTTTCTCTTTTTTTTAAGGTTTATTTTTGGAATAGAAATTCTTCTTTTTACTAGGGATAAAAAGGGATTTTAGGAATATTTTCATGTATAACAAGAAAGTATATGGTTAAACTCTATGTTTAAAGATTAACTTAAATAAATTATCCATAAAATAAAAGTAAAGAAAGTAAGAAGAGTGAATAAAGTTAAGTCTTTTTAAAACTAGATTAAATCTAAACTTTACTAAAAAAAAATTAAGAAATAGTCCCAATAGAGAATAGAAATAGAGTCCCAATATTATTATAATCGGGGTACTTTTCAACAAATACTTTTATAATGAACAGAAGTAAAAATGAAATAGGAAAAGCAGTTTCTATAACAGATTCTACCAACTTTGTGAGGTATAAAACGTGTGTAGTCAAACCTTCTTTTTTTTAAAAAAAAATTCTTATAAGATTGCGAAAAAATGTCAAGAGCGCAATTGGAAATTAGTGTAAAAGCAATAAAAGTTTAAAGAATTTAATATGAGCCCTGCATGGGGGCGATCATCATTGCGGAGTCGCAAAATGTATGTTCTGACTAACATGAATATCTAGTTGAATTCGCACTTTCAGGTCTTTTATTGTTGCTGGGCAAGTCTCAAAAACCTCCTACTTAAGATATCCCCACAGAAATAACCATAAGAGCTCAGGGTCAGGGCTGGTCATCGTGGATGCCAAGAACATCCCCATTCCTACTGATGGTCAACGTGGATGCCAAGAACATCCCCATTCCTACTGATGGTCATCGTGGATGCCAAGAACATCCCCATTCCTACTGATGGTCATCGTGGATGCCAAGAACATCCCCATTCCTACTGATGGTCATCGTGGATGCCAAGAACATCCCCATTCCTACTAATGGTCATCGTGGATGCCAAGAACATCCCCATTCCTACTGATGGTCATCGTGGATGCCAAGAACATCCCTATTCCTACTGATGGTCATCGTGGATGCCAAGAACATTCCCATTCCTACTGATGGTCATCGTGGATGCCAAGAACATCCCCATTCCTACGGATGAGGCCGTTAGTAAAGTTGTTGAGGGTTGGCAGAAACCTGTTTAATAGTTAAGACTTTTTTTTAAATAGTCTGCCAATTAGTGTGGCAGTGTGGCACATAGCTTCCTAACGTCCTATTTCATACAAATTCATGATTTTATACCCTATTTGTCAAATTTATTTAATCCAACCCCCCGATTTTTAAATCTGTCAAAATTGTTTTGTTTTTTTTACAAGGCAAAGTATCAAATTTAGCAAAATTTAAAGTGAGCAGACTAATCTGGGGCTATCTGGTGGCTACTATCGACAAACCATCCAAATTTAATAAAAACCGAAGAGTACTTTTGAAGATATAGGTGTAAATAAATGTATGTTTAAAGGCATGTGGAAGGGCGCAAAAGGTTAAAACTTACATGGGACCAACAATGGGCTAATTATGACCTACCATACAAATTTCATTAAAATCGGACGTATAGTTTTTAAGATATGTAGGTTAAAAAATAAATTGAGCGACAGATAGACATGGAACATAAAATGTTTCCTGATGTCTGAAATGCATTTCTAATTTCTTTTCTCTGCAATTTTTTAAATCGGAGACATAAAAAAATGTTCGTTTTTCAGAACGGATTTTTGAAACTGGAGGCATTAAAAAATACGTGTGGTGTCGCGGGACACCCGGTAGGAACGAAGTTCCTTACATTTTTCATTATATATAAATTTTAAAATCACACTGCTAAGTACGTATACATTGCTAACTACTTATACATGGCGGAGTTAGAAAAGAGACAAAATTAAAAGTAACGAACTGTTTTGTTTGTACCTGGCAGAGTTAAGGCAAAATTAAAAGAAAATCATTATTTGTATAATTAAAGCAAGCGTCTTACTATAAATATATATTAAATATAAGAAAAAAGTTGATCATGATGAGTTTATAGTGAAAGAGTATGTTTGTTAAAGGAGTTTGGATTGAAATACGACTGTTTTCTACCTACCCGGCCAATTAATTTAAAATATTATCAAATATATCTCTTCCCTACTCTACAGCTTCAGCTTGTATCAGGGTGAAATTTTACAGGATTATATTTTTTTTATTTACAAAACAAAGTGACATTTTTGACATATATAACAAAAATAATCAAAACAAGTCATCACAGGCACAACAGTCGGAACAGGCTTCCTTAATAACATTTTCCTGTTTTTTAAAGCTTACGTTTACGCGAGCGTTGCGTGTGAACGCTTGGGCGGATAACGTTTTCCGACGAACTTTTTTTTAATTCACTCCCGGGCTCCAGAACGTGCCATAAGGAACTTCGTTCCAAAAAAAAACAACAAATTTACGATAACCTTTTGTTTGCTTAGTTACCTTTAGTAAGCTCAGAAACAAAATATTGTAAAAATTCACACAATTTTATTATTAAACATGTACAGTTCCCGACAAGTCAAAAAAAAGTATGTTGTACAAATAATAACAAGAGAAGAGATACTTATAATTTTTCGTAGTTTTGAGTGTAAATACATATATTTTTAGCACTTCAAATACTTTTCAAGAGAAGTTTTGAAGAGACCCTTAACAAAATACACAGTGTACACGAGTAAATACATGGAGAGGCAACAAAATAACACTGACCACTAGCTTTTCATATTTTTACAACTTCGTGTCTCTGACTTACCAAGTTCAATTGTTAAAATATATTTTAATATTTTCCGCCGAAGTACCGGCCCCTAAAAAAAACTTATATTTTATGAGTTAACATTATTTAAACAATATCTCTCAACTTCATATTATTTTATCACTTGTTTTTCTTTTTTTTGTACTTTCAGTATAAAAAGTTTCAAATTATTTTTTGAACTCTTTTATTTAATTATGTTTATTTATTTTTTAGGTTTCATGGTAAGAAGTACTAAAGTTTTTTTGTTTTTGTTTATTTTATTAAATATTGTTTACTATTGCATTTCGGTTCTTTTTTATTATTATTACTGGTCTTATATTACTTTGCTTTGTAAGTTTCATCGCACATTTTCGTTTCCCCAATTTTGAACCCTTTCCCGTGATTCAATCTTCCCCAAATTTTGCACATAGATACAACTAAGGTAAAGAATACAGAAACCAAAAAAAATAAAAACAAAAACAAAATGGCGTCAAATATATTTGCTTTTTAAGTTTCATCGCACACCTATTACCCCAATTTTGAACCACTTATCGTCATTCAATCTTCCCCAAATTATGCACATAGATACAACTAAGGTGAAGAATACAGAAACAAAAAATAAAAAATAAAAATAAGACCAGTTTTGAAAAATTGCATTTTTCTATTAATTATATTAAACAAATTCTTTAATACAATTATTACCTTAATATTTAAATAATCATGTCATTTGGAAAATGCCCATGGTTTAAATGGCCATTAAGTAACGAACGACGTTTGGAAATCAGGTACTTTTCTCATTGTTAGGTTTACTTGTGTTACCATCTGTTGTTCTCCATTGCTATTTATATAAGCTGCCCCCGAACGAAACCGCACCACTTTCAGGGCCTTTTAGGAAATTTGTCGCTAAGCAAGACCTAATATTAAATTGAGAAAAATCTTTTAATTTTTAGATATTTCCTGTAATCTTATTAATGGCATTTTGGGGGCAGTACCTCTCCCCATTACTATCTTTAACACCTGTTGTGGCACATTACTATTCATGTTTCGTTCTGAGAAGGACGGTTCAGTTTGTTTGGCTACTATACAGGGTGTACCCGAACAAAACTCCATCTTTACCTCCTGTTGTGGCAGATTCCTATTCATGGTTCGTTTTGAGAAGGACGGTACAGTTTAGTTTGGCTACTATACAGGGTGTACCCGAACAAAACTCCATCATTACCTCCTGTTGTGGCACATTCTTATTCATGGTTCGTTTTGAGAAGGACGGTACAGTTTAGTATGGCTACTATACAGGGTGTACCCGATCAAAACTCCATCTTTACCTCCTGTTGTGGCACATTCCTATTCATGGTTCGTTTTGAGAAGGACGGTAAAGTTTAGTTTGGCTACTATACAGGGTGTACCCAATCAAAACTCCATCTTTACCTCCTGTTGTGGCACATTCCTATTCATGGTTCGTTTTGAGAAGGACGGTACAGTTTAGTATGGCTACTATACAGGGTGTACCCGATCAAAACTCCATCTTTCCTCCTGTTGTGGCACATTCCAATTCATGGTTCGTTTTGAGAAGGACGGTACAGTTTAGTTTGGCTACTATACAGGGTGTATCCGAACAAAACTCCATCTTTACCTCCTGTTGAGGCACATCACTATTCATGGTTCGTTCTGAGAAGGACGGTACGGTTTAGTTTGGCTACTATTCAGGGTGAACCCAAACAAAACTTCATCTTTACCTCCTCTTGTGGCACATTCCAATTCATGGTTCTCAGAAGGACGGTACGGTTTAGTTTGGCTACTATTCAGGGTGAACCCTAACAAAACTTCATCTTTACCTCCTCTTGTGGCACATACCAATTCATGGTTCTCAGAAGGACGGTACAGTTTAGTTTGGCTACTATTCAGGGTGAACCCAAACAAAACTTCATCTTTACCTCCTCTTGTGGCACATTCCAATTCAAGGTTCTCAGAAGGACGGTACAGTTTAGTTTGGCTATTATACAGTATACAGGGTGAACCCGAACAAAACTCTTCACCACTTCAGGATCTTATAGGAAATGTAACACTAAACAAATGAGTTCCTACACACTGCTTTGTTGTTTCTCGTGTTTTGATGTTCCTTCTTAAAATATCAAAAACTATGCTGCTTACGCAAATGCTAGACACAAATATTTTATATTATCGGATTCTGGGTTGAATAAAACAAATTCTAGCTCTTTAAACCAATACCCCTGATATTTAGCAAACATTTTAAGTTTTTACGTCCCAGTTACTTAAGTTGGTTAACTAATACGATGAACTCAATAAACGCTCTATTCCTTAAACAATTTAGATTTAAATTTTAAATCAAAATTTGGTTGTACAGAGGTAGAATTGGTCTCATTAAAAAATGATGGTCTCATTCATTCATGATGATCATGATTGATGATGTGGAATTCGGTGCTTTATACAAGGTTTGCTTCGTAGTGGTTTCAGGTAAGAAGCGTAGAATCGATCATTTTAAGGATAAAATTGTGATTTTTAATACTTCGCAAATGTCTTAAAAACGAAGCTGTTTGTTTTTTTAAGCGTTAAATTTCCTAAAACAAAACGCAGTCCTAAAGTGGCGCAGTCTCGTTTGGAGACACCGTATATAGTAGCCTAACTAAACCGTGCCGCTCTTCTCAGAACGAGCCATGAATAGGAATATGCAACAACAAGTATTAAAGATAGTGATAGGAAGATGAACCTGCTCCCCAAATGTCATTAATAAGGTAATGGAAAGTTTCTAAATTAAAAGATCTATTACAATTCATCATTGTAAAACATTTTCTAAAAATGATGAAGCTAATAATTCATCAGTAAATACCATTCAATAATCGCAGTAATCAACTCTTAAAGAATTATTTCACACACATTCGGCCAACTCATGCTGCACAATTGCAGCATTTATTCAACTCCTAAAACCTCTAGCATTCATTCTTTAACTCCTAAAATATCCTGAAGTGGTGCAGTTTCATTCGAAGACATCCTGTATAGTAGCCTAACTAAACCGTACCGCCCTTCTCAGAACGAATTATGAATAGGAATGTGCCACAACAGGAGTTAAAGGTAGTAATGGGGAGAACTACCTGCTCCCCAAATACCGATAATAAGGTTAGGAAAGTATCTAAATTAAAAGATCTATTTCAATTCTTTATTTCAAATCATTATTCAATTCTAAAAATGATGAACCTTAATAATGAATCTGTATTCAATAAATGCAGTAATCAACTCTTAAAGATTTCCTTTTCACACACATTCAGCCAACTGATCCTGCACAATTACAACACTCTTTCTAAACTCCAATTCTGGTCAGGTTTAACATTATTGGTAAGAAGATATGTTATACGTTGTTAACAACTTAAAACAAAATGTAAAAAACTTATTTTGGAATCTAAAACCAACAAAGTTGAAAGAAGTAATAAGGAAAAGAAGAAGTGAGGAAGAAAACCTAGAAATACAGAAATTCAATAACACTCTTCTATGAAATTCTATTTGTATGAAAAACAATATCTAATACTAAAACTTTAGCAAGGAGAACAAAGAAAGATAAAAAAACAAACAATAAAAACTTACGTAGTATAAAGATATCTTTTAGGATAAAAAGAAATAAGAAAAATAATAATAAACATCTCTTTTTTCAAAAATAAAAGAAAGAACAAATATTTAAGAAAAAAAAAAAACAAAAGAAAGTTTTTACAATAAAAGTCGATAAGTTGTTTTTAGTTCTTTCGTTTTCAACTATGATCAGTGAAACTCTTAACACTGGCGGTGTAAAGCTAAATTCCACAAAAACTACTTCTACAATAAAGTGATAGAGCAGGAACATCTCTTTAAAGATGAGTCTACAATAGATGTGTATTCTGAGAAGAGAATAAAAGAAAATACTGCAAAAGGTCTTTTTTAAACTGAATGAAAAACTGTGTCATATAGAATAACAAAAGATTGTTTTAGACAAGACTTTTGAGTTCGAGTATAAAACATACATATATACATAACAAAAAGTACATTTTTAGTCGTTTCATTTAAGTTTACAATAGGTGTGAACAATATCAATGATAAAAAAAGAAACGTGAAGTCACCCGTGGTTCCATGATGGACGAGGGAGGAATGTTACGAGATAGTAGCGCCATATCTACTGCTAAACTTACTTTCTTACTGCACTACTTACTTACTTACTTCATACTTAAGGCGGAAACACACTACATAACGTGACGTGATAATAGTCTAGCTGCAATGTATACAAACCTTACTAAATCAGCACCGCACACTTTTTTCGTGACGTGATGGTAGTGTGTTCCGTTCTTTCTTAGTAAGAATCAGGGTGGCTCCCTCACTACTAGACTCTTCACTACAACCATACTCTTTCTACATTACATTATGGCCTTGTGGATGAAATTACTTACCACGTCTGCTCCACCATCAATGAATCAAGAACAGCACGAGATTGTGGATTCGATCCCTCGCCGTGATGCTCTGATTTATATAGCTCACATATGATCACACCATACTCGCTTCGGTCGTACAATGTACAGAGGTATGATGTGTGAAGTGACTGGAACTCTCTACCACAGGGCTAGTAACAGGGGCCTACTTAAATGATGGCCTAGTTGTTAGATTCGAACAAGTGGTTCATCCTACCCATCTAGTACTAGGACCCTACCACTACTACTAAGTTCTTTCACGTTGAACAGGAAAGTTTAATAGCTACAGAAGGTTAATTCCCGGGGTCATTCATCCAACGTGATAGTCCAGGAGATCCAGCATGAAAAAACGTGTCTGACAAACATCAAGCTAGAATTCGGTATTCGGTTTACAAGTTAATTGTTTAGTGCTCTTTAAGAATTCGTCGGCTAAGTTCGTCTGCGGGACATAGCTTGGCAATAGGCATTTGAAAAAACAAAAGGTGGAATGCGGCCATTTCATCCCCCATGAAAATCAAAATATCATCTTGGTGGACAATGTGATTATGATCATGAGACCTAAATTAGTCATTAGACTATATATCAGGTTGATTTTAGTGTGTAACTTGATAGGTGACCACTTTGATTAAGAGTAATATCTGAATAACTAACCTATCAAGTGACAAACTAATATCAACTTGATTTTGAGTGAAGTGATACATTTTATAATAGTTGAAAAGGAGACGTCTGATACGTGTAGTTAGTGGAATAGTAAGAATGCAGGGTGGCTCCCTCACAATTAGACTCTCTACTACAAACATACTGTTTAACTATCAACTTAACATGCTAATTTATTTTCTCAATACTCAATACATATTTATTACTAGGTATATGCTCGGTTTTAATGATAAGGCCACACGATGCCTAGTGAACCTAGAAATAAATTATTAAACCTAGTTAAGACTTATTAAACCTACTTGAACTGTACAATCAACTATTCTATATAATATACAATATTAACAATATATGAGGCAAAATAATGCCTCGTTAACAATAAAGCTTTAGAAGGAACAGTATAGAAGGTTTTGCTAGGTTATCAAGGATAACTAAGCCGAGACCACGAAACCAAAGGTTGGTAGCAGGAACATATGTGGTTTAGAAGTACAAGCAGTTTGTTCTAGTAACCTAACACTACGAAGACCACATTCCTCATTAGACATAATCATCAAGGAAACCTAAATCTACTACCCTTTAAATCTCGTAACAGCTAGAAAAGGATTTTCCTAAACTCTTAACTTCAAACTAACAAAGAGTAATTAAAGTGGATTTAACAAGCTTCTAGTATAAAAAAACACATGTCGACTTCTTTTAAGTGTGTTTTAAGCGTTCTTGCAGTAATAGTTTTGGAAGGGATACAGACAAACGAAAGAAAAAGAATCGATCGACTCTTCTAATGGCAAGTTTAATGTCAATTCTACTAGATCCAGAGTATACGAAGAATCTCATCTTGTTACCCTAACGATCACAAAAGCTAATTAGGAACTATAATTAAAACTAAACTTTCTCTGCATGTTAAAGTCACATGAGTCGATTCAGATAGTGGGCAACGATAGTTAGCAGAATGGCCATAACCAATAAGACCAAGAAAGGATAAAAGTTAATTATTTTAGAGATATTTAATTTAATGGAAAAGCACAACAAGAAGTTTAGTTTTAAACTGTTTCAACTTCTTTAATTGGTCACAGCCAACTGATGAATTTTAAATAATTTTACTGAGTTAAAGTGATCAGCCAAAAGTGATTTTTAAATGCTCTATATCATCAGCTTCTGGATTTTCAAAGCTTATTTAGGAACATCAAGATCTAGACTTAAATGTATGTCCATTTAAGTCTAGATCTTGATGAGACCGTATCATAGATTACGTTAATGCCGACTTTATAAAATCATTGCAGAGGTCACTATCAAGGCAGTTGCTCATGATTAAGAGAGCTATTGGGAGTTCCTCATGATAATAAGAGCTATTGGGAGTTGCCCAAGATGATGAGAGCTATATTATGGATTGAGAGCTGCTAATGACTCTCATTATAAGCATCTTCCTTGAAAAGTGTAAAAGAATACTCGTCGTCGATATTTTTTTTATTCAACAAGTTCGTTCAAGATGTTTCTTAAACCCCATCCATAAGGTATTAGCCTGAAGTATATCAAACTTTTAGGACTAGCCGTTACCGTTATAAGATGGTTAAAACACAATATTGGAGGCAAGTAACAATACTCATAAAATATTTATATAATATCTGTAATCTACTCTTCAGTAGCTTTTATTTGATACCCACTGGAAAATAAAAAACAAAATGTGCTAACCACATTGGTGCGAATTGTGCATTAGCAAATTAAATGCTTAACTACTCTATATTTTACCTATGTGTCGGTCAAAAAGTTACGCCAGTGTTTTTAATTTAAACTTTCTAGTTTGAACGGTTCAGCAGATATGAACCAAGATGCGACGGAAAGACATACGCATTACCTTTATAAGGGTATAAGGGTTTAGAGGATGACTTACGCAACCCTAAAAAAAATGTATTTATATCCACATTTATATCCAGTATCAACAAGGCAGGAGGAAGGTATGTATTGCATAATGTATCTTGTGTTTCTAAAGTTATTTTTTTTTTACATAATTATATACCACTAATAAAGCCATTATATAATGATGGCAAAATATTTTTCCTCATCCGATTAAGTATTGAATATATACATAGTATTGAATATACAGAAATACAAATTACCTTTTCAATAACGCATACGAGCATTATATTTCCTCCAAGGACGACATGGTGCTCTGAGGCACCCACTATGAAAGCTTCTGGAGTCACTATGTCCAGATTGACAAAGTGAGACATTATACCGGAAGTGGTTGCCACCTGAAACAATTAAAAAATGAGCCCATTATTATTAGTTAAAATATTAAATAGTTGAGACTTATGTACTAGGTTAATTAGGTGTGTAATTGAGTTTGTGGTAGGGCCATTAGCAACATAGAACACGCATTAAGCAGAATTACGCGTAATTCCAGTAAGCCTTTACGCTAAAATGCATAAATTATAGTACATACTACATAATGGGCAATAAATCTCTAAAATATCTCGGCTCAGCTGACCAACTATTAGAGATGTATCTATCTCTGATGTATCCTCTTTTGACTACGGAAGAAATATATCTGGACAGGCCCAATATACCAGTATAAAAATAACGGAGTGATAAATAGAATTAATAGTTTTTTCAAGCCACGGTCATGCGTGAAAACACGCCTCAAATATGAATCACAACGATATTAGTTAGAACAGTCATACGGGTGTGATTTCCCGCCAAAGGAAGGAGTTGCGTCTTCAAGGTCACCCGCAGTCGAATGAGCCGGGGTACATTCGTTGGATGGATTTCCCGCTAAAAAGGTACTCCACGGGCGTCTTTTTCCCACTACTACATTCAAGCTAGGTACATATTATTTAAACTATTTTTAAATTGACTTAATTCACGATTTATTTTTTTATAGTGGTGAGATGAACTATAGAGCATTCATTGACTGCAAACTTCCCTGTTGTTTTGAGTACACGTCATGTGGCCTGTTTCGGCTGGATTTCACGCGGCGTGTTTTACCGGCAATGTGGCCATCCCAGCTATTATTGTCGCAGCGGTTTGGCGTGCCAAATCGCTTGTGCGGCCGTAGCCTAAAGCTCTCTAGCTGAACGAAGTATGATGTTAATCTTGAATGTTGTAACCCATTAATTAATTTCCTTGTGAGATGAGATAGATTTTTGGTATCTGACAAGAGAACTTATTATTGAATGGTTGAAGTACCTGGCGTTGGGGGGGGGGGGGGGGGGGGGTCGAACTACCCGGGATTTCAAAATCTCATGTAGACAGAGACCTTCCTTTCCTTTGAAGGTCTATTGATCAAAAGTTTATGAAGTTCAGAATAAAATTGTAGATTTGCATAAAAAAAAGACAAACCCACTGAGACTCTTTCTTAAATATAAAGCTTTAGTAACTAATTTCTGTAATTTAGATCGATATATTAAGAAACTTACTTATCACAGCCCAGAAAGATTCAGTATATACTTTCATCCAATTGCTCAGTAATAATATTAATATAATAAGAGAGATAAAGAACAACGAAAGAAGCTGAATGTAACAACTTAGAATTGATATAAAAAGTAATGTAAGTAAACAACCTTGGTTTGATTTATAACAAACTCTGATAACATACGGTACTAGACCAATTCTACATTTATTATCTCTAATTTCATCTCTCTAGCTCATTAAGTCCCGTTGTACAATTTGTTCACAGATATTCACTGAACAGCATAGAAGATATAATAACATATTTTTATGATTATCTACTTATGACTGCGTCTCAATAGGAGTAGGCCACGACCCAAATATACTAAAAGCATTTTTAGAGGTGTTCAAATTTTACACAACTTTGTGCATTATCAATAGAGTCAAAGTTGTTACTTCCTTAGAATACTATTCACCCCTTAAATATGCTTTAAGTCCTTGGTATGAAATATCAGGTGCTAGAATTATCAATGCGCAAAACACCACAGGAAAAACCCTAAATAACTGTATAATTATACCAAACTCGGAACTTCTAGGTCTGCAACCTATCCTGCAAAGCTAGGCAAGAACTTCATAGTTATACCAAACGCGGAACTTCTAGGCTTGCAACCTATCCTGCAAAGCTAGGCAAGAACTTCATAGTTATACCAAACGCGGAACTTCTAGGCTTGCAACCTATCCTGCAAACCTAAGCAAGAACTTCATAGTGACACCAAACGCGAAACTTCAAGGCTCGCAACCTATCCCGTAAACCTAGGCTATTCAGACTTATGGTATTGGGCAGCCCAGTAGATTTATACATTTATGGCTTCTTACAGTTAAAGCTATAAAATAAAAAAAATAGAAACAGTATAGATAGATACCCGACACTCTAAAATAAATAATACAAAGCTATACAAATAATATTGAATTATAAGTCAATTCAATTAAATTTGTTCAGAAAGATCTGTAAAATTCTATTTAGTAGTTTAAAATCGTTTATCAACTAAATGTTTTCCAAATCAGAAAAATAAATAAATAAATTCAAATAGAAATCTATCGGCCAGAACTCAAACCAAACTGTAATTAAACATTTAATCTAGGTCAAACAATTTTAAAACTTTTTCAATTGCTTTAACCATTTAAAAGAAAACCTAAAAATAAATAAATGAGAAACAGAAGGACAATAGATGGAATTTGCAGGAAGCTTCTTGATTAACGCAAAGCGTCATTCTCATTTTATCTCTCTCAAGAATTTTCTTTCAAGTCTTCGAGTCGAGATTTATCAACTTGCTTTTCACAATGGATTATCTTCAAACGAAGTCCAATTTCCTGGTATCATCTCGGTTTTAGTCATAATTGATTTTCATTAGGAAAGTTTCCCTTATCAATATCTCAGAAGTTGGATACTATCATTAAAACCCGTAGACAATAATAACAGATGGAAGACAAGAGAATAGAGTTAGAAACATTGTCTGTAGATCTCTCTTGGTGGGATGGTATCTTGAAATACTCTGCTTTTCTGCATTCTCCCTTGGGTTCAATTAGAAAGCCCTTGGAAATCCTCTAGACTTGGTATAATATATTTAATAAACAGACATTCCGAAAACCCCTTTCTCTGACCCCATACCCTATTCTCTCCGCATGTTTCACAAACTTCACCCTTAATATATTCGAAGGTCTTAGAGGTCCGATTTTGTGGCTAGAGTATTTTCCTATTACATTCACTGACGTAATTCCTTCGGCATTTTATCAACTTGGAAAAAAATCACCCATACAAAAGAGAAAAAAGCTCATTTTAAAACCATTTTTATTAAAAACTAGATATTGCTCAAATATTCTAAATGTCAGGGAGGAAATAATAGTTCGAATATTAGAGATACAACTTTATTTAGCATTAGAATTTTGGTTCAGCAACATTAAAGATATTTTAAGCATAAACCGAAAATCTTAACGGGTCTTTACTGTGCTACACTTACTAGGCAATACGGGGCACATACTTATGCTAGGCAACACGTGGCTATTGAAGGGAGCGTACTCTAATAAATATTGATTATTTAGACAATGGTATCATTATGATGTGTCATATGTTGTAAACGATAAGAGTGAAATGTATAAAAGGGGAGGGTAGGTAAGGTGAAAGTTTTCTTATTTCAAAATGTTACAATGCAGTGTTGCTGTTAGTTGTATTAGAAAAAACTTATTGGAAATGTGTTATCTCATCTATATACTATCTATGTCTCATAAAGAAGAATATCAGTAATCAGTTGGTTTAATTGTTTTTTATACAAATCTACAGTTTAATTCTGAGCTTGATGACATTTGGCACACTTGACCTTAAACACATGATAGATGTGTCATATGAGATTGATACTGTCAACTTGAGATTTCGAAAAACTACCCCATTAGCTATAGTTGGATAGATCAAAATAAATTAGGGTTACGCTGTCCAATGAACTCAGTACTGATAAAAGAAAAATGCCCACCAAATTTTTACTACATCAATAACATGTTTACTTCAGTTATCGTCACACGTGTGAAATGTTAACATTACTGAGAGACAAACAAATACGGTGCTGACATCATATTTCGAAGGCCCAAAGCACTCAGAACAAGTGAAGGGCGGAAGCGTGGCGTGGGCGAGGTGCAGACGAGGCGTGGCGCAGGCGAATTTAAAAGGCCCAATGCACACAGAGAAGGCGATGGGCGGAGGCGCGGCGAGGGCACGCTTCTTCAAAATGAGCCGAGAGGTGAGGAAGAGGCTAAACACTTGGAAGACGGAGGAGGAGAGGAGGCGAACGCCTTGCTCCATGGCTGTCCATTGCGCCATGGCCTAGCTCCATAGGCTTACATAGACGAATGCGTGCTTCACGACTCCACCCTTCACCTGCTCCATGTCACATTGGGCCTTAGAAGCTCGCTACACTTGTTTCAATTATTGATTTAGAACTATTGTATTCTTAATTTCACCATTCAAATGTGTACAATATAAAATATGCATACTTAAAGTACAACTTTAAGTATGCATATGCTTAAGTATTCCCCTTAATGCTGATCACTACGTTTAGTTTTAGTTTACATTTTTAAAGATTACGAGTTGTAACAAAAGCTCTATAGATAGTTAAATATAAATGATACAAAGTTATAATAGTTAATTGTTAATTTGTAACGATTTTTCTTTATTTTCTTATAAATCCCCTTTCTTGGTCATTTCAAGTTCATAAGAACAAAATAATTTGAAGATAATAAGGACGAACAGCTGGGAAATTTTCTTTGCTAAATCAAAAATAAATGTTTTATATATCTTTTCCTTTTTTTCAGAACGAAACAGGAAGCTATTAATCTAGCTACAGCAGTTTATCAAGCTGTGAAAACTTTTTTAAAGCGAAAACTAGAAATAGCTATAACACTTGAAATTCGGAAAGCAAATTAAAATCGGCGAAGATTTATTATCAGAGATAACACAAACGATCTTTATATGTTCCGGCGTTGAAACCAATATCATTATGGCATCCGACTTGTAATTTAGCGGACTATTTTCTTCCTTGTAGTCATCGGGTGTGATGGAATTCGTGATAAACATCTATCACGACTTCCATTATCGAATTTTATACTCCCAGAATTGTTTAAGAGCGTCCATTTTCCAACGCAGAAGCCATATTGAGTTACGAACAAGCTTAAATGAGTTCTTCATTTTAGGAACTTAAATTTAAGGATTCGAACGAAAGAGAATAAAACGCTTCCATGTTCTTAACTAATATAAAATAGCGTTGTTTTGGTAATAATTACAAAATATAATTCAATAAGATCTTAACTAATTCCCTTATAACGTCTCCTAAACCTTATAATTAGTTGCTCCTTCTTATCAGTCCCGAATCATAATACTCATCAACAACTTCTGATCCCTTAAAATTTGGTTCCATGTAATATCTTCAGATTGTTATCATCCTCTTTCACTGTTTGATCAAACTTTTCATATAATTCTCTCCCTTATATAAGTATATCCTAGAATGTTATTATTAGCGTTTTAATACCCTTAGTAAACTCTAAAAAAACTTGTTAGAGACTCATCAACTCAAATTTCTTTATCACCAGGTTAACCTTTTGGTAAATCTGTTTTAACCATCCTCACAAATCTCTCATTAACCTCTCCATCTTCACGTTTATCTTGTTGTACCATTCTCAACCTCTATATCTTCACGTTTATCTTGTTGTACCATTCTCAACCTCTCTATCTTCACGTTTATCTTGTTGTACCATTCTCAACCTCTTTATCTTCACGTTTATCTTGTTGTACCATTCTCAACCTCTATATCTTCACGTTTATCTTGTTGTACCATTCTCAACCTCTCTATCTTCACGTTTATCTTGTTGTGCCATTCTCAACCTCTTTATCTTCACGTTTATCTTGTTGTACCATTCTCAACCTCTCTATCTTCACGTTTATCTTGTTGTACCATTCTCAACCTTTCTATCTCAAATCCTTCATCAACCACCGGGTTTTTTTTTTACTTTAATCTACTTTTATATTCCCATTAACCCTTATCAAACCTTACTTTTTAAAGCTTTTTCTTTCATCCTTCATATTCTCCTTTCTTCTTTTTCCCTTATCTCAACATTCAAACTACTCCAATCATCGCCTTACAGAATAGTATATGCTGCTTTTATTTATAAGGGAAATTTAGAAAAGAAATTACAATAATTATCAGCCATTCACTTCTCCAAAGAAATGTACGCAACTACAATTGCTTTTAAATTGTAACTTTTTTCGCTAAATCTCGTTTAAAGTTTGTTTTCTTCTACAAATCCTTTACATCCGTAAAAGCATTGTAATTATCAACCAAATGTTTAGCTAAAATAAAAGTAATTAACAGTAATTAAAAGATTGTTAAACCAGTATAATAATGTAACTAAAGAGTTTTAACTACCATGGAAATTTCAGTAGAAAACAACCGACTAAACAATTTAAACCGGCGTATAACTTTTAGACTAGAGTCTCTGACAAACAAAGCTTAAACAAATATCCATTAGAAGTGTTAAATTGTTAATTAGATTTATAATACTCTGTTTAAACTACATTTCCTTCAAACCTGGTAATGTGCTTAAATTAACTCCTGTAATTTACCTTTTATTACCGTCCCAGATTAAACCCACTACAATTTTGATGCTTTACTATACATTCTCTCAGCAAACATTTGTTTCGGGTGAAGCTCGATAGAGAGGATTGCTGAATTCGCTATCTCACCTCCCAATTTCTAGATAATGAATCTTAGAAAGGGGGAAAAAAACCCGAGTCGGATTTCAGAAACCAAGAGATACATCGGTGAAATCCAATAAAGGTTTTCCCCCAACAGTTCTATATTTTTCTGCAGCATTTGGCTCTAAAAGGAAAAACCACTCTCCTGATTTTACCGAAATAAAAGAAAAGAAAAAGTAAACACGGATGTTTTAACGTAGTGTTACAAGGTTACGAGGTCACTAGATGATATCTAAAAAGCATCCACATAATGTTAAACCTCTATCAGATAAAATGTATTAATCTATTTTCATTGAAAATATCTGAACTCTTAATTCCTTTAAAAGAAGAAAAATACAATTATAATTTTGAGTCTCTATCCAAGATGAAGATTGGAGATAACTTTTAATAGCTTTCTTACTTATAGTACCATCAGTAGAAGCAATTTATATTATAAATCATCAAGTTGCTTGATTACTCATGAAGAAAGCAGTTGCAGTTTTGACCTTAAAGATAAAGCTGTGTATCTAGAAGATGTGTTTTAGTTTTTGCTACACTTGAAAAACTACAGTTTAAAGTTGCAATGTTGGATTTGATTTGGAAGTAGTTACTTTGCTCACTCATGATTGAGGTATCTAGTATTTAAAGTTGAACTTGTGTTTTATTACTTTAAACTCACTCTCCTAAATATCATTTAATACCTGAATACAACGTGAACAACGGTTTCTTCAAACCAACTAAATTAACTTTTGTATTGGGGTCTTTGTAAGGTTTACAAAAATTCAAATTTTTATTCTCCTTTTTGACATTTTCATGTTTAGGCTGTGCTACATAATTCGAAAAGCGTTACTAAAAAACGTTACCCGGTGTATCAAGGAGTTAGAAAGGTATAGGAGGTGTGCACAGTCTGTCTCCAGCTGTTGGGCCGCCCTCCACCGCACGTCATAGGGCCGAAGAAAGTCGAAAAGTGTTATACGTGTGACAGGGAGTTAGGAAGTACAGGAGGTTACCATCAACTCTCAGCCCTCTCGGCCTACCTAGTATGAAGGCATATTAACAATTCGTAGAAGGCGGGCCGGCGCCTATAAATTCAGTCGTTTGTAATCAAGCCACGGCAGTGCCGGTGTGGAGATAAGAATATATGTGACCCCTTTTTTTAAAGTTTGTTATTGCGTTGTATATCATTTCAAATGCTTCAATTTGTACACCAGGGCTATGTCATTTCTTAATTTGTTATAAAAAATGTTATTTGTATTTCTGTACCGATTGGTATTATTATTTGATGGTTAAAGTGATTTAATATTCAAATTTTGTTTATTTATATGTAATTATTAGGTAATTTAATGCCTTATTGGTTAGTTATTTTTAAAATTTAAATTTTGGTTGACAGGTATAAAGGGTTACAAAAATAAAAAAACCCGAAACCTGTTATTAAGTATATATTTTTGAAAAGCTTTTAAAGAGTAGACTAATTTTTTTACGTTCATTTATATTTTTAAGGGGTAAAATTGGATAAACTTTTTTAGGTATATTTCAAGTTGGCATCTTAGAATAGAGATAAAATTAAAATGAATTAATCTCTAACCACCTCTTTCACATATGTTCTCTTCCTTATTTTTAGTTTTTAGACAAAAATTTTGACAGGAGTTTGCTTAGAAAACATTTTGAGAAAAAAATGTTTTGTTTTATACATTTAGTAGACCTACTAAACCCATTTAGAGATGTTTATTTATTATATTATTTTTGTATGTATTAAGGGTACATGGGTACAAAATACCCAAAGCCTATAGTGATGTATATCGTTGAAAAGCTCTTACTCTTACTTATAAAGTTGTTGTTTACAGTTTTGTCGTAATTTCATTTAAGATGTGGAAAATTCTATTCTTTCTATCTCTCTATTTATGTTAGAACAGGTTGGACAAAGGCCGGGGGCGTGGTAGTGTTAATGCTATACTAGGCCACATATGGGGATAGTTGGGATAAATTGTCTTTCATATGGGGAAAGGGGGAAATGAGCTAGAAACAGCTGTGACCTGCACAGCCCCGGAAAGTTGACGCGTCTCACTCGTGCTCTATGTTTAGCTTTCGACGAGGCGGAGCGTGAACGTGGCGTCTCCAGCAAACCACCGTCCGTGTCCGAGTACGGTGCACGTCCCCGGATACGACCCGTCCCCTGAGCATTATAAACGCTTTGGCTCTTATGTTAATATATATTTGACATTTCTTGTCCGGGTCCCGTACGGGGCTCGTCCCGTGCACAGCACGGACTAACATACCTTGGCACTATGACAAAAAAAAAAAAAAAAAATTGCCATATTCAATGTGTAATATCATATAAGAAAGTACCTAGGCAATACAATTACCAGGCATATGTACATCGCAGCTCGACGGCCAAAGGCTAGTCGAGTCCGGCGAGTCTCCTATATAAATTCAATTGAAATATATACAAAATAATAGTTATATAACAGAGAATTTGCAAATGAAACATTTGCTACATTAATGCAACAACTAAGTGAAAATAATCTAATAATCAATACCTCAATATTAATTACGTCAATAATTATTATTAATTCAACAAACTATAATAAATTCACTTTAACCACCAATAAATAGTTGAAAACGTTAGCTATAAATCAAGGAGAGGGGAGGAAGGATTGAATATTACATCAATTCCATCGCCAGGAAGGTTCTAGTTACATAAATTAGAAAATGGCTTTACCCTAAGGAAAGCTAGGAATAGAAGGGCGGTTAATATATCTGTAGGAATATGCATGGAGTAGACGGACCTTTCTGGATTGAGCTAGGTAATGGGTCTAGGGTTGAATCAACCTAGAAGCCGGTCAGGTTTAATGTAGCTATGCAAATTTATTGGAAAGCCGATTCTGAGATGAGGAAAGGTAGTCTAATAGAGCTGTGAAGGCGTTGGCTTTCCGCTCCGTCTGTTTTGTCACACTGGTAAAGTCACAATTCAGATCCCCCCCGTTGTAATAGAGACTCTTGAAGGGTATTTGACTTGATCAAAACTTAGTTTGCACAATCCAATTCCAGGATCCTTCCGAAATCTCTTCAGATTCAACTTTCGAACGGACAAAATTGGATCACAAAATAGAAACGAAGTGTCAAAAAAGAAAAGCTATGGTGTTATATAATAAACGACTAGATCACAAATAAAAAAACATCCAGTTGAATGATATGACAAGAAAGAATGAAAAACATATAAATATATGTATTATCTAAATTAGATTTTTTGAAAAAACAAATCTAATCTTATTATTATGAAATAAATAATGAAATCAATAAGAAACTCTTTCAATCCGAATAACAAGTATACAATCATTTTAATAAAATAAAAAACTTTCCGATATAATTCGTTGTAAACTTCATATACTATACGAGTAGGTATACATAAGTACATGGTCCAGTGTTAATTAATTATGTTAAGTTTTCGTATTAAGATTTAATATTTTACCAAAATATTAAAAAAATATTTGCCGTCGAGGAGGCTATAATCCTCGACGGCAAATCGAACCATCTCACTATCCGTGTTTAAAGTTACTTTATCAGGACTTTAAAAAAAGGAATTAAACTTAGGAATGCTCACACTTAGTTAAAAGAATATTAATAACGTAAACCTTAGATTGGGCCAAATATGATCATAATTAGTTAAAGCAATTTTTTTAGAAAACAATACTAATATAATCTAGAATGAAACAGATTAGATCACAAACTGAAACTTAGTATAATGTCATGTAAAGAATAATTAATAATTTAATGAAGCAAACACATACTGAAGCATGTAAAGAATAATAAAAAATTAAATGAAGCAAACACATAGAGTAGCATGTCAAGAATAATAAAAAATGAAATGAAGCAAACAAATACAGAAGCATGTAAAGAATAAATAAACAGGTCAAGTGTGTGCTAGTCAGTACACAGCGAGGGTCCGTAGGCCACACTGTATAGTTTAAGTAGTACGCTATTGATGGTGTTTTTTAAAATGCTAAAAAGCTTACTTTAAACTATCCTATGGGTCTGATATTCTCAAAACACATAAACAAACTTCTGATAAAGTATTTTTTTGCCACAGAACCGGACTACAACTATATAAATACATCGAAAAGACCAAAGTTATAAAAAACGTATTTTGTCAATAAAATAATATTTTTTTCGAAATTTCCAAAAAGTGGTATCTTTACTTTTGGTCGAAGAAGGTTCAGGAATTTTTTCAGATTTTTTGCACTTCACATAAGCGAGATAGAGGGGGGACACGTTTCACACCCACTTCAAACTTGCCTACGCTCGCCCTATCAAAGTTATAACCAAAGAATTATATATTTTTGTAATCAGCTCGACGTACCCTTTCATATGATACCCCTCACGGTGTCGAAAAAAACAATTTTAACCCTTAAGTTTTTTTACCCTAATTTTTTTGAAAAATATTTTTTTTAAGTAACTATATTTTTAAAATAAGTGGGCAGGTACAAGACACATACATGTCAAATTTCAAAGTGATCGGAGGAAAAGTGTAGCCGTGAGAGCAGGCGAGAGGACGGACGGACAGACACAAGCAGGAAAATATAAGGGTCCTTGGTTTTGCCTACGGACCCTAAAAAAATGAAATGAAGCAATCACATACAGTAGCATACTCGTATAAAGAATAATAAAAAATGAAATGAAGCAAACACATACAATAGAATGTAAAGAATAATAAAAAATGAAATGAAGCAAACACATACAATAGAATGTAAAGAATAATAAAAAATGAAATGAAGCAAACACATACAATAGCATGTAAAGAATAATAAAAAATGAAATGAAGCAATCACATACAGTAGCATACTCGTATAAAGAATAATAAAAAATGAAATGAAGCAAACACATACAATAGCATGTAAAGAATAATAAAAAATGAAATGAAGCAAACACATACAATAGAATGTAAAGAATAATAAAAAATGAAATGAAGCAAACACATACAGAAGCATGTAAAGAATAATAAAAAATGAAATGAAGCAAACACATACAATAGAATGTAAAGAATAATAAAAAACGAAATGAAGCAAACACATACAATAGAATGTAAAGAATAATAAAAAATCACAGGGAAGTACTTGCGACCAAGTACTTTTTAGGGTTTTGTAGAAGATTAAGCATGCCCGTTATGTAATTATGATTTTATTCTTCGATCTCAAGGGTCCGGGTTCGATCCCCCGGGGGGTCACAATGTTTTTCATCGGTAATAACGACTAGAAAAATTCATTTTTTCAAACCATTTCCATCGCTTCACCATAAGGTATAACCATGAATTATTTCGAAATTTTAGGACCACCCGTTATATAGTGGTTGGGGAGGGGGGAAATTTTTGGGGTATATTTTGACTTATAAAATTAATAAAGAATGAAAAATTTAAAAAAGCAAATATATATTTGAATCCTACTCTTCACCAGCTTTCATATGATACCCAACTCAAAATTTTTAAAAAATAAAATTTTTGGCGCACTTCAAATTTTCGCGCCCAAAATTGGCAATTTTTTAAAATTTGGGATGAACTCCCGGAATTTTCATCGCCCCACAATAAGGCATTAGCATGAATTAATTCGAAATTTTAGCACCAGCCGAAGTATAGTGGTTGGGGGGGGGGAAATTTTTTTTGGGTATATTTTGATTTTTTTACCCAATAAGGAATGCAAAATTTGAAAATGTATATATATCTTTGCGTCCTACTCTTCAGCAGCTTTCATTTGATACCCAACTCAAAATTTTAAAAAAATAAAATTTTTGGCGCACTTCAAATTTTCGCGCCCAAAATTGGCAATTTTTTAAAATTTGGGATGAACTCCCGGAATTTTCATCGCTCCACAATAAGGCATTAGCATGAATTATTTCAAAATTTTAGGACCAGCCGAAGTATAGTGGTTGGGGGGGGGGAAATTTTTTTTTTGGTATATTTTGATTTTTTTACCCAATAAGGAATGCAAAATTTACAAAAGCTTATATATATTTGCGTCCTACTCTTCAGCAGCTTTCATTTGATACCCCACTCGAAAATTAAAAAAAATAGAAATTTTTGAGTTTACAACATTTTTGCGAATTGCGCATGCGCATATTTAATTTTGAACTTCTGTATATTTTTCCTGTGGTTGGGTCAAAAAGTTACACCAGTATTTCAAATTTCAGCTCTTTAGCTTAAACGGTTCGGGCCCTATGAACCAAAGAGCGACGGACAGACGGACACATCACCCTCGGCATAAGGGTTTTGAGAAGAATCTACAAAACCCTAAAAATGAAATGAAGCAAATACATACAGTAGCATACTCGTATAAAGAATAATAAAAAATGAAATGAAGCAAACACATACAGAAGCATGTAAAGAATAATAATAAAAAAATGAAATGAATCAAACACATACAGAAGCATGTAAACAATAATAAAAAATGAAATGAAGCAAACACATACAGAAGAATGTAAAGAATATAAAACATTAGAATGGTTTAAGACCGCAAAAAGAAACATGGAATAACGTCCAGAAATGAATCTTAGTATGTTAAAAGTGAAAGTAATAGATCTTAGTATGTTCCTATTCATGATCATAATCATAAATAGTATAATCCAAGCTTCGAGAAAATAATGAAACCTTCGAAATGACCTAAATTATACCACAAAGAAAAGTAGTATAGTGGATAGAAAATAATGTAAAGCGTTGAAATAGATAAATACTCAATAGCATTAAGAGAAGAAGAAATCTTAGAATGAAAAATAAACTAGTTAAGAAATAAAAACATCCTAGTTTCAAATAAAGCATTCAAGGTAAAAAATAAATATAAAAAAAAAACCTGTTTAAGACTTAAATAGGATTTAAGTCTTATTGCTTTGATATTTCTTTAAACTTAAAAAAAGAAAGAACTTCAAGAGTAACGTTTTTCAAGAAAACAATGAATATTTACACATAAAAAACAAACTCAATTTATAATTTAAAGAGTTCTATATTTATTAAAAATTATGATACAGCAAAAGATGACAAAATAAGAATAAATTCTTGAGAATTTTGTAAAATATAAAAAACAATTGGTATACGAAAAATACAAATTCATTGTTTATTTAGGATTTTTTTTTTTTTTTTAGTTAAAACAAACTGAAGTTAACTATAAATATCAAGTAATATTCTAGAATGTATACGATTTGAGATATACGAGTACTTGTAGTCCCTATAATAATGATGAATTTTATGAAAAATAATATTAATATTAGTGATAAATACCGATTAAAACAGTATAACATGGAAGCGTTCATCATTAGCAACGGAGAGATTAGATATTAGATACCAGAAATATGCGTATGGTAAACTCTCTTTAATTCGGCATTCTACGATTCACCACATTCTGTAATCCAGCACCGATCGTTCTACTAGAATACAAACTTTTCAGGTGAATTCGTTAACCTTTACCGGCATAGTTGCCACAAAAACAAATGAGTAACTCGTTAACAATGGAATGGGAGAGTTTTTTTGTAACGATTACTACAAATTTGTGATTTGTTATTGTTTATATATAATAGATGTTAATTTCAGGATAGTTCAGTCCAAGGTCTGAAGATGCCCAGGTATGGGCGAAATATAGCTTTTAAATTAATTAAAAGAAAATAATAATTTTAATTTTCATCACCAAAGACCCCTAAAAGAATAAACATTAAAAAAAAAAAAAAAAAAGTATATATGTAATTTTATACTTATATCTGTTTAGGCCAGTAACTAAACCCTTATTATTCTTTATTAGTAGACCCTTTTGTTCTTTTACATATATTTATATTTCTTTACGTAAACGCTTGCTGAATGTTAGCCGAAATAATAATTAATTACAATTATCATTTCATTTTAATGATGCTTTTATGTTGAAGATTGTCTCTCCATATTTATTTTGTACAATACATTACAAAGGGTGAGGTCATAATTCTAAGTAAAATGCTCTTTATCAGGGATGTTGAAAACATAGTAGAGATGGTTAAGTATTTTGTCGGAGGTAAGCAGATCCTATTTCTTTCCGTAGAGGGAATGTTATTCTAGAAGTAAATGCGTCTTCAGGGAGCCATCCTATCTCGACTTGCTCTCGACTTGGGATTAACTCCCACAAGCATTAACCAAGAAGAAGTAAAGAGCTTTAAGAACAGTCCAACCCTTGCTTTGACTCTAAGCCTCCTTTTATTTTCTCATTAAGTATCAACGTACTGTACTCATTTAGCCAGTTAAATAATAAAACACTAAGTAAAGGGGCGATTAGATGAGCCGATTTGGTCGCACTAAGTCACGGCCACGCCTCCTCGGCCCGAAAACCCAGTCGTGTAACTCGCGTACCTGGTCACGTTTTGGGGGGTTGAAACCAGTCAGGAAAGTCACATGGAGATGCCATCCGACGTAGGGTAGAAAAGTAGGGGAACTATTATTGGTCCCTGACCTTGATTTTTCACATGAATTAAAGTATCAAGCAAAAGTTAAAGAGTGTATACGGTTCTCTATCAACTTCGACAAACCATCCAAATTTCATAAAAATTAGATGGTTACTTTTAAAGATGTGGGTGTAAATAAATGTATGTTGAATAGAATAGTTATTTATGTAACTAGGCAGCAAAATGGAATTTTACTGACGAGTGATTAGATTAGCCTCCGAGCCGAAGGCGAGGACAGGCTATGATAATTAACTGCCGAGGCGAAGCCGAGGCAGGTAATTATCATAGCCTGTCCTCATATCCTCATAGCCTGTCCTCCGCCTAGGCAGAGAAAGTATTTTCCTGACTGTTTTAACTACTTTCCTGCCTGTTTTAAATATTTTAATGACAAATCAGGGAAATAGTAATTTCCAGCCTAAAAACAGTTAAGTAATGTTTAATTTTGCTGCCGCGAGTAGATAAAAAAAATTGCGCAGAAGGTAATATAGGACCAAAAATGGGATAATTGTGACCTACCATCAAAATTTCATTAAAATCGGACGTGAAGTTTTTAAGATATGATGATTCGCAAAAATTGAGCGACCAGAAAAACAGACAGACATGGAACCAAAAATGCTCCTTGATGTCTGAAACGGATTACTTTCTTGGAATTTTCGAAATTGGAGACGTAAAATATGTTCGTTCTTCAGAACGATCACATAGCTTCCTTTACCTTCAGTGAGCTCGGAAGCAATTAACTACCCCTGATAACAACGAAAGAGGGAAGGTTGCTATAAATGTGTTGCCAGCCACTGCTCTGACAAGAAGTGTTACACAAAAATTTCTCTCTCCCTGAATTTGTGCTAGGGGCAAGTGTCAAAGGTAAGGGAACCTCCTCAACAAATAGACTTAGTTTTGGTATAGATAAGACAGCAGCTTAACAAGGCAGCAACTCTCAACCATAAAATACTTAGAAAGCAAGTTACAGAAGTAGGTTTCAAATATTTGTCAGAGAAGTAAGAACAAAATAGCAACGAATTTTAAATAACATAATTATTGGCATAAAAGCTGGAAAGATAGATAGTAGTGAAGGTATAGAAAATACCCAAAAAGTTATGGTTTTCGAGTGTAAGAGGAATATAAAACTTTTAGATGGTTTATGTCCTTTTTTGAGCGAATGAGAGTGTAGAAAATTTAGAAGAAGATAAGCCACAAAAATGGAAATAAAGAAGAACTTTCCTAAGAAAGTCTAGAAAAAAATAGTAACCCACTGTCTTTAGAAAAAAAATATGTTACTCAAGCAGGAATAATACAAATGCACATAGCATCAAGTATGTAAAAGCAAGAAACTAAAGTAAGCCATCAAAGTTGAGATTATAATGATGTTCTAGGTGAACAATAAGAGCGCAAGTGGAGTTGATGTCAGTAGAATAATAAAATAAAGTTCTAGGTCTTCTGGTGGTGACCATAACTTGAAATTAAGTCCCGACGTTTAACTCTTAATACTAGAAGTATCATCAGGGGTGTTCATTAACGTTCATAAAACGTTGGATCGTACACCCTTCAAGACGCGGTCGCTTCCGGAAGACCTAGAACTTCATTTTAATTCTATCCGCGGAAGTCTTCGAACTTTAAAAAGTTGAGATGAATAAGAATAAAATCCTTCTGAAAAAAAGGTAAGATTATAAATCCTAGAAAGATCTAAAGGAAAATATAGAAAGAATTAAGAATCACAAATTAACAAAGGAGAAGATTGACATAGAAGAAAATGATTAAACAAAAGAAGATAATTTCTCTTTTAAAAAACTCATTCGTTAAAACCATTGAGCAATTATCTCAACACAAATTAGCTAATTGCCGATAACAACTAACTTTACAAAGGATAAATTAACTTTTAACAAATAATTTTTTTTTTTTTTCAGGAAAAAAACGAGAGAGAAGAATTGACAAAAAAAGGATGTATTTAATTTCAGAAGATTCTCTAGCCAAATTTTAAAAAAGGAAAACAAATTCTCTTTTAAGAAAAACAAAATAAAACAACCTTAAATTAGTTTAAACTTTTAATTTAGAGAAATTAGACCGTGTAATGTTCATTTACCTTTCTTCTAAAGTAAATAAAAACTGTAATTAATATAAGTAGCTTAGTAATTATTTATTTATATAGAAACATCTTAGTCGCTTTTTTTTTATATAACTAATAAGTTGCTTTTTATTTACATAATAAGGTTTTTGGTTATTTTTTTTTTTTTTTGTTTGTTTGCATAAAACTTGTATTTTTAGTGAAAAAGAATTCTGTATTTAAAAAAGGGTTTACTTTCCTTTCAACTTTTTAAGCTGTCGCTACTTGAAGATAATGAGGATATTTTGTCCCCCCTCCCCTTAATCTTGTTAGTATCATTTATATAATTGTATGACGGTATTCTAAAATTGTAAATCCTTTTTGTGTGTGAAATGTGTAATATATCTTCAGATGTTTATGAGTGAAACATTTAAATAAAAAAGAAATAAAAAAATGTATTTTTGTTTGACAATCGCCGAAACCATCATGACCTTAAAATATCTGTTTTTAAATTATGCTGGGTTAAGATTCGTAGAAAGATGCACTCGTATATAAAGATTACAAAAAATAAAATAAATAAAGTAACTTTAAAAAACACAGTAAACTACAGACATTTTATACAGCTCAAAGAACACGATTAATCAGTTTTTAGTTAAAAACACGATATATCTATTTACAGTTTTAACAGTTTTAAAACACAGTCTCTCTTTACAGTTTTATACAGATAAGAAACTTGGTTAACAAGTCCACACTAAAAATTATATACCACGCCCTCGTAGAGTCAATTGTAAATTATTGTATACTGTCTTGGGGAAGCGCAGCCGAAACTAATTTAGAGCCGTTGTCAATAGTACAAAAAACTGTTATTAAAATTATATTGAAAAAACCAGTTAGATACAGTTCGGTGCTTTGCTACCAAGACCTGATGGTGCTGCCTATTCATCTGCTTTTTATGAAGGCAACCCTGATGTATTTTTTTAACCATGAAAAAACCGATGTCCATCATAATTATTCAACTAGACATAAAATAAACAATAAAGTACAAATTCCTTACTGTAAAACAACAAAGAAACAGAGACACGCTACGTACCTAGGACCTAAATACTACAACCAGCTACCTGACAACATCAAACAAATACAAACAATTAACACTTTTAAACAGAAACTAAAACCCTACCTATTCTCACTTATTTCAATAGACAGCAACACTAGAAAGTACTGATAACAACATCAATGAACTATATTATAAATAAACATCGTATAAAATAATCACTTTTAGAGAGACTTTTAGATCACAATAAATACGAAAACAATTTCTAAGAGACGAGGCCCTCGCTCTAGAGTTTCTCACTCTACTGAGGGTCCTTACCAAACAAATTTTTTCTTTAAAATAAAATGGGAATATTATTGAAAAATATTATATGTGAAAAAATGTAATTGATGTACTTATTTTTCTTTTTGGTGAAATAAATATTATTATTATTATTATTATTATATTATTATTATTATTATCTCTCTCCACAGCTCAGGACCACATGTTCTCTAGTGGAGAGATAACCTTATGTAGTACTAAAATGTAAAATCGATAAAATAGATCAATGGATGTACTAAAATATTATTTATGTATTAATATGTTTTTTGTTTTTTTTATTCAATAAAGGTATATCAATACTTAAAACAAGACAGGCTTCTTCGTTTATAGATAATGACTATTAGGGGTATAGTGATACGTTTATTGAACTGATACTACGTACAGTAAACTAATTAATACGTCTAGTGAAGTGATGGTGCGTTCAGTAAGCGGATTATTCGTTGAGTGAATTGATGGTCCGTATAATGAACTGATTATACGTTCAGTGAAGTGATGGTACGTCCAGGGAACTGATTATTCGTTGAGTGAACTAATGGTACATAAAATGATCTGATTATACGTTCAGTGAAGTGATGGTACGTCCGGGGAACTGATTATTCGTTGAGTGAACTAATGGTACATAAAATGATCCATGATGTTATACTTTTCTGAGTTTTTAGGCTAAAAAGTAACGTAACGTTTTTGACTTAAGTCCCATAGCCTAAACATGAAAATGTCAAAAAGTTACCTTCTGTTATCTCGGGGGGAGGGACAAGACTAGTACTAATAAAGAAAATAAAAAAATAACTCTTCTCCTTGAAAAATAATTTCTATAATTGAAACCGGTCATACTAAAAAAATGTTATTTCTAACTGTACAGTGCAGAATAATTTAGAACATATACATCTTCAATTAAATCAAATATAAGAAATGCTTGAAATATAAATTTTAGGAAAAAAATGAGGTATAATTATTATATTAATTAGTAAAATATTTGATTAACTAATTATTTTCACATTCTTATTATTTGTATATTAACTATACAAATATTTGAATGAAATTAATTTAATTAAATATTTAAATTAAAAACATTTTAAGATGAATCAGAAATGTTAAAGACTTTTTGAACTTAATAAATCTTGACGTAAAAAGATTTATTATTAAATTTATACATTTAATTATTACCTTTTTTGTAATTTGTTTGTTTGTAGATTTTATATAAATAAACTTAATTAAACAAAGATAGGTTTTTGTGTTTATTTTACTTAGCTAAAAAAATAAAAAATAAATTTGATATTTATTTCCAATATTTTCCGGTTGTTTAAGCCTTTATTTCTTCCCTTCTTTAGTTAAAAAGATATTAAAGGCTTATATTGATTGGCCGTAGATTTTATTAATGGTTCAGGGGTTTTTATATGAATGAAAAGTAAGGGGGTCTCGGCAGTACTGTAAATGTTTAATAGCTGAACCCTATTAGCTTGGGCAAGGAGTTATGAGGCAAACCTTAACCGATACTGTTGAGCCTTTCTCAAACAAAACCCCATATACTTCTTAGCCGGATAATTGGAAAAGCTTTTCAGCTTGTGAAAAGAAAAAAACACTTTGAAATATATAAAGAAAATCGTCTACTACTTCCTCTCCTAATATATAATTGCTCTTTATATATAATTTAACCATATTTATAATAATAAACATTAAAATTAAAAACCTTACTGACATTAACTCTTTACTCTTAAAATTTTTGTTTATAATTGAGTACTTATTTGAGATGGTATAAAAAATGCTTGTATAATTATGAGGATTAATAACAAAATGATAAGGGTTTTATAATTGTGTTAACAAATCACTTTTTTCTTTCCCCGTATTTAAATTAATTTTTAAATAGAAATTACTCATAATTATAGTGTTTAGAGTGCAAGGTTTAGAAAAAAAATTAATGCTCAAAAATTAGAAAAACAAATAATGTGATACAAACATCAAGAAATGTTAACAACAGACAACAATTAGGCAGAGTTAAATCGTTCCTTCTCATATTTAGGTGATTACGGATTCGGAAGAAAGGCTAAAACTACAACCTTATTTAAAAACTATAATAATTAAATAAACACAGAACGAAATGACCAATATGAGCCATAAAACAATCACATGCTCAATATCATACAAAATATTACACTGAACCCAATCATTCCCTACCGAAGTGGAACTTTTGGAACTCCTCCTCGGAGAAAGGGCACGAACTACAACCTTGCCTAAAAACTATAATAAGCTTGCTTTAGACCGGAAAAAAACTATACACTATTATAAATTGTGCTTCACCAAGCCAAAAGTAAAGATTAAACAGGGCACTAAAATCCACAATACTCAGGCGTTTGCTTAATAAAATTAAATTAAATAAACAATTTAACAAATTATTCGTTAGGGAAAAATATTTACTAACAAAAAGAGAAAATACTCTTTATGAGGTAAATATTGAGAATCAGTTACAGTATATAAAAATAGAACTCACCATAGATTCATGTTTTTCCATATACCCAATATCTACTGTTCTCTACATTTCATCGAGTTGACCCGGTCATTATGCTAGACTCTGCCCTTTTTTGAGAGGAAATTAGCTCAATTTATAAATAGGGATTCACCCTAGAGGCCCTTACACAGCAAAGGAAATACGTCCTTTCTTTGTTCATTATTTTTTTCCCTACTATACTGAAAAAAAAATAGGATGCCAACATCGTTATAAATACCATTATATATCTCATTATCGGCTAATAATATAATGCAGATTCAATGATATATTTATAATTTTGTTGATGCATTTAATTTTGTTTTAAATATTAAAATTGTACACTTATGTATATTTTACCATAAATATTTGAAACTTTTTGTACTATTTTAAATAATAATAACTACGTTGATTAAAAAGAAATAATGAAGGCAACATCTCTCCAGCCTCGAAAAAAAAATAAAGAAATAACCTTTAAATACAATGTATTTAAAATTACATATTAATATAGACTAATTTTGACATCATGAAACTCTATCAAAATCTCTTTTACACTTAGTTAGTATTTTAGTATGGAACTAACTGACATTGCACCATCAATAATTTGATTAAAGTTAACAATACAGTTTAGTAAAGTCAAATGTGAGTTTAATTTAGTTATATGTCTAAAAGGTTATAAAATTATTACAATTCTCTGTAATAATTGAAGTGGTTCACGTTAGTATAGTGTTGTTATGGGCTAACGATGCACAAAGTTTGGCTCCAGTGAAGTTAGATGGCTCGGCAGGAAGAGCTAACCCATCCCCAAGTCATTTCGCATGTTAATGACTTCCAGATAATGGTCAAGTTTAAGCTATTAATATAAAGGACAAGGATCTCCTCGCAGTTATAAATGACCCTCGACACTATTAACTCACCAATGAACTTGTTGTATTCTAGCAACCGTAAGAAATAGACTATCATTGCAAATAAAGTATAAACTGAATGTTACCTTGGTTTATTAGAGGTTAACAAGTGCACATTAAAACTAAAACATACCCCCAACATAGTAAGGAATACGTAGAACCAGCTAAAGGCCATAACCAATGAAGGCATAGACATATAATTAAATGGACGATAGACGAGTATAACCTAGTAAGGCATACATTGAATACAAGTAAGAAAGGCATACACAGAGAACTAACTAGACGAGTATAACCAAACCATATATATCAAGAACAAGCAAGAAAGGCATAGACAGAGAACTAACTTAACGAGTATAACTAAGTAAAGCATATATCAAGAACAAGCTATAAAGGCATAGACAGAGAACTAACTAGACGAGTATAACCAAGTAAAGCATATCGACTGTGTGCCTGCAATACCTCGTAACCCTTAAAATCGAGATTTTTTTTTTTTTATTGCGTTTTTTGATAGATATTATTAATATCTACCTATGTGCAAAAGCTAGTAAGCCGTAAGCAATAATTTAGAGAAATTATTGCTATACTTCGTATTCATCATTTAACTAAAGTGTACAAAAAACCTCGTATTCGACAAGGTTTCAAAACCTCGTTACCCCCTCATGCATTGTGTCTTTAATTAGTTGTGGGATACTTTTAAGTGTTTCAGTAAAATTAATTAAAATCAAAATAAATATAAAGAAAGTATAAAAATAAACTTTTTTAAAACAATGTTTTTTGCTTCTCCTGAAAAATTTAGTTTTTGGGGTTACGAGGTTTTGCAGGTACACAGTTGATATATCAAGAACAAGCTAAAAAGGCATGAAAGGAGAAGTAACTAGACGATTGAATAGTATAACTTAGTAAAGCATGCATTAAGAACAAGCTAGAAAGGCATAGACAGAGAACTAACTAGACGAGTATAAACTAATAAGATTAATTATGTTGAGAATTAGTTAGAATGACACTTCCAAGAATGGCATAGACAGAGAAACTAGCTAAACCACTATAACCAGACATTGCAAACTATGAGGTCGACAGCTATACGTTGATATTTACTAATGAAAAGTCTTAAACAGAATATTGTCATCGGATGCCAAGCAGTCTGTCTGGCCCTTTGATTCCACAAAGCAGGCAACTTGACCTTTATATCTTCTACTGTTTCAATATCTCCTAGCTTTAATGTTTAATACAATTAAATTTTTACTAGTGGAACTCTATTCCGATATTATTAATAAACAACTGTAATAATTATTGTCTCCAAGTTTAGAATATAAACACCGAAAAATGTTACAAATAATTATAAACAGGCTGAATTCTGCGCAAAAGCCTAGGTAAAAGGTATACGAATATAACAGAGTTATTAGAATAAATATTCTTAACCCAGCTAAATTTCTGAATTAGCGTTTCAAACATGTAAAATTGAGCTCTAATAAAATCAGCAATGAGATTTAAATGAGCATAGGAATAAAGTTTAATGGTCGACAATACGGTTTTACGATTGTTTGTATGGAGTTCCGATGATGTTTTGTTAAAGATTATAGCTTGATTTGCATAAGAATGCCATTTTCTAAGCAGTCAAGTAAAAGTAAGGTTTTTAAGAAAATGGATTTTTACAAGACAGAATTTTTACATCATTTTAATGATTTGGAATAAGAATTCTACGGGTTTCTTTTACCTACCTATTGATGAGTTTCTAAATTGGATTTTTAACGTCCAAACGAATGTCTTATTTTATAGCTTAAAAAGGAATTTTTGAGGCTGATAAAGCGAAGATTGATGCAGAAGATGAGGTTTTCGAAGCAATGGAACAGAGTTTTAAGGCTGTATTGCAGGGTTTCGTGGCTGTGGAATGGGACATTGGAGGCTTTAGATATAGAGCGAAAGAAAAGGGTTTTCATCTATATTTACGAGCGGCAAGGTCCTCCAACTAGAAATAAAATTTAATTATCCTTTTAAGCCTTCCTTCTTCCCCACTATTATTCCATCTAAACCCTTTAACCAAGGGCCGAGAAAATTAATTTAGGTCTGATGTAAGTTAACTCTAACCGTTTTGTCACCGTTGAGAAAATTTCTTCTCTCTTGAAAAATTGTGTTTATCCTGTTATTGTTAAAAAGAATCAAGCTACCTGAACCGTTTTTTTTTAGATTAAGTTAGGTCGTAACGGAACTTCCATTGAAAAACGTAGCGTAAATATAATTACCTCTCTATAAAATATCCCGGCTTTTAATATTATGAGCTTTCAAACCTAATTTATGTCCAAACAACGAACTTTAAAGATAATTCTAATTCTAAATATTCTGCCAATTACTGTAGCACGAAGCTTCCTCGCGTCCTATTTCGTATATACTTTGATTTTATACTTTTACAATAAATTATTGTCACATTTATTTAATTTTTTCCCTGTTTTTAAAAAACTCTAATTTTTTTTTTTACATTATTTAAAGTATCAATTTAGCAGAATTTCAGGAGCACATACGGTTGAAATTAATCGGTCCATCTGCAGGCTACTTTCGACAAACCATCCAATTGTGACCTACCATCGAAATTTCATTAAAAAAACCGACGAGTAGTTTTTAAGATATCTTGGTTCACAAAAATTTAGCGACAGTCCGACAGACAGACACAACACCAAAAATGTTCCCTGATTCAACTATTAGTTCTATAAAATATGAAGTTAATAATACATAATAATGAAGTTACTTTCATTAAAAAATACTGGAGGGGGTAAAGAGGTGCGGTGTAGTAGGGGAAGGGGGGAGGAGTGGGGGGCGTGGCCTCGAGGAGTAGGGGTCTGACGTACGGGGTCAGGAGTGGGGGTGGCCCAGGTGGCCCCATACCTACTAGCAGATTGTTTTTTTGTTGTTGGGTTAGAAGATTGTACTAAAAAAATGTACGAAATCGAATGACTGTTGAAAAACGTAGGGTAGTACAACTTCTATCCGATCTATATCATATGATTTTCGGTTTCATAATTAATTTATCAGTACGTTCTAACTATTATATTTTAGGATATTGTGAATGATTGTCAGATTTAAACCTCTATTCCAACTCCTAGACTGACTTTTTCACCTCTTTCACATTTCGACACGTCTCACGTCAATTATAAATTATTTAAATAATAAATATAATAATAAATTTAAACAAAATATTGTACTATAAATGAAAACCTATCGACCTCCTATTAAATCCTAACTTCCTGGCACGATATTTAAGAGCGTCATATTTTGCATGTGGTTTATTTAAACTTCAGCCCGCCTGTGGTCAAAATGTTGTACTATAAATTAAAACCTATCAACCTCCTGTTAAATCCTAACTTCTTGGCACGATATTTAAAAGCGTTACATTTTTCTTGTCATTTTGTTGCACGACGGAAATTATTTCTGTCCCTTGAAAATAAATAAGAAACTTTAGAAACCACTAATACGTGGACATTATCGGAAAATCAGAATTATTATGATAATCCCGACAATGGAAACCAATTCACAATGCCAACACTTAAAATAGAAACACTTTATCTTACAGTGGTTGTTGCTAAAAGAGGCTATCAGATGAGATAGTTGCACAGTTTAAGTGATATACGAGCAAAGTTGAAACTGCAGATGTACCTAGTTAAAGGTGAATTTATGAGATAGGTATTACCAAGCCGACATTAATAGGTTCAATTGTGTATCATTAGGAGTTATTATTCCTTACAATCTGATTTGTTCCAAAGTTATTTAATCAGCATGATACGAAGTAGAATTATTAGGATTAGAATTTTTAAAAGACTCTACATCTAGATATCGAAACATGAATTATCTCAAAACTGAATCGTAAAACTGGGGATGTCACCGGATTGAATATTTGAGTCCCTTCTGAAATGAGATTCAATGACACAATGTTGCGTGACAATGAATTTTAAAACTGGGCATGTCACAGGACTAAATATTTGAGTCCCATCCGAAATGGGATTCACTGACACAATGTTGCATGACAATGAATCTTAAAACTGGGGATGTCACAGGACTAAATATTTGAGTCCTATCCGAAATGGGATTCACGAAACAATGTTGCGTGACAAAAACTGGGGATGTCACAGGACTAAATATTTGAGTCCCATCCGAAATGGGATTCACTGACACAATGTTGCGTGACAATGAATCTTAAAACTGGGGATGTCACAGGACTAAATATTTGAGTCCTATCCGAAATGGGATTCACGACACAATGTTGCGTGACAAAAACTGGGGATGTCACAGGACTAAATATTTGAGTCCCATCCGAAATGAGATTCACTGACACAATGTTGCGTGACAATGAATCTTAAAACCTGGGATGTCACAGGACTGAATATTTGAGTCCCTTCGGACCTGGTTTCACTGACTCTTTGACACGAATGAATCTTTAATCAGGGCATGTTACAGGGCTTTAATTCACAGGGCTTCTTTAATTTGAGCCGTCCGAAATGGGATTATTCACTGTAAACAGGATAACAAACTTGATTTTTAAATCACAAACAAAAACAAAAATATTTAATCAAAATGTTTTGTTTTAGGTAAATTTTGGTAACGCACATCTAAAAAGAAAAATGTGCAAATTTAGTAATATTTAATGTGTGCACACGGTTAAATTAATACAGGTTACTTACGTACTACATCATAATTTCATTAAAATTGGACGAGTAGTTTTTAAGATATGTTAGTTCGCAAAATTGAGTGATAGAGATTTAAGACATACGAAAAAAAAATATTCCCTGATTTCTGAAAAGGAATTTTGTTAATTAGGAAACATAAAAAAAAAAAATTGTTCTTCAGATCGTTAACAACGCTTCTGTTATCATCGGTTAACTCGAAAGCAAAATAAACGTAACAATCACAAAGCGAAAAACTTCCAAAATAAATTTTAAAATAGAAATGCAAAAAAATATGATACTGTAAAATACAGAGTGAAAAACAAAAATCAAATACACAAAGAAAATATAAAATTTACCTTAATTAACGAATTGAAAATACTAAAACTAATAATGGAAATACATTATACACTATATTAAAAATCAAATTATTAATTTGATTTTTTATGTATTTCTCTTTTAAAAAAAAAATTGAATTTCTACCAATAGTTCGTGACCCCTGATATAAATATTAATTAAAGAAATTGGAAAATCTACCACCAATAATCTAATTTTGAAATCATACAGGTGGGAAAAAAAAGTATTAGATTGTTAAAAAATTAAAGATGAACAAATAAAAATAGAAGAAAACAAACTATAATGCATATGAACTCGTAAACTACGCTTCAATATATTCCAAATCCAATTTGGATTGTATATTGCCTTTTATTTTAATTATCCCTGAAAATTGCAAAAGTAAAAATCCAATTAGTATAAAACAATTAGTTTTTGCTTCGTCTCTCGAACATCGTACATTTTTTATGAACTAACGAGTTTTTCGTTTTATGTTGACACTCAATAAAGGGTTTTCACCATAAAATTTTCTATTAAATTGAAAAGAAAAATATTTAAAATGATTTATTCACGATTTTTTTTTTATGGGAAAATGAAAAGCAATAATTTAAATTTTTAATGTAAGTTAAAATTTGTTTTAACATTTACAATTCATAGAATAAAAACTAATAAACTTTCTTTTCTTATTAAGATTAAGAAAAAATTTTTGGAGCTAATTTATTATTACAAAGAAAAATAATTTAAATATTATATAATATTATTTTTTCCACGGAGACTCAAAAGTGTTTCGTCAGCATAACAGGCAAAATAATTTAACAACTAAATTATAATTTCAAAATTTTCTGCGTTAAAATGTAGTAGTTAGTGAACCTGTTATTCATCTCTAACAAAAGCCGAAGTCCCATTATTCCCTTTGGAAAGATTTTTTCTTTCTCATACAAAGAAAAAGTATTGTGATAGCGCAAAAAGTCTATTTTGAGATTTTGATGGATTTACACGATTTGAGGTACCCTGAGTCCAACAAAGAGGTTTTTAAAAAATGTCTGTCTGTCTGTCGTGCAGAGGCCTGGGGCCTGGAGCCTAAACTACTGGGCCGATTTTGACGAAATTTGGCACACATGTTCAGAAAAATCATACCCCGAGGTGAAATCGAAAAATGAATTTTAGCTCCGACTTTGGGACCGATTTCTCGAAAACGGTTCCGACGATTTTCGAGAATTAACAAAAGAATCTAAAATGTGGTCCATTTATATACTCAATCTAACGATATAAGTCGCTTTCCCTGGAAAAATCAAGTTCCTGAGAAAATAGCTTTGAACGCGGACGGAGAGAGACCGGGTTCTCTCCATAAATAAGAAGTTATTTTTATGATACATTTTGATTTTTGATTAGAATATGTTCAATAATAATTAAATATACCTACGAAGACGAATAAATGGAAAACACTTGGCTCAGTAATTATGAACTTGTATATGAGAAAGTTTGTCTGAGACTCTCGGAACGATTTTTGTTTTAGTATTATCGCTAGAATTCTTTAATGATAAAAAACGTAAATGGTCAGCATGAAATTTATTCGGACTATAATCGCTAAGGGTTACATTCTTCCCTTGTTTACTACGTCTGTTTTACTTGGTTCCGGCCCCAAAAAGACCATTTTCGTTCAAAATAACCCATAAAAGAGTTAGAATAAATGTTATTAATTCACTTCCACCTCTCCTGTGGGAATATATAGGAGATAGATACGGGAAGACAAAATATAAAAGGACTATTTGTAAGAAAATAAAAGCTTTTTATCCTCTACGAAGGACTCTAGAAGCAATTTCACCCGCTTCTTTTATTTCCTTATTTTCTTAGTCCGGTTTCTTTTTTTTTATAACTCCATTATTCCATTTTTTTTAAAGGATTTTGGCTTGCTCAGGAAGAAAAGCTTCTTTTCAAGAATGTAAATTTGGTTTTTCTATGATGTTGTTTAGATTTCCGTAAAAAATAAATGCGAAGCGAAAAATATTAGTTTATGTGCTTAAAAAGACTTTATTGATTGAAAATATTATTCAACATTTTTCTCTATTAACAATTATATTATTATATAATTTATAAACATTATTTATTTTACAGCAGAGTAATTTAATACTATTTTAGTTTAATAATAGATCAAATTTAAATGAATACTACAATTATAAGGTAATCAATAATACGACTCAAACGAAAATATCATAAATAACTCAACCCTCGGAAGACGTTTATTATTAACTTCCATGTATAAACTGATTTCATAGCAATTAACACCAATTTACGAAAAGGCGTAAGACTTTTGATCTATTTTCATCAAGAAACCTAACCAAAAAGCTTGAAAGAAGGAGACGCTTTGATGTGGGAAAATTAAGCGACGCGCGACGTACAGATCACCGAAGATTTCAGCCTGCGGTTGCAGGACCGCTTTCAGGAACTCTGTAAGGAGCCTTCAAACGACGACGAGGCAGCAAGGATTAATGTTCCTGGAGGTGAGTGGAAAAATTTTGGGTATCGAATAACATTCTCAAAAAGGACTGCATGTCCGAAGGTACCAGGCAACAAATTGAAGAGAGGAAGATGGGAAAGGCTCAGGAAAACAACAGCAAGACGAAACAGTGAATGACTAGAGCCCAAGGTGAAGAAAAGCATAAGGAAGGGCAAAAGAGACTGGATTAAGGAACTAGACCGAAGAAGCTGCGCACTGGTAATTTTAAGGAGCTGCATAACATTAACAAAACTGTCTATACTGGTACACTGCCACCGTTTAATAGATACCTTTAAAAGTACTTTTTAATCGCTGTTTCTGCATTCAATACAAGTACCTTTCTAGAGTAAAACTATGAAGCAAAGCATAATGAAGGACAAAAGAAAGTGGGTTGAGGAGCTAGACCAGCGAGCCGAAGAAGCTGAAAAAGCTAAAAAAAATTATCTATATACATACAGTCCACTGCCTCAGTTTAATAGATAACCTTAAAAGTACTTTTGAATCGCTGTTTCCACATTCATAACAAGCTGCTTTCTCGAGTTAAACTAGTTTTCCAGAAAATAGCTTAAATATACAGGTACCCAATTGGTACCTGTACCTTTTACAATCAATTATAAATTCATTGTTAAGTTTTTGGTAGTATTCATACTACGGAAAGTTTGAATCAAATTATAATTATTATTAACAACAGAAGATAGACAGAGAAAAATAGACTCCAGCGCCTGATATGATTGATAAAGTGAGTCAGCATCAACTGGAGAGAAATATTGCTAGTTTTTAACTGTATTTGTGAAAATAAAGCATAAAGCTATTTCTTGTTTCTCTACTTTGAATAATAGTTTTCTTCTAATGTTACAATCTTTTCCATCAGCTCTTAAGATTATCCCGATCTAAAATCTCTAGATAAAAAAAGAATCTTCCATTGTACCTTTGGTTGAGCAATTTTTTTACTTTTGCATTCCTTTCTCTATCTGCCCTTGAAGGAAGTGAGAATGTGTAGGAGAGAAGTTGAAATATATGGAGCCCCGAGGGTGTTCCCTTCTAACCCACGTCAAACTGACGACAACGCTTAGAACCTTTTAGGCTTTAGCTCCGTAAAAATTCAACCTACCAGCCCTTAACTCTTATACGACATTTTTTGTGTGTATGTGTGTGTGTGTGTGTGGTTTTGTTTGTTTATGTGTGTGTGCGTGTAACCCTGTAGTACGACTACAGCTGCAGGCAAATCCGTTGCTGCATACTTATACAAAAAAATCAACGTTATTCTTTATATATTAATTTTATACATATTATTTAATTTATATTACTAGGCATTGCGTGGCTCTATCATTACAGCGAGCGTAATGCAATAAATATTAGATAGTTTATCATGATGAGTTGATAGTTAAAGAATATGATTGTAATATAGAGCCGTGTAGTGGGGGAGAAGGGTTTTTCTACTATTTCTCAACTCACTTACATGGCCATTCCGTTTCAAATATTATAAAATGTATCAATTCGCTACACAAAAACTTCTGCATGTGTCAAGTTGAAATTTTACCTGTTTCAATTGTGCTTTAGACTAAGTATATAAAGTTTTATTAAAACTGTTACGTTAGAACGTAAGATATCGGTAAAAACGTGGTTTTCTCTATTAAAGGTTTAGGTCCGCTTTAATAGTTTTAACAATCTTTATCTTTTCATAGCGGTGTCGCTGTTGGTTTTAATAAAAAAGAAACAGCGATTTGGAAAAATGTTTGTCTCGTAGAAGATGTCTCACATTATAGATCATGATAGAATCTTTTCCCGTTCTGAAATTCTAATTTTACAATTGAAGCTCTCGATAACGCGAGCGTTGCGCGGGAACTCTTAGGCGGATAACGCTGTCCAAGGAACTTAGCCTGAGCATAAGAATAAAGGAACGTGTATAACAAATTTCAACTAAATCGGTCAACTTTTACTTAAGCTATCGTCGGACACGTAAACGTTACTGACAGACAGACAGGATGCATAGTTTGTTGAATGTAAGAAGCTCGCTTCAATTATTTGTTGTTTATATATTGCGGCATGAAGGGATTAGGTCGGCGTTTCTTACTTAGCGTAGGAGCTCTTACGTAGGAGCTCTTAAGGGGACTCCATATACTGGAGAAGTAATAGCGTTAACAGGAATCCACACCTTGTCCAAATCCTCCAGTTAAGAGCTCCAGTTAAGCGATCATTTGGTGTGAAACATCGGGGCTTATACAATTTTTTGGCTTACTAATCTTTCAAAAAAGGATTATTGTTTCTTCCTGAACAGTAAGAAAGAATTTACTATCACTGTGTATAATAATAGTTTAATGTAAGTTTTCACCGACCGAATCTCATAAGGAAAGAAGTAAGATTGTTCCTACAACGAAAACAAGTCAACATTTATGAAATGTCGGACAGTTTCCTGAACATCGATATGTTACTAGAAAAAAATTCATGAACGTATTTTCAAACGCTCATTAAAAATGCTGGTTAATAAACTCGTTCGACTTGTTAAATTGCTTACGTACTTAGTGTGCACTGGAAGAACACATAACAACATTATTTACATCTTTGTTTTCGTAGTTTTCAAACCAAACTGCACTATAAACTTTTAATGTATTACTTCATAAAATCCCTTAAATTAGTTCCTAGTTTAACATGGAATTCCCTTTGGTCGAATTTGTGACAATTACATCTCCCTTTATATTAATTAAAAGAGGAGTTTCTTTATACCTTGTTTTCTGTTTGACTAAGAGAATCTACCCTGTAGTTCTCTTGTTTCGTAGGGAAGTATAAATTTATCTCCGGTGTTATTCTGGTTAGGGAAACCCTAAATAGGGTAAGGTAGTAGTAGGTAGTAAGATGTCTTAGTTTATTAGCAGGGTTAGGAGTATTCCTGTGCTAGTTTTTCCTTGGAATCTTAAAGGGTGGTTAGCAGGGTAATATTCTCTGTTGTTTTTCCTCCAACGAGCCCTTTTCTCATTCAGGACTTAGTGAAAATGTCCAAAGATACTTTGTTAGGTGTTTTCACACTGAAAAAGAGCTTATTCACACAGTTTATTTTAACCTAAAAAGGGACATTTCCCACCAAGATTTTTGAAAAGGATATTCGTTTTGAAACAAAACGTACCTTCATGTTTGTCTTCACAGAGGTGAATTATGCAAATTTAGCCGCCTTTGTTGTATGGTATATGGCAAAATAAAGCTTATCAGTTTAGAACTGAAAATGCTTCTTCTTTTATCATAACAGCAAAGAGATACTAAACAAAAAGAAGGAAAGGTGCAATAGCAATAAAATTCAAACCAAATAGAACCATCCTTTCAAAATATTATCCAACAGTTGTTTTTAGGTAGAAATTGTTCCTTGTAAACTATGTATCAATTATCAACTATAGGAAAGTATTAAAATATGTAAAGAATATAAGAGTACTATAGAAATAGTAGATTATGTTTAAATACAAGTGGAAATTAAAGGATTTTTGTACGTAAAATTGCAATAAAGCTTAGGATGAGGGATTAGGAGCTCAAATATAATACATCACTTAAAAAGAAATACGTACCCGTTATATTAAGAAAGGGAATAGGGGATTAAATGTATAGTCCAGGAGATAGCGTGCAAAAAAGTGTCTGACTAACATCAAGGTAGATTAGTACACATCATTGTACAAAAATCGTTGATGTTAGTTTGTCACTTGATAGGTTTGTTATTCAAATATTACTCTAAATCAAAGCGGTCACGTAGCTAGTGACAAACTAACATCAACTTGAATTTTGGTCTGCTAACTAATTTTGTACTCAGGATCATGAAAATCACACTGTCCACCAAAATGGGCGAGAAGTGGCCACTCCAACTGTTTGTTTTTTTCAAATGCCTATTGCCAAGCTATGTCCCGCAGACAAACTTAGCCAACCTCATATTCTTAAAAGACACCAAAAGATTAACTTATATGCAAAATGCTAGCTTGTTAGTCAGACACTTTTTTGCACGAAGACTCCTTTGTGCGCCTGGCCTTATATACTAAAATTCGACAGGTATTTTTGTTTGCTTGACTTCACCCGTCTACCTTATTATTTGATTTTCCAACAGATAACGATGCTTTCGATACCTTCGGTAAACTCGGACAGAAATAATATACATTAATGTTTATATATGTATTATATTATTTTCCCCAGTTCTGAATGATGACGATTCACTGATCTAACTCAAAAAATCAGTACCTAATCAATAATAAACAATGAACATACTTATTTTTAAATATTTAAGAAACTAAAATAATAAAATTTACTTTAGACTAATTACATTATTATATTATATGTATAAGGCATAATGTATAATTTGTCGGTCATTTCTTTAAAGTCAAGATTGCAGTATAAATAAATTTTAACTCTTAAAAATATTTTTTCTTATAATATTTTTTTCTTGAAGATATGAAAAGCGAGAAGTGGTAATTTTAAAAGATATTACGAAAGATTCAACAAATATCTCACTCCCGTCCGAACTCCAGTTTTGAAAGGTCTAATTATCTTAAAAACCTTTTTTCCTCTAAAGAAATTGCATGAGTTGCTGAGATAGTCGGTGGAAAACTTGTTTTAGTTTTTTTCCAGAATCTTACATTTTCCAATATAACTGTTTGAGTAGAAAATCTTGAGCGTCTTCACAAACTTATTTTCTTATTCCAAGAGAGCTTTGAATCTAAGTGAAGCTCAATATATAAAAAGATATATAAATAATTCATAAGATAAAAGATACATTCTCTTCCTTTCCTACTTTCCCTTTCCTCCTAGACTCTGAGTTTTCGTAAATCCAAGTATGGTTACTATGTATTGGTTTTCTTTTTACGAAATTTACATAAGGCTGACTATAGCCTCTTGTATGTTTCTTCAATTTGCCGTCATTTAAAAGATACCTACCTGATTGTTTTTAAGGTGCGCATAAAGTAGGTTCACGTATATAATTCAATTTCGTTAAGTAATCAAATTGCAAATAACCAGCCAATCAAATTTAGATCAAAATCTTTTTAGGGCTTCGTTGGTAAAACCAAAAAAGGAACCCTTATACTTTCGTTCCTGTGTCTGTCTGTCAGTCACTCTGTACTGTCTCTGTACGGTTCCAATAACTTTTGAATCAAAAGAGATAAAAACATGAAACTTTGCAGTATTAAAGATCTTTTTGACGCGCTCACAGGAAAAATATAGCGAACTAAAAATTATCAGCTGTTCAAATTCAAAATGGCGGATAATTCAGGACTTGCTATATTTATTTATTATTTAATTTTGAGTGAGTATCAAATGAAAGGTATTGAAAAGTAGATGACAAAATTATATAACAGTTGTGGATAGTGTTTAATTTTCCATGCCATATTGTCAAAAAACATCAAAATGCGTGTGCCCCCCCCCCCCCAAAAAAAAATACATTCCTGATGTTACTAAAAATTTGATCTGATTAACTGGGAATTCAATATGACGGATAATTTATGTAACGCGAAAAATAAATATTTTAGTAAAATTTTGAGTGGGGTACCAAATGAAAGGAATTAAAAAGTAGATTACAAAAATATAAAACACTTGTGTAAATTGTTTTTTACGCCATTTTGTCAAAAAGCATCAACATCCCCCCCCCCCCCTTATTCTAACTAATTTCATGTTCACAATACCAAAAAAAAACCCTTTTTACATGAGACAGACAGTAAGAAGGATACATTTCCACCCGTGTTTATAATTTTTACCTCAATCTTTTATCTTTTCTCATTAAAATTAGGAGAGATATAAAAAACTAATAACAATCTGGCTTATCCTAAATTTAATTTAGGATCAAAATTTTATCTCTCTTCCCCCCAGGTGCAATATTAAAGACTTGAGAATATCACCCACTGCTTTGATTCATGTAAAAGAATAAAAAAATAAATAAACAAAAACTCTTGCTTCAAGTTGCTCTATTTCTACAATATGAAACATAGTTAGGTATAACACAGAATCCTATGACATTTTATTTATAAATAATTTACAAACTAAGTTCACACTGTCAATTTTTTAACTTCAAATTTGAATAACTACTAAACAAAATTTAAATTGGACTCCAACCTCTTCAAGTTCATTTTCAAAATATACTTTTATAGGGAAGTTTCCAAATCATCAAAGTTTTGATAAGCTTTCTCATCAAAAGTTATTAAGATAAAACAAGAGGATCAAAGATACAATTTACCAACTTCTTGAACTAGGTAACTTTTCATCATCTTCTTCAGGTAGAGTTATTTTAAATATCAGTTTTTCCAAAGAAAATTAAACAAGCCCTTGTAGCTTTAATCTAAAGTATGTATATTGTGGAACATTTTTAAATTATTAAATAAGGATTAATAGGTATTAATTAATAGCAGATTAATCTAGTTATATACTGTAGAAGAAATATTATTATCTATAAAAATCTCAGGTAATATAATATGAAATTATTTTTTAAAAAAAGAAAAAAAAGACATTCTTTAAGAGGAAGAATTTTTGTCGGTAGAATTGTAACATATTTAACGCGAGGATTTTGACCAAGAAACACTTAAGTCGTTGAAATTGACAAGATGACGCGAAGAAGAAGTATAGGGAGAACTCAAAAAAAAAAGAACATTATACAGAGAAGCTATAGGAAGAGGACATTTCACAAGACAACTAGCCAAAAAGCGGGAACGATGGTAGATTAAACGTGGTAGTTCTATGATCCCTAAGGAAATATAGTACCTAGTACTAGTAAGCCTTAATAACAATAATAGGCAGGTAGGATGAACCACTTATGTTCGAAACTAGCAATTAGGACCTTTTTACTAACCCCCATAGTAGAGACACACATTATACCAATGTACCGCCGAGCAAGTATGGTGCGAAAAGTTAAGCCTAGTTTCCATTGGTAGAGTAAACGAGTAGCAAGGTCGAATAACACTCTACCAAGCTACTAGTCTAATGTGAACGATACGCATAGTAGAGGATAGTGGATAAAAGTTGGTCAAGTAAATAAGCTAGTGCGGTGGTAGAGTAGCTTGCCCGCCGACAGGCGAGTAGACCCCTCACCCTACGTCCGTCCTAGCATTGAATACCTCTTCTATATATTAATTGCGGGATTATTCAGAAATAAAAACGTTTAATATCTTAACGGCTATTAAACGGGTACTATCTCAAGCACGTGTGAACGACTTTAGAGTCATTCTACCAAAAAACTGCCCACCATTTTACTCTACCGTCCCTTGTGCTGAAAAGTAAGCTAGTGCACTCGACCCTTTACTCTACCAATGTAAACTAGGCTTTTTAGTGAACCAAGTAAACCAGAGCACCAATACGTGGGTTCATACCTATGACCCTGTACCGCCATTGACTCAAAGGTATAAATTAGAGCAACATGGTCCCTGATGTCTGAGACGGATTTCGGAGATATAAAAAATTTCGTTCTTTAGAACGATCCGTTACCTTCGGTAAGCTCAGAAGCAAACAAACAACACTACTAAATATAACTATAGTCTATACATATACACTATACCAGTAACCATTAACTTTTAATAACCAGTAAAAGTTTTAAATTTTATTGAAAAGTCAAGGTCGACTAAATCATTACGTGTATTCATAAAGTAAAGCTAATAATACAAAATTGATAATGAAAAGTATAAACTCGTGCATAAAATATTTAATAAAATATCTGTGTACTATGTAATCAAAAAGTTTTCATTATCCTTAAAATTTGAAAGATACATAAAATACTTTCTATTTTTAATATTTTCCTTCAAATACAATATGGTTAAACAACCGCCCTCCCCCTCCATTAAAACTAAAAACATGATAAAAAAAAACAACGTGTTTTTAGTGGATTTTATAGGAGTAAAATGTAAAAAATGAATTTTAGGGTTGTTTATTTTGTTGGAGGTCTATTTGTTGAAGGGCTCAGGAGTATTTTGACTGAGCTAATTTGGGCGATTGAGGTAATAACAAATATGAGTTTCTGGCGGTTCATTCCCTAAAGGTCATGCTACGATGTGGATATTCTACAATAGAAGAAGTTGTTATATCTACTTTTGGCTTGAATAATCTGGTTACATCAACTCACGTATTAACTTCAAAATGTATTGTGAATACATTTTATATATATATATATATATATATATATATATATATATATATATATATATATATATATATATCTGTGTAAACACGTACATAGGCAAGAAATAGGGTTTAAGATAATAGTTGTTTTAGTATTAGGCCACAAAACCTGTCCTTTTTCACTTTATAGCCCCTGTGAGAGAGCATTATTCAATAAACTGTAACCCTTCTCAACGACCTTTAGTCCTTTCAGTATGTCCTTTTATAGATGTATATTTATATATAAACCCTTTTCTCTCTTATATAGGTCAGTAATATCTATGATATATATGTGTATATAAAACCTGTAGAAAGAGAAATGAGAACACGTTGTGTGAAGTACCTCAAATCTTTACAACACCGGAACACCAAATTCAAGACAATTTCTATGTTGTAGGGAAACCAACAATCAATTTTGTTTTGTTAAATAAAGAAATTCCTGGCAATGCGTTGTTTTAACAAATTATATTTAGAAACATTGTCCCCAAACCCTGTTTTCCTGAAATATTTGTAAGCTATTTATCCGATCTCGAAATTCCTCTGGTAGCAAACTTTAATTAGATTTTGCTACAATTTAAATGGATTGTCTATATTATCAAAATCGCCAGAAATATTTTTGAGATAAAAAAAAAGTAAGAATCGTCTGCCAATAAGTGTGGCACATAGCTTCCTCGCGCCCTATTGAGTACTTTAATGGTATTTCGATTTTACAACCCATTATTGTGTAATTTAAAAAAAAAAATTTTAATCAGTCAAGATTGTTATGTCTAGGCTTCCAAGCTTACCAAGGAAATTGAAGCAAAGTGATCGTTTTCAAGAACAAAAATTATTTATCTCCGATTTTAAAAATTCGTGTCAGACAGACATCAGGGAAAATTTTTGGTTCCCGTGTTTGTCTGTCTGTCACTCAATTTTAGCAAAAATATCTTAAAATTTTAGTGACCGAAAGACCGACACGAAACTAAGGATTCCTGCACACTACAGACTACAGTCTCGGGCGATAGTTTAATCTGATTGGATTCACTGCATCCACGCACACTAAACAAAATACACCATTTAATTTCCTGCTGGTGCGCAGACTGTCCAAAATAATCTTCCCATTGACTACACACAATTGCGCTCAAAACTGCAATGGTTTAAAGGTTTTGTCCAGTACTACTGCAAGATATTTACCACGAGCTGTTATTATTGCTATTACTATAAAAGCAAGGAGAAGAATGATGAAGAACCGTGAAAGCACCCAGTTTTTCCGAATCTTCATCATCTTCTACCCATTTAATGTGATTGATTATTTCTAGGAAAGTTTTGCACGCTCTGTCCTCCTCAAATATCCAAAATCTTTGCTCGCTTTTTATTTTATTGGAGGAGCATAACAAGTTTCACTAAACGTATTACATTGATTGTACCATCAAAAGCGTGGATGCAAATGTGAGACGTGCTATATCTGTTGAGGAGATATTGAGACCGATTAGGTAGTCGAAGAGTATCATGCATAAGCAGTCGGCCGATTGTAGGCAAACTTTATAATTGAAAGGGAATTGGGAAGCCCATTTATAAACATTTATCGGTGGGTCTATATCCGACTAGAATCGCTTGGGTGTACGCTCACACGTGTCTTTGTACTAATATAAGCAAGAAGCAATCAAATAAAATGCTGTCCGAATAAAAGTCTGTATTGGGTGGTGAGTCTAAAAGATTTCATTAAAAGGTAGGAAGAAATAAAAGTTCACAGAGATACGGTTTTATTTGGTCTCTTGAGTGACCCCACGGCGGGGTTCTTCCTTCACTCTTTAACGGTAAAGTGGTTGGAAGCCTAACAACTTACATCTCCCCCACAAATTAGGGCTTAAAAACTGTAATTTACCTGGCGCTAATATTTATTGTATTTAATTACATGTTAGGTATCTCACGATTAGAAACTATTTCAGTAATATAATAAAATATCAAAGAATAAAATACAAGTATTTCTCGGATTTTTAATTAAATTGTCTACATAAATCAAACAGAAAAGCTATAATGTTTAAGAATTTAGAAAACTCGTTGATTGGTCTACTAAACATGCAACGCTAACCAATCACATTCGTTTATTTACCCTCTTGCTCAATTTCGTGCATTCTCCGTTAATTTAAATAAGATTTTTATCTAAATAGTTTCTTTAAACTCAAAATAAAGCATTTTAAATAATAAATTGTAGTGATTTTTTTTTACTTAGTTAAAAGAATAATGAATTGTATTTGTTAGGTAAATATTTAAATAAGATAGTTATCATATAATTAAATTGAACTCCAATTATATTACTCCTTAACGTGATGTAGATACACTAAATGTTTAAGATTATAATAAAAAATATTCTTTATAAAATTATATTCATGTCATTTTCCAATTATATTGATATTTTTTTTTAAAAAATATATTCACAACTGTAATATTAGCTATAAGGATAAAAATGACAATATGAAAATAGTTTTTTACTTGGACCAATTTGATATTGACTTTCTAAATGGGTACATATAATAAAATTGGTTATTTTGTTATATATGTACATATATATATATATATATATATATATATATATATATATATATATATATATATATATATATATATATATATATATATATAATACCATATAATAAAAATAATCTTTACTTATTTGTTTATCTCATCTAGCCCCATTATACAATATAAAATGCTGAAAGTGCCATTTAAAAGATTATTTGCTTTTAAAAACACGATTTAAATGAAAACTAGGGTGTTTCTTTTAAAATAAAAAATCATTTAGCACGTAATTTTATTCTCCTCTCTTAATTCTCCTCTCTATTGCTAAGAAATAATTTTTAATTTCATGTTGGTAGGAGACATATTAATGTAACATAAATAGCACGTCACCTGCAATTGCTCCCATTATAAAACCAATCAGTAAAGTGCTTGAGTTTATTATGCAAAATAGAATGAACATGAACTGAACATGTACCAATTTCAGTAGTGTTTATTATTTAGGATACATCGTATTTAAATGTACGCTAGAATACATTTGATTTTTTTTATTTATTTAATTCATAATCATATTAATCTTTAAAAAAAAATGGAAATTATATCTTTCCATAAAAAAAAACAACCTCCACCTTGGCGAGGCATTGAACCGAGTTTCTCACCGTTTGCATTGAGAGCTATTTTCTCAGGAAGTAGATTCTTACTGGAAGAACGACGTAGTGGTTGGACAAAAATTAAGTGTGAAAATATTAAGTGTGAAAACTCCAAAAAGTGTATAGAGTAGTTAAAAATTCCGAGGTGCACTTGTGCCGAATTCCATGTTACTAGCTGTAGTAGTTTATGAATTGAAACATGCCAACGGACAGACAGACAGACAGAGCCGTTATATAAGGTTTCTCTTCATACTTCGTATACAGAAACCTAAAAGGTTAACGTAAGTTTCTGTAACGAAAAAAAAGTCTTTCAACCATAAGTGGTTGTCATTTTGTTGAGAGGCTTTCGTTTTTATTATTATTCGCTTGACATTAACTCCACTTGTACACATACCATATATATATATATATATATATATATATATATATATATATATATATACACATACATACATACATACACACATATATATATATATATATATATATATATATATATATATATATATATATATATATATATATATATATATATATATATATATATATATATATATATATATACATACATACATACACATATATATATATATATATATATATATATATATATATATATATATATATATATATATATATGTATCGGCAGTTGATCGGGACTAAAACCCAAAAGAAAAAAAATATATATGTATGTATATATATATCTATATAATCGAGTAGTGTCCCGACGACGGCAACGACTCACCTCGAAATGATTTTTTATTGCTAATCTAAGGCAACCACATTTATTCCAATAAATATAAATGTTTCTTTTTGTTTGTTGGTCTTCAAATAGAAACAATAAGTACTTATATTAAATTAAATTACATTTCTATAAATATAAAACTTAACTGCTCGTTCTTCATAAGTAGTAGTCTTTAGTACCAAAAAACTAAAAAGATATCCTACTTTTACAAACTGAACTACATTACAAAAATTATGAATTATCTTGACTTGTAGAAGTCAGGAATCATTCTATTCTACAACGATACGAAACTTCAATATAAAACTGAGTGGCCCCGTTCTGAAACGATTGAAGAAGATTGGCTATCCATCACTCTAACTACCTTACCTTAGGTGTGAGATGCACTAAAGGATTCTATGAAAAATGCAGGAGGTATACAACGACTAGATTATTAATAATACGACAGGTATCATATCTCTTCAGTAACCATTTAAAAGTGAAAGAATTGTATGTAGAAGGTGCTCAATTAACTACGAGACAAGCATATTTCGTAAAAAAACAGGGAATTTTAATGCAAATGCTTTTTCTAGTGTTTCTGTGTGTATAAAGGGAACCTTCGTCTGTTTTATTGGAAGCTCCTTTTTACTGCTCCCACGAGAGCTAGTTTACCGTTTGTAATAGCAATCTACATTCTACCTCGCACTAAAGGGATTAGAAACGAAAAAACTTACAGTAAATTCCAGATTCATTTAAAACAATAGGGTAGAGAAACGCAAAAAAAGCTCACCTCTCCAGAATATAAAATATATTACGGACTTAAAATAATTGTATCATAAAAAGGCAACACAGTATACCACAATTGTTAAGTTCGAAAAGTCTTAGTGGTTTTCAGACACGTTTCATCTGCTATCTGTGTTTTAATGACCTTCAAAACTACATTAATATTGTTATTTAACAAGAACAAGAAAAAAAAAGTATTTTGTTATTCCATAAAAAACATTATTAAAAAAAAAAAAATAATGTTTTATTTATTCACCCACTGCATTGTCTAGAGGGAGAGTCAAACACCTCATTCAGTCTGTGGTCTTCTTTTTGTTTTGAAGGTCAAGTGAGAAAATTGTCATCAATCATGAAATCCCTTCTACCTCTACCCTATTAAAGATACATGAATATATCAAATTAATTTTACATTGGACTTCATTACAAAATCAACCAGAAATAAAAACTATACTCTCATTAAAAGTATTTTATATTAGAATAAGTGGTTGAGCTTAAAAAATATAAATATAGTCATTCTCGCTTTCCGCTCGTCTGCACACGTACACCAGATAATTTTTTGAACACCCACCACGTTTTCTTGCCGTGGCACATCGAGCCCCTTCTTCTAAAAAATGATTAAATAATGCCTATTACTAATTATTTCCTTCCATTATCTTCCCATTATATTCTATATTGACTACTACTCTTGTCTTTTATATCAAATATATCAATTTTCTTTTATTATTATGTATTAAACAGTATGAATAAATATAACTGATGTTGCAAACGAACAAGATGTAAACAAACGAAAAATTAGTTACAACAAGAAGTGAAATTCCTACAAAAGGCTGGCGTAAAAAGTGGTGAGATCATGTCCGAGTAAGTTCTACTAGATCTAATTCATTGACTACAAGTATATGATGTTGTTTGTCTGTCCTCCTCTCTATTCTCTGTAGGTACTTCAAACACTTAAATATTTTTTTCTCAATTCACACAACACTTTTAAATTTGAAAAAAAAATCTGACTTGAAAATTACGCAGCTAAAAAAGAGTATACAGTTTACTGTTATTTAACTTGTATTTTCCCTATAGTTTATATTAAGAAAAATAAAATGTTATGCAGTGTCGTATACAACATTATATACTCATGCTGAAATTTATGCAACATTTTCACTTTGTCGTTAAAGTACTATCCTATGAAAATAGGCAATATCGAGACACTCCAATATACGATATTAAGAATCTCCGAGCCAAGGCTTAAAAACAGTTTACTTTGATCTCGCACAAAGATTCTAAGAATATTATAAACATATATTCAATTTTAAATCTTCACTTAGGTTATAGAATGAAAACAGTTTTTCCCAATATATACTGAATTTTTTTAAATCAATTTTTTTAATTTTTGCTGCACCCTCTACAGAGGCCTAGAACAGTACATTAGTTGCTGAAGAAAAACCTAAAAGTCATTTTATTTCCTTATCATTTAAGAAAAAAAGCGATAGACATATAGAATATTTTCTTCTGATAATAATGTCAAAATTTTTCTTTTTTTCATACCTATATATTTTTCTCCAATCGAGAGTTGTGTGTAACTTGTTATGAAACATAATTTACAACTTGAATTTCTAGGCACTGGTTATTAATTTATACTTTCTTAGGATTGTAAGTGCTTTCCCGTAGCGAGTTTACTGTTCATTTTATATTCACCAAGCACAACTAGTCCTAAATAAATTTAAAACGTTCGTAAACTCAGTACTATTGAATGTAAAATACATAATTACAAGAACTTTTTATATACTACGTTTCTAAATTTTCTGTTAAATCATATGAAATGTTGATAATAATTGTCGTTGTTATATATAATGTTAGTGAGAAAAAAAAAAAAAGTTCCGAATTTATTTACTTCACATAATAATGGCAACCATCTAGAGAGCTGATCGTAAACCTATAAAAGGACAAATCTTTGTACTACGGATCTCACCAACACCGAATCTAAACCGTGCCATTGATATGCCCCTGTGTAGGGACAGTAAGAGAAGAAAAATGTGTACAAGTAAAGAAGTACAGATGCAGAATAATTAAACCTATACCTAGGACACAAGTTCAAAAAACCTGGGTGTCACACGTCAATTAATTTATTTCTTTGTTTACTTTTCGCTGTCATTCAATGTTTACCTCTTAATAAAAAATCACAAATTTGAAACCCGTCAAAATGAATATTGTAAATACTATGGGATATGTCAAAACAAATAATAGTACATTACGCGTCGAGTGCGGAAAGTAGCATTTTGCATGCGAGCGTGGAGTTTGCACCCGAGCGATAGCGAGGGTGGTAAAACCACACGAGCAATGCAAAATGCCGTTTTCGCACGAGTTGCGTACCGCACTTTATCTACGATTGTTAGATTTAAATAATAAATACAGAAACAAATAAACTTGCTGTATGTAAGTTCGTATCTCTCTCTTGATAAAGATGGCATTAATTCTTGAGTTGTATTTTTTGCCGAATTAGTTATTTCTGGAGGATTATTATTCTCCACATTTTCGTCAAAGTCACTTGATTCACTCATTGTTTTTCACTAAAAACTCGATATAAACAGTTACTTTAATAAAAGAACACCAAATTAGTTTTGTTAAATGTAAACAAACTCGCTAATCGTGCGTAAAGCTGAAGAATCCCTCTTCTTTACCACACTAGCGTGGTAAAGAAGAGGAATTAATCAGAACTATGAGACGCGCATGCGCAATGAATACAAGTACGTAAATAATCACTTTCTACGCATCTAAACAAACATATAATGTTTATATTTCGTATCAATCGTAGATAAAATAACTTGCGGGTTTTTTCTGAACTAACTTTCCATACAGCAAAATTAAATTTGCTGAAAACTAATTAAATTCTGCTGAGAGACGGTTAAAAGTATTAAAATAATGCATTGTCATCGTGTTCTGAGATATTCTAAAAGTTGGTTAAAAATCAATTGCAAGATTTTTACTGGACAAACAAACAAGAAAGCAAGCTAATAAAAACGTAGTAAAATACATATTGGTCAAGGAATTTATCAATACATTTTTTAACAGGAGAAGCAGTCATATTGATGACTAATTAGATTTTAACATGAATCGAAAATAGATGAGAAATTTGTGTGTAATATGATAACATTTTGCGACTCTGAATTGTGAACAAATGCGATGATATTGTACGTTGAAATTAAATAAAGACTTGTTATCCTATTGACCACTGTCATCTATTATAATCTAATCAGTGCCTAACAAGGAAATAATTTAACCAATTTATATATTTAACAAATATGACACCGCAAATTTTGATGATTAATTAAATAGTTTCATGACGAAATGAGGATAAATCACTTAAACTAATATTGATGTTGTATGATATGGAATAATTAATAAATTAATTTTACAATAATTAAATTATTCATTTAGAATACATAAATTGACAATGACTTCTCTAAAATCTCTAGCTCCAACCGTTCTCACGATATTAAATGCTTAAGATTTGAGAGGACTCCCTCTAACGGATACTTATTCGTTACATAATAATGTTACCTACGAAAAATACCTTAAACAAGTTTTTTGTTTCTTGACAAAGATTAAGTGTGATCTTTATTTTGATTTAATTTTTTGAATTTAAATACTATAATTAGATGGGAGAATCAATTGGTAGTTGATTTGTGTATTAAATAGTATTGACAACTGATGTATATAATAAATATGGATTAGTTTATCTAAATTTTCTAAATGTGTGAAAATGACATTATAGCTTTAGACATTAATCAAAGGTTAATAAATGAAATCGTGTATTTAGCACCAATCTTACTTACTTTTTGTGCTTTATCTAGGACATCACTGGAGAGAATCGTGAGACTTCATGATTCCCTTATTTTCCATTATTCCCTGTTCTACCTGACAGGTTACAATGAGAAACTTCCCTCCCTGTAAACTAGGGAGAAAAGTTCTTCTCCCAGCTGAAGATAAAATATATATTCGTACTCAGGGCGTCCTCTCCTTTCATTTCATCCCACATGTCACATTTCCTTTGTTAAAAATGTCATCCCCTATACACACGAACCCCTCTTTTTTGAGGAATGAATTTTTGGGGCGTAAATGAGAAGCATCAATGTTCCGCGTTGTACTTTTGGAGATCAGATACGTTAAAGACAGATGTATTCAGAACAACGCATGAAAACGCTGAAAATTATAGGGTCCGTAGGCTCCTCCGTTTTGCCTACGGGCCCTAAAAAGAAGTAGAGGTTAGATAGGTGGTAATATGTTGATTCCCACAGCGAACACTGTTATAAACAACATAATAGAAGATTTAGCTCAAATCCTGGATAGAAATAAGATGATGGGTTAAACGTATGCTAAATCATAATGAATGATAGAGTCTAATAAACAGATCGAGATGATATGAAGTAAATGATACGTTTAAGTAGGCTTCCGAGGTTGGTCTCAATATGAAGTTGTAGCTCTTGCCACGATGAACTCGTCATGGGACCCCAAACTCTACATGACATTGGTGACCCTACATGACAGTGGTGACCCTACATGACACTGGTGACCCTACATGACAGTGGTGACCCTACATGACACTGGTGACCCTACATGACAGTGGTGACCCTACATGACACTGGTGACCCTACATGGCAGTGGTAACCCTACATTTAACAGTCACCACCGAAAGACCTAGAACTTTATATGGGTGGTTCAAAAATCCCAGCGCTGGAGTGTATTTTTCTCTGTCTGTTTCCCGTAGTTAATAATAATTATAATTTGATTTAAATTAAATATGCAAGTTAAAATTAAATGTAAATATGCTTTAACAACGTTTTTAATAATATTCGGCTATAAAAATATGTTAAGAAGTGGTAAAACTGTAATTACCATGGAAGTCCAGAAATAGGATTTTAACATTTTTTTGTTAATATATTTACCTTAAATAAGTGTATGGATAAAAGTTATAAATACATGCATTCAATACTAGTGAATAGTTAATAAAACGCAATATTTAATTTTAAAAAAATTATTGTATTAATTTTAAGAGCATTTTGACTTGTGTCCGTTTGTTATTTGTCATTACCATGCTCGAAATAAAAACAAATCGTAGAGAAATTTAGTGTAAAGAATATTTTTTTTTCTCCCTCATCGAAAGTCTTTTGGCATGCCTGCTGATAATAAAAGGCAGTGAGTTTCATGTTATTCAAGGTGAGTCTGCTTCTACCATCAGAAGAAATCACGTGTTCTGGTACGTACCTTTTTAATTGAAATTACCATCGTTGTTTATAACACAGGTTATAATTGTTTGTGAACGATTTTGTTCCTGTGATTTATTAGCATAATACTGCCTGTTTACATTATGTCAACAATATATTTTATAAAGACATTTTTAAAGTAAATAATTCACTTACAATTTTGAAATGTAATTACCATGTCTTTAAATAGTTGTAATTACCATGGGTCTTATTTATTTTTAAAAACCACGGTAGTTACAGTTTTACCACTTCTTAACATATTTTTTATAGACGAATATTATTAAAAATGTTGTTAAAGCATATTTACATTTAATTTTAACTTGTATATTTATGGTAGAAATAATTTATCTAAAAAATAAAATAAAATTATAGCACTATGTGCAATTTGAAGAGTGTGGACATGAAAATTGCCTGTAGTCTGAGAACCACCCATATAGTTGATACCTAATCGACAATCAAATACTTAAGAGTTATACCGTCGGACAATCCAGTAGACTATGTTTTCCACCACCCCTTTGTCTTATCCAACATGGACGTGAATCCCATAAATCATACAAAATATGTTAAGTTATTTGGAAGTAACATTAAAGTGAAAGTTAAACATGTTAATATAACATGCTAACATTTTAAAATTTTTTATGGCAGTATTATATGTATAATAATACTTTTTACTTTAAATAAAAACCACCAGCTGGAAACTAAAAAACCAAGTTTCAAAAAGATTAATTGTTCAAACTATAACGTACTAGAATGGTAATAAAAATAATATCGATCACAGGTTAAAATATATGAAAAAAAAAAAAAAAAAAATGGAATCTGCGAGGCTAGTTGGGACGCTAAATGAATACGAATGGTAATGAGAGAAGATCGATAACAGGAAGCCCAACATCTAAATGTTACTATTAAACGGAAACAAAAGTACAAGGGACTGATTGGATTTATAAACGCAAATTAATTTAAAAGGTAAATAAATATAATCTATCAAAGTAATTCTAGTCAAGTACTTAGTTTAAATAGTCTAGACTGAATACCGTATCCGTGAAACTCATTTCAATTAGACTACACGAGGCAACAACTTTGGCACTATATAATGACCTTATTGATAGGATGAAAGAGCTTACGACATTAAACTATTGATTGAGAGACTATTGTAGTTCTTGAGAGTCTAGCTTTATTGTAGAGCGTGTTTATTGAAATTAAATGCTATCAGATTGCATTTAATTTGGATAAGGACACTTATGTAATGAGTGAAAATGCTTTTAGGTGCTTTTAACCACTACCTAATTCCTCACTTCATGCTCGAATGAACGAAAAGTATTATTATTACCTTTTTGTAACCATAATAGTTATAAAAAGGATTTAGCCATCTCTGATGAAAATTTTCAAGTAACATGTTTTTTAAGGTTTAGCTATATAATATGTTTAGCTTTATAATACTCGTACTATTATTTTAAACAATTTATAAATTAATTTTTAAATAAATAGTCGAGAATAATTATAGCTCACAAATATAGTATTTGTATAAAATAATAAATATGAGAGATAGATAATAAGTGTTTAGTTTTCACAAATTCATCCATCTTTGAAAAGTTTATCATAATTTCTTGATTAAGAATTATTCGCTTCTTTCTTTAGACGCGAAGATAAGCAGAAAACATAATAATAGTAAGAAATCTAAACATAAAACCATAAAAAAAACATTAACTCTGTTCAGTTGACAAATTTTCCATCTGTGACGGCTACATTTTATTAAATATAAGGGTCATAAAAAAGGTGATTAAAAAAATAATTATTACTTTTCTTTCATTGGTGCATGAGGAAGTGAGGAATTATACAGTGGTTAAAAGAATACACATTTCATGAAGGCTGAAAGCTGCTTTGGCAATAAAAAATTTTTAACAATTTACGTGGAGAGACTATTTGTGTTATCCTTTATGATGACCTCCATTTACGCTCCTAGATCTATCACATTTCATAAGTGTCTTTATCCAAATGAAATGTATTCTGATAGCATTTAATTTGGATAAAGACTTTTTAGCTCAAGTAGTTCAAGGAACAACAGAAAAATACAAAAAAAACTTTTACCAGACTCATAACTATCCCGACTTTATCACAATAGGGTACAGTTTATGAAATCATTTTCAGGAGTTACGCTAAGTGAAAGGGAGCCTAGTAAAGATTGTCGAGTCTAACAATTTGGTAAAAACAAAAAAAAATAATGTAAATAGAAAAGGAAGGAATGGTCAGGATCTGGTCCAACGTTATGTTATTAACGAGGAATAAGAACTCACTCTCTCGCATACAATACTACGATGACGATATAGTTCTCCCTAGTCGCAAGAAGCATTTGATGGAGGTACGTTGGAGTCAATCCAAGAACCAGGCTAAGAGAAGAGAACGGCTTCGCCAACATCCTCCCAGAGCGGCAGTTCTTCAAGAGAGGAGAAAACATGGGCCAAGTTAAAACTCGTTAGGAACCCCCAAAGATATATTGGGGGGCGGTTCTCAAACAGGGTTACGGATCGGTTAGAATCCGAGCGAAGTGTTGGAGCTCACGGTAAAGAATGGGCCGAGCCGAGAAAATAGCTGGATGTGTTTTACTACGCGTGACGAATTTTAATGTTTTAGATGGGCAATTTAACTGCAGAAACTCCTTATAGTCGAAAAATTTCGGTCGTAAATATGATAAAAAGTACATTACTAATACTAAACCAAAACTAAAGGTTCGCTCTGTAAAAGGACATAATTTAAAGACCAAAGCAGAGATAAAGTTGGCTCCAGAAGTAGCCTACAGCGTACAAGGACTTGTATGGAAAATACTTAAGATTTCAACCATTTATTCAATTTAAATTATAATATTTATATTCTAATATTTATATAGAATCAAAGGGCAGTTTACATACTGTCATAGGGACCTCAACAATATCTTTAATTCAGCACTGGCATCAACTATAAGTTGTTATCTTCAGCACAAGAGATATGGGTGTCAGGTGAGCCTAGGAGTTAGCGAATATAGCTGGACAGAGATGTTAACATTAAAGCTTTATTTTGTTTAATAAGTCAAGTTCTCAGCTATAGCTACAAACACGGGTTCACAACTATAGCTACACATTCTTATTTAAGCTACACTAGTTACACCTTACTTTCACTTCGGCGCTTATGAAAACCGGCTTGCGGTTCAAAGCCGGTTATTAAGAAGGGTACGTTTTCCTAGACACTCCAGTGGGATGACTGCTCTTCTAATTTTGCATGTTACTACTTTCCTACTCTAGCGATTATCGGATTAGTGGCTAGCGAGTGGCGGGTCGATCGCTGAGCGATTACAAACGCCTGATCCAGAAGCAGTCATAATCGCAGTCACTGTCACACAGGCAACCCTGTGCCGACTCGGAGGTGAATTAACCAATTAATTCAAATAAACCAACAAATTCAAAGTTAAATTACTTGAATAAATTAATATAATATAATTTAATTAATATAATGTAATAAAATTTAATATAATAGAAATATTTATTAAAATAAATGATTAAATTACCTAGTACAACGAAAACCACAGGACATTGCTTGTAGAATTTGAAATTATATTTTATTTATACATCTTTATTCGATATTAGGAGTTCATTTGATATAAATAATAATCCAGCAGATTTTTAAAATCTAGGAAAACCTTGAGTAGTGATAATAATTGTTCGAGCTGTTTAGAACAGTACCCAATATTATAGTTGTCAATTTTTTCCCCGCCAGTTGCTCGTAGTGAGAGATATATTCGTAAGAAAAGGACAATAACTCGCGCTAATGAGCTCCTGATTTCATTGGATCCCGCTCTTTATTTCCCGCCGGTTTCTTAAATAGTAGAAATGCCCTCTCTTCAGGAGTGGACGAAGAAGGTCTGTAACTACCCTTTATAAAATCCAATTTTGTTCTTGAAATTCTTCACTAATTCACGATCTAGCGGTTTACATCAAATTCTAGTTACATACTGATGTGTTACAATGTTCGCTGGAGACGCGTGGAGGTGAATACCTTAACAATTTTTTGCCAGCGACTATCGCTTAGTATCTATCGCTGGAGTCAAAATATACCTTAATAAATCTTTATCTACTAACTTTAAAACTAACTTTACTGCTCACTTTTGATATAAATTAGTTCTAACCTAAAGCGACTAATCGACGTTAAACAAGTTTATAGTAAACTTGCTTTAACTAGACGAATTATAACTAAGTTACCAGTTACAAACGTAAGTAAAGATATCATTTTATGAACGGAAAACATGCTATATCCTCCTTCACAGTTAGTGAAGAAAGATACCAACAAAGTGATGTATTAAAAAGATACTAAACTTGTTCAAAACTGAATGACTGACAATCATACAATCTTATACAATAAAAAGTAATCTACTAAGAACTTATTATCATTATATTATGATAATACATTAATGTTTAGACATTTTAATAATCTAATTCTATCTAAAACTAAACTGATTCACTGAAAAACTAGTATCATAAAATATATATTTATTATTACAACTAAATGTAACCCTACATTCAGAGGAAACACAACAGCTAAAAAACCACTCGTTCAAACTAATTTAATAGTTAAACCTCAAAATAATAAATTACAAACCTGGCATTCGTAAGTTCCGTTGTCCCTCTTTTGAACGTACTTGACTTGAAGTGACCAATCGTCTGAATTTTCAGGATGAAGGACTTGAAACCTTTCGTCATTAGTGTAAGTTAAAAGACCAGACGTTAATATGTGCCAATCTCTTCTCCTTACCCAGGTGATCTGTAAGAGAAAACAAAGTAAGTCGTAATTAGATTAGAAGTGGGATTCATTAAATGGATGTGGAAGAAGTTGGATTGGATTGATCGGAAGGGGGTTTGTTAACCCTCTTCCATTTCGACTGTAAGAGACCGAGCTTCCTAATTCCTATTAAAGGGTAAAATCTACCTCTGCCTTCTTGATTAGACTCAACACACAATGGCAACAGCCTATTGCCACAGATAATGCCTCTTCAACCTAAATCGTGCATTCGGTTTAATAAATAAAGCCACCCAGGTCTTAAGCGCAAATGAGAAAATAATCTTTTCCTTCCATTCCCTTTAAGACTATGACACCTTCTGATGTCTACTTCACTATTTCAAAGATTACATGATATAGTAGAAAGTGGAAGGATTTTACACTTAATAATTTAGGACTCAATATCATCATTAAAATTACTAAAGAAGCATTAGTCATCAAAACAGTACTAGAACTTAAGATCATGAGATATTGAAAGGATTTTAAATTTTAAACAAGATAATTTGGTATTCCAAATGATTTATAAAATGACGAAGTATAAGCCAAAAACTACTTTATGACTGTACTCTGCCATGAACCAGGATATAATGCCGTTTATGATAACGAATGCGTTTAGGGAAGAGTAAGCTTTCTTCTATTACTGTTAATAAAATGCCACTTAACTAATCTCAAGTTATAACAAAAATATAACAAGCTTCAAAGAACAAAGGTGGATTTGATAATCGTCAAACTCTCTCAATATTAATTAACTCAAACACATTTAAAAAGAGAAGCAAAGATCATTTTAATGGCATTACTTAATTTTCACTGCCGGTATTCGTGTTTTATCAACGTGCTAATCCAGTATTAAATAAACTCTACAATATGTTTGATAGCAAGACCAATTAAATCCTTGATAAACTTTTTTTCGCAAGAAATAACTCTAGTTCTTATGTTTTTTAGTACAGTTCCCAGTGAACTAGAGGAAGAACAAGATAACTATTTTAATTCCCCTGCCACAAACCACAACATTCCAGTACTTCTAGCTGAAAGAGTTAAAGTCGTTTAATTGATAAAGAGGATTTTTGTTTCTCTTTCACTCTTTAAGTTAATACATATATATATTTTTTGTTACTTCACTATCTCAAAAACCATTCTCAAAAGAGTAGAAAAAAGGAAGGTTTTTAAATAGAAGTTAAAAAGAATCCTTTTTCCACTGAGATAATAAAAGGTTTTAGGACAACCAAAGAACACTTACTAGTTAAGAGACATTTTATTGTTTTGTTGAAATGTAATTTCAACTGTAATTATAGACATGTGTCGACCAACTATAAAATTACATTTTAACACAAAAATTACATCTAACACAGTAAAATACTAATGAAATAGTTTTATTACTTCCGATCTTATCGAAGGTAATGAAAGCTGAATTTATTTATGTACCCAGTTTCAAAAATTTCAGGACAGAAATCCGTTTTAGACATTAGGGAAAATTTCTGGTTCCGTGTCTGAACGACCGTATTTCATTAATTGTTTTTATTACAATACATGGATTAATTGAATTAGTGATAGTCTTTGTTATTTACTACCTTCTGTTGACTACCTATAACATCTTAATCAATAGTATAAACTGAACGACTTATTTACAAAAACAAAGAATGGTATAGATGAACAGTATGAGGCTTCAATAAGTGAATCTATAGGTCTGAGACAGAGACATGAGTAGGAATTAGAAAAAGAAAGCGTCAGTAAAGGAGTTAATACAGAAAGGTATAAACCTCTGTCTTACAGGATCTAAGAAAGAGGTTTAAATCTGTCTGACCCAATTCCTGTACTAACTCCTTCTCTTAGCAATTTTTTACTCGTCAATGACACTACGTGATGACCGCTATTGACTACTATCGTCAATTGACTCAAATCATTGACTTCTTTGTTGCCTCTGTGATCACTGATAGTTAGGAAGCTACACGCAATTCAGTTTTTTTTGGGTGAAAGACATTTTTTTCTTTTTCAAAGTAAAGAAGTTTGTCCAATCTCCTAGGGCCTTTTTTTACCACAATGCTTTTTACTATCGATTGATCACTTCATTTTGAACATAAGGGCGGCAGTACCGTAACTTGTAACTTTTATAAGAAGCTAATTGACCTTCATTTCAAATTAAAAAGGGCGTTAAATCCATTTGAACTAAAATATCGAATAAAGTATGTAGTTCCATCATAAATGCTTTGTAAAGCTTCAATTATCTACAATATTGGTTGTGTAACAACACAGTAGACACATTAATAAAATTCATGATTCAGGTTTCAGCCAATTTACATATTTATTTAAGTGTACATATTAAGCACTGGTCAAGGAGTGCCAAGAGGCCTTAGAGACGCTTGCAGAGTTAAAGAACGTTACACTTCTTTGGGTTCCTGGACACACAGGGGTTCCAGGAAATGAAAAAGCAGACGAAGTAGCAAAAAGAGGTGCCTCCATGCCGTTCTGCGGACCGGAGTCCGCTGTTGATTGGTCCAGAGGACAAACTAAATCGGCCATCAAAAAGTGGATCTGGGAGGAAGCAGGGAGGACCTGGACAAGAACTGAAGGATGAGAGGCAAACCAAGATGATGCTGACTTGAGGGTAAGACTGAGATGGTTCGATGGGCGTGAAAAACCAGGGATTGGCAAAAAAGACCCGAGTGCGGTCTAGTTGCCAGGCTTGGCCTCCCCGCCCCCTTAATTCAAAGTGTATACAACAAACCTATTTGTAGGCATATAACACGGTCAAACAAACAAATGAAGGCCCATATTTAAAGAAGAACGATCCATCTAAGGTTAAATTTGCAAATTCTGCAATTCTCTTATCTTTGTCTTGATTACGAAATAACACAATTAACAAACAATATATTAAATCATACTTCTTTTGGTAAATGTATTGATGTTTGATTTATCTTTCCAGTACATTATTGGAAAGTTCCTTAACCGCAAAAATATGAATGAGTGAATCCACAAAAATCGACCTTCATGGTAATTTTGGGTGTGAATGTTATACTGCACTGTCATACAATAGAAATCCCATCCCAACACTCGTCTCTTTTCGCTTTGGTATCATTGCGTACGCATTCCATACCGGTGATGTAATTCGCTGTGTAGTATTTGTTCAAGCAATGATAACATTCGGTTCATTTAATTTTGTCTATTCTTTAACTCTGCTAAGTACAAGTAGTTAGCATCGTATATGTCTTTTAATTTTGTATTATTTCTAACTCCGTCTTGCATAAGTAGTTAGCATCGTATACTAAGTAGTATGATTTTATAATTAATATTTAATGAAAAGCGTAAGGAACATCGTTCCTACCGGGTTTCCCGTAACACCACACGTTACTTTTTTTGTCTCCTTCTTTAAAGAAAATACGTTATAAATATTTCACCTCAGTTTTATAAATAGCTATGAAGAAAAAGAAAAAAAAACACTTCTCTATTTCAATCATAAGGGGAAAAAATTGTAAAAAGCGGTTTTACTCGAAGAAAATCAGCTTAAAAGATATCGAACCAACAAGATAAGCTGTATCATGTTTAAAAAACCGTCCTTCCCTCAAGAGAAGAGTTACAATAAAAGCTGAAAAATTGTTACTAAGAGCATTCTCTTAAATTTACAACAATTATTTTTCCTTTTGAAACAAGTATTAATATGACGAAAAGGGGCCAAACTGATTGTTTGCAATAAGGCGAGCTAAACTTTCCTTCTATTACCCTCTTCTTGCACCACCAATCATAAAATAACTTTTTAACTTTCCTCTGGAGCCAGGACATATTAAACACTATTTCATTTCAGTTTCTGGTATATATATATATATATATATATATATATATATATATATATATATATATATATATATATATATATATATATATATATATATGTGTGTGTGTGTTTGTGTACATATAATATGTTTACATAACATATATTATTCAAGATAGAGGAAGTTATTTACTTCTTTTTTTGGCATTATTCAAAAGTTGAAATTACAGTCAAATTACCTCTGTAGGCAGGTAAGGAACAAGTAAGGTAAGTTAGGTTTGGTTAACATGGGCGAATCAACATTGTGTCGCGACGTTAGATTCCTACAGGTAGCATGATTTAAACCCATAAAAATATAATGAGTGAAATGTAACATGCTTTTAGCATATAAAAATAATAATTAAAATTATTTTTATTTTGTTGGTAACTGATTTTGTTTTTTAATAATACCATTGTTTGAAGTTATACCATGGACGTTTCACAATTAATTTGTTTTATCTCTGAACCCTTTTTTTTCTGACAATGCGAGTCAAATCACCTTTTTTTTCGTAATCATTTTTATTTAATACCATTTTTTTTTATCAAATCGTCGAAACATATTTTTGGTATGAAGTATTTTTATGGTTTGTTTTATCTCTTAGCCTTTAAATTTAGAGGTAAAATATATAACTTTTATTTACGTAGAGCCACCCTCCTAATACTAAATATTTTACTGTTTTTTATAAATTTAGAAGGCCGCTTTTGAACCTTAAAAGTACTTTCTTTTTTACTTTCTCATAAAAAGAGAAATTATAGTGATAACGCGAAAATTATTTTTTTAGATTTTGATGGATTTATACATTTTGAGATCCCCTGAGTCCAAAAAGCGGTTTTTAAAAAATATCTGTCTGTGATATTTGACTGTGATATATGACGCGCGGAGCCTAAACTACTGGACCGATTTTGACGGAATTAGGCTTACTTGTTAAAAAAATCATACCCCGAGGCGAAATCGCGAAATTAATTTTAACTCCTGGCGCTACCCCTCTGAAAAAAACGTGAAACAAATTATTTCTCGAACACGGCTCTGATGATTTTGATTAAACAATTCTAAAATGTAGACCATTTAAATACGACACTAACGATCTAAGCCGTTTTCCTGGAAAAATCTAGTTCGATTCCCCGCCAAGGAGAAGTTATTTTTATGATACATTTTTGTGAAATGTTCATTATTAATTAAATATACCTACGAAAACTAATAAATGGAAAACACTGGGCTAAGTAATTATGAAGTCGTACATGAGAAAATTTGTCTCGGAACGATTTTTTCCTTATTCGTGAAAGTAAAATATTTTTGTAATTTTCTTGTGTTATAAATTGTCTTTTCAAATTTCATAATTCAAGTTTTGGGACGGTTAAATATGTTCTCTGTCCATATATATTTCGAAAAATAATATATTGGTAGGCCCTGTTTAGATTAGTTACTCAAATATTTTAGTGAAAGATTGTTACTAAATTCTACTGCTTATTTTAGGATGCAACATTTTTATTGTTATTATGTTAGTAGTTAAAGTTTATATGATTAATTCTATCTTATAGTATTATGTTATATTATATTGTATTATATACTCATTAATGTAACATAGTTGATAAATAAAGATAGTATTTTAGAAGTTTTATTTTTCTGCCACAAAATGTTGTTTGCAACCAGGCAGCAGCGGAAACATTTCTGACTAGTGTATTCATTGCCCCCCTCGGCAATTAATTTTCATAGCCTGTCCTCGCTTCCGGCTCGAAGGTTACTTTTATCACTCGTCAGTAAAATTAAATTTTGTTGCCTAATTACATAAATAACTATTTGAATCGAATTATCTCTATTAAGGGGATAAGTATATGCAATTTTAACGTTATTTACGTCCTGAAGTCTCAAGGTAAACCTAAAACTATTGAGTTGTCTAGTTGTTCAAGAATCGAGGTTAAAGAAGCAATATTAATACTATAAATAAACTATTGACCTCCTTCTTTGACCTAATAGTAGAGAAAAAAAAAAATATAATACTTTGTAAGAATTTATTATTTTCCGATGTTTTTCTTTTAGGTTTTAAACTTCTTTTTTTTTTACGGTTTGTTGTGAATTATGGTTCGGTATTTTTTAAGCTTATCGGATATAGAATTGGGAGTTTAGTTGAGTTTTCGAGTGCTGCCAGTGACGGGTGCCGATCGCCTGTGAAACAGGGTTCTATAGAAGCACAGCGTAAATAATATCCTTAACATTATATACGGAAATTATGCTTTGCTCTTTCTTTTTGTTCCCTTTCGTTCACGTTCTGCTCTATTTTCAGGTCGGTAGAAAATCACTTTTAAAAAGAGCGAAAGCGATAAAAGTAGAGTGAGATATAGCGGTCAAAAAACCTATTAGCATAAACTACAGTTCGAGGTTTTCAGTAATGTTGAACATTATGTTGGTAGGATTTTCTCTTTCATCGAACTAGTTTCGAACATGAAAAACAATACGTTGAAAGCTAACCCCCCTCCGTTTTCAATTTCGTCCTTTTCCCTCGTAGAGGTTAACAGTCCGTGAACGTTCTCTAGTTTCGACGTTTTCTATTTGGATTTTCCCAAAGTTGTGATAATTTATAGTTTTGTGTTATAAAATCGTGCGTGACCTAAATAGGCAGGGGGTTACGTTTATTATTACTGATAAATTTCGCTCTCTTAAAGAGAAAGTTAAATTATGATGGCGCGAAAATACGATTATGATATTTTCATGTGTTTACAACTTTTGAGGTCACCAAGTCCAAAAAAGTGGTTGTCAAAAATAAGTCTGTCTCTCTTCTATACAGACGCGTGAAGCCTAAACTACTGGGCCGATTTTGACGTCATTAGGCATTATACATGTTCAGAAAATCATAGCCCGAGGTGCTAAATCAAGAAATGAATTTTAGCTCCAAATTTGGGGGAGCTACACTCCCCAAAAACTCTGAAAAAATGTGAGACAAATAATTTCTAGATAACAGTTCCGACGATTTTGATTAAAGAATTCTAAAATGTTGTCCATTTAATACGGATCTAACGATATAATCCGTTGTCCCGAGGAAAATCTAGTTTCTGAGATATGTTGAAAATAAATCTGATTTTGTTGAAAATCGAAAACAAAAAGTTTCTGGGATCTTGGACCGAGATTATAATAGAAAGTTAGTCTGATTTGACTCGGGGCCAATTTGTTTATAATACAGGATGTTCACAAAAGAATAAACGGGTTTCAAAATACCTGTATTTTCAAAACGAAATAAGACACAATAGACAGGTCAAGTGTGTGCTAGCACACAGCGAGGGTCCGTAGGCAACAATGTATTGTTTAAGTAGTACCCTATTGATGGTGTTTTTTTTTAAAAAATGCTAAAAAGCTTACTTTGAAATATCCTATATTCTCAAAATACATAAACAAATTTCTGGTAAAGTATTTTGTTGCCTCTGAACCGGACTACAAAAATATAAATACATCGAAAAGACCATAATTACAAAAAAACGTATTTTGCCAATAAAAAATAAAATAATATTTTTTTTTTAGAAATTTCCAAAAAGTGGTATCTTTACTTTGGTCAAAGAATGTTTAGACGTTTTTTCAGATTTTTAGATAAGCGAGATATGCGGGACACTTTTCCCGAAAAAAGAAGAAAAAAAAGGTGGTCTAGACGATACTCAAGTTCATCCCACACTCTGGTTAGCATTCCCTGCATGCTGGACGAGTCGATTACTGTGGGCTTCGGGCAAACGTTTGCTAAATTCTGTCCACGCTCTACTGGGGAATGCAAGGCCGACCGGGACTTTTGCCTTTGCACAAACAACCACTGTCCCGAAATTGACGGTACCACCGGCGGATGTTCATTTTATTGGGCGGGACAACATTGAATTGCCGACAAAATTAACGTTTCAACTGTATAATCGCTGATTCATTTCAACTAAATTGCAAAACACAAAACGAGTTTTGCTGTGGAGTCCACATTGTTTATCATAACAACAAGTAAACAAAAAAAGCTTATAATTCTCACTTATTGAGATTTACAGCGCATTCTCTCGGTAACCTAATGAAACTACAGAGTGGAAGCTATTAATAGGTGGTGCTACTCTGTATCTTCTTCCATATCAGGGGTACGAAGTTTCAAAACCCGTTTATTCTTTCGTAATTCCCCCCCCTCTAATTGTCAGTTATAGAACTACTTTATAGTTTCTATTATACGTCGTTTTGGTAAATTCACCTTTACGTTTAGTCACCTGCACACTCTTGGAAATGGGAGATACCTCGTACTTTAAAAACAATATGACTTTATTATAGCATACAAATAGTGACACTATTTGTATATGCTATTTGTATATTCGGATATTGAGTTTGATTATTAGGTATTTGCATGTTACACTGTTAAATATTAATATTGTATATTTAGGTCATAGTTAATTCCCATGTGCATTATTAGTTCCCAATAATTGAATACAGAAGCTACTTCTGCACTTCTGTATACAGAAGCTACTTCTGCACGGCTACTAAATGAAGAGCCAAATTGCATAAGACATCATATAAAGTAAGCAAACTTATTATATAGCGTCATCGACTCAAATTAATCTATCCTTGTGCATTTAATACTGCGTTGGAATTAACCTGCGTGAATTAAATAAAAAAGTGTAATTATCTTAATACAATTTATCATCCATTATTATTTTTTAAATAGTAAAATTTCTCTCAGCTAACATTAATCCGTCAGTTGCCTTCTTGTATTTCTTAATTCTTTATCTACGATTGATACGAAATATAAACATTGTATCTCTGTTTAGATGCGTAGAAAGTGATTCTATTCATAAGTACTTGTATTCATTGCGCATGCGCGTCTCATAGTTCTGAAGAATCCTTCTTCTTTACCACCCTAGGGCGGTAAAAAAGAGGAATTCTTCAGCTTTACGCACGATTAGCGAGTTTGTTTACATTTAACAAAACTAATTTGCTGATCTTTTATTAAAGTAACTGTTTATATCGAGTCTTTAGTGAAAAACAATGAGATAATCAAGTGACTTTTGCGAAAATGTGGAGAATAATACTCCTCCAGAAATAATTAATTCGGCAAAAAATACAACTCAAGAATTAATGCCATCTTTATCAAGAGAGAGATACGAACTTACATACAGCAAGTTTATTTACTTGTATTTATTATTTAAATCTAACAATCGTAGATAAAGTACGGTACGCAACTCGTGCGAAAACGGCATTTTGCATTGCTCGTGTGGTTTTACTACCCTCGCTGTCGCTCGGGTGCAAACTTTACACTCGCATGCAAAATGCTACTTTCCGCACTCGACGCGTAATGTAATATTTTAATTACTAATACAATAAAGCAAAAAACTTTTTTGCTTGTTTCGATCGATCGATTCTTATGGTTAAAATGTAATAAAAAAATATCCACCCCTGAGATGGGATGGCAACCACCCCCAGGGTAAAAACGCCCCTCGGCATGATATAGATTTTGATCCTTTGGCTATTCCGGACCTATTGTCAAAATTTATTGTCAAAAAACTATTGTCAAAATAGTAGTAGTCAAAAATATTGACGAAAAAATTGCGAGCCAAATTTCCTGGACATTTAGGAGAGAAAGTAATGAATTTATTGCCTGCCCTGTAAGCTAGTAATACATTAGGATAATAGGGCGTCTAAATAATCAAATACATTATGTAAATATACTTTCCCGGAAATATTTATTTTTTCATATATAATTGGATTCGAAGATAATACAAAATAAAGGCAATTACAGGAGAAAGTTCTTTGAGTAGTCTCAATCTGATTTTTTTTTTACCAAAAATGTTATTCTGAAGGAGAATAAAAAAGACGACAAATGAGGGCACTTCAAACAACATAAAAGTGTAAAATAAAGTATAAAGAATAAAAAGTAGTGTCATCAGTGTAGGCCTTGTTGGTTTTCTTGTGATATTCAAATTATATAATATTTAAATGCAAATAATCTGTAAAAAGCGACTTGAAAGTAAATACATCTTTGAAGATCAACAACTCCATCAACTTGAATTTCTAAGGATCCTTCAAAGCTTCTTAGAATAACAATCTCTTATCACAATTTCTTCAAGATGGCCATTTTCTTCAACATGTTCCTACTTACTTAGGTAAATATTTAAGTTAGGTATGCAACGGATTTATCATTTTACCTTTTTTTTATAATAAATATTTAGAGGATAAAAAAATTATATAAATAAAATATTGCGTTCCTATCCTATGTGTCTGGTAGATGAAGTGAAATAGGAAATATAATGTTTTTTGGGAGAGAAAGTAATAAATTTATTGCCTGCGCTATAAGCTAATAATACAGAGGGCCAGTAATTGGGCGAGAGAAACACTTTATTTTAAAAAAATACAAAGTGAAGCTGGCCTTTACTAAAGGATTACTATAATTAACACAGCATACTAATCAATCAAGTGACAATAGTTAATTAAATAGAATAGATTTAAATACATTCACACGGTTAATGAAAGAGTAACAATATTTAAAGCCAGATATTAATAAACAGGTCAAGTGTATGCTAGTCAGCACACAGCGAGGGTCCGTAGGCAACACTGTATAGTGTTTAACTGTAAAGTGTATAAACAGTGTTTTTTTTAAAAAAATGCTAAAAAGCTTACTTTGAACAATCCTAAGGGTCTGATATTTTCAAAACACACTCTGATAAAGTTTTTTTTTGCCACTGAACCGGATTACAACCATATAAATACATCGCAAATACCACAATTTTAAACAAACGTATTTTGTCAAAAAAAAAAAAGTATATATTTTTTTCGAAATTTCCAAAAAAATATATCTTTACTTTTGGTCGAAGAATGTTCAGGAATTTTTTCAGAGTTTTTGCACTTCACATAAGCGAGATAGAGGGGGGGGGGGGGACTCGTTTCACACCCACTTGAAACTTGCCTAATCTCGCCCTATCAAAGTTATAACCAAAGAATTATATATTTTTGTAATCAGCTCGACGTAAACTTTCATATGATACCCCTCACGGTGTCGAAAAAAAAATTTACCCTTAGATTTTTTTACCCTAATATTTTTGATTTTTTTTTTTTTTTTAAGTCGCTATATTTTTAAAATATGTGGGTAGGTACAAGACACATACATGCCAAATTTCAAAGTGATCGGACAAAAGGTGTAGCCGTGAGAGCAGGCGACCGAACGGACGGACAGACACACGCAGGGAAATATAAGGGTCCTTGGTTTTGCCTACGGACCCTAAAGTGACTAAAAACAAAGTGAACACTAATAATAAAAGTTATATCCTATTTGAAAGTTAATTAGTAAATATGGTTATTTATAATACCTAGAGAATCTAAAATTATATTTTCAGCAAGGGGTCTTAAGAAATATCGATCGGTACCGAATTTTTCAAGAAATAAGTTTGGTTTTCATTGGTATTGTGCCTCTAGCCCCAAACCAAAGACCGAGAACTTAAAAAATTTTATCTCCGTGGGATTATCGAAACTTTTCCTTGTAGTATTCTATACATTTCTCATATATATGTTTTATTTCCTTCTGATGAACTAGTACAGCTAGATCCAGATCGTTAGTTTCATACCTTACTCTAGGGTGTATGATCATGGCAGTTTTATTATCTGGATGGAAAGCGATGATCATTAAATAATAAAATACTATACATATTTTGCTTCTGACCTTACCGAAAGTAACATTGGCTAAGTGATCATTCTAAAGAATGGAAAATTTTTTATGTCTCAGATTTCAAAAATTCCAAGACAAAAATCCGTTCTAGACATCAGGAAACATTTTTGGTTCCGTGTCTGTATGTCGCTCAATGTTCGAGAACCAATATATCTAAAAAAAACTGCTCGTCCGAGTTTAATGAAATTTGAATGGTAGAAAATAATTAGCCCATTGTTGGTCCCAGATAAGTTTAAGGCCTTCTGAGCTTATTTGTGTCTCTTGCACAAGCGCACAAACATACATTTATTTACATCTATAACTTCAAAAGGACCTGCTAATCTGACTTTTTATGAAAATTTGGATGGTTTGTCGAAAGTAGCCACAGATAGCCCCAGATTAATTTCAACCGGTACACTCTTTAAATTTTCCCTAATTGATTTTTATTCATGTAAAAAAACAAAATAATTTTTGACTGATTTAAAAAACGGGGGAAAAATACAATAAATTTTACAATAAAATATTTGCTAAAAGCTTAAAATCATTAAAGTATACCAAATAGAACGCGAGGAAACTATGTCCCACACTAATTGACAACATATTGTTGACATTTTCATGTTTAGGCTATGGAACATAAGTCAAAAACGTTACGTTACTTTTAGCTTAAAAACGCAGAAAAGTATAACAGGGAGTTAGAAAGGTATAGGTGGTCTATAATCCAGTCTCCAGCTGTAGTGCCTTCCCCTACCGCGCTTCTTAGGGCCGAAGAAAGTCGAAAAGATTTATACGTGTGACAGGGAGTTAGGAAAGTACAGGAGGTTGCCTTCAACTCTCAGCCCTCTCGGCCTACCTAGTATGAAGGCATATTAACAATTCGAAGAAGGCGGCTTTCCAAAGCCACCTTTTCAAAGGTGGCGCCTTTGAATTCAGTCGTTTGTAATCAAGCCACGGCAGTCCCGGTGTGAGAATAAGAAAAATTATCCTCCATCTACTTTTATCAATTACTTACCGATTATATTTCATTTTATGTCGGTAGTTTACGCAGAGCGAAAACATAAAAATGTCTCACTTTCTTGCGGACTCAATGCAAGAAGTATTTTCTTGATTGATTGATAGCGCTACAATCTAAAGGCAATGAATCATATACCACACTTATAGTCATACGAGCTTTATTAAGGAAGTTTCCTCCTTTCCAGAAATATAACTAAGTTGAAAGAGGGACAGATCTCTTTGATACACTGATTTTCTAGTTTGAAGTTGAAAGAGGGACAGATATCTTTGATACTCTGATTTTCTAGGTCAGTACAATTTATAGGTCACTTAAGCTAATTGTTTATTCCTTTTTTAAGGTTACACTAATTTGCACTGTCTAATTTTATATATTATTAAGAAACTTTTTATATTACTACTTATTAAGGAGAATTAAATTAAGAACTGAACTATAATATTTTTAAGTTAAGTTATTACTAGAGAAAACTTGGAAGGCACTTATCGTTCTATCATTATATTATAAGTTATAAATAACTAGCCAGAGCTTTATTCGCCTAAAAACACTTAATTTGCTTAACGACGACGCTGTTTTTAACAATTAATGTTACTTTTAAAAGAAAACTTCAATTTCAATTATTTTTCAATTTAATAATTATTATTCAACCTAATACATTATTATTATCTAAAAACTATGAGGTTATCGACTGTGAAATATTTAATAAATGATTTTGTAGATAGTATGCGGTCTAAAGGAAAAAAATAAAAGCTCACTTTTGCAATATTTCGACCCCTCTTTGGGTATATTCAAGCTGAAAACCACATTTATTGTCAGTAGCTCCAGCAAAAGCGCTATATTTTGTATGAAAACCACATCTATTGTCAGTAGCTCCAGCAAAAGCGCTATACTTTGTACGAAAACCACATTTATTGTCAGTAGCTCCAGCAAAAGTGCTATATTTTGTAACATAATACATAAATAAAATGCTTTCTATATCTACCTGACTAGAAAATTACTATTTTATCCTATTGTTGCTAAAAAATTATTATACACTAACTTAAGCGGCTATTGTCAATCTGAAATAATTAATTTCTGTTATAAGGGTAGTCCATGTTAAATATTCTAGAGGTTCTTTTGGATATTAAATATTTTTTATCTCCAGTAGGGAGAATGAGATATGATTTTGGATTAGTTTAGAGGGACTAAATGAAGTATTTTCTTCCCTGAATTCAAAAAGCAGAAAGAAAAAGTATAACCAGGGAGAAAAAGAAGGATTGCCAACTTAATTATTTTATAAATAGAGAATGAATGGCTAATGTTGTGAAGTTTGAAATCAGGTTGACAACACTGCTTATTCGACCTAGTTTATCATTGTTTAAACCTGCATCTAAATAACCTTCTATTTGAGTTTAATTGCAATTCTTATTTGTTTTTAATATTGAATCTCTTATATCTGCAATTAAAAGTGCTAATAATTATTGATAAAATAATAAACTAAAACTGTGCAATGGATAAAAATGTGTAATTTCTCCCTACTGGAGATAAAATATTGATAAACAAAACTATTTAGGCATTTCATTTAATTGCTAGGCCTATATGATAATAGGAAACATAGCCACTAATACCTAGCATGAGCCCCGCACGCAGCTCGGGGTGAAGGCTAGTTATTTCTATAAAAGAAAGCTTTTTTACTTCCTAAGTTACATTGTCTAATAATAATTAATTTTTATAAAATGATTTAACTTTATGTTAAATCAACTAAGTAAATATATCGTATTTACCATTGGTTAATTTATTATCGAAATTGAGTAATTATAACATTAGTTTAAGCGGACTCATTATATTTATGGGTTAGAATCATGCTACCTGTAGGAATCTGACCTCGCGACCCAATGTTGATTGACCCATGTTCACCAAACCTAAGACTAAAGATCGATAATGTTTAATTACAGCAACTTCGCGTGTTGTACCACGCTGTGGTTTTATTTCGCATAATTTTCTCTTATGTATTCTAATATAATATGTTACATGCTTTTAGTACATAAAAATTATATTTAAAATGGAAATTATTTTTTGTTGGTAATTGATTTTGTTTATAATAATACTATTGTTTTAAGTAATACCATGGACGATTTACAATTAACTTGGTTTTTTTTTTACTATTATCTCTGAAAACCTTTTTTTTTCTTAGGCTTTTTTTGAGTTCTATGAATTCTGACTGGATTGGAGTATTACATATGAATCTTTTACTCTAGTTCTTTTTGTAATAAATTTTATATCATACCTTTCTTTATCAAAATAGTCGAAACCTTACTTGTCCATATGTTTAAGATGGTGCTATACGTCATTTTTAACAAAATTTTGACACATTTAAAAATATTACGTTGCGTTAAAGAAAAAGCATTTTTCCTTTTTTTAATCGGAGAAATCTATTTTTGTGTACAGCACATGAATTTCTAACTTCCCCAAAGGAATTAAGTTCTTACCCTAAATGGAATAAAAAAAAGTCCCTATGACCCTACCTCGATTCTAACTTGGTCAACATACGTTGAATATAGTATATTAGTTAAGGAAGTTAAACATATGTAAACATAGAAGAATAAGGTAGTATAAGGAGGTTATCAGTGAAAATTATGAATTTCAATGTAACTTTATCAAATTGCTTCCGAACTCACCGAAGATAATGAAAGCTAAGTGAACGTTCCGAAGAACAATTTTTTTTTACGTCCCTAAATTGAGTTCCCTTACAGAAACCCGCTAAAGACACCAGTCCCGTACCTATCTCTCAGTCAAACCAACATATCTTAAAAACCACTCATCCGATTTTCATGAAACTTATGTAGTGAGTCATAATTTGTTATGAATCCTTAGGCTTTGTATCCTTAGGTTTCTGTTCCATAGGCACACAAAGTTCTTTTTCCTACAGTTGACCGATAAAGTGGTTGTTATCGGACTCAAAATAGTACGCAAAACAGCAGATTCCTGCACTTAATACTTTACCGCACTCGTTTTACTTTACCGCACTCATTTTACTTTACCGCACTCATTTTACTATACCGCACTCCAGTGTTCCAACTTACGAACATAAAGAACTTAAATCTAAACAAAGATTAAATAATCCAAATTATAATAATAATAACAATGACAACTAATAATTATTTGTTAACTAATTAAATTATTTCAACACTATACATCAAATATAAAAATGTTAATAAAAAAAGTAAAGATAGACAATCTAAAAAAAGAATCAAATGTGATGTGATGAGTAAGAGTTATGATGAAAAATTAAAACAGCGCTTGGTCAGGTTTGCTGAATCAGGCAAAATAGGCAACACTGGCTAAAAAGAACAGCTGATTTAGTTGATATTGTAAAACCTTTTTATGTTGATGAACACTCTATTATTTTATATTTTATTTACAGATTAAATACTAACTGTAGGAAAAATTTAATGTGCAACTCGAGCCTAAAGTATCTTTGCTGCACTCGAGAAACGGTTCCGCCCTCACCTGGGGCTCGTGCGTAAATATTTCTCTCGAGTGCAGCAAAGTGCCAATTTGCGCACTAGTTGCACAAATAACTATTATCAACACCTGCATCTTTAAATGTCCCATCGGATTTTTAAGAAATTGGATGGTTTCCCAAATGTAGCCTAAAGATGGCCCCATATTATTTCAACCGCCTGACCACATTAAATATTGCTAAATTTATACTTCTATTCATATAAAAAAATCAAAACTATTTTGTTTTGACAGACAGTAAAAGAGGAGGGGGATATTATATAAAATAGTAATACTGTGTTGCAATAGCATAACATCATTCCAGTATATGCGAGGAAGCTATGTGCCACAATAATTGGCAGACCATTTATTTTTAGTTTAAAATGGGAAAATTTTCTAATATTACTTATAGTTGTTATACTTTCAGTACTAAAGTTAAGTGGAGATTTTCACTTGAATAAATTCCTACTTGTTTAGGGACGCTCTTTGTGGGACTAAGAAGTTTCTCTGTGTAGTCGGAAAATCAGTATTACTTAGAAGGTATTCTGGTTGCAAGGACTCGAGGAAAATTCAAATGATTTTGAAGAAAATTTAACTCAAAAAAGAGGTAAAGTTTTGGTTTTCCTTTTCACACTTTTCTCGCGGGAAAGGTTTGATAAAACTTCCCGCCATTTCTTCTTCTTTTAGAGATGCTTAGAAGACGAAAACCATAAAACGATTCTTCCAAACTAACTGGGAAAGGTCTCTTTTTGTATTTTGGGACTTGGTCGCCTTCACAGAAAATGTTACATATAGTTTGCGAAAAAGGGTTCAAAGGGGGACGAATGAAAGCGTCAACTTCCTTCAACCATTCCTCTCTTGGTTAACGAAAAAAGTTCAACAAGAATCAATTTAAACTGTACCAAGAGTTGTCTACAAAGACCATCCCTCTCCGACTTTCTTTATACTTCCTGCTTCCATGTCTTTCCTTTCTCACAGTTCTTTATATAGGCTCCAGTATTGAACTCTCAAACACAAATAAAACGAAATAAGCCTCTTCCTTGATCACTTAAAAACTAAACTTCTTCTCTGAATCAAAACATTTAAAATTAAAAAAAAAATACGTGTGGTGTCCCGCATTTTCACACATTTTTCATAAAAAATAAATTTTAAAGTCACACTGCTAAGTACGTATGCATTGCTAACTACCTATACATGGCGGAGTTAGAAAAGAGACAAAATTAACTGTTTGTACCTGGCAGAGTTAAGGCAAAATTAAAAGAAAATCATTATTTGTATAATTAAAGCAAGCGTCTTACTATAAATATATATTAAAGATAAATTTTAATTTAAATCAAATTATAATTATCATTAACTACGGGAGACATACACAGAAAAATAGACCCCAGCACCGGGACTTGAACCACGGGCCTCCTATATATCCATTACAGGCGCTCTTACCAACTGAGCTATACAGGAGAATGATTTTCTCTGTCGTTACCGATGCCAAGTCCCGACTCCAAGCTTTCAATCTTTTATACAAGTCTAGCAAGCAATAGAACTATACCGAGAATTAAAGCTTATAATTATAAAGTACTCAATTAGTACCTGTACCTAGTACAATCAATTAGAAATTCAAATTTTTAAGTTTTAGGTAGTATTCTTACTACGGAAAGATTAAATTTTTATTTAAATCAAATTATAATTATCATTAACTACGGGAGACATACAGAGAAAAAAAATTGGATTGCTAGACTTGTAGAAAAGATTAAAAGCTTGGATTCGGGACTTGGTATCGGTAACGACAGAGAAAATCATTCTACAGTATAGCTCAGTTGGTAAGAGCGCCTGTAACGGATATATAGGAGACCCGTGGTTCAAGTCCCGGTGCTGGGGTCTATTTTTCTCTGTATGTCTCACGTAGTTAATGATAATTATAATTTGATTTAAAAGAAAAAAAATTGTGATTGCGCGAAAATTCTATTTTGAGATTTTGATGGATTTACACGTTTTGAGATCCCCTGAGTCCAAAAACTCTAAACAACGAGAAAAATTCTAATTAAAAACGTGATTAATTCTGAAATGTAGTCCATTTAAATACGAATCTAATAATTTACGTGGAGAGAAAACTGTCTCTCCATGTAATCCATTCTTCACGTCTCTCCATTCTTTCTCTTTATATGAGAAAGTAGAAAAGGGAGCAGACGGTTGGGACTTATATGGTGACCAACAATGAGCTAATGATGACCTACAATCTTAATTTCATTAAAATCAGACGTGTAGTTTATAAGATATGTCGGTTAGCAAAAATTGAGCGACATACAGACCTTGCTTCCAACATTACCGCAGGTAATGTTAATAAGCAAAATAATAGTTTATAACACCACTAAAGTACTATAATGTTGGACTAAATTATTTTTGCAGTAAATTTAACAACCAATTAAACTTAAAAGTCGCTTTCAAGGGGGGGGGGATTGTATCAGAGATAATGGCGCCCAAACAAGTACAAAGAAGAATGGGGCGATCAATTACAACTGTTTCTCCAAGAAATATTAACTGACATTGCAGCAGAAAATCTTCACTATATTCTCGTAAAATATAACACTTTATTTTCTTAGTTTTATTTTGATTCTTAGAGGCAAATCGTATTTTTAATAAATGATAAACAACACATCCAAACTTACTTAATAACAATTCAACAATTGATAAATTAACACTGTTGATAAAATGAAGTAAAAAGTAATAATATTCTATTATCAAATAATGGCAATGTAGTAATATCTTTTTCTTTATATTCTTAAAATCAAGGTTATATTTGAAGGACATAAAGTTATGTTAAAAATGACATGTGACACTTGCAAAGAAAATTCTAGTTCCCCATATTTCTTTTCAACAAGAGAATTATCCTCTAAAGAATGCATAAGTTTTTGAATTATTTCCTTAAATCCCGTCTAACATGGGTAAAAAATCCTTCTTCTAAAAATAAATAATATATATATATATATATATATATATATATATATATATATATATATATATATATATATATATATATATATATATATATATATATATATATATATATATATATATATATATATATATATATATATATATATATATATATATATATATATATATATATATATATATATATATATATATATATATATATATACATATAAACATTTTATTTTAGGAAAGAAAAGTGTTTTACCAAAGAAAAAAGTGTTTAATATTTCCTGGTTCCAGAGGAAAAGTCGAAAAGTTTTTTTGTGATTGGTGAAGTTACAAGAAGGAAATAAAAGAAAATTTCGGCTTACTTCTAACAATCAGTTTGGCCCCTTTTCGTCATATTAAAACTCGTTTCAAAAGGAAAAATAATTGTTGAAAATTTAAAGAAAATGCTCTTGGTGAAGTTTTTCTCAGTTTTCGCAATAGCTCGTTTGAAAAGAGAAGTACGGGTTTTTAAGACGAAACAGCTTATCGCCTTGGGTCGATTTCTTGATAAGCCGATTTTCTCCGAGTAAAGCCGCTTTTCAAAAAACTTTTTCCCTTAAAACTAAAGTAGGGAAGTGGTCCTATCTCTTAGGACCAGAGCTATCTATAAAACTGAGCGGAGACGTTAAAACTAAAGTGAAATATTTAGAACATCTTTTCTTTAAAGAGGTAGAAAAAGTACTGCTCTGATATTCCACGTTTAGGAAAAAAAAAACTTGAAAAGTAAAACGAACATAAGCAATTTATATGAGCTTGTTATCCGTCAACATGGTGAGATTATAAGCAATTTATTTAAGCTTGTTATCTGTCAATAGTGAGGTGATAAACAATTAATTTGAGCTTGCTGTCTGTCAACATAGTGAGGTGATATTGATATTAATATTGGGATTTATATTGATATTGCGTACAAACATAAGGAATTTATTTAAGCTTGTTATCTGTCAACATAGTGAGGTGATATTGAACAAACATAAGCAATTTATTTGTATTTGTCAACATAGTGAGGTGATATTGAACAAACATAAGCAATTTATTTGTATTTGTCAACATAGTGAGGTGATATTGAACAAACATAAGCAATTTATTTGTATTTGTCAACATAGTGAGGTGATATTAAACCAACATAAGCAATTTATTTGTATTTGTCAACATAGTGAGGTGATATTGAACAAACATAAGTAATTTATTTTAGCTTGTTTTCTATCAACATATTTAAGTGATAAGCAATTTATTTGAGCATGTCATCTGTTATTCTATTTACAGGGAGGTGATATCTGTCAACATAGTAAAATAATAAGCAATATATTTGAGATTGTTATATATTGAGCTTCATCAATATATTGAGCTTGTTATTGGTAACATAGTGAGTTGATATTGAACAAACATAAGTAATTTATTTTAGCTTGTTTTCTATCAACATATTTAAGTGATAAGCAATTTATTTGAGCATGTCATCTGTTATTCTATTTACAGGGAGGTGATATCTGTCAACATAGTAAAGTAATAAGCAATATATTTGAGCTTCTTATCAGTCAAAGTGAGGTGATATTGAACAAACATAAGTAATTTATATTAGCTTGTTTTCTATCAACATATTTAAGTGATAAGCAATTTATTTGAGCATGTTATCTGTTATGTTGTTTACAGTAAGGTAATAAGCAATATATTTGAGCTTGTTATCAGACAAGATAGAGAGGGGATACTGAACAGCATAAACAATTTATTTGAGCTTGTTATCTGTCACCATAGTGAGGTGATAAGCAATATATTTGAGCTTGTTATCAGTCAACATAGTAAGGTGATACGGAACAAACAAGCAATTTATTTGAGCTTGCTTTCATCAACATAGTGAGGTGATTAGCAACATATTTGAGCATGTTATCTGTCAACATAGGTAATTTTAACAAAACTTAATTCTAGCTTTTGTAAATAATCATCATGGTAGTTAGATAAGTAACAACGCCGGATCTGTAAACTGAAAAGCTTTTAGTGATTTCAATGCACGTATATGAAATACCTCACACGATTGTCATACTTAATATTAATATGGGAAAAAACTTTTTTGGTCAAAGAGGGCCTTAACCCTGAACTGCCCAAATTATTTTTTTGGGGAATTGTTTGGTTTTTTTCTGGGGATTTTGTCTGTTAAGAGGTCCCTTAATATGTAAAAAATGTTTTAAAAAATTGAAATAAATTCCTTACCTCAAATTTGGGCTGTTGCCATATGGCAACGCTAGGACATTAGCCCTACAGTTTTTTTTCTCAGTAAATTTTTTAATAATTTCTTTTACAAAATGTATGTAAAATAAATTTTAGGTTAAAAAAGTACAAATTATACTAACAAAATACTAAATTTATTTAAAAGAACAAAAAAGTATTATTTTTTTTTTTTTTAATCATTATTTGTATTATGTATCATGTTCTTTTTCGGTAAAATTATGTAATTATTTCTTAATTTTTTGTTTTAAGCATGTGTTTTTGTTATTACCTTTAAAAATATATATGTATTATTCAATTGTAATAAAAAAAATATAGATATTATTATATACATATTATTTTTAAAAGAATAGCCCAATAATATTTGTTACTAGTTATTAATTATACTTGTTCAACAAAAATAATTATAATATTTAGAGACTAATTGAGAATTAATTAGAAAATAATCAATGAAAAATGAACATTAGGCAAAAAAACATCAAAGCTTTGTATATAAATATGACTGAATAAAATTACCACTTAGAAAATAAACTGTAAGGCTAATGTCCTAGCGTTGCCATATGGCAACTTTCAAATTGACGCTCAATTTAGGGCAGAAAAATTAAATTTTGTGAAACTGCAATAATTTTATATTTTTAATCACTCTTTATTCTAATAGTTTCATTACCAATAATAAAAATATTTAATTAATTAATTAATTAAAATAATTAAAATTCTTTCCGTGTCTCAAATTTGGAATAACCAATTTTTTAAACCTGTCTTGTCGCATATGTGTTGCACCAAACAAATAAATCTAATGATGAAAAATCAATTTAGTCCTTCTTTTGACATAATATTAACATTTAAAAAGTTCAATATTAACTTGGACCTCTCCAGACAATAATAAAGGGAGGGGGTTTTGCTGTTGCCATATGGCAACGCTAGGTTATTAAGGGTTAAAACAAAGGAAAAAAAATCATAATTTATGCGACACCACAATGCTGTAATTATTTACAAAGTATTATATAAAAGTAAAAAAATGATAGTTTCTACAAACTAATTATTTTAAACTACAGTAAGAAAGTTTACAAAGGCAATTTACCAAAAGAAGAAAAAACTTGAGCGTAGTCTTTTGTCACTATAAAATGCTTTTTTAAGGCTATCATAATTATTAAGACTTATCTCAATTAAGTAATTTTCTTTTCACTTCATCCAAGAAGAAGTTTCATTAAGTTTTTAAAACTTGTCATTAAATAAAACTATTTTGGACAATGAAATATATTTTAAAATAAAGCGCTTGGTACTTTAACTCCAGTGTTTTTAGTTTAAAAAAAAAAGTTTTTCAATGTAATTTTAACAAAATGGTCTATTACTCTTCTGAAGGACAAAAAGTTACAAACAAAGGGAATAATATATATATATATATATATATATATATATATATATATATATATATATATATATATATATATATATATATATATATATATATATATATATATATATATATGTACAGAGAGAGAGAAAGAGAATATTGTGATACCTTATAAATGTAATTTTTTATGGATTTAAAGGTTTTAAAGGCTCTCTCTATCAAAAATAAATTGGAAAATAACTATAAAAATATAGTAACTTTATATTACGACAAAACTAACTAATATTAACCAACAACAATGGGTTAATAGAAAAAAATTAACAATAGAAAAAAAACCGCCTAGTTATCACAAGCCATGTGGATTAATTTAACTATCTTTGACCGGCTGTATTTTGATATAACTATTTTTAAAATCCAATAGCGAGTATAGATTATAATAGTATTGAAAAATAATCAATATAATATTTCATTTTACGACAATAGCAAGCATGAACGAATAGTTTAGTTAAATTTAGAATAACATAGTTTTATTGATACCAAATTTTTCCTTTAATATCGGCATGAACAATTAAAGCAAAATTTCCTTACATATACATTAACTAACTAAAATAGACTGACTATTAGTGTGGCACATAGCTTCCTCGCATCCTATTGCGTACTTTATTGATTTTATGCTCTTACAAAACATTATTGTCTAATTTATTAGATTATTTTCCCCATTTTTTTTCAACGTCAAAATTGATTTGATTTATTACATGACTTAAATTATCAATTAAAAGTTAAAGAGCACAGACTGTTGAAATTAATCTGGTGCAATATGCAGTCTACTCTTGTCAAACCATCCAAATTTCATAAAAATCAGATGAGCATTTTTGAAGATATAGGTGTAAATAAATGTATGTTTGTTCGCTTATTGAAGAGAAACAAATGGGTGCAGAAGGTTGAAACTTATATGGGACCAAGTAGGTACCAAGTTAGTATTGGGGGTAGTGGGGAAAGGAGGGAGGGGTGGGGAGGTGGGCGTGGCCTCGAGGAGTGGGGGTATGACGAAGGGGGTCAGGAGTGGGGGTCGGCCCAAGTAACCCCATACCTACTGGACCAACAATGGGCTAATTGTGACCTACCATACAAATTTCATTAATATCAGAAGTGAATAGTTTTTAAGATATGATGGTTCGCAAAAGTTGAGCGACAGGTTGACACGGAACCAAAAATGTTCCCTGATGGCTCGGTAAGCTACCTTCGGAGCTTACCGACGGTAGCTTCCGTTACCTTCGGTAAGCTCGGAAGCTATAATTAACTAAAGGCCCTATAGCCCTTGGAGAGCCTAGGTCTGCCAAAGGGCTCAAACCACTATAAAATGTGTCACTCTATTAGATGTATAAAATTACAGTATATTTTCTGAACATGTATGCCAAAGATCATCAAAATCAGCCAAGTCGTTAAGGCAAAGCTCAGCACCAACGACACACACGACAGGCCAAACGACAGACAATGGATAGACCTTTTCTAGAACAAATTTTTTGGACTCAAGGTACTTAAAAACGTAGAAATCAATCAAAATCGGATTTTCTTGCCATCACAATACTTTCTCTCTATATACATTACGTACATGAGAAAGTGAAAAGAATATTTAGTTTTATCATAAATATTTTTCCGTGTGAGGTTTATCCGATAAAATCCACGTCACAAAGGTTTTGCTGTCCGACGTTTCAATTCCACTATTGGAATTATCTTCAGGGTTGTTGATAATCGTGAAGTAAATTCGAAGCAATAACAATAATAAAGAGTTAATCATGTTGTTTCTTCTTATATTGCCAAGTCTAACAAGCTAAATCAGTTATTTCTACGGAGTGTGAAAGTAATTTTGAAATTGCACACGATAAATAAAATGTGATGATAAAAATTGATTAAACAAGATCAACTATGACCATTTTAGTTTACAATAATCAGTGAATTAAAATTTTCTAAAAATCGTCATTTTCTTAAAATGACAATTTTTTTTTTTTTATTTCTCTTTTTAAATGTTAAATATCTCAATTCAGAGACAATGTAAAGTTTTAAGTGATTAAGCAAAAGGGTTCCTTAGTTTTAATTTTGTTTTTATTTGTGTTTAAAAGTACAATAATGGAAGCTAAAGAGCAAAAGAGAAAACAAAGATACAGAAGCAGGAAGTATAAAAGAAGACTAGGAGGGAGGAATCTTTCCAGACAAACTCTTGGTACAGTTTAAATTGATTCTTATTAACTTTTTTTCTTTAACCAAGAGAGAAATGGAAGTCGACGATTAACTTTTGTTAGCTTTCATTCTCTACTGTCTTCGCTTCGACCCCATTTTCACAAACTATATGCAAAACTTCAAGGGGAGGTATCCAAGCTCAGAAAGCAAAAAGAGACTTCTCCCAGAGTTCGAATACAAAGAATCGTTTTATGGTTTTCTTCTTCACAGCATCTCTAAAAGGGGAAGGAAGTTAGGGAAATTAAAAAAAAAAACTTTTTCTGCGAGAAAAGTGTGAAATGGTAAAATCAAAACTTGGGGGGGCTCCTTTTTGAGTTTAATGTTAAACAAAATCATTTGTAACTTGCAACCAGAAACCCTTTTAAGTACCGTAGATTTTCCCATTACTAAAAGAGAACTTCTTAGTAACTCAAATTGCTACCCCTAAAACAAATAAACATTTTCACTTAACTTCAATACAAAAAGTAATCACAACCTAAATGATTTTTCAAAACAAACTTTAGCTTTCATAACATCATTTTTCCCGTGATAAATTATGAAAAATTTAATTTCTGGAGAAAAACAAATCGAATTGATGTGAAAAGATAAAATTTAAAACAAAACTACAATAATTGACTCAGGACTCAATGTTAACGTATGGAATAGATTTATTTTTTGAATCTCTTTAAGACAGGGTTTCAACTAAAAGAAGAATGGACTCCACTTCTATTATTTGAATAAATTGGCGTCGCTATACTCCACTAGGGTAAATTTATATATACTTGTAATTTATTTCCTTTATAAGAGTATTTATTCCACAAATTTGGATTCACGTTGTAAATATATCATTATAAAAATAGTATCAAAGGTTAATTCTGTAGTGCATGCTTTTCTATTCTGTTAAAATTACAGTTTTCTTCCTCAATCTATATTTTAAAGGTTTATCCTCGTTGTACTCATTAAAGTATAGCAATTGTATAATAGTCTGCAATTGGCCGTACTATTGTACGATTATATACGATTTCTTTGATTAAACTAAGAATTGCAGTTAGATAGTCATAAAAATCACAGTTACAATAAAATGTACAGTTTTTTGGGCCCGATTTTTTACTACATTATTTTAATTTCTCAATTCTATTATGCAAAGGCAGTAGTAGAGGTAATATTATTGTATTCCTTAAAAGCACGGAATTGTAAATATTCATAGTTTACCTCTTCCATATAGAAAATGAATAGAAGTAAAATCATTATCTTATCTAAGAAGGCTGTATGGACTACTGCTGGTTCTTTCTTAAAAAAAACCATCAGGGGGCAAAATAACAAAAAAGGTTATTAAGATTTTAATCTACTAATAACTACTATAAACTAATCTACTATAAACTACTGGTCGACAGGCTTCTGTATCGTAGGCTTCCACAGCCAGAGTCTAAACAAGTCTAGATCTCCTGGAGCAAACGGGATTCGAACCTATTGTAGGGTAATTACCAAAGGGGTTTGATCGTGATGATAATTGCTTATATACTATCGTGGGATAATTATATTACGATTTAAATAATATTTTACGTGATCTCTTTCGTGAGATGTAGCTGCTACGGGAGCAGCCATGTCTAGAATATTCAAGGACACTGAACCTTAGGCTACCATAGGCTCGAATTTCCGTCTAGAGGCGCTTTCCCCCATCAAGAATCTAACAGACTATGCTCTAGCGTAGTCACACGAGAAGTCCAACCTTAGCTCAGGAAGTGAAACATAAAATCTTACCAATAAATATATCCAACACAACCAGTACACTTAATTACAATCACCAAATTCTCGTTACATAGAGCTTCTTCTTCTATTTTTCAATCTACTCAACAGGACTAGAGTCGGCCATTTTACACACCTACTCAATGTGATCATCAGTGTATAACACCGCTCTAGAATTGGAACTTTTACCACATGCGTCGGCACTGGAAACTTTGGTTTTATGCAAGTAGTGAATTTACTAACCATACGGCGACGTAGATCCCCTCTAGACTTATAATTTGTCGATATGCATAAGAATTACATTAAAGTAATAACATAAAGCCCTTATTTTGTAAGCCGAGAGAGTATTTTTGGAATTATTAAGGAAAGTGACAGAATGGTGTTATGCTATTTTAAGAGGATGTCGAGGGAGTTGTTAAAGCCGTTGCCTCTTTCCCAGTTACACTAAGTTTAATTGAAATTTAGATGAGAAGCCCTTCTGTTGGGAGTAAATACAAAACCACCCTTTTCATTTACACATCCTTATTTAATGGTCAGTTTCACTAAGGTGTCCAATCCTTTTATATTCTTAAAGTGTTAATAAACTTCCCCCTCCCTTTATACTGATAAAATTGATCAGCTTCATTTCCAAAAAAGCACAAAGAGGATTAAGAATCACACAATTACCAAACAAACAAACGAAAAACAAAACTCAGAGCCGGTGACAATGGGAGCAGAAAAACCTAGAAGAAGATGTAGTAGAGAGGAAGTAATTGCCTACTTCCCTTGTCTTACACACTAATAGTTAGGTTGCTATTGTGAGCTAGTCCATCCCATTGACTTTCTTAGGGAACAGGCAAAGTGCACGCTTTTTCCGATTTAGATTTAAAAATAAAACGTGACGTGTTTACTCAAGAAAAGTAAGAGATGGCTGGGAAAAAGTAAAGCGATTGTTTAATGAGAAATTGTTGAAGTAGGTGATGGCTGGGATAAAGGTCAGCGATTGATTAATGAGAAATTGTTGAAGTAGGATATGGCTGGGATAAAGTTCAGCGATTGCTTAATGTGAAATTGTGGAAGTAGCTGATGGCTGGGATAAAGGTCAGCGATTGTTTAATGAGAAATTGTAGAAGTAGGAGATGGCTGGGATAAAGTTCAGCGATTGTTTAATGTGAAATTGTTGAAGTAGGTGATGGCTGGGATAAAGGTCAGCGATTGTTTAATGAGAAATTGTTGAAGTAGGAGATGTCTGGGATAAAGGTCAGCGATTGTTTAATGTGAAATTGTGGAAGTAGGAGATGTCTGGGATAAAGGTCAGCGATTGTTTAATGAGAAATTGTTGAAGTAGGAGATGTCTGGGATAAAGGTCAGCGATTGTTTAATGAGAAATTGTTGAAGTAGGAGATGTCTGGGATAAAGGTCAGCGATTGTTTAATGTGAAATTGTGGAAGTAGGAGATGGCTGGGATAAAGGTCAGCGATTGTTTAATGAGAAATTGTTGAAGTAGGAGATGTCTGGGATAAAGGTCAGCGATTGATTAATGAGAAATTGTTGAAGTAGGAGATGTCTGGGATAAAGGTCAGCGATTGTTTAATGAGAAATTGTTGAAGTAGGATATGTCTGGGATAAATGTCAGCGATTGTTTAATGATACATTTTTGTTGAAGGATTAAGAAACCCTACAGCCATCAGCGTTTCTTCAACCATAATATAATACGAAATGAAACAGCAAGAAAGAACACTTCTTGTTGACTTCGAAACCTGAGATTACTAAACAGTTGCCAGCTTCCACTATGGCCACCCGCTTTAACTACACTAGTATATCCTTACAATGAGTATTGACCTTTGACAGCGCAGGAAAACAAAAAAAAACATGTTGAGGGGATCCAAGAGCCAGCCTATAAGCACTGGATTTTAAATTCGAGAAGGTCGAACAACTAGGCAAATAAAAATGTCACTGGTCCCCACAGGCCTAGGGGCTTTACTTTTTCCCTTACATAGGTTGGCCAACCTGATTTTGATAAAAGTCAATACTAATTTTAAGAATAGTATAAATTCTCTTCGTATTTTTTCGGAAACAGAATCAGCGTCGTACCTTTATATCCGTCACGAGTGACTCAACTCACTTTAACTTTAAAGACCATCCTTTATTACAAGTCTAAAGGATTATTATCATCTATTTTAACTGAAAATTTGACTTTTAAATTGGACTCAATCAACCGACGATAAAACCTTGAAACCATAAAATTTACATTTACAAATTTATTCGCATAAAAAAAGGTACTGAGAAAAAAAATATAAAATAGGTTTTTTTTTCAGCTTCAACATAGTTGAGATAAAAAAAAACGCAACGAGAGAGAGGGAAAAAATAGACACAGTGTGATTGCAATATAAAGTTCATGGAAACTTATAACATTGTTATAAAACTCCCGTCTATTCAACATTGTATATTCATCAATGTTCATAACGAAGCGATTTAAAATTAATTCTTAGAAACCACTTACGAGAATGGAAAAATTGCTTTAGAAATCATCAGAAAATGTAATATTCATGGAAGACAGTAATAATTAATTATAACAATTCTCGTTCTACCAGAGATAATTAATTGCTGAAGTTATTATTAACACAGTACAGAGTAAGTAAGTACGTTAAGAATACCCATAAATAACGTTTTAAGAATTACCTATTTCCCCTGATTACTTCTAGGTATTTTTGCACAACGAAAACTCACACAGTACCAATCCAAAATAAATATTACGCTCTTTAAATAACTAACCTATTAATCCAATTTAATATTGGTTAATTTAAAGAGGAGTGACTTCTAATTTGAAGCAATTAAATAAGATATTTATGTTGAACTACAATCACAAAATTAAAAATAGTACATAATATCAACCCTTCTTATCCAGTCTATTTCTTATGATTATTTCTTTGAAACACAAACGATTAAAACGTAAATCTTGATTGGACTCTTTGATTGTATTGTACAACAGGTAAAATGTTAATACAATAATTACACAATTATTCCTGTTTTTTACTTGTGCTCACTACTAATAGTAGGAAAAGTATTGTTTTCACCAAAAAATTTGTTTTCGAGATTTCAACGGGATTATCCGTTTTAGGTGTTTTTAAGACCTCCTGAGTGGTTTTCAGAATGACGTATGTATGTGTATATTATGTGTGTTATCATCGTAGCGCCCAAGGTATTTAACCTAGAGAGTTGAAACTTGGCAGAAAAATCAGTCCTAACCTGTAGTTGTACCGCCCGGAAAATCAACTTTTTCCGCTATCTTGAACCCAGTTTGCTGAGTCAGCAAAAATTGAAAAAATCGTAATAAATCGAAGATGGTCCTGATCGAGTTGAAATTTGGCTCGAATGTACCTCTCTGTATGACAAACAAGCCCACTAAATTTCATTTTGATTTTGGCCGCCATTTTGAAGTTATAAATTTTTGAATTTTTAAACTTTGACGGTTAATAATACTGAAAGTATAAATAGGTTTTTGACACATAGCATATCGTTGGAACCGGAAAAAAATTAAGGAACAAATATTTTTTTGAAGAATGATAATAAATCAGTTAGTTCAGAACGGTCACCCATCCAAGTACTGACCACGTCCAATGCTGCTTCCTCCTGCTGCGAAGCAGCAGGAGAGGCCACTTTAGTGGCCTCTGAAGTGAGGAAAAGTTTCGAGGTACCCCGTACCCGATTTTTATTATTGTGCACATCTGCAATGTTATATATGATATGTTTTATAATTTTATAATATGTGTATTCATGTGAATTATGTTTTTATATTTTGAAGGTAATGTGAGCTTCACAGTTATAACGTTTAAAATATCGTTTACCTCATATTTAGGGGGAAAAAATAAAAATAACATACTGTCATATTCTGTAACATTATATTAAATTTTATCCAAAGCACCCTATATTCAAGCAATATACTTAAGTTTATATTTAGTATAATGCATTTCATCAAGATCCGGTTTTCTGGGTAAGATATAGTATAATTTAGATTAATCTTAGCGATTGTAAGTTATATGTATCACAGGTAAAAAAAATATTTTTCATATCAACGATTGTGATTGCCCTTAATGCTGCACCAATAGCAAAAATATTAATCCATTACACACGAGTACAATTCCATTCAAATACGTATAATGCACAAAAGTAGTTATAATGCACTAATAATAAATATAGTTCCGTCTTAATGTGATTAAAATACAAATACTAATGTACATATTATTTTAATTTTACAAAGCAGAAAATTATATGTTTAGACAATTACTGTATTTTTATAATTAAAACAACACATTTTTAATAAAATAAAATGAACGAAGAAAATAATATTTATACGAAAAAGAAACAAAATATTTCAAACACAAAAGGGTAAAACCAAAGGGAGATGATAGAGAAAGGGTGGGGAGAGAAGGACTCTACGAGACGGTGTCTTCGGGTGACAAGATAAGCCCACCCATGAGACCCACAACAAAACAACCCTACGTATTTTCTCTTTTCCGTCTTTCAGAAAAGCCAGCTGACTTTTTTTTCTCCTACCTCAAACCTTCAAGCCACGAAATAAAGAGAGAATGAAGTTTTGAAAAAGGGCCCTACTGTAGGGGGGAAAAAGAAAACGCGTTTTGTAAGAGCTAACAAAAAATTCTGATGCCTCCTCTTTTTGTCTAGCAACAAACCTTCGGTAGTAGTAGCGTATAAAAATTCTCCTCTTAGTCAGGTCGATAAGTCACTCCGTTCAAAGATGAAATGGGTTTAGGCCACTTTCACAATTTTCCCCTTCTCCCCCACTCACTCAAAAACAATTTAGATTGAAAGAAAAAAAAAATATCTTTTTAGTAGATTCCACGTTTAATAGTGAAAAGAATGTAGACGACCTCAACCTATTCATGAAATGAAGAACAAAAAAAGCTAACTAAAATATGCTTCCTCTTGTGGAAAAGATCACACCCTAAAGATAACATTTACAAAAAGTTTAGATAAAAGATAAAAATACACTACGTTGTATAACGTAAAAAAGTAACTCGTATAAGGACCGAAATGATGGAAAAAAATATTTTCCATTCAACTCGTACTAGACTTTCCTATTTATTAGTACATATTTAATTACTTGGTCCAGTGTTTTCGATGTTAGTTTCATTTCAAGTTGTGGATAAAAATAATTGGTACTAATCAAAATTTACCATAAAAATAACTTCTCTCTGAAAGGGAATCGAACCCAACCCCTTTTATTTTTATTTTTTTCACTTTACTGTTTAACACAACTACAATTATGAACATGTTAAGTTAATATACAGGGGGGCGCAGCGCGGATGACCACATTTTAAATGGTTGCCATGTGCTTAAACAATACTAGAGCAAGGAGAATGAAATAAAGCAAATTGTCTAGCACCAATGTGGAAGTTTATTGGACATAAGTCAAATTTTCAAGTGTGGAAGATAATGTCTGATAAATGACGTCTCTATCGATTTACACATGATTAGAGGCGTTCGGCGAAGTTGCTCATCACGTTCTCTAACATCTTGACAGGAATCCGAGCGACTTCACGGCAGATAACGTCCTTCAACTTGGCAAGGGTATGTGATTTGTCGACATAAACTTTGGCCTTTAGATATCCCCATAAGATAAAATTACACGGGCTGAGGTTGGGCGTTCATGGAACGACAACATTCCAAGAAATCACACGACCGAAAGATTTGACGCACGCGATCCATGGTGCAGTGGCTCCATCTTGTTGGAACCATATGTAGTCAGTATCCATTACGTTATCCTTTGAATAGGCGATTAAAAAATCGGATTACTGACGAGATGTTAAGAGAACTTGATACGCAACTTCGCCGAGCGCCCCTAAGAATGTGTAAATCGACAAGGACAATCTCCTAGCTATTAAGCACATGGTATCCATTTAAAATGTGGTCATCCGCGCTGCGCCAACCTATAGTTTATTTGGCTTGTTCAACATGTAAAAGGAAGTAGTCCAGTGACTACCCCTTTTTGGTGTGAGGATTAAATAGAGGATTGCAAATTACATAAATAAATAATAATAAAAGTAGATAGAGGTGAAATGAGATACTAATTAATTAATCAATTAATTAATTTAATAAACTGAATAATCAATTATACTTAAATAATTATATAAATGAGAAATAACAGATAAGAGGACAATTTAAGATTTGATGTGTATGAATTTATATTTAATTAGTCTCTAGGCCACTGTCTCTTCAGGCGACGAGGAGAGTTATCTGGTATATATTGAGTAGAATGGAGTTGAACTAGAGGATTAGGATGATATAATAAGGATTCATGGAATGTGTGGTATCGGGATATGGAGAGACCAACGAAGGGGACGTTGAGATCATTATGGAGAGTAAGGTTGGAGACGTAGAATGGAGCATCAGTGATTTTTCTCAGGATCTTTGACTGGATGATTTGGAGTCGACGGGAGTTGGAAGGTTTGGTGCTACCCCACACTTCCAAGCCGTAGGTCCAAGCTGGTTTTAGGTCTACATTATAAATTTTAAGCTTGTTATTAAGAGAAAGCTTGGGCCTACCGTCCAGAAGACGAAGCAGTAACTTGTATCGTCTTGTTATGTCAGTTCATTTTGAATCCAACCCTTACCTTTTCAATTCCGGGAAATTTTTCCTGGAAAAACTACTTAGATAGTTATACCCGTATTTAAATTAGAGGACTACGTTTTTAATTTAATGTCTAATTTTAAAAATGTTAAAAATAAAAATAGAACTGTTGGGGAAAATAATTTTTTAATGATTTTTCTGATCATGTATGCCAAATTTCATCGAAATCGGCCAGGACTGACAGACACGGACTATAGACACATGTTTTAAAAACCACTTTTTTAGAGTCGGAGACCTCAAAACGTATATATCTTAAAATCGAATTTTGTACCATCACAATACTTTTCCTCTTTATAATGTATATAATAGATATTAGAAAGTAAAAAAAGTGTAAATAAATTAGAGTAGATAACTAGATAGATTAACAAAATAATAAACACAAAAGGAGAACAGTATTCTTTGATATTAACATATGTAATCAGAAATAATAATACTCTGCCAATTAGTGTGGCACATAGCTTCCTCGCATCCAATCATATACTTTATTGTTATAATAACATTAAAGTTCTATTACTTTATTGTTAGAACAATTATCATTTTTTTAGCGATCTTTAACACTTTATAGGGGTGTCGCTGTAGGTTTTACTAAAAAATTGTATTTGAAAAAAATGTTCGTCTTATTGAATAGATAAGGTTTGATTTTTTTCCCGACCGAAAATTCCAATTTTAAATTTGAAGTTAACGTTTACGCGAGCGTTGCGCGTGAATGCTTGAACGGATTACGTTGTCCAACGAACTTGACCTGAGCATTGGTGAAATAAACATGTCTACCAAATTTCATCAAAATCGGGCAACATTTACTCAAGTTATCGTCGCACGTTTCACAATTCGCGGACACACAGACCGACAGACAGACAGACAGACAGACAGACAGACAGACAGACAGACAGACAGACAGACACGGAACCAAAAATGTTCCCTGATGTCTGAAACGGATTTCTGTCTTGGAATTTTTAAAATCGGAGGCATAAAACTTTTTTGTTCTCAAAAGTGAACACAATGCTTCCGTTACCTTCGGTAAGCTCGGAAGCAATAAAAAAAAAATTAACTTAATATAAAGGTGAACAAGTATTCGTTAAAAAAAAACAAGAAAAAAAAAAAACATTTTTATAGATAATTTCACATTAATACAATAATTAAAATTTAATTAATTAAATAACTAATGACTGATTATTGAATTGTCATCGGAAATACATAATCTGTGTAAATGTTAGCTTTCTAGGTAATTTTGAAGTGGGTCTAATTTAGATTACAAGATTTGGAGACAAGTGAAGATAAATAAAAGTGGACAAAGAGCTTAAAAGAAAGTGTTGAAAGGGAATAATATATCAGCAAATGTCAGTTAAACCTATTCAGCACAGAACTCAAAATATCGAATTGAATATATAATATATATGTTTGGGTTTGGGTATGAGATTGTGTGTGTAAGATATGTATTATTAGAAATATTATAATTAAAATAATACTTTCGTATTCTGAACAAAGCTTCAATTTATTAATAGATAAATTCGTAAGTATACCAGATAAAACAGATTAATTTTCTCATTTATTACATGAATTGTGCTAAAGATAATCGTAACAAAATATTAGTACAATTCACAAAGGAGGGGCTTGAAAAACACTGCTGGTATTATCTCCGTTTAATCTTCCATTTTGTAGATAATGTAGCCCGCGGTAGAGTAGAGGTAAGATAAGAGAAGGTTTTGAGACATGCCTTGACAATATATACTTAGATATCTGTAAGAGCAGCGACAGTATCTCGTACAAATTCGGGAGTACATAGTACGCCTGTTGGTTGCTCTACGATATACCCAAGGCCTCAAGGGATTAAAGCAAGTTTTGAATATTACACAGAAAGTTTGGGTCTGAGTTGTAGTGGGATATCTTAGTGTAGACGCTGGTAGTTAGAAGAGCGATGACAAGGTTCAGGGCCAGTGTGTGTGTTTGGATGGGATAAGACTAGAGTGAAGTAAAGGGATAAGATGTAGGATGTTCTTGACACGACATCCTAGTTGCTTGCATCTCTAATTCCAAGTCAGTCTCACTTTCCTCACAGCTCCCTTGTGCTCTTGCCTTCCTTTACATATTTATGAGATTAGCGACCTTTCCTATCCAACTAACAAGCTTTCACTTCAAGACAGTTTTCCTATTTTAACGACACCTATTATGAGTGGTCTAAGCCTAACCTCAGCATTTACATCAAACAATTCAGTAAATATAAAAATGTCCTTTTTAGATCACATGATCAAATACCAGAATTCAATTTCTTTTTTGGGGTTGGCATATGGCTCTAAACTTGAGAGCCGTATTCAAGCCACAGAGATGAGGTACTTAAGAAGAGTACTTAAGAAGAGATTCGGTTAGAAAATCGACAATAAGTTTGGAAGTTCAACCCATCCTGCGCACAATGCAAGACGCCCAGTTACGTTGGTTTGGCCACGAGCAAAGAATGGACAACCTAAGAACCAAAAAGGTCCATGAAGCAAGTTGCGAAGGAAGAACACCCAGGGGAAAAGGAAGAATTACATGTATGGACTTACTCTCATCCACCCTGGCCAAGAGAGAAATTTCCCTTCGCCAAGCAATGTATCGGCAATTGGCCCAAGGCTCTAGGCCCTAAATATCAGCTTTTAGCTCAAGGCTAAAGCCCCTAAGATATTGACTATTGACCAAAGGCCTTAGCCCCTACGGTATTGGCACTTGGCCTGAGACTCTGGGCCCCAAATCATCGGCTATTAGCTTAAGGCCCAAGGTCCCAAGGTATTAGCTGTTGGCCGTATCGCCCCAGGCCCTAAGTTATTGAGGAAATCCCTTTGGCCATCCTTTACACCAATCAGTAGAAGATGATCGGACTAAGTAGTAAAAAATATCGTTTTATCAGCTGTTGACATCATAACTGGTATTCGTAACCGGATGGACACTTCACTCAACCAGTAAACCATTTATAGACACCAGTGATGGATTTTAGGCTAGCAATTTTTTAATTCGGAAACATAAAAATATTCCTTCTTCAGAATGTCCTCAATGCTTCTGATATCTGGGAAGCAAAAATCAAATTATTTTTAGTTTTCTTCAATCAGAAAATTGTATGCTTGTTCTTATTACCTATTGCTCTATTGCAGTGTTTCCCAAAGTGTGGTACGCGTACCCCTGGGGGTACGGGAAGAGTTTGGAGGGGGTACGCGCAGCACCGGGCTTTGACTGCGCAGTCAATTTTATCCTGAGAAGGATAAAATGGTTTATGTTGAAGCAACGGTTCATCATAATTTGGTTGCTTGTTAATTTTTTTCTTAATTTGGCCTCTTATTTGGCCTTTAATTGAAATTTGGATGGTAAGTCATAATTAGCTCATTGATAGTCCCATATAAGTTTTAAACTTCTGCGCTCATTTCTTTCTCTTCCATATTTGCACAAACATACAGCTTCAAAAGTACTTATCTGATATGTATGAAACTTTTATAGTTTATTGAAAGTAGTCCGCAGATAGCCCAAGATTAATTTAAACCGTCTGAGCTCTTTAACTTTTGCAAAATTGATACTTTAATTTATGTAAAACATCCAAACAATTTTGACAGATTAAAAAAAACGGAGGAAACAATTAGATAAATTAGACAATAATGGCTTGTAAAAGTATAAATTCAATAAAGTACGTGATAGGATGCGAGGAAGCTATGTGCCACACCAATTGGCAGTCTATTTTTTATTGTTATTAAAGTATACGCATATTATATTATTATTATTATTTTTATTCATCCAATTTCTTGTTAGATTTGTTCCATGACGACTAGAGTCGTGGGACAAACTCCAATGATGAAGTGAAACGCATATATATTATACATAACTCCTTGGTTTTAGTCGTTTTAGTTTTGGTCAAATTACTTTTTTAAAGTAATAATTTGTAAATATTTGACAAATACAAAGTTTTTAATTTCCATTTTCAAAAAGGATTAAACCTAAAGGGTTGAAAATATTCCAATATAAGCGGGAACGAATTATAACCGTTATATAAAAAGGAGTAGTTTATATTATTTCATTTTTAATACCCCGATTGACACAGAAGAAATAAAATTAAATAAATAAAGACAACCAAAATAGAATTTGATTTTTTTTTTAACGAGGGGTACTTAGTGTTACGAAAATTATAGAAAGGGTACACAGATGTTAAAAGTTTGGGAAACACTGCTCTATTGAAATATATATTTATCACCAATTTCTTTTTTTTATTATTTCGTCAGTCAATGCTAATAACTATCTTATTTCAGAGTCATCAGGGTAGAATAAAAAAAAGAAAGGAGAAGAAATACAAAAATAAAAAAGAGTTAACGTAAAGTGTGAGATAGAATTAAAATATGACACCCTAGCTTCTTCTAAGACAGAAAGTTCATTATACGACTAGAAGAAAAGAAGTGACAATGAGAAGATAAAATAAGTTTTTCAGAAACTTCTCCACTTCACTTAACTTTTGAAAGAGAGCTGTTGTAAAAAATATAAAGAAACAAGAAAAGAAAACTCACAAGAAATAAAAAAGTGGAGAGGAAACCAAATGGTATATTCACGTTGTGTCTGACTGAGGTCTTGGGTTAACTAGCAGGGGAAAGTATGAGGCGTAAAGTAAATTTTCCAGCAAGCAAAAAGATTTTTCTCCATTTAATTATAAAGAAAGGAAAATCTGTAAGTTACACGGGGGATGAAAATCCCTTTATTTTCTTATTGACTTCAAACTTTACTCTGGAAATATCCGTCGCTGACTTTTAAAACAATAAAAACATTTAATTAACAATAAACGATTTATTAAAAATAGTTAGATCTCATCTTCTTGATTACTGGTCTTCTAAAGTGATTTGAAATTCCAAATTTTCGAATCAAATGAAATACTTATTGTTTAATTTTGTCAACTTCAATTAAACTTTCAGTATTTATTAGCTTCTAGGAAAAAGGGAATTAAAATGGTTTCTTCTGGAATACAATTAGGATTCGGACAAGGATTCTTTATTGTCAAATAATAGTCTGAAAACTGGGTAATCTTTTTTAAGTAAAAGCAATATCAGTGTAGGGTGAGAACCCACTTACACTAATTGAATCGGGCTTCTTACATAGAACAAACACCAACCTTGTCTGTTTTTCTGTCGGTGACGTTTACGTTTCCGACGATAACTTGAGTAAAAGTTGACCGATTTAGTTAAAATATGGTATTCATTTTCCTTTTAGAGGGTAATACCTGCGTAAACGTGATCTTCAAATTTAAAATTGGAATTTTACAACGGTAAAAGTAAAAGATTCTAACGACCTATTCAATGAGACAAACTTTCTTTAAAAATTATTTTTTCAATAAAACCAACAGCGACACCGGTGGTAAGTAATAAAGATCGCTGAAACCATTAAAGCGGACGTAAACGTTTAGAGAAAACAATGTTTTCACCAATATCTTACGTTCTATTGAGTCGATTTTAATCAAACTTGATATAAATCATCTAATGTTCCTTTAAAATAATCATGTAAAATTTCAATTTCATACAAGAAGAAGTTTTTGTGTAGTGAAGTGATACATTTTATAACACATAATTAGCAAGGGATGTCCGGGGCGTGTAAGTTAGCGAATGGGTAGGAAGGCGGGTGCCTCCCCCACTACACGACTCTGTTACAACCATCCTCTTTAACTATCAACTTATCATGATAAACCATTTCTATAAAATTCAATATTTATTGCATTAAACTCGCTTCAATGATAGCATACATTAAATTTGGGTCTAACTAACTATTCTAAAACTGTAGTGTTTTGATTTATTAAATTGTGAAACTAAAAAAATCATGATTTATTTCTCTTTTTGATTCCCAGGGAGATGAGATGTGTATATATTCATATGATCATATCGTATTCCCCCGTGTAATGCATGGTTGATCGAAATCATGTATTAAATATATACACATTATCAATTGTTGTTGTTTTTTTTTTGTAAAAGTAAGAGGTAAAGTGTATTAGGTCGTATATTATTGTGTTGGTGTTAATACTAAAAGAGCTTGTTTTGCTTCTTGATACTTATTAGTCTATTTGTATGCTGTAGGCTTATTCGAACAACTTCAGGGTTTAGGCAACCATATGGCGACACCAATACTGGATATTTAAGAAAAAAGAAAAACGCGCCAATTTTTCATATGTGTATGACAACGAAACAGTCGGTTTCCTCTCGGTTAACATTGAAAATGAAATATTAATCTTGTTTCCAAAAAAAAAAACAATTGTTCACCCCAACATATTCACTACAGCATAAAAGTTCTTGCGGTGGTTTATCGTATTTGTTGTGTTGGTAACAGTATTTTTTTTTAAGGTAGCGGAAGTGGGTTAGAGGAAGTAAAAAAACCAATATGGCGTCGGTAGGACAGATGTAGCCAAATAGTATGTTTATTTCTGTTCTAAAAAGGCATTTTATATCTACCTTCTCACTTCTGCAAGAAAGCCCCGATCTTTTTTCGGGGTGGCAGAAGGACAGAGTTGATTTATCGCTATTTCGTTATTGGCCTTACACCCAATAGAGGGTTATGGGAAAGGGGTACAAAAGAAGGTTTTCGGAGGGGGACACTGACCCCCCTTTTGGGAAGCAGTAAAAGCCATTTATCCACTAGAAACGAGGTTCTTTCTACCAGTTTTAACTCTGTTAATCTTCTTCTCCCTTTCTTTTTCTGGTTTAACGCTATTTCGCCCCCTTGAAAAAACCTCTTTAGCTATCTCACCACTATGGGTTTTTAGAGGGGGGGGGGGACTACAGAGTTTGAATTATTTTCAATTTTACAGCACAATTCTAAGCACTTCCAACCTACAATTTATGGCCCTCTATTTTCTAGAGGGAGTTATAAGATTTTTTTTTTAAAGCTGTTAATATCATGATTATTATTTTATTCTTGACTTTAATAATTTTTAATTTATTACCTTTGTTTCAATTCTTAAATTATCTCACATTAACATTACAAGACAGTACAAATGAAATCCACTTGCTTGATGATATTTGATTAAATTATATTAGTTTAGGCCATAAATGCTGGAACTCTTGAAAATCGCCAGCCTTTTTTAGGGTTTTCCAGGTCATCCTAGAAACCCTTATGCTTTTGGTAATTCGTCCGTCTGTCCGTCGCATTATAAATCATATCTCCCTACCTATTATAGCTAGAAATTCGTAATTTGGTAGAAAAATTAAACTTTTTTTTGCCCAAAAACAGGAAAATGTTGAGAACTTCACACCTCAAAATTTCTTCCATCAGCGAGCAATTGCGAACTGATGAAAGTGCCACTTCTCCAAAGTGCAACTTTTTATACATATTTAAAAAAATAAAAATAATAATGTAGGATATATATGAATTTTTACGACCGAACCCTTTTAGAAAACCTTTTAGTAAATTACTGCTGGCAAGTACTTGACTGGATTTTTTGTATTGTTCTGCCCAAGGCGCCATGTACCCTCAGGGCCTGCACAATTATGTAAACATTCAATTGTTCTGCCCAGGGCGCCATGTACCTTGGATCGGGGCCTGCACATTATGTAACATTCAAAGTGTTTGCAGAGGTGCCATCTGTTTCGTATCTGTTTATGGAATATTGACAAATTAAAATATTAATCTTCTATCCGCTTTTATCATATACCTATTAACTTAAAGAAAGAGACGACTTAAGATATCATTAAAATGGACTTATGATAGAAAAGGTCGACTGGTCAATCTTCCTAGTTTTTACTTAATCATGTGGGTAGTATAATAAGAGAGAAAGTGTAGTGGACACTACATGAACGATTTTGATGAAATTTGGCACATATGTTCAGAAACATCAAATCTCTGAAATTATGGCTCTGAATGAAACCGTATATTTGTATAAAAAAAAAATTGTTGTCGAGAAATAATTTTTTTTTTCGCGTTTTGTCTGAGTTTTGGGGTCTAGAGCCCCCAAATTTGGAGCTAAAATTAATGTCTCTAAATTAGTAGATTGCTCCTTGTAGCATAAATTCTTGATTAGTTGGGTCTTTTAAGGAAAATTCAAACGCCTCACATTTGCGATATTTCGAACAAAATATTTGGTTAAAGTGTAAGTTTAAAATATACTATGATTTTAGCTTGAGAATGATCCAAGGAGGGATCGAAATATCGCAAATGTGAGGCGTTTGAATTTTCCTTAAAAGACCCAACTAATCAAGAATCATTTCTCTATTTCGCCTCGGGGTATGCTTTTTCTGAACATGTATGCCAAATTTCGTCAAAATTGGCCCAGTAGATTAGGCTCCAGGCGTCTGCACACACAACAGAAAGACGACAGACAGACATTTTTAAAACCACTTTTTTGTACTCGGGGGGACCTCAAAACGTGTAAATCCATCAAAATCACAAAATAGAATATTCGCGCCATCACAATACTTTTTCTCTACACGAGAAAGTAAAAACAAAATTACCCACAAGAATTCTACTTTATTTCTTAGCTATTTTCTATTCTTTTTATATAAATTAGTTATTGAGACTTTTTGACAATAAAGCTATTTAATTTATTCACGGTTAATATTTAGTTATAAATTTATAAATAGTAAATGAGTTTGGAATAATGAATTTACTTTGCAGACAGGGATTTAATTGATTTATCTTTCGTATTTCTACAAACAATTCAGATGGTGAAACAATTTCTCAGCATAAGTAAAAGTAATAATTCAGAGTTTCCAAACTATCACTTAATAACGAATTTAAGTATAAATTCTAATTATGTTTCGGATAAAAAACAAAACATCATTGCAAACGAATAGATCCCTCCATTCCTAAATATAATCAATACATGAAAAAATATTATGAAGAAGGACAGCATTAAACAATAGATTTAACGATAGATCATTAAACAGGAAATATGGAATTAATAAACTTTAAAAGGGGAACTTCTTTAGATTGTTACTCCCCTTATAAAATAACAGAGGGATTAACAATCTAAAGAAGGTATACGGACTATTCTTCTTTAGACTCTTACTCCCCATATAAAAACGGCCCCCATATACATATATTCTAAAAAAATACGAGTGGTGTCGCGGGACACCCGGTAGGAACGAAGTTCCTTACATTTTTCATTAAATATAAATTATGAAATCACACTGATAAGTACCTATACGTTGCTAACTACTTACACATGGCGGAGTTAAGAGACAAAATTAAAAGTAACTAACTGTTTGCACCTAGCGGAGTTAAGGCAAAATTAAAAGAAACAAGAAGCATTATTTCTATCATTAAAGCAAACGTCTTACAATAAATATGTATTGAATATTGAGAAAAAAGTTAATCAGGATGAGTTTATAGTTAAAGGGTATGGTTGTAGTATATAGCCTGAGGGAAAAGAACTGCTCTCTACCTACCCGGCCTACTAATTTAAATTATTAAAAAAATATCTCTTCCCTACTCAAAAACGTCTGCTTGTATAATGTTGAAATTGTACGGTACGTGCCTGTTTCAATTGTACTTTAGACCAGGGGGTTCCCAAACTTTTTCGGCGGCGTACCACTTGATATGTCTTGACTTTTTCATTTACCACTGATGTTTATACGGGAACAACCAGGGCGTTTTTACAGAAGAAAGAGGGTCCGGGGGCCTTTCCCCGGAAAAATGTTGAGTTTTGAAGGTTCAAAAACGTAGGGCTATTCGTTAATACAATAAATTGGTTAGGCTTGAAGTCACACGTAAAAAGGGTTCGTTGGTATTGTGAATATAAAATTAGTATAAGGGGGGGGGGGGGACAGCTACTTCACACATCATACATTTGTACATTGTACCGCCGAAACGAGTATGGTGTGGTCATTAGCAAGCTATATAAGCGTGGGGAAGAGTGCCCCATAGGGGGTCTCCCTCGCCCTGCTCTGTCCGCGATTCATACATGCAATTCAGAGTACCATGGCACGGGATCGAACCCACACCTCGAGTCGCCTCGACTTATTGATAGCTGGGCGAGCACCTTAGACTCTCGGCCACGCTGACTCCCCTCATAGGGGAGTAACAATCTAAAGAAGTACCAAACATAGTTAGTATTTAAGTAGATGATATCAAACTGTTATTAATAACTCGTTTATTACTTCGAGATAGTAATTTTGAAAGGTTATTAAAAAAGGAGAATTTTACCGGAGTTTTATAAATGAAGCGTTATAAAGTTACCGGTATTTTAAAAATCCAAGATGGATTTTTCAAAGTAAAGGTTGAAAGTCAATAAGATGAAAATCCTACTAGAAGGGAATTTTCATTCCCAGTGTAAACTTGCGGATTTTCCTTGCTTTATAATTAAATGGAAGGAAGTCTGTTGCTCGTTGGAAAATTTACTCCTCGTCTCATAGTTTTCCTCAAGCTAGTTTATCCAAGACCTCAGTCTGCAACAATGTGAAAACACCATTTGGTTTCCTCTTGCCTTACTATTACTTGTATGTTTTTCTTAGTTTTTAACAACAGCTCGCTTTCGAACTCAAAGTTAAGAAGTGAAAAGTTTATTTAAAAACAAAAAAAAAAAAAAAAATCAACTTATTTTTATTTTCATTTTAGTTTCTATTCTACTTATATAGATGGTATTTCTGTTGAATCAAACTTTGTCGCAAAGTTTAGAGTTGTCTTAATGAGAAATTTTGATTTGGAAATTGAAACATAAATTAAGCATGAATGAAGATTAAAAATATTATTTTGCTTCCAACTTTACCGAATGTAACGGAAGCTATATGTGAATTTTTTATGTCTCCAATTTCAAAAATTCCAAGACAGAAATTCGTTTCAGATATTAGAGAACATTTTTGGTTCCGTGTTTGTCTGTCGCTCAATTCTTGTGAACCAACATAGTTACCTTAAAAACAATTTGTTCGATTTTAATGAAATTTGTATGATAAGTCATTATTAACCCATTGTTGATCCCATATATGTTTCAACCTACTTCGCTAATTTGTTTCTCTTCCACATGAGCGCAAACATACATTTATTTACACCTATATATTCAAAAGTATTCTTCCGATTTTATATGAAATTTGGATGGTTAGCCCCTGACTAATTTCAATCGTGTGCTCTTTATATTTTGCTAAATTGATACTTCAATTCGTTAAAAAAAAAAAAAAAACAATTTTGACACTTAAAATAAAGGGGGAAAATTAAATAAATTTAACAATAATAGATTGAAAAGGATAAAATAATCAAAATATTAGAAGTAGGATGTGAGGAAGCTACGTGTCATCCAAATTGGGAGACATTTTGGAATGAAATGATGATGTATATTTACCGAGTATAAGTTGCAGGCAGCAATAAAGCATTTTACGTACTATGAGAGTATATTTCATGCACAAATAGTACTTGGAATTCCTCAACTAAGTGCTATGGTGTTAGTTATAGGAGGGTTTGTGGCGGTCATCTTAAAGGAATAACATAAATTGTCTCTCCACGTTATAAATCAGTCCTGATTATGGCCTTATGAAGGCTAAAAGGTGCTTAATTATTTAATAAATCAAAATCAATTAAGGTGGAGAGACAATTTATGTTGTGCTGTGAGATGAAGAACTAATGAAATTTAATTTAGTTTTGATTTGTTCCATTAAGATATAATGATTTAGGCTCTGATTTGAAAAAGATTGGGAAAGTTGTAGTTCTAATAACGATAAATTTAGCACCCTATTATCTGTGTTAACATATCTGATTTTGAAACCTAAATTGTCCACCCTTAAGGTGGACGAACACAACGCTGCATTATAGGTTTGGCATCTCCCGTTGAAATGTTCTTTGTGTACTGTTATAATGATATTTACTAACACCGGTGGTTAATAATGTGCTTAATTACGTTCGTTCTTCCCAAATCATACTCTTTTTTGGGCGCAATATCATTGAAATCTCTAATAAGGGCGTTAACCTTAATCTGACTGTCCGTGACTATAGTTTTATCTAAAGAAATGAGCCACTCATACCACTGTACTTACTGCTTTTAATATCTTCTCTTTTTTCTATAGTTTCCCCACTTCTAACATCTGCAGGGATTGCGTCACTCATACCACTGCACTCACTGTTCTTATTACTTCACTTTTTGACATTTTACCGTGTGTAACAGGGAGTTAGAAAGATATAGGAGGTGTGTAATCCAGTCTCCAGCTGTAGGGCCTTCCCCTACCGCGCTTTCGTATGATGAAGAGTGTCGAAAAGAGTTCCACTGCTACCAGGAAAATAGACAGTTGCAGGAGGTTGTTCGCAGTCGCAGTTCGTAGTACAGTCTAGTCTGGTCTAGAGGGTTGTAGCGAGAGCCTTCAGCCTTCCCCCGCGGACTCGCCAAATTAGGGGCTACACTTCACCTTGCACGGTAACTGGCTCTACGCCCCGACTTCTTTTATCTCCCAGCAGCCCAGATTCGTATGCAAACAATTATTTCTATTATTTCCCCCACTACTAAAATTTATAGGAAATGCGTCACTCATACCACTGCAATCACTGCTCTTATTAGGTACTTCTCTTTTTTCTATAATTTCCCCCACTTCTAAAATCTAAAGGAAATGCGTCACTCATACCACTGCACTCACTGCTCTTATTACTTCTCATTTTTCTATAATTTCCCCACTTCTAAAATCTAAAGGAAATGCGTTACTCATACCACTACACTTATTATTTTTGATTTTTATAATTACATAAAATCCACACTGCTAAGAGTGCTGAGACGCATTTCATGCCTTAGCCGTTGAGGTTCGTTCAAAAGTATCAATAGTCTAACAAAAATATTGTCCCCCAAGGATTCACTACGAGCCGACAAGAGCTCATTCTTACCGTAGAACTTTACTGAAGGTTCAAAAATGGCAACCCCACAATCTATGTGCTCGTCCTATCTTTAACAAATATTTTGAACGCCCAGGTATTACACTATCTTGTCGAGGGACACCTTTAGCTGGACTTTAAGCAAATATCACTAATTCTTCTATCCGATCTTGGTCATAATAGGTATTCTTATCCCAGCAATTAATATTGTATAAATGATAATAATAAATTTAAAAAAACTATCATACCCGTGAGTGCAGTTATCAGTACGTGTCAGTAGATCTCATGAGTCAGTTCCTCTTCAATTTCAGAACATATTCGTCTGACATATATAATGATATTTACAACACTGATTACTAAACTAATATAATTATGGAAAAAGTACGTAATTGGTGAGTGAACCTGCGAAAAATGCCAGGAATAGAGCCTTACACTTTTTATAAACTATAAAATATATACATTTAATTTCAAATTAATAAGATTTATTCGATATTCTATAAGCAATAATTCACTAAATTTTTTTCAATTTTTTTCTCTTTAAGAATGCATAACTGAATACATTATTCCACACTCTTGTTTTTTTTTTTTTTTTTTCTTTTTAAATGCGGGAAGTTAATATCATGGATGTATTTTACCCCTACTAACACCACCCTAAAACTCCCTCCCTTCTTATTTTTCTTCGAATACATAAACGTAGAATTTATCTTCTCACTTGTTTCTAACAGAAAAAAATTAATTTGAATTGTAAAATATGTTTTGAGCCTTTCGCCGTGAAATATTATTACTTTTTGAAGCGAAACGTGGAGTAAAAAAAAAGACTTCTCTAAAGTGTTATTGAAGTATGAATTATTTATAAAGTTATTAAAACAAAAACTCACTCAAAACCATCGCCTCTTTTAAATCAACGGCAATTTGTAAAGTGATCAGTCCCCTTATCGACGAACCATCCTCATTCTTGTTTATTAGTTTACATGTATTTATATTTCGTAGAAAAAATAGACTGCCATTTGGTATGGCACATAGCTTCCTCGCATCCTCTTTCGTACATTATGGTATAATTTGTTTAATTGTTTCCCCCGTTCTTTTAATGTGTAAAATTGTTTTGATTTTCTTTACATGAATAAAGGATCAATTTAGCAAAAGTTAGAGAGCGCAGATGATTGAAATAATCTGGGGCTATCTGCGGGTTACTTTCGAGAAACTACCAAAATTTTATAAAAATCAGATAAGTACTTTTGAAGCTATAGGTGTAAATTAATGTATGTTTGTGTGCATATTGAAGAGAAACAAATGGACGCAGAAGGTTGAAACTTATATGGGAACAACAATTGGCTAATTATGACCTACTATATAAATTTCATTAAAATCAGACGTTTAGTTTTTATGATATTTTGGTCGCAGAAATTGAGCCAAAAAAATTCCCTGATGTCTGAAACGGATTTCTGTCTTGGAATTTTTGAAATCGGAGACATAAAATATTTTTGTTCTTCAGAACGATCACATAGCTTCCGTTACCTTCGGTAAGCTCAAAGCTAACAAATACCTCGATTTTTATTTATGTTTTGTTCATTTTTTTTTTTTTTTTTTTTTTTTTTCAATTGATTTTGTGGCAAAAAGCCAGGTAGACAAATCAAGGCATGAACCAGAGAATTTAGAAAGGCTTTTTGGTTAGAAAATAAAAATCCGGTTGAATTTTGTACTAATGAAATTCTTTTCATTGTGATTCCAAAAAAGAGAAAAAAAACTCTTTTTTTCAACATTTTCAAGACCAGCAGGGGGAAAACGAGCTCGGAGTAATTTGTTGCTGAATCCCCACTTTCGGGGGATTCTGGGAACCGCTAATCTCTACTGCGCAAATAGAATCGTGGAATGAGTATCTAGCCCGTCGTCCTTACCAAGTAACCGAGAACGACTTTATCTCCTTCTCCCCCGGCCTCTTCATCAGGCCAAGAATTTGTAATCGACGAAGGAAAAGGGGGTAAAAAGGAAAAAAAAGAACAAGGCCCGCGGGGAAGATTCCTAAATAGAAACGGATACAAAACAAGTCAGGAGAATAGAAGAAAAATAAATTGAAAAACAGGGCTCCCAACAAAAAGATTAACAAGACAGGATTATAATTCTTTTCAGATATAATCAGTTAGAACTAATTAATTTAAATAGAATTAAACAAAATAAGAAATGGACAAATTAGAAAAATACATTTTACTACAATGAGGATTTAGAAGCAATTAAAAACTCCAGTTAATATTTTCTAGCACTAAGTGAAATAAAATTATGTTAAATAGAAATGCATATAATTGTTTTGTAGACAAATCACTTACTAAGTGCTCATGTATCTTGCCTATATCCACTCTTGTTTATTACTTGGAACTTTTTTAGAATGTTACTCCCTTTATACAAGCACATCATACTACAAGCCATCTGATTTATATGGCTCACTATTGATCACATCATACTCGCTTCGGCGGTACAATGTACATATGTATGTGTGAAGTGGCTGGAACTCTCTACCGCGGGGCGTAAAAAGGGCCTAAGTGATGGCCAAATTGCAAGGTTCGAACAAGTGGTTCGTCCTACCCGTTCTAGTAGGAAGTACTAGACTACTACTACTACTTATACAAGCACAGAAGGGAGTAATACTCTAAAGAATGTATACGAAATGTTCTTCTTTAGACTGTTACTCCCCTTATAAAAACAGAAGTGTGATATTACTTTTTCCCAAGTACATTGTACTAAACATCCCTTTGTCTTAATATTTATTTAGTCAATGTCATTTATATTCTAAAAAAAACATAGGGGAGTAACAATCTAAAGAAGTACCTATTACTTTGCTTCCAACCTATGCGATCGTTCTAAAGGACGAATTTTTTTTTATGTCTCCTATTTCAAAACTTTCAAGACACAAAACCGTTTCAGACATCTTTGGTCACGTGTCTATTTGTGGGTCAGTCACTCAATTTTCATCATGCAACATCAACCTGATTTAAGAAGTTGCATTATACTCAATTTAATGAAAGATATGACTCTAATCATTTATTTACTTTTCAAGACTCACAATGATGGTTAGGTGGCTGAGGACAGGTCGGTTCTTTGAAGTCTTTAAGTAAAAATGCGCGTTTTAAGATTCTAGAATTTTGGATATCGAAAACTTTCTAACTAAGCATCGTGTGGCTCTTTCATTGGAGCGAGCATAATACAATAAATATTGAATTTTAAGAAAATAGTTTATTATGATAAGTTGATAGTTAAAGAAGATGTATGTAGTAAGGAGTCGTGTATTGCGGGAACAGGACTATTCCTTAACTCTCACGCCCCAGCCATCTCCATTTTAACTATAATAAAATGAATCAGTCCACTACACAAAAACGTCTGCTTTTATCAGATGAAAATGTTACATGCATGTTTCAATAGTGCATTAGATTATCTAAGTAAATTTTTATTAAACTCGATACGTTAGAACGTAAGATATTGGTGAAAACGTTGGTTTTTCAATTTATTATACGTTTAGGTACACTTTTATAGTTTTAGCGATCTTAAAAACTTCATAGCGGTGTGTCGTTATTGGTTTTACTAAAAAAAAAAAAAAAAAAAAAAAAAAAAAAAAATTGAAAATAAATGTTTGTCTCATCGAATGGATGAAGTTAGATTATTTCCCTCTTAAATTCCACTTCAAACTGTTCTTCTAGCATTGCGCGTGATCGTTTGGGTGGATAACGTTGTCCAATGAACTCGTCCTGGGCATTGGTAAAATGACCATGTGACCAAATGTCACCAAAATTAGTCAACTTTTACTCAAGTTATCATATCACACTTTTCCGACACACTCAGACACAGAATAATTTGTTAAATGTAGGAAGCTCGCTACGCTCGTTTCAACTAATACTTCTGTATGTAAAGGGTAAATATAATTAACCATACCTTTTAAAACCTTCAGCCTTTTCTTAGATATTCAGATAATTGAGTGTAACTATTTCCTTTACCACCGATTCTACCACAACGAGGAAGGTTTAGAAATCGATAGCAAGAAGTGAAATCTGAGCTGAAACTAATATAAATGATTGATTTATTCCTTCCTTCACGGAAGTCCAGAGAGCTTAGTATTCAGTTGCTGCAAAAATCAAGGTAGCTCTAGAGGTTCAAGTAAACGATCAATAGCTTGCCTATCAATCAACCAATGTTCAAATTATACTAGGAACATTTATAGAAAGTCTAAATTTGGTAGAATCCGAATTCGGAGTGTTCATATGAAAAGGTCAGTAATAATTAAATTGCAATTGAATTAATTTTTCTCTGAATTTGTATTTAGTCTTTAATATGAGCATCCTTAACAATATTATTTCTAACTCTCTCCTCCTCCCCACATTAAAAAAAAAAATACGTGTGGTGTCGCGGGACACCCGGTAGGAAAAAAGTTCCTTACATTTTTCATTAAATATAAATTTTAAAATCACACAGCTAAGTACGTATACATTGCTAACTACTTATACAAGTCGGAGTTAGAAAAGAGACAAAATTAAAAGTAACGAACTGTTTGTACCTGGCCGAATTAAGGCAAAATTAAAAGAAAATCATTATTTGTCTAATAAAAGCAAGCGTCTTACTATAAATATATATTATATATAAGAAAAAAGTTGATCATGATGAGTTTATAGTGAAAGAGTATGTTTGTTAAAGGAGTTTGGATTGAAACAGGACTGATTTCTACCTACCCGACCAATTAATTTAAAATATTATAAAATATATCTCTTCCCTACTCTACAGCTTCTGCTTGTATCAGGGTGAAATTTTACATGATTATATTTTATTTATTTACAAAACATAGTGACATTTTTGACATATTTAACAAAAATAATCAAAACAAGTCAAGTAACAGGCTTCCTTAATAACACTTTTTCCCGTCTTTTAAAGCTTACGTTTACGCGAGCGTTGCGTGTGAACGCTTGGGCGGATAACGTTTTCCGACAAACTCAGCCTGGGCATTGGTAAAATGAACATGTGTACCAAATTTCATCTAACTCGGTGAGCTTTTACTCAAGTTATCGTCATCTGTAGATTTCGTGACGGATTTTGCGTAAAGGTGATTTTGTGACGGTGATATTGGTAGTTTCTTTCGGATTCACTCCCGGGCTTCAGAACGTGCCATAAGGAACTTCGTTCCAATATATATATATATATATATATATATATATATATATATATATATATATATATATATATATATATATATATATATATATATATATATATATAAAATATATATATATATATATATATATATATATATATATATAAACTAATTAATTAGTTTAAGAGAATAAACTTTATTGATAATATAGTAATGATATATATGCTTCAATATAATATATAGACTGTTTGACAAAAATAAATTGCTTTTTTAGACCAACTCCACCAATATATATATATATATATATATATATATATATATATATATATATATATATATATATATATATATATATATATATATATATATATATATATATATATATATATATATATATATATATATATATATATATATATATGGTGGAATTATAAGGGAATTATCATCAGGAAACGAAAAAGGATAGAAGAAAAGCGGAAGAAAGAACAAAAGAAATTGAATAAGAATGGGATTTGAAGCTATTATAAAAGACTGGCTATTAGTCGGAGAGGGAAGTGTTTGGGTAATATGGAAACAACATGCATTTAAATAACCCAATTTCTTGTTCAATTCTATTTGAAACAGTCTAGCCAATACTTAAAGCTGTTCAAAGCTGTTCTCTTTTAAATAATGGCTACTTTATCCTTATAGAACAAATCTATAACATGTTTTCTATTCGCTTTTCTATTTCTTTTTTTTTATTAGAGTAGGAAAAAAAATCTAATTAAATCTTGTTTTTAAAAAATAACATGAATTCAGTTTAGCGCTCTCTTTTGAACACTAAGACGATATAAAAATAAAAATCAAGTACAAATTTGAGTGTATGAATGTATTTTTATAAGATTTGAAGAAATAGCTTCTCCTTCAAAGAAAACTTTTTTAAAAAAATCGGTCTGAGACAACTTAGACATACTTACTCATATACGAGTTTATAATTATTTAGCCCAGTGTTTTCCATTTATTAGTTTTCGTAGATACATTTAATTATTCTTGAATATTATACAAAAATGTATCAATAAATAACAATTTATCATAAATATAACTTCTCCATAGCGGGAAATTGAGCCCGGCCTCTCTTGTCCGCATTTAAAGCCATTTTATCAGGAACTAGATTATTCCCGGGAAGATGCCTTATATCGTTAGATTCGTATTTAAATAGACTACTTTTAAGAATTGCTTAATCAAAATCGTCGGAACTGTTTTCGAGAAATAATTTTTTCACAGCATTAGGGGGTAGCGCCTCCAAAGTTTGGGCAAAAATTAATTTCTCGATTAAATAAATATATATATATATATGTGTGTGTGTGTGTGTGTGTGTGTATTTATATATATATATATATATATTTATCACAAGGATAGTTTATCACTCTATCAACTGTATAAACCTTGAAACTGGAGCAAATAAACGAAATATTAACAAATAAACTTTAAATTTGTAAATAGAAAAATATTAAAATAATAGTTACATACGTACACCACGCTACAATTAGCCCAAATTGGTAATTACCTGTGAACAGAAATTAAAAATATGTTATATAGCAAAAATTAAAACAAAAAAAGGAATTGCTTAAATAAGTTTTTAGGTATTGTTATTAGCAAGTATAACATTAAGTTTAGGCTCGAAAATGGCCGGCAAAACCAAAACGTTGCCAGAGTAGATATGAAGTAGTATTTTTATTCTTCCTCACATCCTGTAAGGATCCACTATTTAATCAGATTATGATTCAATTTCTGTGGCAAGATGGCAAAATATGATAGGTCCATTTTTTGCAGATAAGTATAATGCTTTTTTTAAGAAATGTGGTTTAAAATAGGTAAACAGGGATATATAATGTGTTTTTTTTTAAATTTAGTTGAAAATAGGTCGATAGGGATAATAAAACTATCTTCTCACATACATCCTGCAATATTTCGACCTCTTATGTCATCTTCAAGCCTATAACATAATTAAAGACAAGGTAGTGATTTCTACTTATGCATTGACTATCATAGGTCTATTTTTTATCACAATGCTGAACTTTTTGTACTATACTTCTTTTTACTATACGGGTAGTTATCAAATGGCCGTTTTTAGCGCAGCAATCTTTGTAGAAATGCTTCTTAGTACGATTAAAATCCACTAAATGTCAATTCGTTTAATTTATCTTTCTTTATGGTGTAACCTCTTTGGTTTCTTTTTCTCAAAATCTTAAGAGTGTACTAATATTTGTTATAATTATATTGATGAATATTTAATGTTTTTTCATTGTCAGTTTTCACAACAATTTTGAAAACTATAAACTCCCAGACTAGTTATAGTTACGTCAGGTTATAATATCTCTCCTCATCATATCTGCGCATGTCCATCATACCTCATGCGTACTGCGCATGTCTCACTTCTGTTTCAATTCAAAACCCGCTTCTATACTGTTGTTTTTTTTAAACAGTTTCAATACAAAACCAAAAATATTTAACCAAAAATAACCAAAAATATTTGCTCATGGTATTTGTCAATATAATCGCTAGTTGAAGTAAAAATAATTTTCTCTCTCTCTGCCTAAATCACTGCTATTATCAAAAATTTGGTGTTGTATCCTAAAACTCAAAAAGTTGCTAAATCACCGTTTACCTAACTTTTTTCAAAACTTCACTTATCACTTCCGTTTTCAAAACTGTTTTGAAAACTCATGGAAACGTAGTAATTATACCTCTAGGAATTACTATATATATATATATATATATATATATATATATATATATATATATATATATATATATATATATATATATATATATGTATATATATATAATTTTTATATAACATGACAATTTTGACAATTTAATATTTTAATGTTAAATACAAATAATGTAAATGTAATATATTAAAATGTTTTAATTTAATGAAATAGAAATTCAAGGAATAAACCTCAGTGGGTTGTCATATAATACACCAACATACGTATTTACTTACTTTAAAATTAAGATAAGAGCCTAAGTTCTTAAAATAAAATGGATTTTTTTAAGCAGGTTAAAAACTAAAATGAATTAAAATGTTCTTTTTTAAATAAGTAACATTAATCAGAAAATGGTTTTACTCACTAAACAAATATTATAAGGCGTATGTTCGACGTTCTTTATTATAATGGCTTTAAAACAAGTAAAATACAATAAACTTGAAGTTAGGTCGTATAACGGATTTTAAATCAAATAATTAGACAGATATGTTAATCATTTTTTTGTTATAATTTACCCCCTCTCCGGGGCATATTTATCCCTTGGAAAGAGTTGTGTATAAATATATTATTTATTAAAAATTTGATTATTTTCTTTAACCATTGATTTGTTTCGTCAGAAGTCTTAGCAAATTATTTGAAGTGGATTTATATTCTTGAGTTCTTTGATGTAATGCGAAGTTGCTTTTTAGGGTCCGAAGGCAAAACCAAGTCCGTCTGTGACCTGCTCTACGGTTACACCTTTTGTCCGATCAGAATTTTGGCATAATATATGTGAATATGTGAATAATACCTACCCACACATTGAAGGGGACGTCGAGCTGATTAGAAAAAAATATACTTTTTGGTAATAAGCTTTGATAGGGCGAGCGCAGGCGAGTTTGAAGTTGGTGTGAAAAGTGTCACCCCCTCCCCTCTATCTCGTCTATGTAAAGAGCAAAAAATCTGAACAAATTACTGAACATTCTTTGACCAAAAGAAAAGATAACTCTTCGGAAATTTCATATGTTTTTAAAGACAAAATAATTTTTCCACTTGCCAATACATGTAATGGCAAAGATTATTTGTCGAAGAAAATTCATCTTCATAAAATATGCTACTTGCTCATAAATGAAAATTTATTAGTATCACTGATTCTAATAAATGAGGGATCGATTTAAAGGTCTCATAAAGTGAATTAAAATTTGTTGGTGTTGCTTTATTTGATAATAATATGAAAGCTTTTCTAGAATAAATCTTACTTATTATTTAAATATTATATATTTCTTTAACAGAAGAATAATAATCAATAAACATACATCTTTTTTTAACTGATTTCCCATTCACCAGAGATTCTCTCTTAATTGTCAGAGAGTCTCTCAAGTGTCAGAGACTCTCTCAAAAGGGGGGGGGGTTCAAAAGGGAGGGTAAGTATTTTTCCGTATCATAACTGGCTAACTTGCAGGATCCCTGGGTTCGATTGAAAAACCAAATTTCAATATTAGGAACGTGAAACAGTTGCTTGTAATGGAGATAAAATCATTATTTTTATTGTATAACCGTTTTACTACACGGAATAATACAAAAAGTAATTACTTAAATTCTTTTTTGTATTGCGCTACTGTACACGTATATAAGGATATTCTCATACAGTTTTACGAGTATCCTTTGTATAGGAGAGTAGTATTACAGTGCCAAATATTTCCACCCTATGTAATTCGGTAGCGTAATTTTCACGATCTGTCCGGTATCTGAACCACAGATTTATATTCTCAATTGCATGCTCTCTCCCTCTGTCTCTCCCTCAATTCAATTGTAATCTACTTAATTACTCTAAAGCTCGGAAAAAGGAAAGGAGTTTAACATGTTTCCAATAAAATTGTATTTCGAGTTGTTTATTTATTTGAATTGGAAATCAATGTATTTTCTGTTAAAAATAATAGTATACATTATATTATATTTATAAAATATATATTATATTTTCTAAACAAAAATAGTCAGCCAAATAGTGAGGTAAAACATAGTTTTTCACGTTTTATTTTGTATACTTTAATGATTTTATGCTTTTACTACCTATTATTGTCAAATTTATTTAATTTCTCCCCCGTTTTTTTAATGTTTATTTTTTACATGAATTGGCGTTTCAGTTAAACAAAATTAAAAGTGCAGACGGTTGAAATTAATCAGGGGCTATCTGCGGCCTACTTTTTACAAACCATCCAAATTTCATAAAATCAGATGAAAACTTCTGAAGATATAGGTGTAAATAAATGTACGTTTGTGCGCATGACAAAGAGAAACAAATATATGAAACATAAAAATTATTTGTACACTTCAGAACGATCAATTAGCTTCCGTTATCTCCGGTAAGCTAGGAAGCAAAAAATAGTTATGACGCTAAAAAAAATAACAAAAGAAAGATTTGTAATATACATATAGTAAGATTGAATTTGCATTCAGTAATATCTTACATTTATTTTAAAATCAAATATGGCGGACAGCCCAAGATGGTGGTCTAGTTATTTTTTGAGCATGCCAATGATATGGGTATCAAATGAAACAGTTTACTGAGAAGAATACGAATAAAAGCTTTTACATTTTTTTTTTTTATAATCAACTTATTGTAATTTCGATTATCAGCAATATCAGTTTTATTATCATCAATATCTCGGAAACTAGGAAAAACGACGTATCTGATTAGATTCGCATTTAAATGCACTATATATATATTTTTTTTTTTTTTAATAAAAATCGGAACCGAATGCGAGAATTTTTTTTGTTTTCTTCTTTTTCAGAGTTTTGGGAGGTTACTCCCCCAAATTTAGAGATAATATTAATTTGTCGATTTTGACTCAAGGAATAATATTTCTTAACATGTACGCGAAATTATAACAAAATCGGCCCAATAGTTAGGGCTCAACGCGTCTAGACAGACAACAGACGGCAGACGAAAGACAATAATTTTCTTAAAACAATTCTTTTGGACTCAAGGGACATCAAAACGTGTATATCTATCAAAATAGAATTTTCGCGCCATCACAACACTTTCTAAACTACGTAAATGTGAAGGTAAAAAATAGAGGGGCATTATGTATTTAAATCTGTATTCATATCAAACATCAAACTATACAAGTTTTTACTGGAATACAAAATTACAACGAGCTGGGCTGCATTTTTTTAAATCTTGTGAAGCATGATTACAAGTGCCTTTAATTTACTTCCTCATCTGTTTTCCAGTCTTTTTAACTCACATTTTGAATAAATCATATTATTTTAAAGTAATTATTTTTCTATTTTTGCATAATTTGGAATTATGCAATAGTGACTTTCCTAAATGATTAATTAAGAGTAAATTAATTATCGGCAAGGAACCCTTTACAATGTTTTTTGATTAGATTGGCAGTTATTTGTTCTTTTTTTTACTAAAAGCTTCAATTGGCTCTCAAATTTAATTAGTCATCTGAGTCAGCATTATAATTTTCATTTCATTTTGAATCCTACGGTTATAAATGCCAGTTCTCTTAAGTCACGGACATTACAACATCTATAGGGAGAGCTAGCATGAATAGCTTGCAGAGAGCTAGCATGGAGAGCTAGCATAGAAATCTAGCATGGAGAGCTACCATAGAGAGCTAGCGTAGATAGGTAGCATTGAGAGCTAGCATGGAGAGCTACCATAGGAGAGCTAGCGTAGAGAGGTAGCATTGAGAGCTAGCATAGAGAGCTACCATAGGAGAGCTATAGCATAGAGAGCTAGCAAATAACTAACTGTCCATTCCAAGTTGCAAGGATCGGACTAACTACTGATACTCTACTGAGACCTCTGATCTCCAGTATATTTGCCCTGGAACGGACAAAATAACTTCTACAGAGACGCTTTGCGTTCTAAAGTTAAGAGTAGGGCAACTCTAAACTGTAGTAGAAAGAGCTCATTTGATGGACGCCCCAACACAATTCAAATAGCTTTGGAAACACACTTCGTTCAACTGATTCGATTTTTGCTTTCAAGCTCCCACCTTGGTAGAGAAATAGGTTCAAACTGAATTAGTTTTTCATACCTCGTCAGTACAACTCGCGATTTACGAGCCTGCATGAGCCACTTGATTCTGTGTTAGATGTCTACTGTAGCCCATGTAAGAACTTCTATTCGGAACTGCAAATCCAACTGTGTTTTACCTTACATGTTTGATAAAGTGATACCAGGCACTTTTATAATTTCTGTTACCCGTTTATAAAGAAGTTTATTTATACCTTTATCTTCTTTGAGGCTCAACAAATAGGTTTTTAGTCAATATTCTTATATTTATGCTTCACCTTTCTCTTCTTACAATTAACTCATCTTTACCTTTCATGTTAGAGTCTGCCCTCCAATCCAGAGTTTTTGATACATGCTTGGAACGTAACTTGCTAAAGGTATTTGAATTTTATCCGGATTAACACCCAAAAGCTATTGGAATGGAATAGTTAAGATCTACTATCAATAAATGTTAATTTTTTTATAGACTAAATTCCTCAAATCGATAATACCAAACTTTCAGTCAGCTGATTTTAGCCCTTACAACTATTAAATGCGAATATTGATTTACAAATTTCTGGTAAAATATTTCATATTTAGGGTTCCGAATGCCCTTATGCTGAGAGTGATGTATCTGTCTATCCGTCGTACTTAGGTTGGTATCCCCCGATCCGTTCACGCTGGAAAGTTGAAATTTGAAAAACTGACGTAACTTTTTGACCCACACATAGAAAAAATATTGAGAAGTTAAACATACAACATGCGTATATTGTAATGAGCAAAAATGTTGTAAGCTCAAAATTTGTTATATTTTTTTTTTTTAATTTTTGAGGTACATATCAACAAATAAAAGCTACTGAAGAGTAGATTACAAATATGCATTACATTTTATGAGCATTCTGCTTTTTACGGCATATATTGCGTTTCTAGGGCCAAAATTTCACCCAAAAAAAATCTCCCCCCCCCCAAACTACCCTATAACGGCTAGTCCTAAAAGTTTGAAATAATTCATGCAAATACCTAATGGTGATGCGACGAAAATAGCCCAAAAAAAATTAATTTTACTTCACTTCTTTACTGATAAAAAACATTGTGATCTCCCAACAACATTGGACCGAACATTGGTCCCGGTGGATTGAACCAGGGACCCTACTCTACATTCCTTACTCTACACTGGTTATTTTGCGGGGTGGAGGAGGTATCCATTTAAATTTGTTTATATTTTTTTACTTCCAAACCGGGTGGGATGGGGAAATAATAAACCCTAAATAGACGAAACCCTACAAAACCCTACGAAACCCTAAATAGTACTTGTATGCAAGTAACTTCCCTGTGATTTTTTATATAATTATTTTGTATCAAGGGAATTAGATTATTTACATGTAATTTCACGTCAGCCTAATTAGTCAAAACAAAGAAACAAGTAAGGAACACCTCCTCACCGACGTTATTTTGGAATTTGAAGGAGGAAAATCTAGGTTTAATTGATATTAAACTTACAATTAACGAATTCCAAAATAAACCAATTATAATTTTCCGGATCTTATTACATACTTTGTACAACACTTGAGTAAAACAACTTATAATTAAAACAAAGTTAAACATAGCTTTTCAAGTTAAGGGTTTAATTTAAATTAATGGTTTATATTTTAAAATATCCCTTTTTAATAGACAATACCAACGTTATAAAATTAAAAAGTAATTAAAACACCCTGTATTTCTGTAATTTACCAACTCACGAAACATGGTAATACAACCTCCATGATAGGATAACAAATTAATGAAGATTACTATAATGATTGCATTGCAAATTATTTAACATATTATATTGCTAATCTTTCATGTAATTAATACAATTATAATTTAAAGCATCAGTTAACTAAGTAGTTAGTAATTTGTTAAGCTAATAGTTAAATAGTAAGTCATTATTTAGTCAATAGTTGGGGTAGTTGGTTAAAAAGATCACTAATATTATCTATTTCCAGCCAGGTATCTCCGAAACGGAAGTCTGAATCCCGTATCCAAGGTACTTACTAGTTCTCTGTTACCAGCAATGTGTCTCAAACGGGAGTTAGACTCCCGTATACTAGGAACTTACAATTATTCTATTTCCAGCAAGGTGTCTTGTTACTGGGGAGTCAGACTCATCAATAAAACTTGACTTGAATCATCTAATTTAAACATGCATGTAAAATTTTAACCGGATTCAAGCAGAATGTTTTGTGTAGTGAAGTAATACATTTTATAATAGTTTAATTGAAGTAGGTCGGTGTGAGAGGGATAAGAAATAGTCCTGTTCCTCTTTAACTATCAACTCAACATTATTAACTATTTCATTAATATTCTATATTTATTGTATAACTCTCTCAAAAAAAAAAAAAAAAAAAAAAAAAAAAAAAAAAAAAATGTTAGAGCCACCCGATGCCTAGTTATATCAATGTAACCTTGGGATCGAAATTCTATGAGCTAAATTTGTTTAACACATATAGTATCATTCTTAAAAAAAAATCGAAGAAAACAGCTCTGTTGAAGGGATTAATGGAAAAAGTTAATCCTTCTTCCTAAAAATGAAAAATAATTGTTAAGTATCAACATCGTTCTTTCTATGAATCACAAATTCTTAGAGACAAATTAAAAGAGTTCTGCGCTAGCCTTCTTTTAGGACTAAGCACCGTCGAAATGAATGATTTACAGTGCCAAATGCATGTCTTGTTTGAATCAAACAGGTAATTAATCCAGTCAGTTCAAAGAAGCTCATTATCAAAGTAGCCTTCATTAGCATTAATGGCATTTATAATGACTGCATTAGCCAAATTAACGTAGTTCAGAGAATAGAGTATTATAAACCATTAACCAAATTCCTCATTTCATATCGTACATGTACAAATTGATAATTCAACAAGATTTTTCCTGGGAAAACAACCCATACAGTTTCGTCGGTATTTTAAATGAATTGAAAAAAAATATGAATTTTAAATTGTGGTTATACGAATAAAATATTATGTAGGTTCATTTTATTTATTTATTTATTTATTTTTTTGTTTTAGCTTACCGAAATTGAGAGCTTAAATTGATTTATCAATTTAATCACGTCTCCCTTCCAATTTAATTCACATAATTTCACCAGTGATCATTATCCTTTATTATATATATATATATATATATATATATATATATATATATATATATATATATATATATATATATATATATATATATATATATATATATATATATATATATATGAATATCAGGCAGGAGAAATTTTTTTGTCAGGTTTTGGTTTGATAAGTCTATAAATTAAGAATTCAAATTAATAAATAGAATATTATGTTACTAGACTGTGAAGTGAATTTTTTCTTTACCACGGCAATTATATTTACTGTCGAGCGAAGCGAGACAGTATATATAATTACCGTGGTAAAGAAAAAACACTTCACAGTCGTGTAGCATATGCTATTTTTTTTCGAGGTAGCAGACAATGAAAAAACATGAAATATTAATCAATAATATTAGTACATACTTAAGATTTTGAGAGAAAGAAACCTAAAAGAGGTGGCACTATAAAAAATGCGCATTGACATCTAGTGGATTTTAATCGAATTAAGAAGCATGTCTACTTGATTGCAGCGCTCAAAACGGCACTTTTGTTAACTACCCAAGTTTATACTTTTTCTCCCTAGGATGTAAAAATATTTCACAGCCAACCTCGGAAAATAGTATATTATGTTACTAGGCTGTGAAGTGAGTTTTTTCTTTACCGCGGTAATTATATTTACTGTCGAGCGAAGCGAGACAGTATATATAATTGCCGTGGTAAAGAAAAAACACTTCACAGTCGTGTAGCATATGCTATTTTTTTTCGAGGTAGCAGACAATGAAAAAACATGAAATATTAATCAATAATATTAGTACATACTTAAGATTTTGAGAGAAAGAAACCTAAAAGAGGTGGCACTATAAAAAAAGCGCATTGACATCTAGTGGATTTTAATCGAATTAAGAAGCATTGTCTACTTGATTGCAGCGCTAAAAACGGCACTTTTGTTAACTACCCAAGTTTATACTTTTTCTCCCTAGAATGTAAAACTATTTCACAGCCAACCTCGGAAAATAGTATATTATGTTACTAGGCTGTGAAGTGAGTTTTTTCTTTACCGCGGTAATTATATTTACTGTCTCGCTTCGCTCGACAGTAAATATTGCCAAGGTAAAGAAAAAACACTTCACAGTCGTGGAGCATATTATGCTATTTTTCCGAGGTAGTAGACAATGAAAAAACATTAAATATTGATCAATAAAATTATAACAAATATTAGTACATATTTAATATTTTGAGAAAAAGAAACCTTCAAGAGGTTACACTATAAAAAAAGATAAATAAAACGTATTAACATCTAGTGGATTTTAATCGTACTAAGAAGCATTTCTACAAAGATAGCGGCGCTAAAAACGGAAGTTTTGATAACTACTCGTAGTACAAAAAAATGTTTTCTTTACAGCTAGAAGTAATGAAAAGATTTTTTAAGTCCACATAATGAGAAAATAGATGTTAGCTATGTTTTTTAGGCTCTAAAGTTATAATTTCACAGCCTACCACGGAAAACCCCTATTTCTGTATTATTTTATCATCTTATTAAACAAAATAGGAAGCGGGGATCTCGGAACTTTTCCTTTCAAAGTAATTCTAAAATGCCGTCAGATATTCAGTTATAATATGAAGGACTTATTTATCTTATAGGAAGGCATAATTGGTGCAATTTTAAGCTCAATCGGCGAAATAGTTCCGAAATTATTTAACGTTAAATTTTCAAAGTTCAAAAAGTCAATACTTTCAAAATGTCAGCAGATATCAAAAAGTAATTCAGTGGAAAGGATCTTTAAAGGCGAGATCCTTATTATATATTTAAGATAATTAGTTCACATTTTAGCGCAGTGGGAAATTTTTGTCGATTTATTACGAACTCTTGTCGACTCAGCAAAATGAATTAACGACGTCAAAAATGTATCATCATTTGGGCAGCACAATTACACGTATTATGACTGATTTTTGTACCAAATTTTAACAGTCTATGCTTGATAAAGACAGACAGACAGACATCCAGCTAAAAATCATTCAAATCGTCTTTAAAACACAAAAAAACAAAAACAAAATTGTTTGGGTAAAAACAATGTTTTTCCTTTAGGTAAAGAAAAGTAAAAACTAGTTTATAAGGAATAACACTAACAGTATCTTCACGTAAATTGGAAACATTTTATTGGCAAAGCAGCTTTTAGCCTTCAAAAGGCCATCATCAGTGCCTATTGGGGAAGAAAAAGTTAATACTCACGTCGATATCCGACATGAAGTAGACTCGCTACTCAATAAATCTTATTATTAATACAACCTTTTTTTCTACTGCAATAGGTACTGATGATGACCTTTAGAAGAATGAAAGCTGCTTTGGCAATACATGTTTTTTCAATTCACGTGAGAGATGTCAAGCATATATTGTATTTTAAGTTTAAATAAAATACTCGTAGTCAGATTGGGTCTTTTTATTTTGGCTAACTTCTTTATCAATAAATGTATGAGACGAAAGAATAATTACAGGATAATATGTTAATGCCAGTATCTTCTAAATTATCCTACGCAGATGTATAGAGAAAAGTTAGAATTAGGATTAAAACCCATCTTATTTCTTCTCATCTTATGTCCAAAAATCGTTTTCAATCTATAAATACACATAATATATCTATAAATAAATCTATAAAGAGGTAGAAACTGTCCTAGTTTAAGAGCTCTGGGAGTATTTTGGTAAAGAGATGGTTCATCTACATATTCAATATATCCCTCGTGCACTATCAAATGCTTTTATTATCCAAACTAAGAGGTTTAATGTCAGTTTAAATAAAGGAAGATACTTGACAAGTCGGGGGAACAAAAACCTGAATTGACTTTGGTTATATGACAAAATTATTCAGATTCGATGTCTAAAAATCCACATATATCTTACTTTAAATATCCAAATAACTTATACTCTCTTACATCTTTATTTCAAATCCAAGGATTTGAAAATGTTCAATTTATACTGTTCGATTTAAGAAGAATATATAGATTATATAGATTAGAAGGATATATAGATTATCGTAAAATAAAATAACAAAAGATTTTTGCTTCCGAGCTTACTGATGGAAGCGGAAGAATAGTGATCATTCAAAAGAAAGACTTTTTTTATGCCTCCGATTTCAAAAATTCATGTTTCAGACAAAAAGGAAAATTTTGGACATTGTGCCTGACTGTCGATCAGTCTGTCCGTCGGTATTTTTGCAAACCAACGTATCTTAAAAACGACTGTTAGATATGCAACTGCAACTACAAACAACGCAAACTGTCCTATTACGGAAGAAAAAGAGATATTATTAAAAAGATTTAGTTACTTAGGTGGATAGATATTCAAATTAAAAATCCCGTCAAGTAATTGCCAGAAATCTAATAAATGGGTTTCTTCGGTTATAAAAATGCATATTTCCTACATTTTTTTAACTAAAATATGTATAAAATATTGCACTTTGGAGGTGCAAAAAGTTGCAAAGATAGTATGTACAAGATGTGCATACTATCTTTTAGAATCTAAGGTATGCACTTATTTGGAAACGCGATTTGTGATCTGCATTTCAATACCTTTAATATGCTGCCCCATTCGAAAAATACAAAAATAAAAATTTTAGGCCATAGTTACGGCCACCTAAAATTTCCAAAATTTGACTTTTTTATATTAACTCCCGGCAATATCTTTAGCCCACAGAGAAATATGTATGTATTTTTTCCTCATTTTTAGGGCCTTTCCTTATGGGGCAGCGGAGGGGATATTTTGAAGGGGTTTTGTTTTGGTAATTTCGAGGGTAAAATTGCCACCATTTTGGAAACACGATATCCATTTGTAATCTAAATTTCAATACTTGCCCGCTCTAGGTAGGTATAGTGTCTCCCACCGCGCTTGGTAGGGCCTACCCACCCCTGCCCTCCCGATCGGCTACCTACCAATTCTCACTCTCTTCGCTTCTCGCTACCACTCCAGTAGACGCTCAAGAGCCCCAGCGGCGCCCCCCCCCCCCCCCCCCCCCCCACTACAACTTTTGTTCTTCTGCTCCGATTTGCATCGGACAAATGCCATAACCCTTAGAATTTTATTCCTAATAAACTTAAATACATACAATTTATTTTTTACATTATTATTGTTTATTTTTGTTAAACTATAATTTTTTGCATTTATTATATAAAAATATGGGTGAAGAAGCTAAAAGATTACTTCTTAATAAACTGGAAAAGAAAAGAGTAATTTCTTTCTTCGTGCACTACATAATGTTCGATTTAATTCCTAATTTACAAACGCAAGAATCTGAATTTATACTTTCATGTCATTACTTTGGCACATAAACTAGAAAAGCGTTACCAAAAAACGACACCAAAAGGCGATACACAAGCGTTACCAAAAAACGACACCAAAAAGCGTTACCAAAAAACAACACCAAAAAAAGCGTTACACAAGCGTTACCAAAAAACGACACCGAAAAGCGTTACATGAAAATGTCTCACTGTCTTACAGACTCGTATAAAAGCATTTTTTTACACGTACAAAACACGTACAAAACACCTTTTCAATTTGAATATCTATCCACCCAAGTACCTAAATAAAATTTAGACGGCAAAATTTAGACAGCAAAATGTTTACCAAATTCAACCATAATCAAAAGCAGTTTAAAAAACAACAACTAATATTCTGGTAAGTCATCAAAATATTTTATCTTAAGTTTTTAAGACCGACGATGGACAAAAAAACACAAACCTCTATTACTTGAAACACCAACACACGTTCCTTTTTCATTTCCTTTTGGTTTAATTAACCCAAACCTATTTTCGTTGGGCCCACCTACGTGTTGTCACAAAATATTCCAATTATCCTTTACTTTTTTTTATGAAAATTCCATGCATGCATTTTTCTTTAAAAGTTTGTTAAATGAAAAACAAACTTAAAAGTAGGGTTTAGGGTAAAAAAAAAAAAAAAAAAAAAAAAAAATATGTTTATAGTAAAAGGGCATTGGAGTGAAGTAAAAAAAGATTAAAAAAAAGAAAAAGGTAGAAGGCGCATAAGTTTCTGAATTAATTTACAAGTACTTGTTTATAGTAAGGGGAAACTGCTGTTGGGCGTTGAGCATGTTTTCATTAACGTATCAAAAACCTCCTGTTCGCTCCCTTAAACTGCTTAAAGAGTATAAATCCCTTATAATAACGGGAGCTAGCTCTTATAATTAGGCTCATTCCTGTGTACGTGCAGAAGGTCTTTAGATTCGCTCTTGGGTGTTCCTTTAAGAAGCAATCGCAACATTCTCATGTTTACATTTATATAAATGCACAGAAACGAAACTTTGAATACTTTCTTATTCTTAAACTGCAAGAAGAAAACGTGGATTATTTAATAATACAAAATAAATAAATAAAGAGAACAAAACAGGAGTAGAGCTGTTCGTTTGGTCTGTAGTTCAGTTTAGTTTGTAATTAAAATAACTCTTTTTTCTTCCGCAATACGCAATGATAATGGCCTTTTGAAGGCTGAAAGATTGTCGTTTCAATTTACGTAGAGAGACACATTGTGTTATTCGAGTTTGTCTTCGGTCCCTGACTGCAAACAGTGGTTATATTTTCTTATTATAAGGACGAGCGGATATTAGAAGTGATATATCTGCAGCAAGAGTAGGAAATATAAAGGTCAAGACGAAGTGTTTAACATAAAAAGAGCGAATATACCAAAAAGGTGAAAGAATTGAAAGTCAATTTTTCCAGCCAATGGGCCGCAAAAGAGGAATTAAAAATCATCACGATAACTGGCAAACTGTAAAATTATTATACAAATTTCTTTATTAAAACTTGAAATCCTTATAATGTGCTATTTTAAACATTTAATCCTAATATTAGGTTAGATTGAGAGTAAATTATGCTTTTTACTCCCACAGATTAACCTCGAGGGAAGCAAACCAAAAATAGTTAATAAATCACAATCCTTATGCAAACATTGTGGATTTGGTCATTTTAAAAAAAGTAATAGATTCACGCCTGCTAATGTCAAATGTGCAAATCTGATGAAACTACACTTAACAGAAGACCCTTAAAGGTGATAAATTGCGATCAGCGATGAAAAACCTAATTAAAGCGGTTTTAAACTGTTTAACAGCTTGTTGGCCGTATTTCACACGTTTTTGGTGCAAGTCCAATCTCTGCTAAGTGATCTGAAAAAGCAGTTTATTAACCTGTGCAAACCGTGTTGGAATGTTTTAGTCCCACCGACAACGAAAAGTCGGACCTTGCGCGCATTATAATTCCGGAGCTTTTCCATTTGAAAATTTTAACCCCCTCTTTAATTATATTCGTGCTCACATTTTCTCCAACGACAAATTATTCATTCCTCCCCTCTTTAGCCTCCCCCCACCCTCCTTTTATATACGGTAAATCTGTAGGAAAAGCGTTAAAGCGCTTTTTAAACAGGGTTCGCGTGACCGGGGTATGTGTTTGTGTGACCGTCGATTTTAGCTGGGGAGGTAGTTATGCATATCGTAGAAAAAGGGAGCTCCATCGTGGTTTAGTGCCGCGATCTCCCTCCCCACTTGCCTCAGTAAATCACAGGTTAGGCCGAAACTCCGTGCCCGGATAGGACCTAGGTCTGGCTCTCCCTTTCCAATTACTATGTCCACTACATAAATCAGACCCCCTCCTTTAGCCGAAAGTTCCATTGCCCTTGTACCGAGGGAAATAGACAAGGGGGTAGGACGATATGTGACCGTATCCTCGGCATAGAAAGCACGTCGTATTATAAAGGAAAAGCACCATAGGGTATATCGTGATATGTAGCTCAAAAGCCAAGCATGTTAGTACCTCCTTATCCTTACTAGGGTACTATATATACTACTTCTAAAGAAGGGTTCAAAACCGGCAATATCAGAATAGATGTACCCATAATAATATACTCGGAGAATAAGGCATGATCTTTTACTACCCCTTCTAGATTCTCTTATGCAAACACACCACAATTTGCCTACATTCTTTAAAAAAATCTACTATTTCCTCTAACCTTCAATAGACCTTTACTACATCTCGTTTTTTTACCCCTCAAAAAAACTTTTCCAGAAATAGACTTCATCGCATCAATTTTTCAACACCCTTTTTAGATTTCCATTTGTCGTTTCCGAACGTGGGTTTTGCAGAAAATTTTGTTGCTCGAGTTTCCTTTTTATGACGTCTTTCAATAAAGTTAGGAAAGTTTAAGAAACAAGAAGTGAAAACTTCTAGAGACGATAAAACCCTGACTACAATTATAATAAAACCACAAAGTTATCTGGGTTTATTATTAAAATATTTATTTTAATAATAAATTAAATTAATTTAATTTATTTATTAAAATATTGCTTACATACATTCATTTACTTATATTATATCCCAGAGAAATTATTTTTAACAAATTACACCAATAAAGTTAAGGGTCACATTTAAATATTTCTTAGTTAATCGCAATTTTTGTCTCTCAGACCAACTGAGACAAAACTATCTCCTATAATATAGTGATGCTGACTTTAAATCCCAAAATATATTACTTAATTTATCAATCATAAAAGAAAAATTACCTGTTTCGATTCCCAACGAAATCCATATTCATTATTAGTATTTATTCAACACCTCAGAACTAGAATTTTACCTGGGATAGTGATTTGGTATTATAAGGAGATAAGTTTGTATTGAAATTAGAAACATTTTTAAAAAAATTAAATTGATAATAACAATATTTTAATAATGGTTCTATAGTAATTTTGGGTAGGCATACCTATAACTTTAAAGGTAAAAATAATTTCATTATTTAATCCCGGGAATGTTTCCCTAAATATGTTATCTCAATTGATTCAGTATTTTAATCCGACCATACACGTTGCGGTATACCTGGGAGGTAAATAGGAGAGTGTGGGCTGTCGTGCATAGCCGGCGTTAAGCTCCTTTTGCTAATATTAGAGGGAAGGATTAACAAATTTGTAAGTATATTATACGGCTTTCCTCCCCGGATGTAATAATATAAATGTAAATAAATATTAACGCTTTTCTAATGTAAAAAAAACTGGGTTTTTGAACTCAGTACCATTCGTTATTTAAATTGCATTCAGATCTGGTAATGTTCAACCATATTTATATCCGAGTCGAATAAGAAATGAATTATATTTAAGTACGAAGATAAAAAAAGCTATGTGAAGACCACATAATCTTCTTTTTTTCAATTTATTCTCTCCTAAAGCGCGTCGAATTTTCATGCAAATGTTTTTCTTTTTTTCTCTTCACCCTCGTACCGAAATAAGAAAGGTCGCCTAAGTCTGTTTAGAGTTCAGAGAATATAAAAAAAGGGATAGGTCGGACTAAAGCGGGGATTTAGAAGAATGAAGAAAGGAGAAAATTTCGTCCCCTTTCGAAAGATAAGAAGCTACCGAATAAATAGCATCTTGTTTGAGAAACATGAGAGCCATCTTAGTCTTACCATTATAAAACATGGTCCTCGTAAGGGGACTGTATAAAAGAAGAAGAGATAGGTTAAAGTAAACAAATCACATCGCTCCTCGATTTAGTAGCCTATCTGCACACAACCCTACTAGTAAAAAGACTAAAGGCAAATAAAGAAGAAAAAAAAAAACGGATATAAACTTGGAAAGATTTTCTCGTAAGATAAGAATGTTCTCATATGTTTTACTTGAAATCAACTGTTATTGGACCTCGAGGATCTAAATAATACCCCCTTATACCGGGGTTTTATTGGCTTCCACCAAAATAAAAGCAAATAAAAGACCAAGTATATTCAACACGGTATATTGAAAAGGAAAAAAGATCCTAATAAAGTTCAGTTTGAAACAAATTGCGGGAGGAAAAAAAGTTCAATTCTAAAATACAGGAAAGGTTTTCTAAAACATTAGGTCATGATCAAGAATATACTTATTATACGGTAAATTATACATCTTCATAACTGTTTTGTAGTCATTATTAACAAATTAGTGTCTTAGTTTGTTTAAAAAGTTGTGTAAATTGCCTTTAAACGATTTTTCTAACTCGAAATAAAAGAATCCAGTTTTACACACAATGATATGTATAAATCCTTGTCTTAAAGTGCGCCTCGTTTTCTCAGAAGAATACAAATTATTCTTATTTCTAAAAGACACACTGAGTAAAGAGTAACTGTAAATGTTGTTTGTCTTGTAACATTTATTACTACCCGAAATAACAGCTTTAAACTAAAACACTGTTTTATTATATAATTTATTACTGTGATTTATAAATATATGCTTTAAAAAAAAGCGTTGAAATAGATTAAACGAGTTTCAAATTTATTGTAAATCAGGAGAATATCTATCAACTTTAATTTCAGTTTATGTTTTTCTTTGAAACCACTCATCGAAATCAATCAATAAAGTCAAGTTTGTCTTTAAACTATGATTGAAATAATAAATAACACTAAATACTTTAGTTCCTTGTCGTTGTCAACTCCATTTATCTTGATCAAAGAAGAGAAAACAAGCCTTAACTTATATTAGATCAGGGTTTTAAAACAGATTATTAAGTTTATGAGATTATAGAGGATTTATTTAAAGTGAATAGCAAAGAGTAAAAGTATTGAGTTTACTGTTTAGAATACAAAATAAATAGTATTTATTCAGGGCTGACCAGAAGGCTTATTATTACCATTGTTGCGATTTGTGATGCATCACAAGCTCATCGAATCCCATGTGCCGTATAATCATGTTTACGAGATCAACGGACGCCACTTCTCACCTATTTGCGAACATCCTCGAATCGGATGATGTAATCGAAACTGGACTCCCAGAGTGACAAGTAGATACAGAAGTAATCAACTCGCACGTGGCCATATATTTAGTATAACAATGCATTTCTTGTTTTCCATGAAGGTTTTAAGTACAAAGATACTAAGATATTCAGTCAATATCAATTTACATTCCTGGCAATAATGGATTTTCTGAAGGAGTTCAGACTCAGAGAGAGAAGATACAGAGAATTCCATTGCTAATGTAACATGATACTTACTAACAAATTAAACGAGCTGGGTAAAGCTCCAAACCATTTTCAAAACTATCGATCACGTTTCAGGTTTAATTAAATTGTAATGTTTTATCCCTTGTTTTCAGACTAAATATAGCAAACACCTCATCGTATAAATATACACATTTATAAATTTTAGCATGAGAGATAACTTTTAGCAAAAGTAGCCTTCTGTAGTTAACGGAGAAGCTAGATTATAAGTTACAAAAGATTATGCATCAGATTACGGTATATTAAATTTACATTTTTGTTCTCCCCAGTGTCAGCACATTATTAAACTTGACCATCACTGTATTATTTATTTAATAATAATAAAACAGTTTATAATTAGCGTTCTGAGAGGATATAGTCGGAGGAAAGAAAAACAGTGAGACGGTTTTAGAGAGCAGAAGGTTGTGTTTTTATCCGCTTAGAGTCACGGAGTTGGGGTAGGAAATGGAGCCAAGCCTAAAGGTATTAGTACGGTTGACAGTGTGCGGTTTTTGAAGCTCGGTGTGCAGCTTTGGCTAGAGTTTACATCCACCTTACCCCACCTTATGCGGTTGCCGCAAACTCAGATTATGCCCGGGGTCCGCGCCTACCACAGTTTTAAGCTTAGAAATAATTCAAAACGGTTGGAAATTCAGCCAGATCTCGTGCAAACCGGAGGTTTTCGGACACTAGAAATACTCTTACCCTTTTCGCACACTAAAACCTTAGCTGGGAAAAGCAAACTCCAAGTTAAATATTTAGCCTTTTTTCCAACCCTTTAAAAAACCCCCTTGGCTTTGCCTCAAGGCTGTTTTGAAAATGTCGAGCTGGCACGAAGGGTTTAATCCTTCTAAATACAGTTATAGGCTTTCAAACATGTTTTGTTTCCTGTTTCGCACCACAACCTTATTTTAATTATTAAATTGAAACAGGACACGGACCGGGATGACCATTTTTCTTCCTACATCTCGTTAGGATTTTTCTTTAACCCCCAACTTTCATTTATACTAAATGAGCCTCGCAAATAAGAACCTTAATCTACTTCTAAAAGTTACGTATGATCCAATAAAAACGTCGAAAAGAGATATATACCACAAGTTTTCCCTAACTCCCACTTGTTAGCTTTCCCAAAGCGGTTCTTAACTTAGTTTTAGATTTTATTCTAGAGGAAAAAACAAAACAAAGATTTAACATAAATACTTCTAATAAATTACATGTTACGATTTTAAGTAGCGAAACATATAATTTTCTTAATACGAGAAAGAAATTTGAATACACTAAACTAAACAACATTACAGTTAATGCTGCAAGTGTTACACGCACTCTTAAAGTACTCATTAGCTAAGACTACTTCCTTTACTTGACCCATTCACGAGACTAATGAATTACACAAAGTCCACCAATGGAGCCACACATCTTAAAATTTAAGCATATAATAACTTACAATAACACCATTATCTTCTTATGTTTTGACTCGAATAAGGCTAGTAAAAATCACATCAACGCAAATGCATGTATAGTTAGGTATAGCAAGCACAACCAAGGATACATACAATATATTTGCAACGTTGACAAAAATATGGAGATTAGTAAAATAGCGCAACTTTTAGATATATAAAGTGACTGTTAGTTTATTTATTTCTTTTTTAAACAAATCAAATTCTCTGAGCTTGATCAAATTTTGCACGCTAAGAAGAAAAGTTACGTATGATCAATAAAAACGTCGAAAATAGATATATACCACAAGTTTCTCACCTTCAAAAAAAGATAAACATAAAAATTTCGAAAAACCACCCTCTCTAACCCCTGGCCAACGCCGTGTATTTCAGCTAATATATAATATACATTTTTTTTAAATATTGCACTATAAGCATAAAATATGATTTTATCACAAAAATGGTTGTTCGATTACAAGTGTTGTGTCATGTACATATAAGATACAGTTAATATTATTTATAATAAATAATGTAGTTTTAACTAAGTGGTGAATGTAGAGTGAACTATGAAAAACGCTCTACACTCTATAGTCTACAACACCCTGAATTGCTGCAACATTTTTTCCTGTTATTTATTATTTATTTTTGGAACGAATTTCCTTATGGCACGTTCTGGAGCCGGGAGTGAATCCAAAATAACGACCAAGATCACCGTCACAAAATCACCGTCTAAAATCACCATCACGAAATCTAACGATGACGATAACTTGAGTAAAAGATCACCGAGTTAGTTAAAATTTGGTACACATGTTCATTTTACCAATGCCCAGGCTGAGTTCGTAGGTAAACGTTATCCGCCCAAGCGTTCACAAGCAACCCTCGCGTAAAGTAAGCTTCAAAAAGACGGGAAAAAATGTTATTATGCAAGCCAAAATGTCACTTGGTTTTGTAAATATAATCACGGTCTTGTTAAAAGTAAAATTTAATCCAAGAAAAAATTCTAACTTCATCTATTTAATGAGACAAACAACTTTTTTAAATATTTTTTTTAGTAAAACGAACACCGACACTGTTATGAAGTGATAAAGATCGCTAAATTTATTAAAGTGGACCCAAACGTTTAAAATAAAGAAAACAACGTTTTTACCGATATCTTCCGTTCTAACGTATAACGATTTTAGTACAATTGAAACAGGCATGTCAAATTTAAACCGGATTCAAGCAGAAGCTTTAAATAGGGAAGAGATATATTTTATAATATTTTAAATTAATAGGCCGGGTAGGTAGAAAACAGTCCTATTTCAATCCAACATCCTTTAACAAACATACTCTTTAACTATAAACTCATCATGATCATCTTTTTTCTTATATTCAATATATATTTATAAATATACGCTTATATATATATATTGTAAGTAAGACGCTTGCTTTAATGATACAAATAATGATTTTATTTTAATTTTTCCTTAACTCTTGCTAGGTACAAACAGTTCGGTACTTTTAATTTTGTCTCTTTTCTAACTCCGCCATGTATAAGTAGTTAGCAATGTATACGTGCTTAGCAGTGTGATTTTATAATTTATATTTAATGAAAAACGTAAGGAACTTCGTTCCTACCGGGTGTCCCGCGACACCACATGTATTTTTTTATAACGAGGAGGAGGGTGAGTAGTGTGTAATAATACATAATTTATGAGTGTGTGTGTGTATATATATATATATATATATATATATATATATATATATATATATATATATATATTTATTAAAATGTGTAATGTCATTAATATTGGTTGAAAATATTCAATTCCAACTCTCTTAGTATGTCATATCAGCGAGATTTACTGAACAAAATACCAGAAAAATAATAATAAAAAGCAGGGGACTCCGATGGGACGGATCTGTTTTTTTGTAGTAAAATGGGGGTAACAGCCCCCCTGGAATTTGAAATGTATTTGGAAGCCTTGTTCCGATTCCCAGTGGATCTCCCCTTTTTGTTTTATCCAGCTGCATTACAACCCAAGCGTTCGATTCCTCTTTGTTTTGTTTTTTATTCTACTCAGCGATGGATGAGCGATGGACGGCCATTGCTGTATAAATCCCTTTCTGAATGTCACGTAGGTCCTCACCGATAGATTTCCAAACAGTTGATACCTCCACGGCCTACCCCCCCCCCCCCCCCCCCCTGTAGGATAGTTTACCAACCAGCTCACCGGATCTAATACATCCATCATTAATGGAACACCATGGCTGGATGGGGCCTAGCCTTTTGTTTCATATTTGGACAAATTTATAAAAGTTGTTTTTCGTTTATTTATTTATATTCCATTCAGTTTACTCAATCAGCATTCTATATTGCTTTCGAGCTTACCAAAGGCAACGGAAACATTGTCATCATTTTGAAGAACGAATTTGTTTTATGTTTCCGAATTGAAAAACAGACAGAAATCCGTTTCAGACATCAGGGGACATTTTTGTCTGTCTGCCCAGCAAAATTTATGCAAACCACCATATCACAAATAAAAAAAACTACATGTCCTATATTAGTAACATTTGGATAGTATAGGTAATAATTAGCCCATTGATGATCCTAAATTAATATTAAACATTTAATATTGCTTAAAAATGAGTCCAACCTCAATGGATTGATCTTTATACCTACTCGATTAGAACTAAAACATTTAATTAATAGTTTATAAGATGAATCTTTATGTCTGTTAATCTAGTTTCAAGGAAGAAATATATAAATTTTAATACATTTGTATCAGAATTATGTATTTTCCAAGTTTCAAGTCGTTTTATGGAAATTGAGGTAAATATAAGTTCTATCTCTCTGTCTGCCTTAACTGTTTGGGTGGAGCATCATTTGAAAACGGACTAACTGATTTAATGAAATTTGGCAGTTAGGAAGATCGTTGCCCGGGGCCAAACATCGGCTATAGTAGATAGCGATTTACGTGTATACATGTATTTATGTACAATATATATAATTTAAAATTCTAATTCGTGAGAAACCCAAATGCAACATCGATAAGACTCATACGAAATACTGAGATTTTAACGATATTTCATAGTTTATAGTGCGGGTAACACCCACCAAATCAGCGGTAACATATTTTTTATTGATATAAATTTATTAGAAAAAGCTTCAAGCTTCACCTCTAAATTCATTATAAATATATTTAATTACGTGTAAGGAAGTTTGGGTTTAAAGTTTAAAATATAATAATTATTAAGAGATTTCATCACATAAACTTTCCGCCTCATTATGTAATATTTTACAAGTATCGTATTTCACTATTCATGAAACAAAATGTTAAACTATGAACTTTACATTTTGGGGTGAAACTTGGAAGTACTAACTCTATAACACTAAAATATTACTGAGTCATAGAATATTATGTTCTTTTGTCCAAAACTTCTCTTAACTCCGAGCCCTAATCCTCAATTAATTTCACTAACTTACACTGAGTTAAGATACTCGTTTACGATTAATTATTTCATTCAGTAACTCTCTACTACAAATAGCCTTTCTCTAACATTAAAGTGAGATAAATGAAAATACATAGCAATACTAACTGTAATACACCTTTACTAGTATTGTATATATTATAATAGTTTTTGAAATATTAGAGTAACGTCTATGATTATGCTAAAAGGCCAAAAAACACAGCAGAAAAACCAACATTTCTAGTTTGTTTAATCTTTTAAGCTCTATTTATGTTACCATGTCGAGCACGGTAGGCCGGGACAAGAATTGTCAAATATATTTAATGGTGCGTGTTTAGACGCCCGCGTCTGACGCCAATGGGGTGTTTTCTTAAAACGCGGCTGGCGCAATCTTTCTCTTCAGTCTGGTTCCATCGCGTATCATGGCTACTTCGTTGACATTAAAGAAAAAACTTTGAAGCTCTTATTTGCTTTTGGCGGAAACTGCAGACGAAGAACTACTTGCGTAAGTGCACGATCTCTCGTAAAAGAACCCCCATCGGCCATTATACTCAAACAGAATGGCATATCTGATAAGTTTAATATACTTATCAGAAGGCACTTTGATATGGCACTTCATGTCATATACGCATGGAAACTTGGGGATTTCTTCAATCAAGCGGTCGTCCTTTTAGCACTAATAAACAGGTCAAGTGTGTGCTAGTCAGCACACAGTGAGGGTCCGTAGGCAACCCTGTATAGTTTAAGTAGTACCCTATTGATGGAGTTTTTTAAAATGCTAAAAAGCTTACTTTGAACTATCCTATGGGGCTGATATTCTCAAAACACAAAAACAAACTTCTGATAAAGTATTTTTTGTCACTGAACCGGACTACAACCATATAAATACATCGAAAAGACCATAGTTATAAAAAAAAACGTATTTTGTCAATAAAAAATAAAATAATATTTGTTTTCGAAATTTCCAAAAAGTGGTATCTTTACTTTTGGTCGAAGAATGTTCAGGAATTTTTTCAGTTTTTTTGCACTTTACATAACCGATAAAGAGGGGGGGGGGGGGGGGGGGGACACGTTTCACACCCTCTTCAAACTCGCCTACGCTCGCCCTATCAAAGTTATAACCAAATAATTATATATTTTTGTAATCAGCTCGACGTACCCTTTCATATGATACCCTTCACGGTGTCGAAAAAAAATAAAAAAAATTTAACCCTTAAGTTTTTTACCCTAATTTTTTTGAAAAATATTTTTTGTAAGTCGCTATATTTTTAAAATATGTGTATATATGAGAGCAGGCGACAGGACGGACGGACAGACACACGCAGGAAAATATAAGGGTCCTTGGTTTTGCCTACGGACCCTAAAAACTACTTATTTCCTCCCCATTGTGAAAAAAATAACTAGAAACAGATTATTACAACAACAATAGAAGCCAAAGTACGTCAGAGCCGCACGAGGGTTTGCGGCTATACTGCTCTCCGAGGAGTACTAGTTCGCGTCCAACGCATTGACGGCTGTGAGCCGTCATCGTCAGAGAGATGCGCTCTAGGAAAATACCCCTTATCATGGGAGCACTTATTTAGTATTCAGGGGACGGGCCGTGTCAGGGGACGTGCCCCGTACGAGACACGGACGGTGGTTTTCCGGTCCCGCCACGTTCACGTTCCGTCCAGTCAAAAGCTAAACAAGAGCACAAGTAAGACACGTCAACATTCAGGGCTGTTCAGGTTCAAAGCTGTTTCTATTCTAGCCAGAAGAGTTTTTGGAGCGAATCATTAGGTCTTAACCGAATCTGCAACTCACAACTCGGACTTCTTTCATTATTTTCCCCTGGTGCCTTAAAAAGCATAATTAATTTCCCTCTTTCCCCATATGCCACACAATTTACCCAAACTATCCCCGTTCGTGGCCCAGTACAGCATAACATACTCCACCCGCACAGCTCACGGCCCCGGCCCGTGCCCGGCCCGTTTTAACATAAATAGAGGCTTAAACGCTATCTGTTTAATTTTTGCGAACCAACGTATCTTAAAAACTACACGTCCAATTTTAATAAAATTTGGATGGTAGGTCATAATTAGGCCATTGTTGGTTCTATGTGAGTTTCAACCTTCTGCACCTATTTGTTCCTCCTTCCACATGCGCACAAACATACATTTATTTACACCTACAGCTTCAAAAGTACTTATCTGATTTGTATGAAACTTTTACAGCTTATCGAAAGTAACCCGCAGATAGCCCCAGATTAATTTGAACCCGTCTGCTCTCTTTAACTTTTGCTAAATTAATACTTTAATTCATGTAACAAATTAAAACAATTTCGACAGATTAAAATTACGGGGGAAACAATTAAACAAATTAGTCAATAATGGCTTGTAAAAGCATAAAATCAATAAAATACGTGGATAGGATGCGAGAAAGCTATGTGCCACACCAATTGGCAGTCTATTTATTCTTCTTCGTAATTCGACTTTCCATATTTTCACCATTTTCTCTAAAGTTACATTTTTGGAAAAATGACGGGATTGATTTATTTCATACATTTTTTATAAAGCAAAATATATTATGGAAAAAAACATAAATGCAACAAATATTATTATTTAATATTTAAGAAATAATTTAATTTTTCATTGCATCTCCCCTCCCCCATATATTTACAGTATAACATAAATGTAAGACAAAAACCAAAACAACGAGAACACAAAAGTTGTTTTAAATATTGCTATTTTCATATCATTTGTACAGTATACAATAAAATATAAGACAAAAACAAAAAACGAAAGTATACGAAAAATTACTAGCAAAAGTTGTTTTAAATATTGCTATTTTTAACTTTTACCATAAAAGTCAGGGTTAATGATATTAATAATTTATATTTTAGAAAACAAAAATTACATATAAAAATAAAACTTCTTCTCTACTCCTGCGAAACTTAAAACAGTCCAACCTCCAAAAGTCACTTTTAGGTATAAAAAGTTATGGGAGGTTGAATAAAAACCATCTACAAGCACTGTAAAAGAGAAAATAATAAATTATCCCAAAAGAGAGCCTTTTTAATTCATTTGAGAATAAATTATTTTTAGAATTAAAAAAGCGACCACTCAAGATTTAAAAACTAAGAGGAATAATTAACTAATTAAATATTTGAGCTTTCTTTCAAATCTGTTGGATTAATAGTTAATAGAATGGATTTTTTTTTTAAAAAACATTAACTATTTTTTCTGCTTATTAAACTATAATAATTCTACTCTTTGACTAGTGAACGTTTAAAGTTGACTAATGCAGTGAAATGTCAGTAGCTGAAGCAGAACATACAAGCAAGAAAAAACCTAAAACAAACCATAAGAAATCAAGCAGGTGATTTTAGAAAAATGTTTGTTTTTGCTTCATATTTAATAGAATTTTTTTATCAATGAATTTTCATCCATCAAGTGCCATTTAAAGTCAAAATTGTTTTTTATCTGGTATCGTATAAAAGATATTAATTTGGTTCTAAAGTGTTTTTTCTGACCTTAAATAGAGCCAATATTTTTGTTTAAAAAAGAAAATTCTTCAATGGTCAATGGAATGGGTAGTATAAATAAAAACTTTTAAGTTCCCATAATTTAAATTCAGTGCGATATTTCAACCCCTCCTTGGGTCATACTCAAGCTAAAATGCACACCTCCTATACCTTTCTAACTCCTTGATACACCGGGTAACGTTTTTTAGTAACGCTTTTCGAGTTATGTAGCACAGCCTAAACATGAAAATGTCAAAATGAATATTTTGTATATTATTAATCACAGAAATTTATAAATAATATACAACTTTATACACAACCTTAAGAAGCATACATCTAAACACTACCTGTTTGTCTTACATCTACATTATATGATTAAATTAAACAAAAAAACATTAACTAACATTTCTACTAATCTTAAATTCCCTGAATTACTCAACACTTGTAATCTACTATAATTCTCAATCTCCTAATCATTCATTGTTGCACTGACGTATACGGCAGAGCAGTCTGCAGTCTGCATCAAGCCGTGGTCGAGTAAAGGTCGTACGAGCGCTAGTTTGGTTTTTATAGCATCTTGAAATGTGCTCTGCAATTGAAAGCCCCGCCAAATGAGAAGTACGAGATATGTGGTACTCGGTAAAAATGTTGGGCACCCATCGAGCACAGAACTTACGGTAACCTAACCTATCTGTTACTACCTCGTATAACACAGTTCTAGAAATCTGTGGAAATTCATTAGACAGCTCCAAAATTGTGCAACGTCGATTGTCACGAACTTTTCCATACATTTTCTGAACGAGTTCATTGGTGACTAATGATGGCCTTCCACTTCTCTTTTCATCGTGAATGATTTCTCGTCCACTTTCAAATAAACGAACCCATTCACGTACAACTCCTTCACTCATAATACTTGGACCATACACGTTTGTGCCGTGTATGGTCTCACTAAGTTCTCGATTAATAGCTGCTGCCTAATATTGTTTTGCCGTAAAAAATCTTTAACACCACGCACTTCGCATTTGGCAAGGTTTTCAATTGCAGCGTACATTTCAAGATGCTATGAAAACCAAACTAGCGCACGTACAACCTTCACTCGATCACAGCTTGATGCAGACTGCCGACTGACTACTGACCTGCCGCGTACGTCAGTGCAACAATGGCGCCGCTACTCCCACTACTTCCCACACAGTGGCCAATCAAAGGTTACTTTCCGAACGGGCCTCGTAATTTATGTTCTGTACCTATGGGGATTGTTATTACGGACATTTGGCATTCTAGTTTCAAAAGCCGGTTTTATATCTTGTAAAATTGACATATAGAAATTGTCAAAACTACTACATATTGCTACTATTAACATACTACTACTATTAAATATTTCAGCTGTAGTCACAAGGTTTTTTTTCCAAAAGTTTATATTAAAATTCAAATGAATAGAACTCTAGAATGTACAAATATGTTATAAAAAATACTGAATACTAATTAAATATAAATGGCTCATTACACACTTAGATCTATAATATATATATATAAAAATTTTTAAAGGGCACAGAATTTACAAAACCGTAAAAGGGGAGTTTCCATAGCTTTGCGGTGTATTTAGGGCAGCAAAAGACCTCCAGAGTCGTATAATGAGGCGATTTATTTTTATTATTTATAGGCCATAAACGGGTCCGAAGGGGTGAATAAAATATTGGGCCCGAGGTTTTTTTTTAACATCTCTCGTTGCCCCAAATCTAAACCCGGGGCATAGTTTGATCCTAAAGCTAGGAGTGGTGAGGGCCCCTAAAAACCTCTTTCACAAGACCGAGGGAATGACAGGCCCTGTAACCCTTGATTGATGTCAGGGCACACTCAACCAAACAACGCACACATAATACTTTGTCCTCTGTCTTCTTTAAGGGCTGATGTTTTTTTGTGTCTGAGATTTGATTTTTTTCCAACCCATTTTTCTTTTGAAGGGCTGTAAAAAAAGGGATTTATTTTATAGGTAAAGAGTGTAAAATGAACTGAATCAATATTAGAAGTTCGGTTTAAATTACACTCATTTATAATTACATTTTTAATGAAGTCATTAATTAGATTCCTTGTAGGATTAATTTCTTTTTTTTACCAGTATTAAATTATTATTATTATTTATGGTTTATAATGAAATGATGTATGTAAAAAAAAATATAAATAAAAGCATTTGAATGTAATAATTAAACCGTTAATTACAAGTAGTTATGAATACCATATTTTATTTACAATTATTAAATATTTATAATGGACCAGAAAGGTAGATATAAACAATGATTACTCTAGATGTCAGTAATTAAATATTTATAGTTAATTAATTTTCAAAAATTAAAATGCATCTCTAATAATGCTACGATTAAAACACTGAACGCTTTCATATATAATCTATGTAAATGTGTATCATATATGAATATGTGTAAAAGTTCTGTCTTGTTTCTAACATATATATATATATATATATATATATATATATATATATATATATATATATATATATATATATATATATATATATATATATATATATATATATATATATACACACACACATCAAGTTGTTTCGAAATTTTTCCATTATGGAAACCAAGTCTGTATATTACATGCATGTATGTATTGTAGTTCTGGAAGTCTGTCCCCACAAGTTCAACGTTATAGGCACAAACCTTTCTAAGTAAAATTGATAATTTTTTAATATTGATATTTTTTAAAATTGATAATATATATATATATATATATATATATATATATATATATATATATATATATATATATATATATATATGTGATTTTTTACTTAACTCACTATATGAAAGCTCTTGAGGCGTAGATTAGGAATATTTAGGTTTTTAATATTTTTACACGCACAAATAGGATCATTATGAGAATAAATTCAATCTTGATTACAAAATGGTGATTTATTACGGTTAATAATAAAACAAAGGAATTTTTGCGTGTAATAAATAGCCCCGCAACTTCTATTCGGAGGGTATTTGATTCTTAGTAATGGAATAAATAAATTTTAATAGAATCCTGATTCTATTCTATAAAGGCTTTGGAAACAAAACTAAGGCGATCTATTTGATAGCTTTCGCCTGATAATAGGTAACATAGCCACTGATTCCTAGCGTAGCGATGAAGGCTAATTAAATATATATTAAACAATACCGGAGATAGAAAATATACCGGAAAGAAAATTACCAGAAAGAAAAATACCAAGAAAGAATGTGTCAAGAGGTAGGTACAACGTAAACAATAACAACTCATGGAGATAAACCATATCACGAGGCGACCTGTAGCCTCTAGATATGTGAATAATGTATAGTAACGCTTCAGTCAATATTGTTGTAAAATATAAATAACTAAAGTCAATCTCTTTAGTACATAAAACGCACTTAAGTCTACTCCTAGCCAATATAGGGCGCTTTATCCTCCTTGTTCCAGGCCCCTTGTGTAGAGCCATCTAGCCCTGGCTACTTGGTCATTAATCACTAGACTTTTTCGAAAAGGAGGTTATTCCCCACCTTTCCAATCTGAGATTTTTTCCCCCCCCACGTTGGTTCACACTTTAATTACAGTTAAAAAAAAGGAAAAGTAAATCTAAGGTAAAAAAAACTATTTTGATGGAGATTAGATTAAAGTAGACAATAGGGGAAAAAAATCAGAGAAATCATTCAGGATTTTTAAATAGTTGACGAAAAAGACAAAAAAATAGCGAAAGTAATGCAAAAAGCAATCATCTTAGTCCAATAGTTTTAGTAGGATTCCACCATGGTTGATTTCATCGTAGATTGTAGATCCGGAGCTGACCGCGTCATGTTCGATGTGTTTTGGTGATCTACGAGAGAGAAGCCTTAGTTAACATTGTCATACTCCTAGATCTACATGTACGGTACATACATAAAAAAAACCTTCAGTATAGGAGACGAAATGTTTGTGAATCACATTAAGCATTCGCGGTTACCACCAGAAGACCTAAAAATCCAAAAAAAGCAATAAGTTATAAATTTAAGGGGTGGAGGAAAAGGAAACAATCCAATATATCATCATAAAATTTTTTGGTTGTTTAGACCTGCTTCGATTTCCAGCGGGATTCAATTTAATTTTATTTAATATTAAATCACCGCAGAATCTGTGGGTTAAATTTAAAGAACTATCAAAATTTCACCCAAAGCAAATGGTCAAACGTGCGTTTTGTTCGAACGTTTAAAGAAAGGATGAAGGCAACCAGAAGAACAGGTACACGGACGGAATAAAGATTGCAGGAGATTTTACTATCGTATCGTAACACACAAAATAAATCAACAGGTCGAGCATCAACTCAACTTTTAATAGGACATAGGTTACGGAATCGTTTAGATTTGCTGAGGCCAGATCCAAGACAAGCTTTGGATGTTGCTGCAACAAAGCAGAAACATTATCACAACAGAAGAGCAAGGCACAGGGCGTTCGAACAAGGTGATTTAGTTTTGACATTTTAGAGACAAGTGACAAGGGGTATAAGAAGGGCAAAATCGTACGAAGGATGCATGCAGACCAGCTGAGGAAGAACTATGAAGAGGACGTACCCTACGCAGAGAACTACTAAAGGGGGGAGGAAGATGTAGGATATTAATTTATTGTTTTGTTGATTTTATATTTTGACGTTATCGTGAATGGTGTTGGTAATTATAAATTGCGAATACTCATTTTGAAGTGGACTTGACTTTCTAATATATTACAATTTCATTAAAATCGGACAAGTAGTTTTTAATATGTGCTGGTTCGCAAAAATGATAATGGAGAGAGCCACAGACTGACAAACACTAGAATGTTCCCTTATGTTTGAAGCGCATTTCTATATAGAAATTTTGAATTTGGAGACTTACAAAACGTTACCTTTGGTAAGCTAACAAATTGGCATAAGTTATAAACACAAGAAAAACAAAATAAAATCTTCATAAAGAATTAACAATTGTAAGATAAAAAGAACTTTTAATATAGGGTAGGGCGGGGTAAGACGCCATACTTAAGACATTTTTGTGAATTTCTGCCACATTTATAGGAATATCAAATTATATTTATTATACGTAATAATAAAAGTATAACCTTCTTTTTCTTACTATTATTTACTTATTGTTGTAGTCCCTGAAAAAATATGTTTGTTTTGCATACATATATAACTCCTGAAAGTGGCATCTTTCCCGCATAGGGTGGGTAAGATGCCACTCGTTATTGGGGTAAGCTGCCACAAAACTTTATTAATTCAACAAGAGCTGGCATGCTTTCTATGATGCCATTTTTACTGTTACTTATTACAAAAAGCATGTCTTAGACCAAGCAGCCTTTATTTTGTAGAATTATGTAAAAAAATCGTCAATCCTCATTAATAAAAATAAACTAATACAATTTGAGTAAAAAAGTTACCTAATAGTACATTAAATGTTTTAATGAGTATGACTATTTCTAAAATCTAATTAATAAAATAAAAAAAAATAAAAATGGTTAAAATAGACTGCCAATTGGCGTGGCATCTTACCTCACTAACGAAGTGGCATCTTACCCCAAGGTAGAGGGGTAAGATGTCACCAACGAATCTGACCACATAGCAAGAGATTAAAGAATGTTGGTACGGTTTAAATATTAAAATCTTATTGATGACTAAGACTATAGTACATATCCATAAAAATATTACCTAGAAAATATTTTAATTCATCAGTCATTATTAAGCATGAGTTACATCAAAAAGGTAAATAATGTACTAAGTCAAATTTTAGAAAAACAGATTGAAGATGGAGACGTAGAAGCGTTGCTCTAGAGTCTAGAGAGTTCTTCCATAATTAAAGGTTAATCAACTATAATTAATGCGTCCTAGCGGTCTATCCGTGAATTATTAGCAAGTGGCGTCTTACCCACCCTTACCATCTTACCCCGCCCTACCGTATGTACTACGTTTTTAAATTTTCTGTCATAAATCATAAATTTAAAACCTGTCAAAATGAAGATCGTAAATATGGGTCATGTCAAAGCAAATAAAATAACTTGCGGATTTTTTCCAAACTAACTTTCCATGCAGCAAAATTTGCTGAAAACGAATTAAATTCTGCTGAAAGATGACAAAGTATTCAAATAATGCATTGTCATCGTGTTCTGAACTATTCTGAAAGTTTCAAATGTCGTCGCGTCCGACTCATCAGGGGCCCGACGATGCCCACCCAACTCTGGACCTATACTAGATCAAGAAGATCAGATATAGGAGTTATCAGAGACGAGCGTGCTCTCATACCGCCATTCTTGCTTGGCTGGCAAAACAAATCAGCAACGTAATACCGTGTTTTTGCACACTGCAATAGGCTAAACAATTTGTGAGAGACACCAAGGGACGAAACGATGCAGGACATGGCGTAATGCCGAGCCAACATCTTAATGACGAAATGCTTGATGTAGGAACAGTTCCTATGGGCCACGCTTGCGTGGCACATCCCTTGGTGTCTCTCACAAATTGTGTAAATAAATGTATATTTGTGTGCATATGGAAGAGACAAAAATAGGCGCAGATGGTTAAAACTTAAGGGACCAATAATGGGCTAATTATTATCAAACATCGAAATTTCATACAATCGGAAGAGTAGTTCTAATGTGTTACTCCGCAAAAATTGAGCGACAGACCGACACGGAACCAAAAAGGAATCAGGAACGGATTTCTGTCTTTGAATTTTTTAAATCGGAGACAAAATATTTTCGTCCTTCAAACGATCACATATTTTCCGTTACCCTTGGTAAGCTCAGATAAAAAAAATAAATAGATATAAAATAATAATTACTGCAAATGAGAAAATTTAAAACAAAACAAAACAAAATAAAAACAAAAAACAGAAGACATTGTAATAAAACTTTAATGGTAATGGACTAGTGATCTATTTAAAGATTAATTGTTGATTAAGGCAGAGGGATTAAGGTTTTAAAAGTATTTTAAGATTAAGGCAAAAACACAACTCAAGAATTCAAATCCTCTTAGATACAACAGAGTTTGAAGTTAGTACTCGGAGTTAAGGCAACTTTCTACTCATAAAATCCGTAAAGTAAAGAAGTAAGGGGAGAAAAATAAAAGTTTTGTAGGAAGTAAAAAACCTCAAAAGGATTTTTTTTTTTAAAAAAAAGGCAAACTAGAAGCATAAGATACAGACCACAAGTTTAATAAGGTCTCTTCCAAATCCAAGAAGTCGTAACGGTCGACTCCTTTAACCCCATCCTAAATCTCCAATGTTAAACTTAAGTTTTAGTTTCTTATAAAATCGTTCTTAGTTTAAAATTTGAAAATGGAGCAGGAAGAAAAATGGGAATATTTAAATTCTTTAACAAAACTAATAATTAATCAACTTTAAAGTTCTCTCGGTTATAATAATTATACTAAACAATTGTTACCATATCTAAAAAGAAATCCAATAAAAAAAATCGGTCCGAGACAGCTCAGACAAACTTTCTCATAAATGAGTTCAAAATTACTTAGCCCGCAGTGTTTTCCATGTATTAGTTTTCGTGTTTTCGTAGGTACATTTAATTATTATTAAACATTTTATCAAAATGTATCATAAAAATAACTTCTCCGCGGGGAATCAAACCCGGCCTCTCCCCTTCCACATTTAAAGCTATTTTCTCAGGAACTAGATTTTTTTGCCGTCGGAATCGTCTTCGAGAATTTTTTTTCTCACCTTTTTCAGAGTTTTTGGAGGACAGCGCCCTCAATTTAGGAGCTAAAATTTATTTCTCGATTTCGCCTCGGAGTATGATTTTTCTGAACATGTATGCCAAATTTCGTCAAAATCAGCCCAGTAGTTTTGGCTCCAGGCGTCTCCACAGAAAGACATTTTTTTTAAACCACTTTTAAGGACCTCAAAACGTGTAAATTCATCAAAATCGAATTTTCGCGCCATCTCAATACTTTCTCTTCATATAAGAAAGTGAAAATAATGAGACGAAGATAAATAATATTTGTATAAAGAGTAAAGATAACATTTATAGTAGGTAAAAACAACATTTATAGTAGGTAAAGATAACATTTAGAATAGGTAAAAACAACATTTTACAGTAGGTAAAGATAAAAGTTATAAGAAAACAATATAGAATAAGAAACACAGTGGAACCAAGAATTTCTCGCTTAGTAAAACAATTTATAAACTTCTTAATTTTTTGAAAAATATATTAAAAATCATACACTCAGTAGTGAAGCACGAATCGAACTAGAATATAATATATATTATATCAATCAAAATTTTTATAGTTGGACTAATAATAGTAATTGTAAAAAGGAAATAATATCTTGGGCGTTGCGAACAAAAATTATTTTTATCCTCCGTCCACACAAAAAAAAAAAATAAATAAATAAATAAAATAAAAAATCAACCTTAAGGATACTAGTAGATTAAATATGTCTTCAGAAATATCAGGAATTCAAAAATAGTGGAAATGATAAATAATTTGTGAATGACTTAAGCTATATTAACTTTAAGTAAATTCAAACGAAATCTCATATAATGTTGTGTAAAACAAGTATGAAACTATTCCTATTTAAAATAAGGTAAGGCATTCTATAAAGATCAAAGGGCAAAGGTTAAAGGAACATTGTAGGCTTATTAGTTTTATAAGCCGCTACATTCCAAATAAAAAAGTGGAAACTAGAACCTACCCCTCACCTTCTTTAGAAGACTAATAGCACATCTTCATCTTTACCTTATTTCCCATAATATTAAATGGAAAATGTCCTATGACCCTCCCTTTTAAAAATTGAAAATAAAAAAATAATAAATAATAAAAAAAAAAAAATTAAAAATTGAGTATATTCCTCGAATTAACCCCCACAGTATGGTATCTGAACATGTATACCAAATCTCATCGAAATCGTCAACGTAGAAAAGGGTCAACTGCTGAGACCATAGACGAAAGTAATTTAAATAAAATATAAAACTAATTTTAAGTAATATAAGACAATTTTAATGAAAAAATAAAGTGAGTTAACCCGCAAGATCAAAGGGTTAAGGGAACTTTGTAGGCTAAAGCGGTTAGAGGTTAGAGGAGGAGGAACATTCCAAAAATAACCCTTAAGTCCGAAGTTTATTTGATCCTACCCTTCACAATAGCACGCCTTCATGCTCTTAAATATCAAACAGAAATAACACTCCTAATTCAGTCACATTATCACCAAGGAAATACTATCTCAAAATAATTAAAAACTTATAAATAAGTAATAACCCAAAATGTTTTAAAGAGAAATATTAATAATTATAAGGAGACCATTAATAAATCAGATAAAAACACGAGAAAACCAACTAAAGGCTAACCTGGCCTCTTGTAACCTTTCTTCCCTAAAGAAAACTTAAATAAAACTAAACTAAAATCAAATGTTTCATTGCACGGAGTAAATAATAAATATTTTTATTATGTCTAACACGCAGGAGGTATAAATGAAGCTTTAAATACTAAACGTAATCAATATTTAAGCGTTTTTGCATCATAATTACGATTTAATAAGATTGTTTTTGTAGGCAGTAAATAAAACTTGAAGTTAAATTCAAAGTATGATTAAATTTATCAAACTCTTACCTTCTTAAAACTGTAGGCGTATACACAACATAATTCCAGTTAGAAAAACTCCTGCCACATTAAAACCAGAAACGTTAAACTAGATATTAATAGCAAAACAATGGCATTTAACCAATAAAGCACTAAATACGATTTAAAATGTATGTTTTTAAATAATTATAGAAAAACTGTTACACTCTAAATGATGTTAACGGATAAAAACAATGAACTAACGTGGCAATATAAAGAAAAAACGGCAGGGAAAATCATCAGCTGATTGTTTTATTCCTCAGTTCTACCAACTTAGAAACAACAAATAACTCTAACATATAAACATAAACGAACAATATTTAGAAGTTTAAATAATATAAATAAATAAATTAATTTTGTTTAAACAGATTTATTATTGTAGGAATAAATATTATTTGTTTTTAAAAACAAAAGTAAGATATACAATATAGATAAGATTTTCATATAAATAAATAAGGACGTTCATCATAATGTTTGTTTCTTTTATTTAAAACTCTTTGTACAAAGTTGAAATAACTTTTATACAAATAAATAAATAATTCATTATTATTATTACTTTTATTTACAAGTAATCACAGAACAAATTGTAAATAAAAGTTATACAAAGAATTACAGTGTAATTTTAATAATCATGTAATAGTACATTACGCGTCGAGTGCAGTAAGTAGCATTTTGTATGCGAGTGTGGAGTTTGCACCCTAGCGACAGCGAGGGTAGTAAAACCACAGGAGCAATGCAAAATGCCGTTTTCGCACGTGTTGCATACCGTACTTTATCTACGATTGTTAGATTTAAATAATAAATACAGAGAAAAATAAACTTGCTGTATGTAAGTTCGTATTTCTCTCTTGATAAAGATGGCATTAATTCTTGAGTTGTATTTTTTGCCGAATTAATTATTTCTGGAGGAGTATTATTCTCCACATTTTCGTCGAAGTCACTTGATTCACTCATTGTTTTTCACTAAAATCTCGATATAAACAGTTTTACTTTAATAAAAGAACAGCAAATTAGTTTTGTTAAATGTAAACAAAATGTTTTACTTAAATGTAAAGCTGAAGAATTCCTCTTCATTTCCGCGCTAGCGTGGTAAAGAAGAGGAATTCTTCAGAACTATGAGACGCGCATGCGCAATGAATACAAGTACGTAAATAATCACTTTCTACGCTTCTAAACAGAGATACAATGTTTATATTTCGTATCAATCGTAGATAAATATTTTTAACAACATTTAAAACTGTGAGAATTGATTTTAATTTATATTATAACAATTAAGCTAAAGTTTTAATGATTAAGAATAATATGAAATGTTTGTTACTTTTATTTAAACTCATATATTGCTACACTTTATAACGATACTCTGTACAACGAATATTTTTTATGTCCATGCGAATTCTCCAAATAAAAGTGTCTCTGCAGAACGAAAATAAATTTAGCTACAACGGACAAAATTCATAGAAATAAAGATAAAGATACGACCGATTTGTGTGATATTAATATTGGTGAGGTTTTTGCATTCCTTTATTTTCTTCAAAATTTTGCGTATTCTACCTCAATTAGTTTAACTGGAGACGGACTCATCTTTGCATAGTATAGAGAAATCTTTTAGTCTCAGATTAGAATTCGTTTCGGACGTTTATTAAGCTTTCCATTTTTTACAGCGTAATTTAATCACCCTACAAATGTCTAAAAGCAAATCATCACTTTCAGAAATATCAAATTTCAAAATATCATTGTTTAGGGTAACATAAATTGTTAGCCCTCTGAAAGGTTTTTGTAGGATTCCAACTGTGGTGACCTTGAAGCTTGGCGCTATTGCACAGTTATATTTTGGGTTCCCGCTCTTTCCTGACAGCTGATTGTAAACATCCCTCTATTATTAATCAGGTGATGCCAAAAAAAAAAAGCGGACAATCAACTTTACAAGTGTTAAGATTTTCTTCTATTTTACCAGGAGAATACGAAAGAAAGTTGGTTTTAATTGTTTATTTAGTAAATTACCAATGTCTAAGACATTTTGAGTGTTTTATTTTGATGCTATCTGTTTTCATTACTTTTCTTGTACATATTCACAATAACCCCATACTATTTTGTCCAGGGGGTAATTGTGAACAATATTTTACGCAGTTTCTCATTCTCCTGCTAAGGCGTTTATGATTTGATTTTGCTATAACTTGATGAGCTAAGCGAAGCGAAGCTTTTATACTTCACTTTGCATTTGGTTGGACACATACTCCTCCTGCACGACTGAACCAAAAATTCGGCACGGACATAGTGACCAACCACAGGAAGGTATACATCTGAAATGGTCCAAATTAGTATTAGTAGTAGTCCTCTTCCAGTTTAGTATAATGTTAATCAATTTTTCCCTGAGCCTACCTGACTAGCAAATGGTCATTCACATTTACCCCCTATCCTAAGGGGTAATTGTGAATAGGCTCCCACCAGTTAATAATCACTACTGTAAACATCATATTCTCATATTATCGCACACTGCAGTGGTGGTGAAATCAACAAGATAACACAAAATGTATCCTTTAATTTATCAAACTTGGGAAACCCAAGTTTTTGTAAAAACTTTAAAATTTGTTCACAATTACCCCAACTGACCCAACATATTTTCGTTTTCGGGCTGCTGAAATAACTTTTATATGTATTCGTTTGCAAAGGATATTTTTATTCAAAGACCAAGATGAAGAACTAAGCTCCGGTTCAATGTCTACAGTTTTGAAAACCGGGATTAAATAATTAAACTATACGGAACAAATAGAAATTTTAAAAAAAGATCTAAAGGTCGTAGTATGAAGACATAGATGTGAAGCAGTTTCGCAATAGGCAAAAATGGTACGAAATAAAGATCTTCCTCTTTCAGTACCACTAATTTTTTCTCTTAAAAAAATTCTATACAACGAAATTTATTACAGAATTTCTTTCTAACCATCAATTTCTTTGTTGGGATTCCGACTGTAAATGCAAATAAAGTTGTTTTTAGAGTTATAATGTAATTTTAATAATTCTGTAAGTATTTTGATAGCCAAGTCAAGTCAATATTTATCTGCTTATAATAACTTAGTGATGCTTATAATAATCATAGTGATGTGTACTAAATGAATATTTTATGTGTAAATATATAAAAGTTTACTCTGTTTTAAAATTCCATATCTGTTTTTAATTTATTTACTTCTCTTCTAAAAATGAGGAAAAAATGTAAGGGCCAAGCTAACATTCTATTTTTGGAATGGACGTATATCCTATCAAATTGTCTTGTTTCTTTTTTTCATTTGTATGTTCTGAACGTAAATAGCTTACAGCTCAACTCGGTGTCCCAGCCACTGAATCTAGTACGGCCACTCATAAGCCACTCGCCGTCCCGGCCACTCATAAGCCACTCGCCGTCCCGGCCACTCATAAGCCACTCGCCGTCCCGGCCACTCATAAGCCACACGCCTTCCCGGCCACTCATAAGCCACTCGCCGTCCCGGCCACTCATAAGCCACTCGCCGTCCCGGCCAATCATAAGCCACTCGACGTCCTGCCCACTCATAAGCCACTCGCCGTCCCGGCCACTCATAAGCCACTCGCCGTCCCGGCCACTCATAAGCCACTCGCCGTCCCGGCCACTCATAAGCCACTCGCCGTCCCGGCCACTCATAAGCCACTCGCCGTCCCGGCCACTCATAAGCCACACGCCTTCCCGGCCACTCATAAGCCACTCGCCGTCCCGGCCACTCATAAGCCACTCGCCGTCCCGGCCAATCATAAGCCACTCGACGTCCTGCCCACTCATAAGCCACTCGCCGTCCCGGCCACTCATAAGCCACTCGCCGTCCCGGCCACTCATAAGCCACTCGCCGTCCCGGCCACTCATAAGCCACTCGCCGTCCCGGCCACTCATAAGCCACTCGCCGTCCCGGCCACTCATAAGCCACACGCCTTCCCGGCCACTCATAAGCCACTCGCCGTCCCGGCCACTCATAAGCCACTCGCCGTCCCGGCCAATCATAAGCCACTCGACGTCCTGCCCACTCATAAGCCACTCGCCGTCCCGGCCACTCATAAGCCATTCACCGTCCCGGCCACTGAATCTGGAACGGCCACTCATGAGCCACTGGGGTGTCCTTAACGTCAGAGACACGCAGAGCTCTCCCCCACTTCTACTCACTTACAAAAATACAATATAGATATTTTTGTGGTTTTAGTTCTATTTAAATATTTAAATTAATACCTACATAAATATTTTTTGGCACCATCAAAAGCATTAGAGAGCTTAACTCATGCCAACATAGTAAGAGGGAATCTATTTAGTAATTTTTTAAATAACTACTATTAGTGGTTTTCCATATTTATAAGTGTAAATGGAGGTTATAATACCTAGTCATAGGGTAAAGTACAGAAAAAATTAATTAGGACGCCATCAAATTTTCTTAAGTGCACTATATATAACAAGCTACGTTGGTCGGGCATTCTATTTATGTTGTAAAATTGTGCAATGTTACTTACTTTTAAATTCTTGGTTAGATAACTGGTAAATGGGAATTAGATGTTAAAATAAAATATTAGTCTATTTTGAAATCGCACATCCTGGTGGCGTTAATATAGAAGCACTCAATGTTTTATTACCGTAATATTTTGTACACAGCAAAAATAAAATTACTCTTACACAGCTCCCGATAAAAGTGCACCAAATCATTCTATTATAAACTAGTTTTTCTACTAGAGTTCTGACAACAAGCAGACGAAACTATTAAGAGCATTAAGATATTTTATATTGAACATAAAAGTATGTATATATTGTGTATTACATAACAATCGTAGAGATTACTTTGGTATTGCACTTACTATAAATATAGAGAAATAGTTAAAAACCTTTATCAATTAATGAGTAACCAATTTTTTCTCTACCAAATTAAATTGGTTTCGTCTATATACAGGTTGTATTGGGAAATTTTCTCTATTCGTAAAAAATACTAATACCATATAATTAGGCAACCTGAATAATAGCTAACATTGTAAAAAGTTTAACATGGTTTAACATAGATAAATATACTCTTTAAAGTTGACAATGGAACAACTGACAAAGGATATCTTTAACAGATAAAAGGGCAAATCTTTGTACAAAGGATCTCGCCAAAACCGAATCTAAACCCTGCCATCAATAGGCCGTGAAGGGGACGGTGCAGAGAAGAAAAATAAGGCCAAGATCGAGTGGGGGTGGTAAAGGATTTTGCTCTTCCTTTCGAGCGACATGGCCGCTCGATCCCCGTTTCTAATATACAAAACAAAAAACATGCATAAAACATAACCCAGGTTGAGTATTAAGTTTCCGGGAGTTCCGCATGTTAGCCTATCCCTATCCCACCATACTACTCAAAATGTCCAAAAAGTCAGGTGAAAGGAATGCCACTCCCCATTGAAGCAAAATTTATCCATCATTGATCTCTCGGTCTTCCGGAGGGTGATGTGTATGTAGGTCAACCAATAATACATTTTATCTTAGTAAGTAGACTTCCGTGGTAATTCCCATCATGATTTCTAGGTCTTCCGATGGTGACCGCGTCATGTTTGATGTTTTTCCAACTTTTCCTATGCTGGAGGCATCTTCAGGGGTGATCATGTTGTTGTAAGCGAGATACAACATGACTTTCTAGCTTAGAACGTCATGATCACCTATACATATACATTACATCAACTTGTCATGACAATTGCATATCGAAAAGTGTATTAAGCGCATATGAAAAACTACTCGCAGATTAAGTAATTTTATGTACTAAAAAGTATGATAGATATTATCGTTTGATAACCTCTTCTTGTACCTAATTTAAGTTGAACATCGAATGTATTGTTATGTCGTGTTAAAGTATATAGAAATTATTTTACTCTATACTTCCTAAACCTCTTTTAAGAAAAATACCCCCTGTATAATTTTACCCTTGAATTTATTAGTGATCAAGACATATCGGAGAGAGAATCATAATCCTGATAAATTATAGAACGTTCTGAAGCACATTTTACAGCGGGAAATAAATGGGATTTCCGATTTTCATCTCTTTAAAGCTTATACAAATTCAGAACCCTATCCCTCGAGGAAGGACGTAAAAAGTGAGAGAGAGAGCTCTTTTAAAATAACGTGGCCTAGAGAGCGATGAAAATGCGAGAGATTTTGCCGAAGGGGTAGTGGAAGGTTTGCCTTTCGAAGAACCTAAGTGGCAAAACCTGTCCGAGGACTTTTAGCACGGGACGCTTTGCCGTGTTGAAGTGGGTGGGTTTTCGGAACGAACTTTTAGTAGGGAAGGTTAACATCGGAGGAAACACCTCCGGTGGATTTCCAGCAACACTCTCCGCACGGTCGGTCCACCGCGGACTAATGGAACAGACTTGGGGGCCCTTCTCAGAGCAAGAAAAACAACCAAGTTCAACCTCAAACAATAACCTCTCTCACTCGCCGTCACTGCGTTTCCCCCTTTTAGAAACAAGTCTAAAAACATCTCTAACCTTCCTCTTGTTCCATTGCCTCTTCAACAAAACAGCTCTACTTCACCTAAATTCAACATTTATTTTTCACGCGATTCAACAAGTACATTTTTTTTTAAGAGAGATACTTAATTAGCAGTATAATTGTACCAAGGATTATTTGGCTCAGCTATCAAGGGAAACGTTTCAACGAAGACAATAGAACTGAAATGAGAACAAAGCCGACTGTGTCACGTATTGTCCTCAAACTTTTTCTTCTCTCATAACTTGATAAGGAATAACTTTTTTAATGAACATATTCCTGTATTATCTTGACAAAACCCAACCATTTCACTCAGTGAAACATGAACTGCCATAAGTATTCAGTATTCGATAAACATTGAAACAGACTCGGACATTAAAAGTCATAAAAATTGACTAGCGAGGTAAATTGTTGTAAAAATTACTCATTGAAACGTACAACAAAATAAATTTGACACATTTAAAAGAACTATTACCATATCGATTTTAATGAAATACCTTCATTCTAATTAAAGAAAATGTATTTATTTAATCTTCCACCAACAGTGATATATGCTTCTTCAAATTTATGTAATTCTTTATACTCTTTGAATAACATTACATAACATACTACATAATAATTATTTAATTGATAACACATTTAATTGTACAGATTACAAATACACATAATCCAGAAGATAGAGTGCAAAAAAAGTGCCTTTACGTGTATGAAAAAGTACAGATTATCAAATACACAGTACATTGTTCTACTGCAAATATTAATTATTTATGCTATTTTTCAACTGCAAATATTAATTGTTTATGCTATCACCAGAGTAACAAAAACAACATAATTAGAGTAATTAAAAATGTTTTTGTAGAAAGAAGGACAGTCATAATAAGAATATTTTTTAAATCTTAAAATGTTAATGTTTTTAATAGCAGTTTAAAAATACATATTCATTTTCAATCTTCTAAATAACAGTATACGTTGGAAGCTTTATCGTGCACTTTAATATTTTGTAATTGAATTAAACTGTTCGGTGCTTAATCTCGATTTAGTTTTTTTTTACTGATTAAAACAACATGACGTATTTTCACTTAACATCACGAAAATATACATAGTTAAACGAAATAACGTTGCGAGTTTTCACAGGGGGGGGGGGGAATGATTAGATCATGCAAGCAAGCACTGTCAGTCAATTTGGTTTAACTATGTTTGAACAAGCTCTCAAACTCCGGCAATAGAAATTAAATTAGTAAATTGGTGGAAGCGTGAAATAAATTGAAGCCCTCCTCACTATTAATAGCTAATTACTTGAAAGTTAATAGAAGTACAAATCACAGGCATACAAATTACCTATATAGAATTAATTACAAGCAAGAAATCAAACAAGTATAACCTTACTCGCGTTCTATTTCAGATGAATGGTCACATGAGTATGCAAATAATGTGATTCTCCCTCTGGAATTATAAGTTTGGCTCTACGGGCCTATTTGAATTCCCAGTAGGGTCACAGTTTTGTTTTATTAAATATTAAAATGTTTATTGGAATTTTATCGTTTAAGTACTTTTGAATAAGTAGCAGGTAGTAAAAAAAGGACTTTTTTCTATTCCCAGAGGAGCCAGATTCATTTTTATTCAATAATATATGTGTGCAGACGGTTGAAATTAATATGGGATCAACAATGAAGTTAATTCTGACCTACCATCTAAATAACATTAAATGACAACGAAAAAAGAGGTTGAAATTAATATGGGACCAACAATGAGTTAATTCTGACCTACTATCTAAATAACATTAAATGACGACTAAAGAGGTTGAAATTAGTATGGGACCAACAAAGAGTTAATTCTGGCCTACTATCTAAATAACATTAAATGACAACGACTAAAGAGGTTGAAATTAATATGGGACCAACAGTGAGTTAATTCTGACCAAACATCTAAATAACAATAAATGACAACGACAAAAGAGGTTGAAATAAATATGGGATCAACAGTGCGTTAATTCTGACCAAACATCTAAATAACATTAAATGACAACGACAAAAGAGGGTGAAATTAATATGGGATCAAGAGTGAGGCAATAAACTTTAAGCGGCCTACAGACGATCAACTTAGTTGCCAACCAAGTTGACAACATTTAAAACAGACTTACTTTTACAAAGTTGTCTACCGAATCTACAGTTTGTTATAGTTTGTTGAATGAGGTTTTTGGGTTTAAAATGAGTGAAGAATTGTTATTATCATAAATTAAGTTAAGAAGAGGCTAGACCCACAAGAACATTTTCCCCCCCTATTTTACTGCAACCAGTGGGCCAACTTAAAATTTCAACCACTAACTTATCCATAGACGATAAACATTGGCTATAACATGGCATATTGACAACTATTAGGTTGACAACTAAGTTTATCGTCTAAAGCGGTCTTAGGGCCTTCCAATGATAAATAATAAGGTTTGGACAAAGGACCACTTTTCTTCTGCCCTTACATTTTGTGAGATTTTAAGAGGAGTTAATGAAATGGCTTAGTATGACATGATAATGAAACAACTTTATCGTAAATACACTTTAATGTAATTTCAAATTTAATCGTACAAAATTTAAGGTCGAAGAGAAAGATAAACGGGGGGACCAAATGGAAGGAATTTAGGGTTCCAGTCCGAGACTATTGACTCTATAAATCGGTCCTACAACTCAAGAAAAACATTCTCATATACGAGTTCATAGTAATTACTTAGCCCAGTGTTCTCCATTTATTAGTTTTAGAGTTTTTGTAGGTACATGTAATTAAATTTTAAGTTAGCAACCGTTAAAGTGTAGATATATGAGAGAGTTAGTGAGATACGGTCTAAATATTTTACGAAACTAGTTGGTAAAAACTTAGTTTTTTTTCTTTAGACCGTATCTCACTAACTCTCTCATATAGGTACATGTAATTATTATTATTGAAAATTTAATCAAAATGTATCATAAAAATAACTTCTCCTCGGTGGGGAATCAAACCCGGTCTCTCTCCGTCCGCGATTAAAGCTATTTCATTAGATTCAAATTTAAATGGACTACATTTTAGATTTTTTTAAATTTAAATCGTCGGAGGCATTTTAGAGATTTTGTTGTGTGTGTGTGGGGATTTTCCCAATTCAAATTCCCCAATTTGGAGTTAAAATTAATTTCTCGATCTCGCCTGGGGTATGATTATGCTGAACATGGATGCTAAATTTCGTCATAATCGGCCAAGTAGACCAAGTAGTTTAAGTTTCACGCGTCACAGACGACAGACAATTTTTTAGACTCAGAGGGGACCTCAAAACGTGAAAGATGGATTTACACGTTTTGAGGTCCTCAAAATGAAAATCTTATTTTCACGACATCATAATACTATCTCTTTATATGAGAAAGTAAAAAGTGCGAGGTAATGTAGAAAATAACTATGTTATCTAATTTGTTTTTGACCTATCTCTCTAACAGTGAATTTTATTTTATTACTTCCGAGTTCACCGAAGGTAACGCAAGCAATGTGATCGTTCTGAAGAACTAAATTTATTTATGCCCTCTAATTAAAAATTCCAAAACAGAAAACGTTTCACACATCCGGACACATTTTTGGTCTCGTGCCTACCTGTATACCTGCCTTTCAACATTTTCGCGAAACAACATACCTTCTATACTTTGTTATTAAGTTGAACAATTAATTTACAGGTAACTGTATTAACTTTATATTGCTCCGAAGTATAACAAGATAAAATATAACATGAAAATACAATTTTCAGAAAAGTAAAATAAAAATGTAATACAATATTTGTTCCGCGATATGTTTAAAAACAGAAAAGTCAAACAACTATAATATACTTAAAATATAAAGAGTTTATACAATCAAAAACTTTTATCTTGTTCTATCTCTCGTAAAAAGTTATTTTTAGGAAAAGTTAAGATTAAACTAAACTTTGATCTAGTATGATATTGATTGTATTATAATATTTCCCTTTCCTCAAAACTTTTCAACTTTTTTTTTTTTTTCATTATTTTCTAGAATACGATATTTTATGCTACCGTTAATCAAAACACTCGTTATAACTTATATTTGAAGTTTTTCTGTTTTGTTAGCACAAAACTTTCATCTCTTTTTACTTTTTCATACAAGAATATACAATATAAAACACAATACAGTCAAAGTATTGTAATCTAACGACGCATTTAATATTAATATTAAATCACTATCACATATGTCCATATTTCCTTTAAAATTAAAATGGTTAGGTGTAACGGACGTCTCGCGTACTTTAATATTATGTGCGTGCTTTATTGATGTTTAATGGTACCGCGTACTTTAATGATGCTATGTGCGTGCTTTAATGATGTTTAATTGTACCGCGTACTTTAATGATGTTATGTGCGTGCTTTAATGATGTTTAATGTTACCGCGTACTTTAATGATATCGGTGCTTTTACAACCTATTGTTCTCTTGTTTATATAAGTTCCCTCCCCTTTTTGCTTCCAACCTAACCGAAGGTAACGGATCTAATTGTCTGAGAAATTAAATTTTTCCTGGAAAATATATTTATATTGAATTAGGATATGAGGCGTTAGTGGAGGTCATCATTAAAGGTCATATTTATATTATTTCATATTTCATACGTATTTAAAAAAAAAAAAAAACCCTTTTAATTTGTTGCTTCCAAGCTTGGAAACGATAGAAGATCGTTTTGAAGAACGAATTTTTTTTACATCTCCTATTTATAAAAATTTCAAGATAGAAAACCGTTTCAGAAATCAACAAACGGATTTGGTCTTGTGTCTTCCTGTCGTTCAACATTTTTGCGAACTAACATATCTAAACTTCATGCCCGATTTGGATTATTGATCATAATTGGCCCATTGTTGGTCCCATATTAGTTTAAACACTCTGCGCCCATTAGTTTCTCTTCCACATACGTACACGATCATACATATATTTACCTATGTATTTTTGTTAAATGCAAATTATTAATACCTAAGCAACTAAAAATATTGTAGTCAAAGCTATGTCACTATAAATCAAAATGATAAAGGTTATATTTGTTCTTCGCGTTTTCCTTATACATAAATATTGTATTCAATTATCTTAAGTTATAATATATATTATGGTATCGTACCGTCTACACTCTACTCTCCAACAACAATATTTACGTACTCCTCTGATTTTTAAGAAATTTTAATGTTTGTTAGTTTAATATAGCCCAAAAATAGTTCCATAATTTCTACCGTCTGGCCTCATTAAAGTTTGCTAAATTGATACTATTATTCATGTTAAAAAATGTTATATTTATTATTAACTACGGGCAACAGACAGTGAAAAATACACTCCTGTGCCGGCACAGGAGTGTATTTTTCACTGTCTGTTGCCCGTAGTTAATAATAATTATAATTTGATTTAAATTAAAAATTAACTTTCCGTAGTATGAAAACTACCAAAAACTTAAAAAATTGAATTAAAAATGTTATATTAAAGTATGCGACTGGTCGCGAAGAACCTGGTACATAGACACCATAAATAATAGCTCAATATTTTATTTACATATTTCAGGATTCAGAAATGTTTCATTATTTAACGGCGGTTTTGCTAGCTGGAACCAGCGCTGTCTGTGACTGAAATTAATATTTTAGTAAGCACGTGATAACATAACACCATTCAAGTACGTGATAGTTTCATATTATATAAGTACGTGATGAGAGAAAGCCATCTACCCACATTAATTGGTAGACTATTTTTTAAAAAAAAATATATATTTTAAATATTACTTAACTTATAATTATTCTTATCATATTTTTATTCAACTGATATGAGTTCAACTGCAGAAGGTTCAAACTGATATGGGACCAACAATGGGCTAATTTTTATCTTCCATCCAAATTTCATTATAATCGGACGAGTAGTGTTAGGTTCACCAAAAATGAGTGTCAGACAGACACGGAACTAAAAATGTTCCCTCATGTTTAAAAATGATTTCTGTCTTGGTTTTTTTGATATCGGAGACATAAAACCTTTTTCGTTTATCAGAACGATCGCATAGCTTCCGTTACCTTCGGTAAGCGCTGAAGAAAAAATAAAATACATAAAAACAAGAGTTAGTAAAATTAATTGTTATTTATTATCTATTCACTAAACGTTTTCTCCCCCCCCCCCCTCCTGAATCAGACAGGTAACTTTATTTTACTTTGTTTTATAATTAAAGTTATTCTAACTAAACTATAATATTTTCTATTGTAAATATAATGTATATGAATTAATATTATTAAAATAATATCTCGTGTTATGGTAGAATAAATTATAGTAACATACATTATGCTAATATATTATATTAGTATTCACCAGTGTAATGATAAGATACGGAGGAGCACTTCGGGTTTTGGCATACTATTTTGAATGTTAAAATCTGCAAGAGCTATATTGTTCTTCTGCACTAAGTTGTGCTTAGTATTAATAATAATATATAAACAAATTTATGATTACATAAAGTAGATATTCAAAGTGGCCGACCTCCACCCTATATAACAATTTGTAATATATATTCTCTAAGAACATTAGGTTCAAGAAACAACATACCACGATTTGATCTCATTTTGCTTTCGAGCATACCGAAGGTAATGGAAGTTATGTGATCGTTCTAAAGAACGGAAATGTTTTGTGTCAAAGATTTCATAAATTCCAAGACAAATCTGTTTCAGACATAAGAGAACATTATTGATTCCGTGTCTGTCGGACTGTCACTCAATTTTTGCGAACAAACATATCCTAAAAACTATTCGTCCGATATTAATGAATTTTAAATAGTAGGTCATAATTCGCTCATTGTTGGTCCCATATAAGTTTCGACCATCTCCACCCATTTGTTTCTCTTCCAAATGCGCACAATCATACATTTTATTTACACCTATATCTTCAAAAGTACTCACCTGATTAAATTTATGGAATTTGGATGATTTATCGAAAGTGGTCCGCAGATATCCCCAGATTAATTTCAACCATCTGCGCTCTTTAAACTTTGCTCTTAAAATTTAATTCAAGTAAAAAATCAAAATAATATTAACAGTTTTAAAAAATCCCGTCAAGTACTTACCAGCAAGATACTAAAAGGGTTTCTTCGGTCATAAGAATTCATAAGTACATTATTATTATTTATTTTTATTTTTTTAACAAAAATATGTAATATGTCGCTTTTCTTAAACCTAAATTATCCTTCATCGAAACATTCATCAAAAATATGTTTAAAAATTAACTTTTAAGAAACGAGGAGTGCATATTATTCATTAGGTACTATCTTTGGTATAATGCACTAATTTAGTTATTTTAAGACTAAAATGGCCGCCATTTTGAAAAACGATATATTTTTGTGAATGAAATTTCAAACCTTTTATAATGATACCCAACTTCGAATTTTCAAATGACAAAACTTTTGGGGCACCCGAGTTACGGCCCCCTAAAATTTCCTTTTTTTTAGACCAACTCCCGGACATTTCATTGGACCACAGAGATATATATTTATGTGTTTTTGGCCTTTTATAGGACCTTTCCTAATGGGGTAGTGCAGGGGGGGTACATTTTGGGTTTGTCTTAATTTTTTGGGGGGTAAAATGGCTGCCATTTTGGAAACTCGATATATATTTGTAATCTACATTTCAATACCTTTGAAATGATACCCAACTTGAAAATTACAAAAAATATAAAATATTGCGATCTATTCGCAATTGATCGCAGATCGCAGAAATTTGGAGTGAATGAAGTCCACCATAGTGTTTCTGTTTTTGGGCAAAACAGTTTAACTTGTACACTAAATTTCAAGTCTATAGCTTCAGTAGGTCGGGAGATATACTCCAAGATGCGACGGACGGACGGACGAACTACCAAAAGCATAAGGGTTTCAAGGACGACCTCGAAACCCTAAAAACGGGGGATTCAATAAATTTGATAGTAATATTTGTAAAAGCATAACATTATTTAAATATACGTAATAGAAAACGAGGAAGCTATGTGCCACACTAATTGGCAAACTATTTTTAAAAACATTTGAACTCAAATTGAAGGTTTAAAAGGGAGACCTCCTAATGAGAGGTTTAAAATGATCTCTCATTAGGTCAGTTTGTTCGTTTGTTTTTAGTCTTGTTTGACTTTGTTATAGAAGGAAAAGAAACTTTTATTAAAGAAATAATACATAGTGCACTGATTGCTTTGAATCAAAAAGTTTCAACATCCCTAAGCAATATAGTTCACGAGTTTATGTGAGTTTTTCCTTTACAAAATTAAATTATTTTGCAAACTTTAAAAACAAAAAACATTATTAAAAGTATTACATTTAAACGATATCACAATAAATAACTTATAGATAAATAGCTGAGTTCTGACGTTTGTATTTTTTTTAACTGTGTATAATAAATTGTTTATAACTTTATCAAATCAAAGCACCTTTTTGACTTTTAAACAGTGTATCATAGTAAACATTATCTTTGCTTCCGAGCTTACCGAAGATAACGAAAGCTATGTGAACGAACATTTTTACTACGTTTTTATTAGCATGCTTTTTTGTTTGTTTGTTTGTTTGTTAGTTTGTTTGTTTGTTTGTCCAGTACAAATCCTGCAATCGATTTTTAACTAACTTCCCGAGTAGCTAAACATTTGAAACTTTCAGAATAGCTCAGAACACGATGACAATGCACTATTTTAATACTTTTAGCCATCTTTCAGCAGAATTTAATTAGTTTTCAGCAAATTTTGCTTTATGGAAAGTTAGTTCCGCGAAAAAATCCGCAAATTATTTTATTTGTTTTGACATATCCCATAGTATTTGCAATCTTCATTTTGACGGGTTTTAAATTTGCGGTTTTTTATTAAGAGGTAAACATTGAATGACAGCGAAAAGTAAGCAAAGAAATAAATTAATTGACGTGTGACACCCAGGTTTGTTTACACTTATGTCCTAGGTATAGGTTTCATTTTTCTGCATCTGTACTTCTTTCCTTGTACACATTTTTCTTCTCTTACTTTCTCTACCCAGGGGTATATCAATGGCACGGTTTAGATTCGGTGTTGGTGAGATCCGTTGTAAAAAGATTTGTCCTTTTATAGGTTTAAGATCAGCTCTCTAGATGGTTGTCATTATTATGTGAAGTAAATAAATTTTGAACTATGTATTTTATTTTTTCACTAACATTATATATAACAATGACAATTATATTATCAACATTACATATGATTCAACAGAAAATTTAAAAACGTAGTATATAAAAAGTTCTTTTTATCTTGTAATTTTTAGGTCTCAGATTTCATAAATTCTAAGGTAAAAATCCGTTTCAGACATCAGGAAACATTTTTGGTTCCGTGTCTGTCTATCAACCATATGCGCTCTTTATATTTTGCTCAATTGATACTTTAATTCAAGAAAAAATTAAAACAATTTTGACAGATTTAAAAGACGGAGGGAAAATTAAATAAATTTGATCAAAATTAGGTTGTTAATACATAAAAAGCATAAACTCGTAAAATTATACCAAATAGGACGCGACGAAGTTATGCGCCATACTAATTGGCAGACTATTTTATATATATTATTTATTTATTCAATAAAAATAACATATTTTTAAGGACTAAGAAACAATAATAATAAGAGAGAGAGAAAAAAAATTGATAAAACTCAAACAGTGTAGAAATGACCAAACATCAGGTAGTTTGATATTTGTTAATTCAGAAAAGAGATCTTTACATTGGAAGAAATATATAGAGGAAAAGTTATAAGCAATATTTTTAAACGACAGCTATAAAACTTTCTAGAAAACGAGTGTGTTGAGTTGTAGCCAACACAAATTATATTTAGTTGTATTCACCCGGTGTTTATGTCACAAGCTTACCACAACAGAACTTGATAAGCTAAATAACTTACTCAAAGTTTCCTTCTCACGCGAACACAATTCAATCAGCTCAATCAGTATAATACTGGAAAATAATAAACTTTGTTAACTTTTAATGGTATTAAAATAAAGTTTATCATTTTTAATTAAGATCTTTAAGGGTTTCATATATAGTTTCCAAAAGAAGAAGAAATATATTTTCCAGTTTAAAATTAACAAATCGAGCTGACATCAAGAATTTAAATTCTTCTGTCATGATACTTCTAGTATTGGTACCGTATGTACCATCTACATCTTGCCTATATCTGCACCTTGTAGTAGTAGTATGGTCATAGTACAAGTACTAGATAGGTAAGACGAACCATTTGTTCGAACCTAGCAATTAGGCCATCCACCATTTAGGCCCATTTTACTAGCCCCGTGGTAGAGAGTTCCAGCCACTTAAAGCTACGTTTTCCAAGACGCGACTCTAGCGATAGTCGCTGAGGACTCCTCTTCTGAGTTTACGTGTAACTGTTTTCCTAGGCAAGCGACTCTAACGATAGTCGCCAGAGACGCAAGCGTCGATGGCGAGCGATTGCAGCCATCTGCTCCAGGAGCAGTCATAATCACAGTCGCTGGCGATCCTAGCAATGCAGTGCTTGACAAATCGAGCTGACATCAACCACCTCTGTCTAACCACCTCTAACCACCTCTGTACAAGTACCGCCGAAGCGAGTATGATGGAATCAATAGTGAGCCATATAAATCAGAGCATCACGGCGAGGGATCGAACCCACGACCTCGTTACCACCCTTGATTCAGTAATTGCCGAGCAGACATGGTAAGTAATTTAATCCACATGGCCACGCCGGCTCTCTAATTTCTACACCAAAACATCTAATTATCACACCTAATTATCAACACCTACATCTTCACATACATCTACACCTACACCTAAATCAACGCTCCACACCAAGTCAACGCTGGAAAATCTAGAGCGGGGTGGGAAAATGCGGTTCTTCGTTGAGATAAGTGCGGCTCCCATTCAAAATGTTGATCCTTTTTTATACATTTGCATATTTTGTAAACCAATTTATTTGTTATATTATTCAAGATAGATTTATAATTTTTGAAATAATACATGTTGAAAAATTGGCTAAGAAATTTGTGTCATTAGAGGTGAAAGAGGATGAGGCATTGCAAATGCAGCACTAGTCTACTTCTACAGTTGCATTTTAGTGCTCACTCGTGCCAGAAACAAAATATCCAGACTTAAAGAAAGCTGCTTGCAGTCTAATTTCATTTTTTGGTACAACATATTGCTATGAATTTTTGTACTCCACCATGAAGTTCATGGAGTCAAAGTATCGTTCTTAGTTCATTTTACAGAATTGCTGCGGGCGTATTCAACAAATTTTACAAGATTTATAACAAACTTTGCAAAATATCTAAGATTCTTCGCTCCACGTTATAAGTCCACATACATAAGTTCTTTGCTCCACGTTTATTTTAATTAAATTTTTAAATAATTATCTGCATTATCTCTCTCTTAATTGTATTATCTTTCATGTGTACTTTACATAGCACTTAAGACTTGTAAAGAATATGCAAATATATTAATTACATTTTAATTTCTGAATTTAATACTATTTAATTATAGTGTGCCTCTCTATGATTGACCTCATGCGTTCCCATCCCTGATCTAGAATCTAGAACATCGTGATGTTGCCAACTACGTTATCCTATGGACAACTACACGTTTAATTATGTTTTACGCTAGGTTTGATAGATTAGATCCTGGATATGTACCTGCTCTTATGTAATGTATGTATGTATGCCTCCTAATAATGTTTGAAAACCCGGAATGCGGCTCTCATTGACCTCATGCGTTCCCACCTCAGATCTAGAATATCGTGATATTGCCAACTACGTTATGCTTTTGAAACTTACACGTTTAATTATGTTTTACGCTAGGTTTGATAGAGCCTCGAATTATCTAAATAAACGCTATTGTTAAAAGAGGTTGATTAAATACATAAATAGCGTCCAAAATTACTAATTCCAACATCACCAAGAACTAATTAATATGGACCCTTTTCTATCACTTTGGTTTTTAGTAAGAAAAAAACACAAAACAGCCACCATAGTCTATCATCAATTGCCAAAAATTATACTTTAAAAAAAAAGACGAAGTAAGCGTAATTTTGTCTGAGGATATGCTCCAATAAAAAAAGAGAGATTAAAGACTTACTATAATAATTGAAATTCTAGTCTTCGGGTTCCTTTTTATTTTGTTCTTTCTTTGATGAAATAATGATTATCTCGAGTTCTGAAGGATGCCTTTGTAATAAGAGGATCAGAGAGGTCAAAGGCATTATACAAGAGAGAGGAGACTCTCATAATGAAGGAGAAACTTACAAAGAAGCTATTATTCCGTCCGGCCCAGCAACGCGACCAGTGTTAGCACCAAAGCTTTACAACACAATCAAATCAATAGCACTCTTGATAATAAAAATGAAACAAGAATAAAAGAAAACCGATTCTTCGAAAAAAGACAAAGGAATCAATGAGGAAAAATAAATCCGCGAAAAAAAATATCAATTTTTTTTTTATTAAAGGAATTAATTCAAAAGACATTTGTTTCAATATATATATATATATATATATATATATATATATATATATATATATATATATATATATAAAGAGAGAGAGAGAGAGAGAGAGAGAGAACAAAGCAATAAATATATATAAGAAATTATTACACCTAAATATTTGTTAAATGATAATTTTAGTATAACTTAAATTAAACATAAAAAACTCTAAATCATCTTTAACTTTTAACTAAAGGCTGGATCGCAGAAGCCTAGAAGAATTATATATATATTTGTATATTTTATATAAGCAATAATTTAGTTGATAAACTAAAAGCCCCTGCCAAGGGCACCGGATAAGCCAAAAATGGCATTACATCCACATTATAGGGCAAGCTGTTAAGCGAGCTGTAAGGTCTGTGAACGCAGCAACTCAAACTTCCCGCCTAATCTAAGTGGGAGTGAAGTAAAGGTGGATGGGTGAATGTGCACTTACGCATTGTCTAAACCGGAGCCATAACGGACGCCTGATATCTACAGTATTCGTATTAGTTTGGCTGAAAGCGTGTGGAAAAAGCCTAACATGCTCATGCGGTCGCACGGTGGCCGGACTGTACGCATGGTCTATCAGACTCCTTACAAACTATACGGTCACCGGATAAGCCAAAAATGATATTACATCCACATTATAGGGCAAGCTGTAAAGCGATCCGTAAGGTCAACGAGGCAACTCAAACTTCCCTCCTAATCTAAGTTGGAGCGAAGTAAAGATGGATGGGGAGGATGTGCGCTTGCGCATTGTCTAAACCGAAGCCGTAACGGACGCCACATATCTACAGTATTCGTTTTGCATTAGATTTGGCTGAAATTGTACGGAAAATGCTATACATGCTCATACGGTCAAACGGTGCCCGGACTGGACGTATGGTCTTTCAGTCTCCCTACAAACTATACGGTCACCGCACGGATCTGCAAAAATAACCAGACCTCTTCAGTGACCTTATTAATTATGTGAATGGGCCTTAATGCATTAGCAATGCTGTAGGTTTGTGAAATATCATTCGTAACTAAAATATTATAGGGAATGAAATTCGCAGAATAATATTTATTAGTTAATTGTTAAAGCCGTTAGTTGATTGTTGGCCGCGAAGAGTGCTGGAGTGGTCGCCGCCCGGCAGGAGAAAGAGAGGCCGTCCCAAAGCGACCTGGAAGGGAGGCGTCGTAAGGTCAATGAGGGAACGGAACCTGCAGGACGGAGACTGGGAGGACCACCGAGGGTGGAATTTAAGAATAACGGGCAACCGCTGAAAAGTGAAGAAGCCCTCTAAAGTAGAAGTAAAGTAGTAAGTAATTGTTAAAGGCAGCAATACTAGATATTCTTATAGACTATCTGTATTAGGTTAGAAGGTTTAAAACATAAGTAGACAAAGATAGGTTTCGACAGTGCAATTGGCCATTAAGTGAACATCGGTTGAATGTTAAAAAATGTATGGCGGATAAATCCACCATAATTGTATGATCTTTAATCTTTTAATTTTAATAATAAATAAGTAGGTTAAGAAATAATAAGATAAAAGAGAAAACATACTTAATCTACAAGCAATAACTAATCCAAAGCTTGGTTTCAAGAAAAGGATTTAACTCAGAAAAAGATTTAAAATGATAGCTTCAAGTAATGAGTCCTATTCGTCTTCATTCTCTTCGGTTTAAAATAATTGCAACAAATCCTAATCCTCATACAAACTTGTGTTCATTTATTTTGTAAATTTGTGTTAACTTTATGTTTTGTCCTGGAAATAGTCCAAAGTGGTTTTAAATGTTTCTATTTCTTGTTATCCATTTAACTATTCTTGAAACTTACATTGTCATATGAGTATTAACATTGGCATCGTATCTTTAATGTTTGTGTCGTTCTGTTTTCAAGCACACATAAAATTTTAATATTTTAGTCTTTTAGTTTTATTTATTTTCGAGCTGGTCTCCGCTTAAAGTCTCCTTTTAATTACTTTCCTCTCTATACCGCAATAATGTCTCAATTTATATCTCCTTTCAAATGAAGAATTTTTCTGTTTTACTTCTTCATTTGAGTTCAAATACAATTTCTATTTCTAGTTTTCATTGATAGGCTTCGGGTTAGGCTGCCTTGCTTTTGTATATGAGTTTAAAAGGGAAATCTGACGTTTAATTTAACTTTAATTTAATGATTTTGAAGTATTATTAAAACCAATTGTATATAATTAGATTTTAAAAGATTCAATTTAAATATATATTATCTTAGTTTTTGCTGTCTTAGATCAAATAGATAAAAATCTATTTGGATTTAAGGGTGATTCTTTTTTTAAGCTTGGCTAAAAAAATATATAATTTCACGAATTCACGAGCCGATCCAAAGTTCACACTTTCTTGCTACTATACTTTTTTAAAATCAGGGAAAATTGATTAAACAGAAATACTTCTTTATGTGCAGACAGGTATACCAAATAAGACAAACTTAATCAAACCCTATAGTAGTGGTATCAACAATAATATCCAATATTTTTAACGCTCTTTAATTAACAAATTTCTAGAAGTACAAAGATAAGAGTACTCATTTTCACTTTTTGCGTTATTTTAAATGAAATAATTTCAAGATAAAATAGTATATTATGTTACTAGGCTGTGAAGTGAGTTTTTTCTTTACCGCGGCAATTACATTTACTGTCGAGCGAAGCGAGACAGTAAATATTGCCAAAGTAAAGAAAAAACACTTCACAGTCGCGTAGCATATGCTATTTTTTCCGAGGTAGCAGACAATAAAAAAACATTAAATATTAATCACTAATCAATATATAATAATAACAAATATTAGTACATACTTAAGACTTAAAAAAAGAAACCTTAAAAAGAGGTTACACTATAAGAAAAGATAAATAAAACGCATTGACATCTAGCGGATTTTAATCGTACTAGAAGCATTTCTACAATGACTGCAGCGATACTAACGGAAGTTTTGACAACTACCCGCTGTAAAGAAAAAATCTTTTAGTTCCTAGGACGTAAAAGATTTTTTCTTTACAGCTAGGAGTAATGAAAAGATTTTTTAAGTCCACGTAATGAAAAAATGGATTTTAGCTATGTTTTTTAGGCTCTAAAGTTACTATTTCACAGCCTACCACAGAAAAAGAACTTTTTATATATTACGTTTTTAAATTTTCTGTTGAATCGTATGTAATATTGATAATATAATAATTGATGTTGATAATATAATAACAATTTGTAATAATTGTTATTGTTATATAATATATAATGTTAGTAAAAAAAAAAAAAAAAAAAAAAACTGAATGTATTTACTTCACATAAATGTCAACCATCTAGAGAGCTGATCTTAAACTTATAAAAGGACAAATCTTTGTACAACGGATCTCCCCAACACCAAATCTAAAGCGTGCCATCGATATATTTGAAATAATATAATCGATATTTCCTGTTTTGCTGTCATTCAATGTTTATCTATCACAAATTTGAGACCCGTCAAAATGAAGATTGCGTAAATATGGGACATGGCAAAACAAATAAAATAACTTGCGGATTTTTTCCGAACTAACTTCCGTACAGCAACATTTGCTGAAAACCAATTAAATTCAGCTGAAACATGGCTAAAATTATTAAAATAATGCATTGTCATCGTGTTCTAAGCTATGCTAAAAGTTTCAAATGTCTAGCTATTCGGGAAGTTAGTTATAAATCGATTGCCAGATTTTTACCGGTCAAACAAACAAACAAACAAACAAGAAAGCAAGCTAACAAAAACGTATTAATAAAATCATCTTGACCTGTTCAGCAAAAGAATTATTATCTGCTAAGTTGCGATAAATCTTTCTCTATCCATGAGTTTGTACAATGGATACTTAGTGGATATGATACTTTATAATCGCCCAACAAAAGCAATAAGAAATAAATTTAAAAATAATTGTTACAAAAACTGAGTATTTTTTTTTAGTGCCCTTTTCAAAAATTGTGTATTTTTTTTACTGGGTGATTATGAATTAAAAAAAAAAAATGAGGAAAAAACTTTCAGAAAAATAATATATAAAATACCAGAAAAAGTCTAGAAAGAAGAAAAATAAAATTTTAAAAAGGAGAAACTTTTTTTAAAACACTGAGTATAATTATTATCTAAACTACCCACGCGAAATCGTTTGATTTTAACTGACAAGACAGTAAACTTTTCACCAACGCGAAATCGTTTGATTTTAACTGACAAGACAGTAAACTTTTCACCATAACATAAATGTTTTAGACATAACTTTTAATAGGCACTTCTGAAACTAAAATCCTATAGATATTACTATCATTAAAAATTTAATACAAATATAAAAAAAAGTTAAAGTACACTCCAAAGATAGTTAGAAATAATTAATACAAGTTATAGAAACTTTGAAACTGTTTCAAATCCTTTTAATTTGAACATTTGAGCGCCTGCAAAGTGTACTGGCAGTGCGCAAGGCAAAGTTCTAGTTAGCATGCAATTTACTTGAACTAATTCACTCTCATATCTCTGCTTCCTCTTAAAATGGGCTTTTGAAATTTAAAACTTTGATTAAGCTGAAGTAGCTTAAGACACTGTAAAAAAATTGAGCCCTTATTCCTTTTCAAAAAGGGAGTTTCGAAGTTTGCATTTTTGTTACTGACTGATTTATAGACTTATTCATCATTAAAATTTTATGGGACTTCCAGAATAACTATAAACTTGAAATTTGGCACTTTTGAAGCTATTAGTCGTTTAACTGACGGGAAAATTAAAAAAAGTTGAAATTTTATGGCCACTATTGATATGGTCACGCTGAAATTCATAGGGAATCACCTAGAGGTTAATCCCAACAATCAGGGGTAAACTATCCACAAATTTTGAGCAAAATTGGTTAGTTAGACCTTAAGGAATTAATGTTTGGCGAATTTTTACGTTTGCGCATGCACAGTGGCTACCATAAACCAAGTAACTCATGTTGGCAAGGGACTCATGTTTGTGCATACGCAGTAGCTACGGCTGATCCAATCATAATTGAATTCATACGTCATTATCATATATTCGATTCTCCAAATTGAACCATTTGTTTGTGGGGAATTGACGTTTGGGAGGATTTTACGTTTGCGCCTTGGCAGAGACTACAATTTATAGCTAAGCGCGTTTTAGACTATCTAGAGTCCGGGGGTTCCCAAAGTTTTTTTTACCAAGCCCCCCACAGTCATGAATAAATCTTCCCACGCCCCCCCCCCCCCCTTACACAATTTTATGAGATAATGAAAAAAATAAAATAAACCATTATTACAATGAATACCCATTCATATATTTGTATTACTTTTTTTTATAACATTTCAAGTTAATCTTATTACAGATGATCTTATGGGATCTTATGAGATGGATGAGCTTGCATTATTTTTTACATATTGCCTATTCTTGGATGAGTATTAGAAAGTGCACAACGAAAATCAAGCACAGCAACATCAAGTTTGCCACGATACTTTGTTTTTATTGCAACAAGCAAGCGCTGAAAAATATTTTTTACACAAATAAGTGCTTGAAAAAGGTAATACAATCGAACTGCTTGCTGTGATATACTGGGGTACACTTTGTAATACTTAACCCAAAACGATGATTTGTCCATTTTATCAAAATCGGCAGCACGACCTTTTTTTATTTCTTAAAGCTTGATCTTGAAGTGTTTCGAGTAGGGAATTTATGTTGACACTGAAAGGATCCATTGTTAATCTGTAAATGTTGTCATCACATGTGTTAGGAAAGTATTTGTTGAATTCGTCAGTGAGGTTCTCCAACTGGTTTGATATTTGGGTTTTTATATAATCGCATTAGACGTTCGGACGGCAAAGCTACCTCGATCTCGAGGTCCCACGCCCCCCTTGACTTGTCTTCACGCCTCCCTCGGGGGGCGCGCCCCCCACTTTGGGAACCAATAATCTAGAGTCTAGAGCCTAACCCGCGTAATCTCTGTTAAAATTTCATCAACATCGGATCAAAATTCTGGAATTTATGCGGGAGGCAAGAAATCGCGGACATAGACCAACAGACAGAAAGACACAAAACTAAATTTAATCAGGAAGATCTAAAACCTTAAATAAAAATTGGAAATTTTAATTTTTAAGCAAAAACATTCACCTCCCTAAAGTGAATCCGCTATCTTTGGTAGGCTCGAAAGCAACAATAATATTTAAAAAATTATTGAAATTTGGTATGGATGTTCCTTCAAAGTCATTAAATCTATGTACAGGTTTTTTTGGAAGCGAGGTCTACGGTTCACGCAGAACTACTAGTATAATGACGTTTACTTAAAATCATTTCAGAAACCTATATATGGAAGCACTATCCAGTTGTTAAAAAAAAATAAAAATAAAGGCTACTGTTTCACTTTATTATAGTAAATGGTTCAAAAGTTATAGCTAAAACAAACTTTACATGGACGCCATCTTGATGAGGTTGAGAAAATGATGCTGGTTAACGAACGCGTCTTAAAGGCCAAGTATGTGCTTTCATCACATACTTGGCCAATTTATAAGCATAAGAAGTCTCATTATTATTCAAATTCATTAAGACAAAAAGCCAATAGTTACTTTCACCCAGAAAAAAAACACCACCATTCTCTTCAACAACAAAAATTATTATTCCTATTTTTGTTTCTTGAGATACTTAATAAGAATAAAAATAAAAAACATTATTATCTCCATACATTTCTCGATTTGGGTAATCCGCTTTTGTGGAATTTTTTCCCACTATTTTCACAAGGATTTACCTATTGTTTTACTGTCAATAAGAAAAAATAGAACTTATATTATTCAAAATGCCTGTCAACTCAGACCAAAAGAAAACAATAACAAAAAAAAAAAAAATAACCGAGGATAGTAAATACCCTTCCCTTCATTTTATTTACAGAACGAGACAGGGGGGACAAAAAAGAAGAAAATATAATATTATTCATACATTCGTTGAGGCGTAATAAAAATATGGAACAATAAAAACCTTTTTCCGCCTGCATATTTTTTTCTAACCCGTATATTTCCTGTATTTGTTTAACCTTAACTCCCCCTTCAACCGTTGTGTAAATCCTCTGAGAATATTTTTTTGGGCCCATACCCTTAACCCCTAATGTTGAAAAACAGTATAAAACTGGCCCCTATAAAGGTCTCTAGACCTTTTTTAAGGGTACTAGGAGTGTCCTTGCCTTAAGAGCATAAAAGGAATAAGGTGGATATGATAATTGTATCTCACATTTCTATCAAATATTTAAAGATGTATTATTGTAAATAATATTAAATTGAGCATATTTTTAGAGATATGATATAAAAAGAAAAACTTGCGTCAATATTTATTGAGGACATTCTGTTCTGTCTCAAATAAAGAGGACCACTGGCCTATAAACATTTCATTTTTTTAAAAAAATTAACTCTACCTTCAACGTTTCTACTCTAAAATATATCATTTTTATTATTGAGTATCCTTACGAGAATATGAGGTTATTACAAGATGAAGAGATACAAGATAGAGAGGATTAGAACAGAAGTAGCAAAGATATAAATTTTTATTATTGAGTATCCTTATAAGAATATGTGGTCATTACAAGACGAAGAGACACAATGTAGAGAGGATTGGAACAGAACAGAAGTAGCTAAGATATATTATAATTTTTATTATTGAGTATCCTTATAAGAATATAAGGTCATTACAAGAAGAAGAGATACAAGGTAGAAAGGATTGGAACAGAAGTAGCATTCAACATATTTTAAATCATTGAAATCGAACATACGTTGGGGTTTAAAAGTGCATATTTAGCCTCTCCAACACATTGAACCATGATACAAATCATTAGGGAGAAAGTGGTAGCATAAAGCCCCGTTTACACGATCCAAGTATACTTGGACCAAATCAGCTTTGACGCTTCTTGGATCGTGTAAACAGGATATTAAAGTCAACTTGGACATTCGAGTTGAGTGGGATGGATCGTCAACAAACAATGGCGCCCACCTGACAAATTATGAGAACGAATTGTCAAAAATGACGAAGATGTAAGCTTGTGCTGGGTTTTGTTTGTTAGAAAAAATTTCATCGACCTGTATCATTTCCACTCTCTAGAGCTTTTCAGTATAATTGTACTTATTAAGTTTTAAATTAGTGGTGATATACAGGGTGATCCAAAAGTTCGGCAACGGCTTATCTCTGGTTATAATTGAGATATTAAGTTCCCGTTTGCGGGTATCTTAATCATTAGTAAAAAACTACTTTTTTGGTGGGTAATCATTTTTTCCGCCATATTAGATTCAACTTTAAAATTTTAAATGGGAACACCCATATAATGATACATTTTTGGAAAGCCCTTAAAAAAAAGAAAACATTTGCCGCAAATCCGAGCTTTCTACGTCTCCCGTTCCAAAATGGCGGACACTCAAAGATTAAAAATGTTTTTGTTTTTTTATTTTCAATAGTTTAGTTAGATATAAAAAAATCGGTCCGATACAACTCAAACAAACTTTCTCATATAATCTCGGCCCCAGATCCCAGGAAACATGGATATAAAATTAAATATTTATTGCATTAAGCTCGCTTCAATGATAAACCTACGTGATGCTTAGTTAATTAATATTATTTAAAATGTGTTCAACAGGTGGTTGTTTACTTTTTGTTTTCGATTTTCAACCAAATGAGATTTATTTCATCAATATCTCGGATCTATGACTTGATAACGAACTAGGTTTTCTGGGATCTGGGACAGAGATTATATGTTTTCTTTTATTTCTAACTAAACTATTGAGAATAAGAAAAAAAGCGTGAATTTTTTAACTTTGAGTGTCCGCCATTTTGAAACGAAAGTAGCAAGAAAGCTCGGGTTTGCGGTAAATGTTTTCTTTTTTCAAGAGCTTTCCAAAAATGTGTCACTTTATGGGTGTTCCAATTTCAAATTTCAAAGTTTAATCCAACATGGCGGCAACCATTATGGCGGAAAAAATTATTACTCACCAAAAAAGTATTTTTTTTACAAATGATTAAGATACCCGAGAGCGGGAACTTAATATCTCAATTATAACCGGAGATATTAAGCCGTTGCCGAACTTTTGGATCACCCTGTATATCACCACTAATTTAAAACTTAATAAGTACAATTATACTGAAAAGCTCTAGAGAGTGGAAATGATACAGGTCGATGAAATTTTTTCTGGATTAAAATTTTGCTGGTAGACGGCTTTAAAAAATAATTTTAACAAAAATATTGATATTTTCTCGAATTTGGGGTGCTCATATTAAAGACTAAATAAAAATTAAGGGAAAACTTAATTCAATTGCAATTTAATTGATACCGATCTTTTATATGAACGCCCCGAATTCGAGTTCTACTTCATACTACTTCTATACTCTTTTTACAATAAGTAATAACTTTTGACAGCGTGGGAAAATCTAAATAATGTGAAGGGGAGCCAATGAGAGCACTAGATTTTGAATACTAGAAGGTCAGGCCAACTAGGTAAATAAAAATGTCACTGGCTCCACCCCTCACAAAAGCCTAGTGGCTTTATTTTTTTTCCTCATATGGGTTGGCCAATCTGAGTGTCAAAAGTCAATACTAATTATAAAAAGATTATTCATACTCTTGTTTTGAATACATTCACACGATGTTAAGAGATTAAGAGATATTCATTGGTCAAAAGAAAAAAAGTATAATAGTTGGTTTAATATAGCATTAGTTTATTGATTAAATTTAATATATTGTTAAATATTAAACTATTTCACAAATCAGATAATACGGCATTAACAAATATTGGATAAAGATATTATTTTAGTATTTTGTAATGGTTCTCTAGAGGGATAAAACTAAACCGTTCCGACACATTCAACAGATGTAAATGAAGTTTCATTTAAGAGTGTTTTAGACAATTTTATAATTATTACTATGACTGCTACATTAATAAATTTAAAATTATTAGTGTTTTTAAGTAAATAATAAATAAATAGGTGAAATATTTACGTCTATATTTGGGAGATATAATAAATACAATAAAAATCCTGTATTACTTTATTTAATAGCGATTATATTTATAATATCTTTTGACTGTCTTTTTTGCTCGAATTAGATAATCCTATGTAAATTTGTATATGCTATTGTGTTTGTAAAATAGTGAAAATTCGTTAAATATAATAATTGAAAAATGTACAGGGTATAAGGTTTACGGTGTAAAGCATAATTCTTTAATTAAAGCCTATCCGCTTCTGACTTAAATAACTGGGATAAAAAAAACCAATATCTTAGATTTATTAAGGGGGGTTATAAACCTTTAAATTTATGGTACTAATACAAAAAGGCCTATCTAAAAAAGGTAAGATGACAAAGTCATTTTTGAGCACATCTATTTAAGTTATAAACTGCTTCCTTATGTGCGTAAATAAGCTTCAGTATAAGCTAATATTAGCTTCAGCTCTCGGCAAACGCAACTAGTTAATGTTGTTACTAACATTAGATCATCATGTTCAACCCTAAATATTCTTCAACATAGGAGGCGAAACGTCGGAACATACATCCACTGTGACGAGATTATGCAACAAAACAGACAGCTACTTGTTGATGAACTCGTAATTTGATATCTCTTAAACAAGCCTTAGTCAAATTCTTAGGACTATGGCATCCTTCATTACTTAAAAACATCGGAACACATGAAACAGATATTTACTCATGTTTAAAGTTTTTCTATTGACACCATGCTGTTCGTGATCAGCACTAAAAGAACTGCACCAAAATAATACTGAAGAACAGGCATACATATATATAGACCAGTGGTTCTTAACCTATGGTCCGTGGACCGCAAGTGGTCCGCGAGGTACCCCGAAGTGGTCCGCGAGACGTAACAAAAAAATTCCTAAGAAAAAATAATTATACATAGTATAATAACTATTAATTATTATAGTTACAATTATTTAAGTAGTAATGAAATTATTATTATTGCAAGGTAGCTTCTCGAACTAGGAAGTTCTATTAATAATTAAGTAATATCTATTAGTAATTTTATTAACAATAAGAGGAGGAAGAAATATAGAGGTTAAATTTATTATTTAGGTTTGTATAGTTCAACTGTTTGTAGTCAACAGCAATAATATATTTATGTTATCTAGTAAATTAATACAATTCAATAAACGTATATAAGATGAAACAGAGAATGCGGTGTCGGTTTCGAGTGAGAAGAATTGAGTATGAATCCCTTACAAGCAGTGGCGTAGGAATTCATTTTTGACGGGGGGTGGCTCGGCACTTCCACTAAGGAGGGGGGGGGGCTACACTCTATATCAGTGCTCGATTTATAGCCCCTTCTAATCTGACGGGGGGGGGGGGGCTCAAGCCCGATAGCCACCCCCGTTCCTACGCCACTGCTTACAAGCTCCAAGCTCACACCAAAGCTGAGAGGGTGTTATCTACTGGTGTCTCTCTTCATCTTGATTCTATATTTTTCTTATCTCCCTTCCTTACCTCTCGGGTGATCAACAAAATAGACAATAACATAATAATTTTTTGGCTCTACTTTCATTTCCTTTCAAGTATTGCTTGAGTTCGGATCGATCTTGTATCCTTATCGTGTACAACTATAAAGTGTTCATTTTTTTTTTCTTTTTTTACACATACATACATACTTTTAATAAATTAATATAAATTTAAGCATCGTGAAGTGATCTCGTTCGTGCAATCATCGAAAAATGCCGCAGAAACGTAAATATAACGATGACTATTTAAAATTTGGCTTCACGTGTATTGAAGTTAATGGTGAAGTGAAACCTCAGTGTGTTATATGTGCAACAGTTCTCTCCAACGATGCCCTGAAGCCAGCGAAATTGGAGCGTCATTTGAGGTCAGTGCACCCTACCCTCTGCGATAAACCATTGGACAACTTTCAAGGCAAAATTGTGAATTTGAAGAAAATGAAGCTTGGGCCAAGCGGGGTAGGATTTGCATCGAATACAAAAGCATTGGTTGCATCATTTGAAATAGCAAAACTCATTGCTGAGGAAAAGAAGCCGTTCACCATTGGTGAGCGCTTAATAAAGCCTAGCCTGTTGAAAGCGGTGGAAGTAATTCTTGGAGAAGAAGCAAAGAAAAAACTTCAACAAATCTCGCTGTCTAATGATACTGTCAAAATCAGAATAGAAAAAATGTCCCATGACGTTGAAGAGCAACTTCTTACGAAAATTTCCCAATCACCATACTTCGCTCTGCAATGTGACGAGACAACAGATGTTGCACAATGTTGCCAATTACTAACATATGTTTCGATTCTTAGATGTTAGTGAAAATACGTTTAGAGAGGAAATGCTTTTCATGGAATCACTGGAGACTACTGCAAGAGGAATAGACATCCTGGACAAAATTGGTACTTACTTCCAAAAACACTTCCGTTAGTAGATAAAATATTGTAAGTAACTATGCAGCAAAGGAAACATTCCTGACTCGTTTAAAGATTACCTGCTTCGGTTACAACTTAGCAGGTAATTAACATTTTCCTGCCTCGGCTTCGCCTCGTTAATCAACATGTTATTTTCCCGACTCGGCTTCGCCACGTCGGTACAATAGTAAATTTCCTGCCTCGGCTTCGCCTCTGCAGTAAATTTGTTTAGCCTATCCTCGCCTTCGGCTCAGAACTATAACTTAAAAACTTGTCAGAAAAATTCCATTTTGCTGCCTTGTAACATAAATAACTATCATTTGAAATATAAATACTTAGAGTTATAATATAAATTCTGACTTACTAAAAGAGAAACGTAATATAAGTTGTACGTCGTACAATGTAAAAAAGACTTACAATTCAATGTAATTTGTTTAAAACAGTTTTAATATCCCTCTGTAAGAGAGTTTGTCATATTAATGTTTTTTTAATAAAAATTATATCCTTTTAAAATTTAACTTCAAAAATTTGTTTGATTTTATTTCTTTAATATGAATGTTATCTGTAATATTGATCGACCTTTGCATCATGTTGGATACTGTCTTTAAAATAGTATGTTTTGGGTGGTTGAATTTATAATTAAGGATTTTTTTTCAAAAAAATATTAAGTGGTCCACGAAAACTTTTGTTCCTTGTTACTGGTCCACCACTTCAAAAAGGTTAAGAACCCCTGATATAGACTAACATATTGATTATAAAACAAATAAACACTCCCTCACCTAAAAACCAGAATACCTTACCTAAAGGCCTCTACTCTACACACTATACAGTCACTGGTACAATCGTTGGATTAGCCAAAACTAGTGATGTATCCGTACTATAAGGCAAGCTGTACAATTTGTCGACATATATTATGTAACTCAGAATGTCCACGAAACCTGAATGGAAGGAAAGATAAGATGGAGAGGGTATATTTGCGCATGTGCATGTGCATGTGCATGTGCATTGTGAAAACCGGAGTCGTGCCGGACGCTTAACATCTACACTGTACGTTTGGTTCAGTTTGGATGAAAACGTATAGAAAGTTAGACATGTTCACATTAATACGGCATACGGTCACCGTACTATAGCCAGAATAGTTTGTCAGTCGTCAGTATCCCTACTCACCGATCAACGGTCAGGTTTACCATGTAGTGACCGTGTAGGGGCCTTTAGTCCCATGCCGTGTCTGTGAACCAAAAAGAAAGAATGCAGAGCGAAGGAATTATGAGGTAGATCTTTTCGTTAAGTGTGGTTTCAAAGTGTTGCGTTAGGTCGTACCAATATAGTCAGTTTTGCTCAATACCTGAGATTAGAAGGCTTGGGCATTTTTAAGGAATGGAGGATGCCATAATCTGGCATCCAAAAAAGATTGAATATGGCATTTTTTAAGAGATGTCAAATTGCAAGTTCATCAATCAACACGTAGGTATTTGTTATAGTTGAATAATTTCGTTCACATTACTTGTCTAAGGCATGTCCAATCAGAATTGTAAGCAGCCTTGTATAAGTAAGTTTGGTTAAGCTCCTTTTATATTATTCTCACACTTGCCTATATTTAATAGTTCTATGTTCTTCTGTAGATGATAGTATTTAAGCACTGGTCAAGTGACAGCAAAATGGAAAACTAATTGAGAAATGAATAGTCAATTCAACAAGAAGGGATTGCTATGAACACAACATGTACCTTTTGACCCAGGACTTGTGACTTAGCATGGCAGGTTTAAATACCTGTACTAAGTGGCCAACACCAACTCTCCCCTTACTAAAAGTTTGTAATCTGTTCTACACGAAACAAGCCTTAAGACCCCCCTTTGATTTTGATAGCCTAGCTAACAAACTTAGGGCAGAGTTTCCTAGATCCATCAACAATAAATATCCACACTTCATAATAAAAAATGACTCTCAAACACCATCCATATGTGACATTAAAATAATTTCTATCATGAAGCAAAGGAGACACTTTGTAAATACTTTAATAAATTAAAATCAACTGTAATAATAATTGACTGACCGTTCTTTCACCGAGGTTGCGTACTCTGCAGGGTAGATAAGCTGTACCACCTAGTTGAACAGTATGGTTTACAATGGTGTTGTTATCAAACACTGGTTCAGTAAGTCTCTGGAACTCTTCGAAGCTTGAGTACCACAAATCCTTTAGTTCTGTCTTACTCTCTGAAACCAAAAAAAAAAAAAAAATATATATTAAAAATTTAACAATATTAAGTTTGTTCCAACCCCCTTACTTGTACCATACCATCCTTTGTATCGTCCCGCGGATTGTTGGGGGATCGTTTAGGACAGGTTTTATACGCATGCACTAACATTGTACTGAAATAAAATCATGTCTGGTTGGAATTGGTTTAGGACTATACTTCGCACCGTATTAAAAACACTCAAGAAAACATTCCTCTTGATATGTGTGACGATTGACATAACTGCGCATGCGATACAAACCAGTACTTGGTATTGTCAAAGGATCGGTAGCAAACGGTTCGCAAACATTCCCTGCGCGGGTTGGAACAGTTTTGTCTGTTCAATTGTACTTATTTAAAGTTATAAAACAGTGGTAATGTATAACCTTCTAGTAAACAAACCCCCAACTCAACTTCACGTATTTGTCATTTTTTGACAGCTCGTTCTCAACATTTGTCAGGTGGGCGCCATTTTTGTTTTAATCAAAGTCTACTTTGATCCAAAAAAAATTGGGGATCCAGTCAACTCAACTCGGATGTCCAAGTTGACTTTAATATCCTGTTTACAGTTTACACGATCCAAGAAGCGTCAAAGTAGAGTCATTGCTGACTTGGTCCAAGTATACTTGGATCGTGTAAACAGAGCTTAATCGGTTCGCAAATAATCCCTGCGCGGGTCAGAACAGTTTAAAGTACTGTGCGAAACACTACCAAAAATCAAATGGCTGGAATGGCTTTCATCCATTGCGCATGATCGTGACGATCCCGCATACGGAACACTGCTTGGATGGAACAAACCTATAACTATTATGTTCATGATGACTGATTAAATACATTTATAATCATCCCTATAATTCTGAATCGTTTAAGCTTTAAAGCAATTAGTTATTCAGTCATCGGACACAGTATCCATGATAAAAAAAATCTGCATTAACACATATTTATCATTTAAAAAAGCGATACATAATAATTGATAATCCATTTTAGGTGGTGATGGCAAATGACAAAATTTAGGTAAAAGATAAAATAACTAAGAGAATATTGAAAATACCAAAGTATAGTTGGGTTTGAGACGGGCTAACTTCAAACACCTCCGTAACTAGGTCACAGGGCCAATAGGAATCAACTTCATAAGATATTCCAAAAGCATAACTTAGATTCCATCAAATAAATTGAATATAAAGTGTATCTTTAACTTATCAAAATAAATTTAAATTAGATTTTATTTCAGTATTTGGGAATAAACGAATAGAGTGGACATAATATAATTTTTTAGTTTATTTAAAGCCTTATCGCCGTATATTCAATAATTCAATTTTAACATTATAGGAAATAGGAAAGTAGTGTATTTTTATTGCTTCCAAGCTTACCAAAAGGAAACAAAAGCATTGCGCTCATTCTGAAGAAAGATTTATTTTGTTTCTGAATTGAAAAATTCCAAGACAGAAATCCATTTCATACATCAAGGCACATTTGAGGTTAGTGCATTTGACTGACAGCAATTAAATACAGACTTGACATTGAATTGAAATTTGCACTGGCAGCAAAATGAGGTAAAAATATACTTCAACATTTGATGTGACGACGACTAAAAGTTAGAAAATAATATAATATTTAAAAAAATAATTATAATAAAAATGAAAACACGCTTTTATCAACCATGCACAAAAAAAAAAGAGAAAATAATTTGTAAACAGTCCCATTACTATGAAAGATGGCAGTATATACGTAAGTCACTAAAGATAAAAGCGCGGGTCGCTATTAACAGTTTTTCATTTAACGGTTTAATCTTTAGTGAAATATACGCATATACTGTCAGCATATAATGTTCTTATATGTGGCTGTTTAAAACAAGTTTCTTCTTTTGTATGTCACTAATGATAAAAGCGTGGGGTCGCTATTAACAGTTTTTCATTTAACGCTTAAGGCGGCTTTCACACTGCGAGCGAGACCGATTTCGCTTGAGAAGCAAATGCATGTATGTATTAGCATGAAGCTATTCACATTAAACGCCGAGCGAGTCCGGGCCAAGTGAGACCGAGCCGACTCGGGCGTTTTTGTTAGCTAAGCGTTTTCAGCCGCCAAAAAGCGTTTTCGGTCGCTGAAAACGTTTAGCTAACAAAAACACCCGACTCGCCTCGGTCTCACTCGGTCTTGCTCTGCCCGGTCTCGCTCAGCGTTTATAGTGAATAGACCCATACTAATACATGTATTTGTTTCTCAAGCGGAATCGGCCTCGCTCGGTCTCGCACGCAGTGTGAAAGCCGCCTCTAAATCTTTAGTGTCTGTTTAAAAACATTTTTGTTCTTTTAAGTGCGCATGGTTCACAAAAGCGTGTTTTTTGTTCTTTTTAAATATAATATTTCCTCTTATTTCTTCTATTAAACAAATCAGCTATTAGCTGTGGCTATTAATTAGAACTTCGAAGCTAGATAAAACAGAAAGTCAACAAATAAATAAAAAATGTATCATATTTTATCAAAAGCTCGATCAATCGCTTTAATATAATTATGTATAATTACACAATACCTACTTCATACACACTAAGGGGTACTTCGAGCAGAGTATAACTCATTCTGAACAAATAATAAACCACGGATCAACATTATAATCTTTTCATTAAAATTCTTTTTAACTCTTTATTTACCCTTGTATTGAATCAATATGAACATGTAAAACAGTGTAGGGGGTTCAAAAAACTGGGTAGGAAGCGGATAAAAAAAAAGGGAGCTAGAACTGAAAAGAACCTTTTGTTTGACTCATAAATACAACAGGCTCCAACTCTCTTATCAGGGCATTTCGTGCTAAAATACAATAGTCATTTTGAAAAAGAACACGTTAAAAAAAAGTCAGATGCGACAAAACTTTTGTAAAAAAAAAAAAAAAATCTAAAAGGTATTTCCCAAGAGGTGGGAAGATTTCGCTTTAAAAAAAACTGCCGGAAAACACGCGGGCTATAGAAATGCCAAGTCCCAAACCTCGAATTTTGTTTGGAAGCTAATTCAGACCCCTTTTAGCTAAAGGTTTATAATAAACAGTCATTTCCAGACCAAATTGCCACGAGAGTGAGCAAAAAGAAGAGTTTAAGAGAGAATATTGAGGTAGGATCTTCCATCTACCGGAAAAAAAAAATACAAAAAATCCCTTAGAGTGAATGTTCATGCTCCTAAAAATTTGAATTGACATGATTGTTACATGTGTTATCAAGTGGGTTCGAAAGAAAAAAACCATGGGAGGCAAATAATAAAAATAAAAATCACCGACAAAAACGTGTCATTCAAAGTCGTAAAAATTTATAACCTACAATGAAACATTTCGTTTTCGCGGTTACTTTTATGTTTTCTCTAAATTGGAACATGTTATTTATTTAATGATTGACGTTTGTAGTCTTGTCATGTTTGCTGAAATAACAAAAATAAACCCTTCGGGTTTTTTTTTTTTTTTTTTTTTTTTTTTTTTTTTTTTTTTTTTTTTTTTATATTGATATTGTTTAATAGTCAGACTTGTTTCCAGGCTCAAAATATAATTTTATTTTATTTGGTTTATTTGTAAAAACCAATTTGTATAATTGTAGCATTTACAAGTTAAATAAAAGGGTTAGTAATTGTAAAGTACTTAATTTTGAACGGTCAAGCCATTACCCTTGTAAAACCCCAACATTACATCTACTTAGATAGAGGTTAGAAATTATTGTAGGTTAAATGGACGGATGTACTTTGTTAATATAACTGTTTGTTCGTTGAGGTTGTAACTATTTTTACTAATGTTATGATTATTTTTGACTTTAAGGTAAAAATTAGCTGTGCTTTTAAGGTTATAAATCATTCTAATTTGAAGTTATTTAAACGGGGGACTTTTTAGGTTATAACGATTTTTCCCTCAAACAGACGATTCATACCTAATAATGCTTTCATTAATATTCAAAATAACTCCATTCATTTTTGAATGGATATTTTGAAAGTCAATGCTTTGTCAAAAGGATGGATGAGGGTTATATTCGTGTATTTTGGGTTAATTGCTGACCAGTTAATGAAAAGAATAAAACAGATAAGATAACAAAAGCTTTGATGAGCTGATGGGAAAAGATCTACCATAAACTCTGTTTATTATAACATTTGTATAGCAATGACAAAATAACAATCTGAACTTGATATATTCCTGGTTGGCGTCTACAATCCCATAAGACCAGAAAAGCTAGGGGAAAAAGTCTCAGCTGCCCTGCCCTAAAAATCCACATACCCCATAAATTTGTCTTTAGAAACATATAAAATGATATCTTTCTCTGTCACTTTGTTATCTTTCTAGAACGCTTTTTTCCCCCTATATTGAAATATATTCTTAATATTTAACTGTCAAGATATAATCAAATCTTGACTTTTATCGATTTAAAAACTCTCCATCTAAAACTAGTCGATAAATTAGACTAGCAAATCGTGGAACTTTGTTTATATGTTCAATGCATGTATCGGGGTTAAACTTTGGGGCCCCGAAATGTAATCTTGTAAATAAAAAATACATGATAAGTACAAACTACATTTGTGTAAGTATTTTGAATATTTACTAAAATACCTTGTGGTTCTAGAGCGATACAGTATTTATTTTTTTCGCCATTTACGAAACTATAATCTCTTTACGCTTATAACCTTCTATTTGAGATAATAGTATATTATGTTACAAGGCTGTGAAGTGAGTTTTTTCTTTACCGCGGCAATTACATTTACTGTCGAGCGAAGCGAGACAGTAAATATTGCCAAGGTAAAGAAAAAACACTTCAAAGTCGCGTAGCATATGCTATTTTTTCCGAGGTAGCAGACAATGAAAAAACATTAAATATTAATCACTAATCAATATATAATAATAACAAATATTAGTACATACTTAAGACTTAAAAAAAGAAACCTTAAAATGAGGTTACACTATAAGAAAAGATAAACAAAACGCATTGACATCTAGCGGATTTTGATCGTACTAGAAGCATTTCTACAAAGACTGCAGCACTACTAACGGAAGTTTTGACAACTACCCGCCGTAAAGAAAAAATCTTTTAGTGCCTAGGACGTAAAAGATTTTTTCTTTACAGCTAGGAGTAATGAAAAGATTTTTTAAGTCCACGTAATGAAAAAATGGATTTTAGCTATGTTTTTTAGGCTCTAAAGTTACTATTTCACAGCCTACCACGGAAAAAATATTTTATGTTCCTCGGGAGTAAAGTGCCATAATTCCCCTAGCGATAATTATCTCCCTCGGCTGCGGCTTGGGAGCTAATTAGGGTTATACCCTCTGCTTCGCCTCGGGATTTAGGGACCATGGTTCCTTCGGCTTCGCCTCCATAACCAACTTATTCGCTCAGGGAATAATGGTTTACTTTACTCCCTAGGTGCATAAATAACTATAGTTATCACTGATTTAATTACAACATCAATTTCATTACAACTGTGAACTAAACTAATTGAAACTTTTGTCGTTTCTTTCGTTTTAAGTTTATTTTAGAGATTAGTATTATTCTTAGCATCAAAAGAATGCCGCATTTTTATTCTCTCGTCAGTTATTTGTATATATCCGGCATTGTGTGAATTAAAAGCGAACTCTGCAGGCATAGCCTGGAAGCATATTTTTACAGCGAAGGGTCGTAATGAGGGTACTAACCAACAAGTTCTGCCCTTCCGACTTTCTCCCTACACTTTAAATACCTTTTTTTCACCCTTTCACTCTTAAGATTTAAATTAATTACACCGTTATAAAATAACGCCCTGTGTAACGCCCTTCCCCTTTTATAAAAAAATAACGACCCCTCCCCCCCCCCCCCCCCCCCCCTCTAACACTAACCATAACCTCTTTAAGGGCTGCTGCTCCGCTTTTGACTTTTAATATCCTTGTTTTAAGAGCTTTTACACTGTTTCAGAAGTTTATTTTTTTTTAAAACTTAAAATTAATTTTAATTGGTCGTTTACCTCTTACACTGTGGCAAGTTTTACTATGACACTTTCTTTGGTGTAATAGTAGAAAAAAAAAACATAAAATAAAAACTTTTGATTGCAAACTTTCTTTGAAATATCAAAGAACTTGATCACCCTTAATTATTTTAAAGAAAATGTATTAAATATTTTACAACTTATTAATATCTGAGCTTTAATTAAAAAAATATCAGTGTGCGGCAAAATTACGCTCGACTGAAGTTAAATTTCAACTAATCGAAGTAAATTTATTAATTAAATAATTAAAGGCAGTCAGAAAATTAAAACTTTTTAAGTTAAAACTTTATGTTATTAAAAATATCGGTCTGAGGCAACTTAGACTAACTCTCTCGTACACGAATACATAATTAATAAGAGCACTATTTTCCACTTATTATAGTGGTTTCAAGTTTTCTTAGTTACATTTAATTAATTTTGAACATTTTACCAAAATTTACCATAAAAATAACGTCTTCTCGGCGGGGAATCGAACCTGGCCACTCGCCATCCACGATTAAAGCTATTTTATCATGACTAGAACTAGATTTCTCCCGGGAAAATGAATTATATGTTAGATATAGGATCGTCTATGGAGGTAATCTTAAATAAATATCACAATTGTCTCGCCACGTTAATTAAAACTGGTTTATTAAATAAAGCAGCTTTCAAAATAAAATCAGTCTGTTGTTCACGTTTGCATAAAATATAAAAACATGTATTTAATTCATTATCTTAAGTTATATTGTTTTATCGAACTGTACACTCTACTCTCCAACAGGTTATGGGCCCAGCACGCTTCCACTACGAAAAGATTGCGCCGTTACACACTATTTAAATTTGGTCATACGGATGGCCAACTGTATCAATCTCACACGTTTCTTTTGAAATCTCTCAGGAGGTCATCAAATATAATACAAATATAAGCTCATTTAGGATACATCGCTTCCACAACTAGATTTAAAATCACAGGCCTAAAAATTCCCTTCTCCCCTCCAACAGTGTTCAAGTGTAATGAAAAAGTCTAAATTGAAAACCTGTCTATATTTGATATTAGAAAATATGTTTTTTACTTTTCAATCACCTACATATATTTTACATTTGGTATTTTATGTAGGAAAAAGTAATACGAAATTCATAAAAAGGGTAACAATAATGATTGTAACATTAAAAATTTATTCTGAATAATAAAAATAAAATAACATTAAATTACCATAACCATAGCAATATTATTTTATATAATGCGTGTTTTACAACGGGGTTTTACATGCAACATTATAAATATATATATATATATATATATATATATATATATATATATATATATATATATATATATATATTAAATATTAATGGCTTTTAGTTTCACTCGTATGACATTTAAGTTTTTTCTTTTAAATTTACGTTCTTGTTATAATAATAAAAAAAAAAAAATGTTATCATTCATTTTAACTATATGAATTGAATTAATAAAATGTAGATCAAGAAAAAAACATATTTTAGTAATAGCTAACTTTTTATATTCCTAAAGTACGAAGCACGATATTACTACACCACGTGTAATTGCATTTTACCCTGAGAATATTAATTGTTAAAAACAAACTCAACTATGAATATTAAATTTGTTTCAACTTAGTTTATAAGAGCTTTTGCTTTATTTATTTATTTAGTACATTATAATTATGTTAAGAATAAAATATATATTATTATTATAATTTAACAATTACGTGGTAATAGATAAGGTATGTTTTTTTTTTTTTTTTTTTTTTTTTTTGTTTAAATTTGAATTTATTATCATAATATTTAGATATATATTTTGGCTGTATACAGAGGCAATCAGACCAAAAATCCAATATGGGGCTCTGATCTGGTGGCCAAGGATAAGAACAGCCAGCTCAGCCAAGAGGCTCGACAAAGTTCAGAGGCTAGCTTGTAGAAGCATAACAGGTGTAATGAGGACGACACCTACAGCTGCCTTAGAGGCTCTTGTAGGCATCCCTCCACTTAGGATATGGATTGAAGGAGTGGCCATTGCATCATATGTCAGGCTCAGAGACAACGGGCAATGGCTAGGGAAAGGAATCCTAACTGGACACTTGGAAATCGAAAGGGTGGCTGAGACAAAGATCCCCTATACTGCGATCAGAGTGTTAGGAAAGGAACATAAGTTAAAACTTAAGAGGAAGTATAAGGTAGAAATACCATCAAGAGCCAGATGGGAAAAAGGAGAGATAGAATTCGATAAGGAAACTCTGGTGGCATACACAGATGGCTCAAAGAATGAAGCCGGAATGTCAGGAGCGGGACTGTTCTTGGAAAAGTCTGGCACCCAAAAGAGTTTCCCGTTAGGCACACTCACCACCGTCTTCCAGGCGGAGATCTACGCCATCCTAGAGGTGGCAAGACAGCCCGAGGTGGTGGAAGCAACAGCTAAGTCTATAGCTATATGCTCGGATAGCCAAGCGGCACTACACGCTCTCGATGCTCCTAGTGCAACCTCTGCACTGGTGAGGGAGTGTCGGGAGACACTAGAGCTGCTGGCAGAGAGTAAGGAGGTAACACTGCTCTGGGTCCCAGGACACCAAGGGATCCCAGGGAACGAGAAAGCAGATGAGGTAGCAAAAACAGGAGCCTCTATTCCTTTCTGTGGACCGGAACCCGCAGTTGACTGGTCGAAAGGTCAGGTCAAATCAGCCATTAAGAAGTGGGTGTGGGATGAAGCAGATAAGGAATGGTTGAGCACAGAGGGATGCAGGCAGTCCAAGATGTTACTGCCGAAGATAAATAAAAGGAAAACCAGATGGCTGCTAGGACTGAGCAGGACCAACCTGAGAAATCTGGTTGGAGTGCTAACTGGACACTGCAGGCTCAGAAGGCATCTGGCATTACTAAAAGTAGAAGAGGATCCCACATGTCCAGTGTGTGGTGAGGAGGAGGAAACAGCTTACCATTTTCTGGGAGTGTGTGAAGGATATGGGAGATTACGCTTTCATATCTTAGGGAATGGAGAAATTAGGGAGAGGGAACTTGAAACTCTGAAGTGGCAAGATATCCTCTCCTTTATAATCCAAACTAAAAGGTTTGAGGATGAGGTGGAGGTGGTTTGAGGGGTGTGGGTACGTCTGGGGTTGGCAAAAAGGATCCAAAGATGGTCTGTTTGCCAGGCTAGGCCTCCCCGCCCTTACTACTACTACTAGATATATATTTTATTTTCCTACATAAAATAAATTACCTTTAATTTAAATAGTTCCTTTAATTTGAACTAGTAAGTTCTTTGTAAAGAATTAAATAAAGTGCAGTGCATGTTCAATGTTCATTTCACTTTATATAACTAAAAATTCAATACTTACCAGATTCGAAAGTTGTTTTCCGCTTGGCGAGGAAAAGTTGCTAAAGATGGTTTTAAGGGTATAAATGGTGACTATGTAGATGACTTGGCTATGTTGAGATGAGCATAGGGTTTTCATAATTATTCCCTTGTCGAGTACTTAAACATTGGATACGTTGTAATAAAGTTACCCAAGTCAAGTTTGTCAGTATGTTTTTAAGACATCGTACTCATCCTTACACCGTTGAGTTTTATAAGATTTAATTTTGTCTTCAGGTTGTAAACGCTTTCAGCACACGAAGAGTTTAAAACAGACCTTGCTGAAGAATCTACTAAACGCTCGTACTTCGCACCTACACTGTAGCAAGTGTTGCCTGTTCTAACTCGAAAACTTTCTCTCGGGTAAAAGCATTTTGACGCCTTACGTCTTAACGTCGTGTCGCTACTACTCGAGAAGGTTTTATACCTCTTAATAATCGAATCTAGTTAGAGCGCCTGGAAGAGAAATTTTCAGGGGTTCGTTTATTACCCCTGTAGTAACAATGCCACCCTAGACTTTCCTCTCGTGAAAACACTTTGAGCAAAAGCAAGGGAAATCTGTCTTGCAGAAATTACCCTGAGATGCTTTTATTCTAAAAGGTGTCGACTGATATTATAAGGTTTCCATTAAACCGGGTGCCTTTACAGGGGGAAGTGTTTAGATTTTACTTGCTATAAGTTCATTATACTTAGTAACTTGAACCTTTCCTTCTCTTTTAACCAGCGGGTAAATTTCCTTAATCAATCTGATTAACAATTATTTCAACAGACTCTTCTAACTTCACAAATTATTCACTCTGTTTCAAGTTTAACAATACGTAATAAGATTTCAACCCTTTAACGCATGTCGATTGAAGACAACAAATAAGATGAATAGAAGTGGTTAACACGATTTACCTATTTCACTAAATGGATTGGTTTCGCAATATAGGAGGAAAATGGGGCACATTACGCCGCAAATATTTTAAATAGGATAAATAAGTTGTATAGCATTTTTGCTGTGATTTTTGAGCTTAGAACTTAAACATTAAATTTACTAATTTTATTAATAAAACATAGTTAATCCGGACTCCTTGAAGTAATGCACCGAAATGTTTATTTCCAATTTATTTCATGGTGCCCCTATACTTGGTGAACCAAGGGAAATCCCCACAGGGCACCTTAAGTCATAATAATAAACAACAATTTTAGTTACAATGATATATTTTAAATAAATAATAAGAAGTAAAAAAAGAGAATAATTTCGATAATATGTGAGGCTACAATACTCAAATGATATCATATTATTATGTAAATGATATAAAAAAGTAAGTACGAACAATATCGGATTAAAGTAAGGAAAAACACCTTAAAAATAGCTTAAATAGTTTTTTTTGCCTTAAGATAGAGTCAGAATTTGTAATATCACCAGTGCCAATTTCAAAAATGGCAACATTTTTGTCTCCAGCTCTACGACTGAAAACTCACGAATTCATCGGCCAAAGACAATTGATGTTTAACCCCTTCTGACATTGACTATCTATTTGAGACGGATGTATATTTTGAACAATTCTACATCAAACAATAAACGAAAAATTGATTAGTGAACTTCAATAGAGAATCGAGGTTGTCCCAACCAGCCCCATGTCAAATTCCATAACCAGCCCCAACCTAACGACTAATATATAATAACAAAACTAAATAATACTAATAAAATAGAAGACAAACCGATTTCTAACATAGTACTTACGATTGTATGCAACAATGAACAATAATGAAAGAAGAAAGACATAAATTTTCGGGGGCACACAAATTTACTTTATACCTACAAAAACAAACAAATACTCTACATACCTATAATACTCACCAAAAAAACAACATTAAATTTAAGGATTTATAACATATGCATTTCACAAAAGTCATAGGATGTGTTGTAATTATTGCCAACATAACCTGACTAAATGACACTAAAATATGAATGTCCCGTGGTGCACCGGGTCCTAACATATCTCATCTTCTATATTACAGGGAGTATATTTAAAATAGACTGTCAATTTGTGTGGCACAACCTCGCGTTCTTTCACGCGAGGTGAAAGAACGCGTACTTTTTATGTTTGTGTGCATGTGGTAAAGAATGAAATAAGCATAAGAAGAAAGTTGAAATTTATAAGGGACCATTAATGGAAAAGGCTAATTATGACCTACCATTCAAATTTCACAAGTAGTTTTTAAGATAAGGTGGTTCGCATTTTAATTACTAACTGATAGAAGACAGACACGAGACCAAAACTGTTCCCTGACGTTTGAAATTGATTTATGTCTTGGAATTTTTCATCACAATGCTCCCCTTGCATTTGATAAGTTAGGAAGTAAAATAATTATTAAAGGAGATTTCAACACTTCTTTTTATTATATTGATTAACTCTTTTTAAGTACAAGGTTATTGACGCAATTTTTCTCTTATTTTTCAGTTATTGAGTTGTTTCAAATTCATATTCTTACTAGTATTAGAGCTGCCACTTTTTGCTAGTTAATTTGTTAGAATTACCAAGTTAAAGTTTTTCTTTCAAGATAATTTGAACTTGACATGCAGATAAAGTTTTAATGCATTTTTTCTTATAAAAACTTTGTACATTTTTAATTTTCATGTAAATTACACAATCGAATGTTAAAATGGTTTCCCGTTTACTCCAGTCTTAATAACCTATTTCTAAGCAAATAAAGTTTTTAAATTTTCTTTAAGGGTTCTTTTTGAAGAATCCGACAGGAGTTGTTTTTCTTGATCCCCAGTGTATTACGTGTAAATGTACGTTAGTGGGAAATGTACATATAGGGCATGTACATTAGTAAAGGGGGGGGGGGGGGATCTTGATAGTAGGAAAAAATATCTTCATATAAGGTTTGATTCTACAGGGTGGTCCAAAGGTCCCAGAGGGGGGGGGGGGCTCTTAACTTTTGAACAGTTTGAGTTAAATTAATGAAACTTAAAGGATCTTTACTATGTAACGGGAAGTTTGTTTTAATGCTATCGTGTAGTAGCGGCAACTACCCGCTTTGCCCCCAGGCCACCCAACTTCAAAATTTCCAATTGGAGTGAATATTTTTGAGAGCATATTTGGATTCTACTGTGAAAAATAATAAAATTATGCTTGAAACTTTTTTTCTATCTCCAATATTTTGCCCCCTATAGGGAGGGGGCCAAGATAGCAAAATAACCCTTCCGAAAATAGTAAAAGGGACTTGGGGGATCGATACCATGTAAAGGGAAGGAAGTGTACATTCATCCACTCGCGTACACTGGGCAACCACCCATTTTTCCCCCACGCGCTGAAATCTACAATTTTTATACTTTTTCCCCATATAGAGGAGTAGATATTGGAGATAGAAAAAAAATTAAGTTTTAAGTAAAATATTCTTATTTTTCCGTAGAATCCAAACCTGCTATAAACAAATACACTCCAATTTGAAATTTTGAAGTTGAGTAACCTACAGCACGATTACATGAAAACATACTTCTCTTTACATGGTAAATATACCCCAAGTTTCATTAATTTATTCCAAACAGTTTAGATTTTATTACGATATAAGAGTTATTATTTTACTATTTTCAGAAGGGTTATTTTGCTTGCTTTGTACCCCCCCCCCCCCATAGGGGGCATAATATTATTTTTAGAAAAAAAAATTCAAATAAAATTGTATTATTTCTAAAAATATACACGCCAATTTGAAATTCTGAAGTTCGGTGGCCAGGGTCAAAGTGGGTGGTTGCCCCTACTGCACGATAGCATGAAAACAAACTTCCCTTTATATGGTACGGATCCCCCAAGTTTCATTAATTTATCTTTAACTGTTCAAAAGTTAAAGGGGGGGGGGAGAGACTTTTGGACCACCCTGCATATTGGTATGCCATTCCTTTTTAGAACCTAATAGTAATATTCTATTTTTTAAACTTATTTTATTATACTTAATTAAAGGAAATAGTATTAAATAAATAAATAAGCCATTTATTGATTTAACATTTATAATAAACTTTAACTATTTAATTGCTTAACAATAGATCAAATCGGCAAAACGCTGTGGCAGCAAAGAAATAGTATTGCCATCAATATTAGCTTTAACGCTGCGCAGATCAGAACAAGCTTAGCGTGAGTAGCAGAATGTTAATTATGATTTGCCATTAATCTAAAAACCATTAATGTCATAAATAGGCCATGAATGAGAAATAGGTTTCTTCTAAAAGCAATGTATAACATTTTCCGATAGTATTTTTTAAAGTAGTTTATGTAATAGGTTTTACAGTGTTAACACATCAGCGTTAACTTAAAAACAAAACGACCTCTTTAAATGATATTAATGTACGTCTTTTTTCAAAATAGCATTGATTTTATATGCGGCTAAAGTTTTTTCATTGTCTTTAAGGATTCTTTTTTTTATAAGAACCGTTTAAAAAGTTTTTACTGTTTTATCCCCAGTGTATTTCACGCTGGTAGGCAGTGTAATAGTCTTCGGAAAGTGTTAAAAAGGAGAAAAAAGATTGTTGGTAAGATAAAACACCATCATCATAACCATGGTGTCGAGGAGGGAACTGTCCCAAGAGAGAGGCACGCTAAATCAACACAACCCCAGCAAAGATAACCATAAACAACCGGAACAATTCTTTTCCCATAGCCCTTCTCTTTTCTTCTCAATGGATAGTTAGCCTACGTTGCCCTTTTAAAAGACAAACGACCCTTTTATTGTCCTGGAAAAAAAGGGGACAGTTGAGATTGACTTCCGACCTGGAAATAGTCTTGATTGTCAGACATGAGCAATCTAAAACTATTTTACTCACGGCATATCACAAGCATTACAAATATGAATTCATAAAACAATGTTTGGCCAAGTGAAAGGCTAATAAAATATTTCGACATTGAGGTTAACATTTAAAGCAGCCCGATCAAGCCGCTTGATCAAAACATCGCATCAATCAATGGTGTCAAGCATGATTGATAGTCTAGGAACCCGTTTGATGCTTGAGTCAAGCCTTGACGGAGATTGATGAAAAGTTTAAATGAGTCAAGCGGCTTGACGGAGCGCTTGATAGTCTAGAGCAATTTTGATCAAGCATTCCGTCAATCACCTGCTCGACACCCCAAATCCTGATTCGAAACCATGGTATCTACACAATACTGATTTATTACAGTCCAGGAGGAGCAGTTCACTAGTCGAAAACTCCGCTACAAATGAGTGTTGATGAAAAGATTGATGGGATGCTAGATGCGCCCCAAGGCGGCTTGAAGGTCGTGTCAATCAGCTTGAAGCGATGTTTTGATCAAACGCCTTGATCGTGTAAGGGCTGCTTTAGCTTAAATCCATTAAGTATCGGTACTTTTTACTTAAGCATCTCCCTAAATTCCTTTGTCTTAGTAGTTATTTTGACAAAGGAACTATGCAGAGTAGAATATATTCCTTAGCCTAAATTACTATTGAGACAAAGGGATATTTAGACCATCCTCATGGGACAAAGGAATGACACACTTGTATACATATCCCTGTTAATATCCTTGTAAATATCCCTGTTTAATTAACCATTAAAACAAAGGAATACACATATAAGCTAAGAAAACTGCAGAACTTATTGTTCTACAGTTTTCTGTAAAAGATTTAGTCTTACACGTGATAAGATTCAATTTTTAAAATAAAGCGCAATAAAACAGCCCCCGAAATCTCAATGTCTTGGAGAGACACACACAACCTTTGAGACATTGGTTAGGCAGACTATTATTTAGAACCAAGAAGGGTAAAGTAAATAAGTATCAAAATATCTTCATTATTAGATTTTTTAACTCTGTTTCTCTGTGTTTCATCCAACAGACATTTTAACTTGTAATTACTTGACGAATATCGCAATTTGAATTAAACTTAATTCACATCGTCTAAAGTGTAATTGAAACAGGCGTGTAAAATTTCAACCTGATACAAGCAGAAGTTTTTGTGTAGTGATACATTTTATAATATTTTAAATGGAGATGGCCGGGGTTAGAGGGTTAAGGAATATACCTGTTTTCTCACTATCATTACTACTTCACTACTTCACACTATCATCCACACTTCTTCACTACTATCATCCTCTTTAACTGTCAACTCATCATGATTAACTATTTTCTCAGAATTCAATACATACTTATTGCAAGACGCTCACTTAAAAAAAAAAAAAATAATAATAAATAAATAAATTTAAAAAAAAATAAAAAAATGCACTCGATTTTATATTTAACCGAGAGTATCGCGATCATGGTTTTTTTAAGGCGAATCCTGCTGGCGCTAACTCTTTCAAGCAGTCCCATTTGATAAAAAATAATGGGTGAACTGTGAGCGGGAGTTAGGAGGGAATTTGAACCCAGAGCTGAGTGGTCAGTGGAGCTGAGTGGTAAGGGCTATCCATAAACCAGATGTTTACTAAGTTATTATTAATACTACCATTTAGAACTTAAATGGTTCGTTACAATTTACAATAATATTACATAAATAACGTAATAAGTATTTTACTACAGATTTAAAATTAAAATAAAGAGGACAAAAAACCCTAAATTAAGTTTTAAATTTAAAGAAACTAAAAAGAGCTTTATATACTAAAAGTTAACCAAGAATCCTTAACGAATTTACAGAAGATTTTTATTTTGCACTGAGATGAGAGGATTACGTTTGTTCAAAATCCGATGAAATACTTAGGGTTGGTCCCCTGGAAAATATTTAGGAGGTTGGGGGTTTTCAGGAAAAAGCCCTTTTAGAAAATGCCCTTAACTTTTCCCTTCAGCTTCTTACCCCTTATGAAAATTAAATTATTTTCTCTTTAAAAATAGTTGAAAAGAAACCGAACATTTCGTTAACTCGGGTTTGTGGGTGTTCCTTGTGAGAAAATCCACGACTAAATAAAAAATTGTAAAACAGCGATGATTCAAAAATGTTCGCCTGTCATTCATTTTAAAAAATATATTTATAAATACATTTATTTTTAAATTCATTACTTTATTCGCCAAAAAAATATTTTAAAAAAACCTTTCTTTGGCTCATTCGTATATCGTACTTTTTTACGTTTTTAATAAAATAAAAATGTCATTCAAATTAAAAAAAAAAAAAAATTTAATTTATTAGTACAACATTCAACAAAAATGAAAAGGAACGTTAATATAAATAACATTAAATATTTGTTAACCATAATTGGTTCGGAAAATACCAAATTGATTTGTTATTTTATAGGAGAGAGTATATTATTAGGTTTTATTTATAAAATATGTTTTATGTTATTTCATTTTTTATTTTTTTATTATTGGTTTAGATTAGACAGTGCAATTACTTGCATTAGTATGAATGCAAGTAATTCATGTAATTTGAATAGTACGTCGGTAATAAGTAAATATCAGGGATAAGTGGGATGAATGGATTTTTGTTCCTTACAAAACTTATTTTTCTGGGGGAATAAATTGAAGAATAATTGGTTGTATAGAGTCCAGATTTTGTGGCATCACTTCATAATTATGACTAAAAAGGTTAATAGAACAATATTGTTACCACAATTATCCATAAAATTGTGGTGATAATATTGTTGTGCTACTGTCTATTAACCTCTGTAGACATAACAATAAATTGCAGAATGTCTGCAAAAATGTTGAAGACAGCAAAAATTTTGCAAAATGAATCTGACACATAAATTTTAACATTGTTTTACAGATTGTGTTCAGAATAAATACAAGATTCATACAAATGGGTAAAACGTCTCTTCAATTTAAGTAATAAACAAATTCAAACACAGAGAAAAATCAGACCCGAACGTCAATATGACACAACGGGAAAACAATAGGTTTGTTCCAACCTCACTTCAAACTGGTTTGGAACTGTCCGACGCATGCGCATCGGACCACATTTGAACGTTTTTTGCTAATGCACATGCGTCGTACAGTTTGAAACTAGTTTGAGGTGTGGTTGGAACAAACCTAAAAATAAATAAATAATATCTGACGGTGGCGCTGCGGAGATTTCCTCAACAGATTGTTTAAAATTAATTCTTAAAGAATCCATAGTAAAGTCGTTTTAAATGGATATGAAAACCAAAATACAATATAACTTCTTCTAGCAAGATAATTCCTAACGGGTTACAACTATTAATAGCTTCTCATGAACCTACACTATCTTAAATCGTGAAAAATAATCACAAATTAAACCCTTTATAATATTTTGAAAACCATTAAACACTGTTTTTTTTTTTTTATCAAACAACTATCTTTAATAAACAGCTTGGTTTTCCGGTAAAATCCGCGTCACTTAGGTGATGAAGTCCGACGTTTCGCTTCCTCTACTGGAAGCATCTTCAGGGGTGTGGTGCATCGTGATGTTTACTTGAAGCAACAACAAGACATACTGACGACTGGAGTGAAGGACGGCGTATTTACCACGATGCCCCACACCCCTGAAGATGCTTCCAGTAGTGGAAGCGAAACATCGGACTTCAACCCCATCGTGACCAACCGAAACCAAGCTGAAAACCCGCGGAAGCCTACGCACCAAGTTAACTATCTCTAAAGTTGATTTGTTCAATTATATATGTATTGATGCAATTTAAACAAAAAAGGGAGAGCAGAAGAAATCATATTTCATCAGAATGAATATTTAAATTAGTTCAATCGCTAATGAGAAGGAAAAGTTCTTCTAAAACTAACTAATACTTGTTTTTTTCACCATAAAAAAACTAACTAAGAATACAAGCTAATAAGAAATGGATTGATTAGAATTATCTCATACTTCAATTATCAAGAGTGTTTAAGACAAACAATCAATAATTTAAAAGTGTTTTAACCTATTGTTAAGTTGGGTTAAAATTGACTAAGACTGAAGAAAGCGTAAAGTTAGCCTGTTAAATTGATTGTTAATCAGATTGTTTAAAGAAATTTCCTCTTTGGTTACAAGAGAATGATAAACATTTCATTCTCAAAAATTCCAGCAAAAAAGCTGTTCGTTTTTTATTCTCTTTCAAATATTTCCATCGTTATGAGCCCTTTTTACTCCAACATTGCGAAACCAATCCATTTAGTGAAATAGGTAGATCTTGTTAACCACTTCTATTAATCGTATTTGTTGTCTTCAATCGACATATTATGTTAAAGAGTGGAAATCTTGTTACGTATTGTTAAACTTGAAACAGAGTGAATAATTTGTGAAGTTAGAAGAGTCTGTTGAAATAATTGTTAATCAGATTGATTAAGGAAATTTAGCCGTTGGTTAAAAGAGAAGGAAAGGTTCAAGTTACTAAGTATAATGAACTTATAGCAAGTAAAATCTAAACACTTTCCCCTGTACAGGCACCCGGTTTAATGGAAACCTTATAATATCAGTCGACACCTTTTAGAATAAAAGCATCTCAGGGTAATTTCTACAAGACAGATTTCCCTTGCTTTTGCTCAAAGTGTTTTCACGAGAGGAAAGTCTAGGGTGGCATTGTTACTACAGGGGTAATAAACGAACCCCCTGAAAATTTCTCTTCCAGGCGCTCTAACTAGATTCGATTATTAAGAGGTATAAAACCTTCTCGAGTAGTAGCGACACGACGTTAAGACGTAAGGCGTCAAAATGCTTTTACCCGAGAGAAAGTTTTCGAGTAAGAACAGGCAACACTTGCTACAGTGTAGGTGCGAAGTACGAGCGTTTAGTAGATTCTTCAGCAAGGTCTGTTTTAAACTCTTCGTGTGCTGAAAGCGTTTACAACCTGAAGACAAAATTAAATCTTATAAAACTCAACGGTGTAAGGATGAGTACGATGTCTTAAAAACATACTGACAAACTTGACTTGGGTAACTTTATTACAACGTATCCAATGTTTAAGTACTCGACAAGGGAATAATTATGAAAACCCTGTGCTCATCTCAACATATCCAAGTCATCTACATAGTCACCATTTATACCCTTAAACACATCTTTAGCAAATGTTCCTCGTCAAGTCGAAAACAACTTGCGAACTATATTAAGTTATTCGATTCACCGTGTCGTTACCTGATAAATATTGTTTTCTTGTTGTTGTATATAATATAAAGAGAAAAGGACATACTCCACATTAAATTTAATACAATATTTATAAGAAAACCTTAAATTAAAATAAGAGGAACATTTTCAGGGAAATTACCCTTTAAGGAACGAGTCAAGGCAAAAACTTATAAATATTAGTTAAAATCCAAGAGCGCTAGTTTCCGCTAATTTAAATTCGCCAAGCAAAGTGAATTACATGCGGTTAAGCGGAGACCTCCGCCCCAGTGCTTAACAGTTTTCGAAAATCCCTGCTCTTAGCAAAAATGTTTTATCTCGAAATATATTTTATTAATTTAAAAGGGGTTGGGATAATTAAAAACAATTTTATGTAGAAGAGCATAATTACGATAATAACAACAAACGGATAAAAGTAAAAAATGTATGCATGTAAAGCGGTAACTCATAAATATTTAATTGCGTTATTTATATATATATATATATATATATATATATATATATATATATATATATATATATATATATATATATATATATATATATATATATAATTATATATATTAAAACATGAAAAAGTTAATTATGTGTGCACGTAATACACTCATTTTTATCTTGATTAATTTTTTAATAGTTAAATGCTTTAACAGTAATTTAATATTAATAAAATAAAACTAACTAGAGAAAATAAAACTACAAATAGAAAATAAAAGAAATATAAATAATACAATTTCAATTTCTTTATTTCCGTTTCATACATACATATTGACGGTTACTTTTCAGGTATCGAGACGAGAGTCTTCAATAGCCAATAATGGCTAGAGCTCTGTCTAGCTCTGGTACATATATATTATATATATATATGTATATGTAAAATATAAATAAGGAAATAACAATACATACTAGTAAAATGCATTTTTCAAGAATTCTCACCTGGAATAAATATGTAAACTAGTGACGATATAACCAAACACTTTACATGAGAACTGTATTATAAATCACGTTATAATAAAACAAATTTCAACTTCATATTCACAATAACATGAATACCTACAAGTCGAGGGTCAGAGACTCTGCTTTGGCTGCAATAGCAAACAAATTGGAACAGAAAAAGAATAACATACTATCTATTCAAACCATTCGAAGTAAAGAAGAAATATAAATTAAAGTATTGAAAGCAATATATGCATATCTCTTCTCAGAGAAAACTGCATATAATAATGTTGGCAATATAAATAACTATAACGGGGGGAACTCAATTCAAAAGAACTATTCTGATATATGAATAAAAAAAACTATTCTTTTTTAAAAAATTACATTATCTGCCAATTGATGTGGCACATAGCTATATCGCGTTCTATTATATTGGACGAATGGTAGTGTTTCGATTCCCAATGTAAAATTTCTTCACTCATTTTTATTCAATATTAAATTTGCACAGACGATAAAATTAGTCATTACTTAACCTTAACTGCTTTGGGTTTAATTTATTATTTCTTACCTTGTTACGATGTTTAAGAGGTTAAGGACAACTGAGAAAAACTTTATTTCTAGGTTAAAGTAAGCGTCTCAAGATCGACAGCTTTATTCACAAGTAACAGGTGAATGTTTGTGGTAGAAAGTTGCTCTCTTTTTAGGGTTTCGTTGGTAAAACCAAAAAAAGAAACCCTTATAGTTTCGTTCATGTGTCTGTCTGTCTGTCACTCTGTACGGTTCCAATAACTTTTGAATAAAAAGAGATAGAAACGTGAAACTTTCCAATATTAAAGATCGTTTTGACGCGCACACAGGAAAAATATAGCGAACATAAAATTATCAGCTGTTCAAATCCAAAATGGCGGATAACTCACGTCATGCGAAATTTTTTTTTTTTTTTTAATTTTAGGTGGGGTATCAAATGAAAGGTATTAAAGAGTAGATTACAAATATATATATCACTTAGGGAAAGTGTTCAATTTTCGGTGCCATTTTTTCAAAAAACATCGAAATTTTGCGTGTCCCCCCCCCCCCCCCCCTAAAATCGTATTTCCGCTCTTACTAAAAATATAGAAAAATATGCAAAATGTGCGGTCTGATGGGCCAAAGAAAAAATAAGAATAGCAACTTGGTCGGATTAACTGGGAATCCAAGATGGCGGCTGATTGATGTCACGGGAAATTTTTTTTTTTAATTTTGAGTGAGGTATCAAATGAAAGGTATTAAAGAGGGGATTACAAAAATATATAACACTTGTGGAAAGCGTTTAATTTTTCCCGTCATTTTGTCAAAAAACATCGAAATTTAGCTTGTCTCCCCCCCTAAACCTATATTTCCGCTCTTACTAAAAATATAGAAAAATATGCAAAATGTGCAGTCTGGTGGGCCAAAGAAAAAATAAGAATAGCAACTTGGTCGGATTAACTGGGAATCCAAGATGGCGGCTAATTGCTGTCACGGGGAAAAAAATATTTTTTCAAAATTTTGAGTGGGGTATCAAGTGAAAGGTATTGAAGAGGGGATTACAAAAATATATAACACTTGTGGAAAGCGTTTAATTTTCTACGCCATTTTGTCAAAAACATCCAAATCCCCCCCAACTTCTAATTTCATGTTTACAACACCAACGAAACCCTTTTTACCTCACGCACTACCAATTTATTTATTTTCTCATATAAAGATAAAGTATTGGCACGAAAATTCTATTTAGAGATTTTGATGGATTTACACATTTTGAGGTCCATTGAGTCCAAAAATGTGTTTTTTTTAAAAAATGTCTGTCGTCTATCTGTCTGTCGTCAGAGCAGACGCGTGGATCCTAAACTACTGGGCCGATTTAACGAAATTTGGCATAATGTTCAGAAAAATCATATCCGAGGCGAAATCGAGAAATTAATTTTAGCTCCAAATTTGGGGGCACTACCCCCCAACAAGTCTGAAAAAACGTGAACAAAAAAATGATTTCTCGAAAACGGTTTGGACGATATTGATGAAAACATTTTAAAATGTGGTTCAATTATATACGGATCTAACCATATAAGCTGTTTTCCCGGGAAAAATCTAGTTCCTTAGAAAATAGCGTTAAAAGCGGACGGAGAGAGGTTATGAATTATGAAGTTATAATTATGAACTCGTATATGAGAAAGTTTGTCTGAGTTGCCTCAGATCGATTTAATAAAATAATCTAAATAGGATACAAGTTTTGATACGGCACTTCTTTAGATTTTTACTCCCTTTACTAACAAAAACAGAGGGAAGTAACAATCTAAAGAAGGTGATCGGAATGTTCTTCTTTAGACTGTTACTCCCCTCATAAAAACACCAGTGTGATATTCCTTTGTCCCAAAGTACATTGGACTAAACATTCCTTTGTCTTAATAGCAGTTATTGTCTTAATAGTCAAAGTCATTTATAATCTAAAGAAACAGGGGAGTAGCAATCTAAAGAACTACCGGATATACTCATTTCAGGTATGGAAGAAAATTTACCAGAATGAAATTTATGGAATGAAAAAGGATTCTTTATTTTAATAATCATCCCTGTAGACATTGGAAATTAAGAAAAGTTAGAATATTAACGGGATTAAAAAAAATAATTATTTACGCACCAAGGGAGGAAAGTAAGTGATTGCACCCTGAGCGATGAAGTTGGTTCCTGAGGCGAAGCCGAGGGAACCATAACGTTCACTCCCGAGGCGGAGCCGAGGGAGTTAATTATCGCGAAGGTGCAAGTGATTTTTACTCCCAAGGTACGTACAAGATTTTACCTCCAGAAGGGAGAAAAAAATATGGAAAGATTTTAATTTTAAATTACGTTATTCAACAAAAAAAAAAATACATAGATTTATATTTCTTTTTAAAAAAATATAGTTAGATATAATACTAATAATTCTCTAAAAAAGTTTAATCCCGTTAAAATTAAATTATAGATAATAATTATTTGAATTTCAATGCTAAAATTAAATGGGAGAATCAGCTGAAAGCTGAGCCGTGTATTGAATGGTGTTGACAACTGATTTATTTAAATATGGATTAGTTAATCTACATTTAGAAATTATGTTTCCACTTTTAACTTGTTTGTTTCTTTTACTGATAAATCACTATGGCAACCGTTGTGGAGGTTACATGACATGTGTGAAGATGACGTTATAGATTTCGACATTAAACAAAAGTTAAACAAAAAGCACCAACCTTATTTACTTGTGCTTTATCTAGGGCAACACTGGAGGGAATCATGAGAGTTCATGATTCCCTTATTTTTCATTACTCCCTGTTTAACCCGACCGGGTGCAATGAGTAACTTCCCTCCCTGTAAACTAGGGAGGAAAGTTCACTTTTTATCCCCACTGGAGGTAAAATAAATATAAATATATCTTTAAATATAAAAATAAAGCTTAATAAAGATAAAAACAGCTTGAATACTTCATATAGAGTAAATTGTTATATTATAATATATTAAATCCAGATTTTAAAGGCCTATTATTTAACAACAATAAAAATATATTTTACGAGGCTTTATAATAAAGAATGAAGAAAAAATAAAGAAAAGTAAAATGACAGAAAAGACCTTATTAAGAAGAAGATAACGACCTAGTTCGGAATAAACCCAATTCTTACGCTTGTCAGTCTTGAAAAGGGACAGATATTTTTCGAGACAATTGGAGGTTGCTTAGAAGAAAGGAAAATATTAGCTTGTAATACCCAATAATTTTATTGCCGAGCTTTTGATGAAAACTGAGTTGTGGCTTTCCACCATAGATGTATTAAGCACATATATCTTCAGCTATAATACTACCAGACCACATGTCCCGTTAAAAGCTAAATTGATTATTTAAGTTAAGAAACTATTACTTTATTAAATATGAGGTAGGGAAGTTTGTTGATATAGTTATTATTAAAATGTAATATGTCTAGGTAGTATTATGCTTGTTATGATTGTGGTTGTTGTCGTGTCTCTCTCATTATCTTCTCTGTGTTTGTAATTTATTAGAGAATGTACAAATAAAATAAATATTACAAATTGTATAAACATGACTAAGGTCAAGACGGAGCCCTCACTCAAGCCAATTAGACATTATTATTATTATTTCCATTTCTAGCACTAACCACATGTGACATCTTCAGGCCTACTTAAAAAAATTTTAACCAGAACATTTAAAAACATCTAGGGGAAATCATAGGGAAGTATGTACTTGCATCAAAGTACATTTTAGGGGTTTGAACATTATTATTAACAATATTCCTTATCTTATTATTATAATTTTTATATTATTATTATTTCCCAAACTCACCCTATATGAAAGAGAAAAAAAAACAAATAGATGGAAGGCCTTAAAAAACAAAACAAAGAAAAGAACCAAGTGGGAAAGTAACAATGTTTATTATCGGCAATAAGGCCAAGGTAAATTAAATTTTTACGGTAAAATTTTCATAACCCTATACTAAGGTATTTGCTTGAATTATTTCAAAATGTTAGGACTAGCCGTTATATGGTGGTTAAACACCTAAAAGCAATAAAGAATAAAAAATTAAAATAAATTATTATTATATTCGTATAATAATAATTTATATTTATATTATATTATAATCGTAACCTACTATTCAGCAGCTTTCATTTAATACCCCACTCAAAAATTAAAAATGATTTTACCACATTTGAGTGGATTTTCTATATTTTTCCTATGTGTGCCAGTATTTTAAATTGTATGATAAGCTGATGTATGGTGTTGGATCCTTTAGGGTAATAATGCAAAACCTCTTATTTACGTGGCAACGTTTCGGCCTAGCCGGCCATTCTCAAGCCTGTAATTTGGAACTGTGAGGATCGTTACATGTTAAGTGAAAGTGAAAGTATAGTTAAATCGGAACCACAAAGTTCCTTCGTCAAAACATTGGTTTTGAAACATAAAATAAACCATCTCCTCACTACCGTAGTTACCTTTTTAAATTAGTCCCATTGTTATTATGTTTTTATTGTTTTATCTTGGTGTTAATATTTGTTATGTTAAATTTTATTGTTATTGAGCTGCGATGCAACCGTAAAGTTGTATGATCGGTAGTGAGGAGATGGTTTATTTTATGTTTCAAAACCAATGTTTTGACGAAGGAACTTTGTGGTTCCGATTTAACTATACTTTCACTTTCACTTAACATGTAACGATCCTCACAGTTCCAAATTACAGGCTTGAGAATGGCCGGCTAGGCCGAAACGTTGCCACGTAAATAAGAGGTTTTGCATTATTACCCTAAAGGATCCAACACCATACATCAAATTATTAAAAAGGGTACAACTTGGAATAATATTGTATGATAAGCTTTTTAGCTTAAATCGGTTCGGGGGATATGAATCAAAGGGCGACGGACAGATTGACACACCACCCTCGACATAAGAGTTTCGAGAAAGGTCTACGAAACCCTAAAAATGATCAAATATAGAAGGAAATGTTTGATATCTTTTATAAGGTACAGGTAGCTAAATGTCATCATTGGTAATTGGTATTTTAGAAGCAGGGGATCCAAGTTTGATTTTCGACTTCACCAAGAGACAAACACGATGTACATCCAGCATTAAATGGAATTAAATGGATAGCTACTTAAGTGAAATGACGTCTATCTGGTTGCTAATGGCAATTATTAGGTTTATATCGCTGATGGAGTGAAACGCCAGCCCTTGTCATCCATTACATAGACAAGTGTAATAGTTGCACAAGCCAATTAGCAGGCTAATACCTCCACAGGCTGATGCACCATGTATTATCAATGTTAATGCAAATGTCTGTTAAAAATATATGATGTTTATAACCTGTCAGATATATAACCTTTCATAAAAATCAAATCAGAGGTAAGACAGTGTTGACATCTTCTCAACTTCATGGAAAAATATTAAATCAATAATACGTTTTTAGTAATTAAATTCAGTGTGGCCAACAGGTTAGTCAACCTCTGAAGATGATTGTCATGGTGCGCTCCTATCGGCGAAATATAATACTAAAAAGTGAAAACCGAACTACCTCCTAACTTCCTATAACTACATTTAAGAGTGTCACATATTTCATGTCGTTTTGGCGTGATAGAAATTTCTTCAGTCTACCTGCCGAAAAAAATATCTATGTTAAAATGGCAACTTTAATCAGACTATTGCAAATACTCAATTTTAAAATCGAATAAATTTTAAGATTGGCTGAAAGCAGATATTCACACAAATTCCCAAATAGAATTTAGAATCCCCAGAGAAATATAACTTGCTTTTAAGAAGTGGGAATCGTCTTGGAGAAATAAAAATATTTTGAAAGGTAAGCAGAATTTATTGAAGCTAGACACGTATTTACCTGTTTAATATGGAAGAAACAAGGTATATGCCACGTCTATATAAGTATTTATATATAAATACTAGACTTCTCCCCACGCTTCGCACGGGGTTCATGCTAGGAATCAGTGGCTGTATCCTATTGCTAAAATATTGCATTATTATGTAGGCCATGTCATAATAAAATATAATACTTTATATTTTATTATTTTTAATAACAGAAAATGTCACTGCCTGGCTTGAGAAAGACACCCACAAAAAAAATTTGTTTTCTTAGAATCATTATTACTTTCTGAGAGTTTTACGCTGCCTGTAATACTACGCAAACAGTATTTATACATTTTTACTTCCGAGCTTACCGAAGCTAACGGAAGCAGTGTGATCGCACAGACGTGAGAAACGTTTTTGTGTTCGATTTCAAAAATCCCAAGACAGAAATCCGTCTCAGAGATCAGGGAACATTTGCCTCCGAGCTAACCGAAGGTAACGGAAGCTGTGTGTGATCGTTCTGAAGAACGAAAATATTTTAAGTCTCCGATTTCAAAAAATCGAAGGCATAAATCCGTTTTAGACATCAGGGAAAATTTTTGGTTCCGAGTCTATCTGTCGGTCTGCCACTCAATTTTTGCGAACCAACATATCCTAAAACCTAAACATCTGATTTTAATGAAATTTGTATGATAGGTCATAATTAGCTCATTGATGGTCCCATATAAGTTTCAACCTTCTGCGCTCATTTGTTTCTCTTCCACATGCGCACAAACAAACAGAAAAACATTAATAAAATGTAATAATTTTATTTATGCTTAAGAACGAAAATATTTTATGTTTCCGATTTCAAAAATTCTAGGACTAAAATCCGTTTCAGACATCAGGGAATATTTTTGGTTTCGTGTCACTCAATGTTTGAGAATAAATCTTAAAATAAATTGATACTTTAATTCATGTAAAACATTAAAAACACCTTGACCAAATGAGCGAATTTTCAAAGAAATCTGCGTATTATTGGCTTATGATAATATAGTGAAATTTTGGTTTAGAATTTGGATTGGTGAAAAAAAAAAAAATTATACAAAAGTCAAAATAGTATTTACCCTTCAAGATGCATGTCGTTGGAAAGCTCTTTAAGAGTACAGTAATTGTTGTTATGTACACTTTTATCACATTTTTAAATAAGAGGTGGGTAAATTGAAAAAATACTCTGCCAATTAATGTGGCACATAGCTTCCTCGCAAATAAAAGACCAAATTAAGAAAAATACCTCGATAATCATAATCAAAAAGTTGGAACGGCGCATCACTGTTCCAGTAAATATTTAATAAAGTTGAAGAAATTTAAACATTTGTTGGAGAAACAAAGCCTCCAACAAGCACCAAAAGTTAGCGCACATAATATAATTAATTTAATAAACAAATATAAAACTGAAACCAAATCGTAGAAACCGCTGTATAAACAGTTTTTTTAAATTTACCCCCTCAAAACTAAAAATAACACAATATAGAATACAACAAAAATTAATCTACTATGCAAGAGCTTTTCAACGGTATACATCATATTATAAAAGATTAACTTTAACATTTGTACCCCTGTACTCTGAGGTACCAAAGTTATATTTTTAAAAAACAAACAATACAAAAGGGCATTCATTTAACTAATAAATGCATATAAATAAAAAACCTAATATCAAAAAAGTATTTAAACCCTTTAACCTACAACAAAATTATAAATCGGTACAAAAGTATATGTACAACATTTTTAAAAAAATAAACAAATAAAATAGCTTTAATGTACATATCAAGGCCTTTAAAATGATATACGACACAATATTAAAATAAAAAAAAATGGTCACGTGACACGGCGCACGGGAAAAAGTTTACTCTCATGTTCTCAGCAAGTAGGATGAACTAATAAAATAAAATATACTCAATTCAAAGAAAATTAGTGTGAGATTCAATCGCCGCAATCAGAAATAAAATCGGCCAACTATTATAGAAACTATGGCCATTCAAAGACAAAAATGGAAAAAAATAAAACCAAAAAATAACAAAATTATCACCATCTAAGGTACAACCGATGATGATACGATAAAAACTCATAGGACTAAAGTTGTAGATCTTTTAAAATCAGTTACCACTTGTGCTATCCATTTTCTAATACGACTTACCGTTTAGCCGCAATAAGCCCCCAAACCAGCTTAAAAATCAAGTCACCCATTTTTATTTTTTTAAGGGAGGAAGGAGGGGGAAAAGTGAACTTTGTATAATTATTTTGGTGCACAATATGGACGTTGCGCGTCGAATGGCGCAAACCACAAGTCTCTAGCTCTTCAGGAAGTGGGTAAACATTAATGTCAGTCAGTGAGTCAGTTAGCCATGCGGCTTTATAATATGAGACATATTAATTTAGCATGAAATTAGGCAGGTGTTATCTGCAGGCTACTTTCGACCAACCATAAAAATTTCATAAAAATCAGATGATTACTCTTAAAGATATGGCTGTAAATAAATGTATGTTTGTGAGCATGTGGATGACAAACAAATAAGCGCAGAAGGTTGAAACTTATATGGGACCAACAATGGGCTAATTATGACCTACCAACCAAATTTCATTAAAATTGGACGTGTAGTTTTTAAGATATGGCGGTTCGCAAATATTGAACGACAGACCGACAGACCGACAGACCGACAGACAGACACGGAACCAAAAATGTTCCCTGATGTCTGAAACGGATTTCTGTCTTGGAATTTTTGAAATCGGAGACCTAAAATTTTTTCGTTCTTCAGAACGATCACATAGCTTCCGTTACCTTCGGTAAACTCGGAAGCAAAACACTAGTCCGATTTTAATGAAATTTGGATGGTAGGTCATTATTACCCTATTGTTGGTCCCATTTAAGTGCCACCCTTCTGCGCCTATTGGTTTTTTTCGTCCACATGGGCACAAACAAACTTTTATTTATCTCCAGTAGGGACGAAATGTAACTTTTCAGGGCTAGTTTATAGGTAATAATGTTGGTCTTTTCATCCCTGTTCTTAATAACGGGGAAATAATGTGAAAACAGGGAAATAATGTAAAAACGGGTTATAATCCACGTTCGCCAACCTAATTATTTTGTAAATAGTAGAGAATGAATAGAAAATGTAGTGAATTGGTTGAAATCAGGTTGGCAACGCTGCTTTTAAACTCCCAGCTGTACTGCGAGTCATTCTACGATGTTTTGTTTACTTTTGCTTAGCTTACGTTGAACTTTATTTTTTTTTATTACTTTAAAAGTGATTACTAATTGCTTTAAATCATTTAAATAATTTATATTATTTAATTTCTGTATTAAATTCGTTTAATAAAGAAATACAAATGTTTTCTTTGTTGAATAAATCTTATATAGCGCTCTTTCTGGAGATAAAATTTTGTATGTACCTCGAGAATAATGCATTAATTCCCTTGTTATAATTATCTCCCTCGGCTACGCCTCGGGAGATAATTGGAATTAATCCCTCGGCTTCGCCTCGGGAAGTAAGATACCTAATAGTATATACCCTCGGCTTCGCCTCGGGAAGTAAGATACCTAATACCCTCGGCTTCGCCTCGGGATTTAGTTACCTTGATTCCTTCGGCTTTGCCTCAGGAATCAACTCAGTGACTCGGGAAATAATATCTTACATTATTCCCTAGGTACATAAATAACTATTACATCTATATCTTGAAAAGTACTTATCTGGTTTTCATTAAATTTGGACGAAAATCTTACTTATTTATTGGCGATAAATCGTAATACTTGGAATATATTGCGAAAAATATGTCATCAAATTTCAATGTTTAGCGATATATTCAACAACTGAAAAATATGTTTGTGATTGGCTATCATTAAATCATCAGTTCATAGTTTAGACTAATTAGAGTGTATTGTACAGAAATGTGTATGTAATCTGAATAAAGCATTGGAAGGTGACTGATTAAGTTTACTCCTTATGACATACTCAGTCATTTTAGGTTCATGTTAGAGAACTTGTTGCATACTCAAATCGCATGTGCATGTCAACTTAGCCGATATAAATCGCATTAAACATTTTCATTTGCATTTCAAATAAACTTAATTTTTTATATTATACAAAAAAAAGGATCATTAATTTTTTTGCAATCATTACGCTTTTAAAGCAGATTTGTAGTTTCTTGTGAAAAATACAATTAACTTAGTAAAAATACAGGGGCAAAAAAATATACTACACGCGTGCAACAAATAATTTTCGGACAATTTCGCACAAATTACTTGTTGGCGTGTTGCGTGTTATAAGGTAATGGGAAAAAATTTAGTAGCGGTGTCCAATCTTTAAGAAGAAAATATAGAAGACGAAGGGAAAAACTAGACGAAAAAAATTGTATATTTTCTGTATTTTCAAGGCAGAAAGCATGATATAACTAATAGGAACACAGTGAAAAGAAAAACAGCTTCAGAATCTTTCATTTTCAAAGAAAAACTACCTCCCCCCAACATTTCATCGGACCCCGCTTTTCAATCTCACCGAAACTTTGAGGTCAAACAATTTCCCACTTTCTTAACAGGGGCTATTGGAGAAATCTCTCACAGAGTAGAAAGCCAATTTTTTATTAAAAATGCCTTTAGATATAGAAATATCCGGCTTGTGTAAAGATTTCATTTTTAAGTTGAAGGAAATTATATTTTTAAAAAGAAAAAAAAAAATGTTAGATAAATGGGAGAAAAATAGTCTTAAATTAATGAGATAAATAATTAACAATAATTTAAAATAGATTAACTGTAAACCTACTTATAAAATAGACGTTATAATCATCTCTGTGAATTAATAATTGTAAACTTGAAATTATTTTCTGAAGATAGAATTGTAGTTTATCATATTTTAAACTTTTAATTACTCAAGGGATTTGCAAAAAGTTATACGAACTAAATTGTAAGAAAACTGGATAAAAACACATGTATGTTTCAAGTGTAATGTAAATTTACTTTAACGTAATTAATCTGTATAATGTAATGTTTGTACTATTCCAAACACAAACAGATTAAAACTCGTATTACAGACAAAGCAGACAAAACCGACATCAAAAAATTACACTAGCAAGATTAGGGATCACACATACGGCTCCCTTATAACACGAAAAGACAAAGAAACTAACAGATATGTGACAAAATAGAGATAATTCATAAAAAGTTATATTTCAAGTAAACTACCGTGAAGAAAGAGGTGTGAACTTCACTTGACTCCAAATTTTGTAACCTAAAATTACCCACATCCCGACAACCTTGAAAGATGAAACTAGGTACTTTTTTCCTAGGAGCGACTATCGCAGAGGGCTACTCTTCGGACAAAACCGACATCAAGAAATTTCACTGGCAAAAGTAGGGATCACACCACATACAAGCTTAACATACGGCTCCCTAATTACTTGAAAAGACAAAGAAACTAATAGATATGTGACAAAATAGAGATAATTCAGAAAAAGTTATCTTTCAAGTAAGCTTCCGCGAGAAAAGAGGAGTAAACTTCACTTGTCTTCAAATCTTGTAACTTAAAAACTACCCACTTCTGAACAACCTAGAAACCTGAAACTAGGAGCGACTCCAGTGATAGTCGCTTAGCGACTGATTGACTTGAACGCTGTCGCCGATAACGTTATCTAATCAACTCGTCCTGGGCATTGATAAAATGAACAGAACATGTGTACCAAATTTAACTTGTAATCAATGTTAACTTTTAATCAAGTTAACATCACACGTTTCCGACACTTAGACAGGATGCATAGTTTCTTGATTGTAAGAAGCTCGCTTCAGCAAAAATAAATCTCTAAGCAAAGATTGCCAATCATTTTAGGCTTCGTGATATTTTGGTTGTTTCAATATAAATGTTAGATAAGGCATGTTCCACGTTGCATGAATAACAAGCCTCGTTATTAAAATCATAAATCTCACGATCGTCGTTTATACCTTATAAAGGGGCCTGAAGCATTATTAGAACGAAGTTCCTTATGGCATGTTACAGCGTCTGGAGTCCGGGAGTGAATCCGAAAAAAAAGACCGTCACAAAAAAGAACGACCCGAAATCTACTGATAATGATAACTTGAGTAAAAGATGACCGATTTAGTTGAAATATGGTCCACATGCTCATTTTACCATTGTCCAGGACGTGTTCGTTGGACAACGTTATCCACCCAAGCTCGTAAACGTAAGCATCAATTGTAAAATTAGAGTTTTAGGGCGGGAAAAAATTCCAACTTCATCTATTCATTGAAACAAATAACTTTTTTTAGTAAAACTAACACCGACACTGCTATGAAGTAATAAAGATCGCTAAATTTATTACAGCAGACCTAAACGTTTAAAATAAAGAAAACAACGTTTTTACCGATATCTTACGTTCTAACGTAACGATTTTAATAAAACTTCATATACATCGTCTGAAGTACACTTGAAAGAGGTATGTAACATTTTTACCTGATACAGTCAGAAGTTTTTCCGTAGTGAAGTGATATATTTTATAATTTTTTCAACTAGGCCGGGTAGGAAGGCAACAGGACTGTTCCTACAACCATCCTCTTAACTATAAACTCATCATGATCAACTTTTTTCTCAATATTAAATACATATCTATTTCAAGACGCTCTTTTTAATGATAAATAAAAAATGCTTTTATTTTAATTTTGCCTTAATTCCTCTAAGTACAAATAGTTAGTTAGTTTCATTTAACTTTGTCTCTTTTTTAACTCCGCCATGTATAATGTATAAGTAGTTAGCATCGTATACTTAGCAATGTGATTTTATCATTTATATTTAATGAAAAGCATGAGGAACGAAGTTCCTTTTTTTTTTTTGTTCTGTTTAGAGAGGGTAATAATACTAACTACCAGGAATTAAGAAATAAAAAGATAACAAATCATACCTGAGTTTGATTTTTTGCAAGGCAACATGTACTTAATGATATTAATAACATGGAGAAAATTATAAAGGTGTTCTGCATCGGAAAATGACTTATAATTCTCGGTGAATTATAGAGCTTACTAAAATCTACTTTAATGATTGACGCTCTGGGAGAGGAAATTAAAATATATATACCGACATAAAATAAAATACAGAGCAGAATAATAAATTATTGGTACAATCAGTACCTTATTGGATTATTTCTTATTCGACTTGATTTTTTTTTTTTATCCAAAAACTTCCTTAAAAAAAATATTACAATCGAATCTTTTATGAAAGTCAATGTCTCATGAATAATTCCGAAGTAAAAAAGAATGTCGAAAAAGACAAAGGTCAAAACGTGAAACCACAATTATACAAAATCTAGGATAGCTTACAGCTGCATCTGACTCGGTAAACCCCAGACAACTATTATCTTTCTACGGCACATGAAGAAGGTAGAGTTTCCAGAACCCTTATCCTCGAATAGATTCCCCTTTCAGCACAGTCTTTACATTATATTGCAAAAAGCCGTCGTTTGTAGAGACAGGACCGTAGCAAAAACTTGGATCCAGCTGCCACAAAAACAACTAAAGCTCGTAGAATAACTATAACAACAAATATTACACTCTAAAATAAATACAAGGAAAGAGGAAAACTATTGGTGTAGAAACGATCCAGACAATAACAATAGTTTTTCTTTATACTACTTTCAAAGGACTGTATCGAGATAAAGCCACCAAATAAAACTAAAAATAAACAAATGGAACCATTAGGATATCGAGATGTGGAAGCAACATATAAAATAATATACAATTAAATGATAGAAACGGCCGAACACAAGATAAATTATGTACTTTATCTCTTCAAAGTAATAATTTTAAATTACTGTTCCTATTCTATACGATAACTACTTACGACGTATACATGCGTTGCCAGTAACTAACTAAATTCTACAACCAAATTGACCTTTTTACTAAATTGCTGTCTAAAACGTCTTTATTGGTCAAGTTATAGACATTATTATATTCTTGAACCTGTGATTTCGAATTAACTTTAATACTTTTTAATAATGGGTTACGCAATAAGTTGAAACGTGATAGTCGTAACATTGTACTATATCCCATACCTTACCCTGATCCTTCTATTCACACAGCCCTAGTCTACCCCCACCTTTTACTGTTAGTTAGCCTAACATGTAACTAGAAGAGAATTTAGTCTTATTATGTTAACATTCAACATTAAAGATGATATTATATGTTGATACGGATATGTGTATTTTATTGTTGTTCAGTAGAACCTCGATAAGAAATGTCACAAGGGGATTAGGGAACAGTAGAACCTCGATAAGAAATGTCACAAGGGGATTAGGGAAACAGTCTTGTTATCGAGGTGCTCTTTTTGTTGAGGGTCGTGTTATCAAGGTTATTTTGGCTATCAGTCGTGATATCGAGGTTAATGAAATGTTGGGAGCGGGGTGGGGCGGGGTTTTCAAGTCTAGACTTGTTCAAGGTCGACCCATTCCTGTATAGAGTCGCGTTATAGAGGTTGACTTCTCAAAACGACTTGTTATAGAGGTTCTGAGTTAGGTTGTGAATTGGACCAAATCCGTGTTATTGAGGTTGTTTGGATAATAATAGTCGCGATATAGAGGTTACTTAACATTATTTGTTATGCCGATCTCAAGGGGATTTGAAAATTGCACTTCTAATTGAGGTTTTCGTGTTATTGAGGGTCGTGCAAGCGAGGTTCTTCTGTATTACTTTCTACTAACCTCTCTTATCATAATTGTATTGTAACAACACTCTTATATTGATTCAAATCGATTATCAAAAAGCACAAGATACTTAATTGATTGACATTCATTTACTGATGATAACGAATTAAATCGGTAATCAAAATAGGCATGTAATAAAAAAACTTATAAGGCTCGGTTAATGCAATGCATGAATTAATGAAATGCATGAATTAATGAAATGCATGAATTAATGAAATGCATGAATTAATGAAATGCATGAATTAATTTTATCTTGAACCCCATTTTCTTTTTCGTCTTGCTAACCTCAAAGTGAACACAATAACCGATTCTTCTTCGTCTGAAGAAGTGCTGGGCAAGTTGATTAAACATAAAAAAAGAAAACGAGAGCTTAAGACAGAAACAAGAGGAAAAATCAGGCAGTATGCACTAGGTTGTGATTGTATTCACACTGCTTTGATCTTACTTGTCCCCATTCTATTTGACGACCCTAGACCGCGATAGACTGTGGTCGTTCCGTCCACGAGGACAATCCGCTTCTGACTTGTCCCCATTCTGTTTGACGACTCCAGTCCGCGACAGAATGCGGTCGTTCCGTCCGCGAGGACAATCCACTTCCTTTTATCCTTTAGTATTTATTTACGGCATTTCCTATTTGCTCTTCAACTTATATTCACAAATATGTATAATCTACAACAAAATCAAAACTATACAATTATCTCAGTTACTGCGTGTATTTACAACCAGGTGGACTAAAAAAAACACTTAGTAAAGTCAATAAAAGGTAATTATTTAGAATGTTACTCCCCTATATTTTTCTAGAATATAAATGACTGACTAAATAACTATTAAGACAAAGGGATGTTTAGTCCAATATACTTTCGGACAAAGGAATATCCCACTTCTGTTTTTATAAGAGGGGTAACAGTTTAAAGAAGAATATTCCGTAAACCTTCTTTAGATTGTTACTCTCCTCTGATTTATTTATAAGGGGAGCAACAATCTAAAGAAGTGCCCAATAAAATTGGGTTATTCGAAGATGCAAACGTAAATAGTAAGCTTTCTAACACATCTTCGTTTATAACACATATCCCAAAGGAAGAGACGACTAAACCAAAGCTAAATGAATATTGTTAGCTTGCTCAAGAAAGCGAATAAGGATCAAAAGAGAATTTGAACGCTTCAATACTTCTTAGTGTCTACAAAATCCTTTGTCTCTTGAATTATACTTTTGTTTTTGTTTCTTTTATTTATTCTAAATCCATCTGAATCTATTATTAAAAATTGACTAACAATGATTGAGTCGAGGAAATATACATTGTAGGATCTTTATTTTTATTTCATATTTTATGATAGTAGATATAGTAAATGTCTACCTATTTAGAGTAGCCTCTCCTCATTCAATATAATATAAAGCAAATTAAGCCGATAAAATGTAATTTCTTTTCTCCTATTACTCCTAAAGGAAGATAATAATATGTTTAAATATACTTTTGTACTTGATTATATTTATTTTAATCCTGTTGTTTTTATAATTCTATCTTATAAATTATTCCTAAGAAATATAATTATACACTTATATACTTAAATAAAGACATAAATGAAAAAAAAAAAATTATATTTAGGGAATTTCAAACAAATAAACCCTCATAGGAAACGATACCAGGATAGGGAACGATGCTATAAATAATTACATCAAGGGAAATTCCCAATTCTTTTTGTTAAATATATTTACTATTTTTAATAATGAAGATGCCCTCCTTTGAGAAGAAGCATGTTACGAATTTCTTTCTTTGAAGTTCTGTTAAAAGACGAGGGAGGATTAGATTTTTGTATAATTTGAATACACACCCACACAACTTCTCTCCTCCTCTCCTCTTCTTCTTCTTCTTCTTTACTTTCTTCTTTCCATTCTTCCACTGTCATATCATTAATTATGTTCTGTTTTGATTATCAATCAGTATGCATTTATTTACCAAAAAATACGTGTGGTGTCGCGGGACACCCGGTAGGAACGAAGTTCCTTACATTTTTCATTAAATATAAATTATAAAATCACACTGCTAAGTACGTATACATTGCTAACTACTCATATATGACGGAGTTAGAAAAGAGACAAAATTAAAAGTAAAGAACTGTTTGTACCTAGCAGAGTTAAGGCAAAATTAAAAGAAAATCATTATTGGTATCATTAAAGCAAGCGTCTTACTATAAATATATATTGAATATAAGGAAAACGTTTATAGTTAAAGAGTATGTTTGTTAAAGGATGTTGGATTAAAATAGCACTATTTTCTACCTACCCGGCCTATTAATTTAAAATATTATGAAATATATCTCTTCCCTACTCTAAAGCTTCTGCTTGTATCCGGTTGAAATTTTACATGCCTGTTTCAATTGTACTTTAGACAATGTGTAAGAAGTTTTATTAAAATCGTTATACGTTACAACGGAAGATATAGGTAAAAAAGTTTTTTTCTTCATTTTAAACGTTTGGGTCCACTTTAATAAATTTAGCGATCTTTATCACTTCATAACAGTGTCGGTGTTCGTTTTACTAAAAAAAAATGATTAAAAAAAGTTGTTTGTCTCATTAAATAGATGAAGTTAGAATGTTTTCTTGGATTAAGTACGCTGTATTATAATAATACACCAAATATATTGAAATAATCGTCAGCACAGATCAATTCTACTTTTAACAAGACCGTGTTTATATTTTCTTTATTTACAAAACCAAGTGACATTTTGACATATAACAAAAATAATCAAAACAAGTCAAGGAACAGGCTTCCTTAATAAAATTGTTTCCCGTCTTTTTGAAGCTTAAGTTTACAAGAGCGTTGCGCGTGAACGCTTGGGCGGATAACGATTTTCAACGAACTCAACCTGGGCATTGGTAAAATGAACATATGTACAAAATTTCAACTAACTCGGTTATCTTTTACTCAAGTTATCGTCATCGGTAGATTTCGTGACGGATTTTGCGTGATGGTGATTTTGTGACGGTGATTTTGGTCGTTTTTTTCGAATTCACTCCCGGGCTCCAGAACGTGCCATAAGGAACTTCGTTCCAATAATTGGTTGTTTTGACTGAGATTTTGTGGTACCACTTCATAATTATTATGACTAGAGAGATTATGATAAAAGTAACACAATAACATTGTCACCACGATTTTATATAGTTAAACATACGCGTTTCGTCTTACATTATATTCAGTGTTAGTGTAAGCATAGCGAGTGAAAGACTACTACGCTATATATTTACTTTACAAGGTTTATGACTTAATATAAGGGGGTAAAATTGGGCTATAGTATAGACTTAACGAGTTCATTTTGACTCACAGAGTTCTATCTTCTTCTGCTGATGATGGCGTATAGCCAAAACCGGTCCAGTGATACTCGCTGATATTAAGTAATCAGTCAAATATTTTGTGACGTTATGTAATCATTGAAACTTCATATTAATAAGCTCTTTTCACGTGGATAAACATTTTGATCAATTTGTAATCAAAATGATATGTCTAAGCTTATCGTGAAAATAAACAGGTCAAGTGTGTGCTAGTCAGCACACAGCGAGGGTCCGTAGGCAACCCTGTATAGTTTAAGTAGTACCTTATTGATGGTGTTTTTTAAAATGCTAAAAAGCTTACTTTGAAATATCCTATGGGTCTGATATTCTCAAAACACATAAACAAACTTCTGATAAAGTATAATTTTGCCACTAAACCGGACTATAACCATATAAATACATCGAAAAGACCATAGCTGTAAAAAACGTATTTTGTCAATAAAAAATAAAATAATATTTTTTTCGAAATTTCCAAAAAGTGGTATCTTTACTTTTGGTCGAAGAATATTCAGGAATTTTTTCAGATTTTTTGCACTTCACATAAGCGAGATAGAAGGGGGGGACACGTTTCACACCCACTTCAAACTTGCCTACGCTCGCCCTATCAAAGTTATAACCAAAGAATTATATATTTTTGTAATCAGCTCGACGTACCCTTTCATATGATACCTCACGGTGTCGAAAAAAAATAAAACAAATTTAACCCTTAAGTTTTTTTACCCTAATTTTTTTGAAAAATATTTTTTTCGGTTTAAGTCGCTATATTTTTAAAATATGTGGGTAGGTACAAGACACATACATGCCAAATTTCAAAGTGATCGGACGAAAGGTGTAGCCGGACAGACACACGCAGGAAAATATAAGGGTCCTTATGGTTTTGCCTACGGACCCTAACAATGATGTGTAAAGCAAGAACAGGCGAATGAAACACATGTTTTTTATAATAATACACCAAAAATCACAATGTTATAAATTTAAACTTAACAAAATTAATATATTCCAAGGAGACAGACGGTTGATTAAAGTTTGGTTAGTTGAAAGCACTGGTTTCTTAGGAAAGCGGTGGCGTTATTTTGCACCCGTAATCTAGCGGTTGGAACGTCACTGCGGTGGACGTAAAATGACGGCCGTCTTAAATCTAGCGTCCGTAATCAAGCAAGGGACGATGTCTCTGTTGTGGACGTAAAATGACGGCTGTATTAAATCTAGCGTCCGTAATCAAGCAAGGGACGATGTCTCTGTGGTGGACGTAAAATGACGGCTGTATTAAATCTAGCGTCCGTAATCAAGCAAGGGACGATGTCTCTGTGGTGGACGTAAAATGACGGCTGTATTAAATCTAGCGTCCGTAATCAAGCAAGGGACGATGTCTCTGTGGTGGACGTAAAATGACGGCTGTATTAAATCTAGCGTCCGTAATCAAGCAAGGGACGATGTCTCTGTGGTGGACGTAAAATGACGGCTGTATTAAATCTAGCGTCCGTAATCAAGCAAGGGACGATGTCTCTGTGGTGGACGTAAAATGACGGCTGTATTAAATCTAGCGTCCGTAATCAAGCAAGGGACGATGTCTCTGTGGTGGACGTAAAATGACGGCCGTCTTAAATCTAGCGTCCGTAATCAAGCAAGGGACGATGTCTCTGTGGTGGACGTAAAATGACGGCTGTATTAACGGTGATCAGAGATGTCAACTTAGAACAACATTGAGAGCCTCTTGATTCATCACAAAATCAATCATTACTTCGTCCTCTTCACTGGTTTACATCGTTTATACTCATTTCATTGCATAACATTTTCAACACTACAAGAAAAAAATTATGTAAGATTTGTTTACTTCTATGAAGGTCATAAAAAATGCATCATCGATATTTTACAATTTCCGTTGTCGCAGTAAACCTAGTTTTCCTAGGAGAGCGGGGCCGTTATATAGCGGTTATGTCGTCACTAACGTTCACAGTATAAACTATATGACGTTGGTTGCCTGAGGAGCGTCGACAGCGACAACATCAACGTAGAATATCAAATAGCGGTGTCGCCTTTTTATAACCTGAAAGCGGTGAAATAGTTTCGCAACGTTTAAACATTTTATGCAATAAATTGAATACAAACAATGTAAAAAAGCGAAGGAGACGAAATATTGATTGGTTTTGTAATGAATCAAGAGGCTCTTAATGTCGTTCTAAGTTGACATCTCTGACCATCGTTCAGACGACCGTCATTTTACGTCCACAACAGAGACGTCACCCCCCAGTGCATTACGGTTCAGTGACGTCACGACCGCTTGATAACGGCTGCTATAAAACGGTAACACCCTCCTTGGAAAACTAAGCTTAATTCGGGCTAGAGTTAGAATAAAACATGTAGCAAACATTTTTCCCCGTTTTTTTTTAATTTTTTCCTTTGTCTTAACAACGTAAGAATAAGAAAAGAAGCGAGACTAAGACAGCTTTACTCTCAGTTTCAGTTCTAAACAAGGCAATTCTAAGTGTTTGAAAACAAGCGGATAAGAGCGAAAGTGGACTCTCTTGTCCTCTTTCCTCTCTTATTAATTATTACACAAACTTCTAAAGAATGTGTTCTTTTAACAAAAACAGTGTTAGTGAGATCTTCAAAAGAGAGCAAAAAAAACACATTGTTAAAACCCATAAGAAAAAATCTTAAAAATTCGTGTTAAGAACACAGAAAAAAGATTTCAGTTTTTTTTAAATAAAAAAATAATAAAAATTTGAACCTTTTTCACATTCCTGCGTACGATTAAAAAAAAAACACATCACAAGTTGTCCGTTTCAAAAGCTGTACTCAAATTTATTTCAATGGATATATTCCCTTTTATCTCGTAGGATATATACTCACTTTCTACTTTTTATTCGATAGATTTATAAATTTTTACCTTCAGGAATAGACAAACTTTTACCTTTTATACGATTGAAATATAAATTTTTACTTTATTAAAATATATTTACTTACTTTTATAAAGAAAAACTATCAGTTTTAACCTTAAAAAAACACCCTTAACCTTTTTCACTTCATTTTTACATTTACTTCAAAAGTTATACTCATTTCTATTATCAATTCAAAAGCTATTCCATAAAGGACGTTTTACCGATACAAATATAGTTTTTACTTTCAATTTCAAAATAACGTGTATATTTAGGAAGTAGAGCGATGATGCGTAAATGCAAATTAAAGATGTTGGTTGATTTACATGTTATATGGATCATTACCTCCAAAAATGAGGTTCTTAAAAAAATGCGTGGAAGCTAAACTATTGGGTCGATTTCTAAAAATTTTAGCATAAAGGTTCAGACAAATAGTACCCCGAAGTGATTTAGAAAAAAATAATTATAGCTTTAAATTTAGGGGCGCTACCTCGTAAAAAACATGAAAAAAAATTGTACACGTTTAGACAATTTGTAATCAGACATTTAAATACGAAACAAACCATAGGTGAATTAGAAAATCCGGGTGAATTTCCATAGGTTCACTGCATGCTTGTTGCAGTGTACCTATGGCAATCCAGCAGGATTTTCTTACCCTCATATCTCTGCTTCCTCGTATGATAGGCTTTTAAAATTTAAAACTATAGGTTAAGCTTAAGTAGCTTAAGACACTGTAAAAAATTGAGTCCTAAATATTAAGCCTTTTCTAAAGGGGAGCGTTTCGAAGTTTGTATTTTTGTTACTGACTAACTGACTCATTGATACACTTATCATAAACATTATGTGACTTTCAGAATAGCTAGAAACTATAAATTTGGCACACTTGTTAGCTCTATAGCCGTATCTTACCAGAAAAATACATACTTAGTCTTTAACGACTTACTTTAATCCATAACCTCAATTCACTCCTACTTCCATAAGCAATTCTGCTCTTTTGTTTTAATTTGATGAACACTGGGTCAGTTTCATAATAAGGCATCAATATAAAACATCAAAATCATGTGCAGTCACATAGGAGCTACATTAAGTAATGGGAAGGAAAGAACTTGGAAGACGAGAAAAAAGTTAGCCTATTAAAGTAGTGAAATCTACTTGACGGCCATGTCTGTTATATGCCTTATTCAGAAACTGGCAGAAGTGTTGGGCATTAAAAATTAAAGAGCAGTCTTGCTCATGAAAGAAGAAGCGATGTGAGGTTACGGACTAAAGAAAGCAGACTTAGCCACAATGTAAGATACATCACTTCTTTGATAGGCTGGCTTATTGTTAGAAGGGGTCTGAAACTTGGCCATTATTTCACGGTTAGGTTTTATTTGGGACTGATTGATATATCATTATTGCAATACCACACACTAATCAGTATAATTGTAAATATTTAACCCACCGTTTACGGTTGTTTGTACATTTGGATACACACAAACATTCCTTTGACATTTTAAAGTGACTGTTGATAACATCAAAGAATAATACTCCAAGAATTGTTAAGCAAAGGATACATATAGCGTAAAAGTAGAGGGGATGCTTACATTATTATGTGACGCCACCCGTGTTTAGTCTTTTTGTAACCAAAAAGCCAAGCAATAACCTTTTCGTTTTTGAGTTTCGATCGCGAATTAATTTGTAAATGAATTAATTTCAATGCAATTGATATTGAAAGAAGAATAATAAATTATTATTATTTGTAGGTTGTTATTTTATATATTCCTTTAATTAAGCTTGATGAATTGAAAGGCTACAATAACGGTATCCAGGTAGATTTCAATTACGCAAATGAATATTTAAAAAAAGAAATATCTATTGCAATTTAATTGTATTATTCGTTTAGTTATAATTTCTCCAAAACTGTTTTAAATTAATAATTGAGACAAAATATATAAATAGTTAAACTTTATATTTATTTAAAAAATCTGTCTGAGACAACTCAGACAAACTTTCTCGTATACGATATCATAATTACATTGCCCAGTGTTTTCAATTTATGAGTTTTCGTAGATACATTTAATTATTATTGAACATTTTATCAAAATGTATCATAAAAATAATTTCTCCTACGGGGGAAATTAAACCCCTCCTAGCTTTTAAAGCTATTTTCTCATGAACTAGATTTTCCCGGGAAAACGGCTTGTCGTTACATTCGTATTTAACTAATTCTAGAATTTTTTAAATTAAAATCGACGGAACAGTTTTCGAGAAATATATTTTGTTTTTGCAGATTTTTTTTTGGAGGGTATCGCCCCAACATTTGGAGCTAAAATTCATTTCTCGATTTGGCCTCGGGGTATGATTATTCTAAACATGAATGCTAAATTTCGTCAAAATAAGTAGATTAGGCTCCCCAGGCGTTTGCACAAACAAACAAAAACATAATTTTGTCCAAATCCCATCAATTATCTGTATTTTTTCCATTACTTTTTATTTCTTCCAGTATAAAATTTATATTTATATACAAATTTTCATCAACATTAAGTCAATTTTGTCTGCACACTATCAATAGTATTGCCAATATTTTTCTGTGTTGACAATATGTCTGACAGGTTTTCTACTATTACCAACAAGAATATTCTTCCTAAATATTAAATGATACATTTACTTTCTTCTAAGAATGTGCTAATTCATATTATTACTTTAAAAGGGGATTTTTTACCGTTGACAATCTATATATTTACTTACAATTATACTTATATTTACCTCTATTTCGAAGGTACTAAACTAGTTTTTACTAATATACAGTAATTCATATTGGCATACTGACCAGCATAACATCGTAATGCTGGTCGTTATGGAACAGAGCCCACTTTATACATCTACTCGATGTAATTCATTACTGTGAAACATACCACACTTCTCCGAGATGTGTTGAGTGTTTTGAAGCTAGAGTGTGAGAACACAATCCACTCGGCTTCGCTAATTTCCTCTTTACATTTATTTCGCAAAATATATTCACTTTTACAACTTGTTCGATGGTTATGTTCACTATATTTATCCACGCCGTTGAGAATGCTTTTTAACGGCTAGTATCCTTCTAACAAAGCATATTATGCTTTGGTATATTATGGTTGGGTAGACGCAATTCTTAGTGCGATTGTGTTATTTTCTATAACTTAGGATTGCGTCGAGTGAGGACTACGCAAATAGTGTCATTTAGAAATAAATTTACTACGCTACATTTATTATTGGACAGCAAAAGCGATTTGAAACTAAAGCGCCCAAACATGTACGTAAAATTTAATGGATATCGGCCTAGTGTTTAGGCTCAATTCGTCTGGACAGACTGCAGATTATAGATGACGCCGGTCAGACATTTTTTAAAGACATAATTTGTTTTTAATACTTTACTATTGGTGTACTGTATTGTATATTCAATATAAGGTGTACTGTATATACAGGGTGGGCCAAAAAAACGTACTTTTTTGAACACATAGCTTAGCTTCTGTAGTAGATAGAGATATGGGGCTTGCGGGGTCTGAAAACTACATTCTTCTACTAAAATTTCATATCTATAACTTTAAAAACTATTGGGTGAAAGCCATGAAGTAACGGTTTGAAATAGGGTCTTAAAAAATGTCGTTGTCCGGGTAGTTATCTTGTCTGGTATTATACTTTTGATAGAATAAATTACCATAAGGTGAAGGGGGGGGGGTTCTTTGTAGGTAAGAGGAAGGAGTCCCTCAGTGATATATAACAAACATTGAAGATGTGTTAAGCACAATGTTGCCTGAAGTCTGGGCAATTCTCTTGCAAGTATTGAATTGTTTGCAAGGAGCGATGGGAGGGGGTAACATCTTGCATAACTTTTAATAATATTGCATAGCTATAAGTGTTCAAAAAAGAGCGGGTGTTTTTTGGCCCACCCTGTATGTATATTCAATATTGTATATACAACTAGGCATCGCGAGGCTCTATCATTGAAGCGCGCGTAATGCAATAAATTTTATAGATACTAAGAAAAATAGTTAATCATAATGAGTCAGGTCTAGAAAGAACTCTAGCTGTCCTTAGGCTTCCTATGTAGTTGATGAGGGAGGTAAAATAGAGAGGTGGGGGAAGCAAAGCCAACTCCCACCTCCTATTAATTCTACTTGACTATCTCCCTCCCTGCTTTATTAATACTTTTAGCGATCTTTATTAATTCATAGCGGTGTCGCTGTTCGTTTTACTGAAAAATGTTATGTGTAAAAAATGTTCGTCTCATCGAATAGATAATGTTAGATTTTTTTTCCCGTCCAAAAATTCCAATTTTAATTTTGAAGCGCACGTTTACGCGAGCGTTGCTCGCGAATGCTTGGCCAGACAACATTGTCCAACGAACTCGTCCTAAGCATTGGTAAACTGTACATGTGTACCAAATTTCATCGAAATCTGTCAATTTTTACTCAAGTTATCGTCGTACGTTTCAGACACACAGACACGGAGCATATTTCGTTGAATGTAGGAAGCTCGCTACGCTCGCTTCAATAATATATATTATATATATAACTTTCTCATAATACATATACGAGTATGAGAAAGTTAAAAATGCCTATTATTTAATACATTTTTCATAAGAATTTCAATAACTACTCTTGTACTAATAGAATTTACAATGACGACAGAACAAATTAAACTTTGATATACCTTCAATAGTTTTGAATTATTAGAAATTCAAAATTAGTATCCGTAACACTAATTAATCTAGTAAATTTTGTGATTGTGTTAATCAAAAATTGACAAACAGAAAGTTGATTTACGGACACAGAGCAGACAAAATTTGTCTGCTCTGTGTCCGTAAATCAACTTCATTTAATGAACTCTTATATAGGCTAAGAGTGGTCCATAAACCTTTTTAAGTCTCTACTAAATTTTGTTTTTTAGACTTCTTTGACCTATCTAAATATTCCAAAAGTCTGTTTATATTCTCTTGTGTGACTCCACTGTTGTGGACTTCAAGGCACTATCGAGGTACACCTTATACCTAATCCCCACTCCTAATCTCCCTTCCACTGGTGCCCTCTGCCACCACCCTATTCGCCCCAGTCTGGCTCTGTCTGTCTTACAGGCCGGTCCTTACTCTGTTTATTCATACTGTACTACATGCCTATCACTTATTGTATTGTGTAACTTAAATTACATATTTTTGAAACCAAAATCTACAGTCCACTCGTTCATTTATTCACCTAAAATCATACATTATTGTTGGCCCTTAGAACCGGATAACTAACGACTCGTAATCAAATCAATCATTATTCATTCTCGTTTAAATCAATCAAATCAAAGCAAGACGATTCAATTAATCAAAGCAACACGGATCAAACAATCAAAGCAACACGGTTCAATCAAGCGAAGCATCAATCATAAATCAGAACAGTAATATCAGTGATAGTGCAGTGAGGACAGTATATTATATATATTATTGCATCAGTTAATACGCATAAAGGTTAGTTGGTAGCTGGTAGCGGTGATAGTGGAACAGGCAGTTGGTAGTTTGCAGTGACGTCCCCAAGAGGCAGCGACTTCCAACCATCCCCACTACCCAGGACTGGAACACCTGATCAGCCGACACCGCATTCACGTAAATACCGTCTTTCGTCTCTCCTACTCTAACAATCTCCCTTTAATCATTCCTTTTCTTTTCCTTATCTCACAACACACTACTACGAACACACGAAATAAAATTACATACACAACCCCTTTCGCTTAACGATATTCATTCACTTTTTTTTATACATAAAACTTCTTTATCAGTTAATGTTTTATATTTTACAACTATTTCTTAAATCTCTTTTTATAACAATTCGTAATCTTCTTAGATCTCTTTATAATTATTGTTTCTTTATTAATACAAAGATTTATTTTAGAAACTTAATTTACAAAATTAATTTGCTTTTAAGTAATACGATACTAACATTAATACATCCAGTTTATAAAATCATTAATATACAAATAAATAAAATTTTTATAATTAATAAAACGAAAACATTTTTATTATTAAAAAAAAAAAAACTTTTACACATTTTTATACGTTTTTATACCCTTTTTTACACTAGTAAAATTAGTTCATATTAGTATTATATTTTTTAAAAATTTGTTATTATTCATCAATCACAATGGTAAAAGGTGAGCTTACTCAGATAATTGCAAAACGTGATCTCTACGTTGCAACACTAACGAGATTTGTTGAGTATATCAAAACGCTAGATGATCAAGTTAACATATTTCAGCTTCGTCTTAGAGTAAAAAAAATTGAAGAGGTTTGGACAGAGTTCCAAAGCGCTCAAGACACCATAGAAATATCAGATAAAAATATAGATACGTCACATAATTGCATTCGTGAGGCTTTCGAATCCGATTACTACGAATTCGTTGCAAGGGCAGAGGAAATATTACAAGCTCATGAAGATGATAAAAAGTCAATTAGCCACAAAATGGGCAATTCATCATCGCAGTCTCCTCTCAAATTACCTCAGTTAAGGGTTCCGAACTTTGCAGGTAAATTTGATGAGTGGAATTCGTTTCATGATCTTTTTACATCGATCATACATAAAAACACGGATTTAGACGATACTCAAAAACTTTATTATTTGCGATCTTCCTTGCACGGTGAGGCACTAGGTGTTATACAATCATTGGAATTGACAGCTAACAATTATGAAGTGGCATGGAAACTACTTCTTGAGCGTTATAACAATGTCAACGCAATAATTCAACAACATGTAAAATGTTTACTAAATTTACCACAGATTGACAAAGAATCACCGACTGCGCTGCGAAGTTTACTCGATACATCGATGAAGCATACACGTGCACTCGAAGCTTTAAAGCAACCGGTGGAACAGTGGGACGCGCTACTAGTACCCATAATCACAAGACGTTTTGATCATAAAACTCTACGGGACTGGCAATCAGAAGCTCCCACTGATCGCATCCCAAGTCTTGTTGACGTTACTAATTTTTTAAATCATCGTTGTTTAGTTCTCGAATCATTGACGACAGAAAACAAAGCATCACATATTAAACAACATATATATAATCAAAACCATAATAAAAACAACTCACCTCATACTCATTCAGCTCGTCAATCAACGTCTACTTCAACAAACTCATTTTCTTATAATAATTCAGTTAAGACATGCACTGCCGTTAAAGGTGTTAAAGAAGCGTCAAATCATAACAATTCAAATTCAAATTATCGACAATTCTACAAACCAGTATGCCCTTCTTGTAAACAAACTCATAGACTATATCAATGCCCAGACTTCATTAAACTTTCCATTGATGAAAGAGTAAAGAAGGTACAAGCTATGAATGCATGCGCCAACTGTCTCAGAATTGGACATAAAACTGAGCAGTGTATATCAGGCAATTGTAAGCTATGTGACTCTGATCAAGCTAAACACAACACTTTATTATGCAAAGCTTCAACCTCAGGAAAAGAGCAAAACTATACAGTAGTGCACACTAGTACTCTAACTTCTCCTCATAAAATATCGTCTCCTGATTCTAACCTTAAATCAGTACTTCTCTCTACAGCCTTAGTTTACCTTATAGATAAGTCAGGGAACAAGGTAACAGCCAGAGCATTGCTAGATTCAGGATCTGAATCGAGTTTTATTTGTGAAGATCTTTGCCAAACTCTCCGTTTACCGAAAACCAAGATTGCAATACCAATATCAGGCGTTGGCCAATCTATTACTCATGCAAAAGCTTATATCACAGCCAATCTCCAATCAATAACAACGTCGTTCAGCACACACATAGAACTTATTGTTTTACCAAAAATTACAGGTTTCATACCCAGTACTCCGATAAATTTGCTAAGTATCCAAAAACCAGATGATATCAGTCTAGCGGACCCTGAATTCTACAAACCATCTAAAATCGATCTTCTCATCGGAGCAGATTTATTCTGGATACTTATCGGCTCTAAACATATCAATTCTTCAAACAACAATATTCAATTTAGAGAAAGCACGTTAGGATGGATCGTCACAGGTCATACATGCAATAGAACCAAAACTACACCAATAATTAGTAAATCTCAAGCCATTTCCTGTCAAGTTTCCACATTAGAAAGGCTTAATATTCAACTACAAAAATTTTGGGAGATAGAAGAGGTTGAACCACATATATCAACAGAAGATAAATTCTGTGAAGACAATTATTTATCAACCACATCTCGTGATTTTTCAGGTAGATACTCTGTCGAAATGCCACTCAAAACTGATCCATCTAGACTAGGGGACTCAAGAGCTCTAGCCTTAAAACGTTTTAATCTACTTGAGCGTCGCCTCTCACTCAATAAAAGTCTCCACAAAGATTATAGTTCCTTTATTGACGAATACATTCGATTAGGACACATGAAGAAACTCTCCTCAGAAGAAATCGAGACATTACCTGACTATGCATATTTTTTACCGCATCACCCCATATTTAAAGAATCGTCATCCACTACTAAACTTCGTGTAGTATTTGATGCGTCAGCAAAGACCACTTCAGGCCTTTCACTGAACGACATTCTGCACGCCGGACCTATTTTACAAGACGATCTTTTCTCCATTGTCACACGTTTCAGGACTCATAACATAGTGATGTGTGCCGACATCGAAAAGATGTTTAGGCAAATAAACATACAAGACACTAACTCATTCTTATTACTCATATTGTGGCGTAATTCACCACATGAACCTCTAGACATCTATAAATTGACTACAGTTACGTATGGCACTACGTGTGCTCCTTACTTAGCTAAACGAACCTTACAACAAGTTGCCCAAGACGAAACACAGTCATATCCACAAGCATCCCAGATTGTACAACGTGACTTTTATATGGACGACCTAATGAGTGGTTGTTCTACCGCGGAAGAAGCTATTCGTTTAAGACAAGATATCACTGCCTTATTACTCAAAGGTGGCTTTAACATCAGAAAATGGAAATCAAATTCAAAGCAGTTACTTTCTTCTATTGATCCTGCTGATGTTGATCAAAGCAGCCAATCTAATCAATCACTAGTTATTTTTGAATTTGAACCCACTTTCAAAACTTTAGGTTTAATGTGGGACCCTGATCGTGACACGTTTCAATTTCTTATTTCCATAGAAGATACACCAAGTGTAACCAAACGAAAGGTTCTGTCAATAATTTCCAAAATATTCGATCCTCTTGGTTTGCTTGGCCCAATAATTACCAAAGCAAAAATAATAATGCAACAGTTGTGGTTTCAATCCATCAGTTGGGATGATGAACTTCCTCAACCCTTACTTGCTAAATGGATGCAATTTTATCAATCGTTAATCGGAATCAACAATTTATTCATACCAAGACAAATAACGTTAAAATCTCCAACAGCAAAACTGGAACTTCATTGTTTCTCGGACGCATCAGAGGTTGCCTACGGTGCATGTGTATATTTACGCTCCGTAGATTCTTCCAGCAATATTTGTACAGCACTTATAGCGTCTAAATCTCGAGTCGCACCATTAAAATCCATCTCATTACCTCGACTTGAACTCTGCGGTGCCGTTTTACTTGTAGAACTGCTTCTCAATGTTCAGAAGGCACTTAATATTAAAATAGATTCTACATTTTTGTGGACAGATTCCACAATCGTCCTAGCGTGGATTGCTTCAACCCCCGTTCGTTGGACAACGTTTGTTCGAAATCGCGTTTCAAAAATACAGAGTAATTCAGACAAAAACTCTTGGAGACACGTAAGTGGTAAAGAAAACCCAGCAGATTTAATCTCCAGAGGTGTAGATGGTAACGAAATTGATACTGCCTTGTGGTGGAATGGACCACATTGGTTAACTCAAAATAACGAATTTTGGATAAATCCTACAGTTATAGACATCGAACAAGCAGAAATTCCCGAACAGTCGTCTTCTCAATCTATAGTTAATTTACATACCAAACTTCCAGATAACGTATTATTAAAACTCATCGAGAATTATTCTTCGTATAGCAAAATTCTTCATATCATCGCATATTGCTTCAGATTTATTTCCAAATGCAAATCCAGATCCAACACAATTAATGCTTCAAATATCCAATCACGTAATGAAATCACAGTTGGAGAACTCGATAAGGCATCTCTACATCTAATCAAGGCTGTCCAGGAGATAGAGTTTTCTAACGAACTGAAAGATTTGCACCAACTTGGTCAAGTAAAAAGAGGTAGCAAACTTGCCACTCTTGCCCCATTTATCGACAATTCCGGTTTAATCAGGGTTGGTGGCAGATTAGAAAAATCTTCACTTTCCGAAAATCAAAAACATCCAATCGTTTTGCCAAACAATCATAGACTCAGTTTCCTAATTGCGGTTAATGAGCATATACATCTGTTACATGCAGGATCTCAAACCCTACTAAGTTCACTTAGAGAAAGGTTTTGGCCACTTAATGGTAGAAATCTTGTGCGTAAAGTTGTACACCAGTGTATCCGTTGTTTCCGGGTAAAACCTAGATTCCAATCACAACAAATGGGTCAATTACCTGCTTCTCGGATTCAACCTGCAAGAGCATTCCTGTATACCGCCGTAGATTATTTCGGTCCAATTATGTTAAAACCATTTAATCGTCGAGGCATCAAACCAAGTAAATCATATGTCGCCTTGTTTGTATGTTTCACATCAAAGGCCATTCATATGGAAATAGCCGAAGATCTATCATCAGGCACATTTATTGACGCATTTCTTCGATTTGTCCATCGCCGTGGAAAACCTGCTCATGTTTACAGCGATAACGGCTCAAACTTCGTTGGAGCAGAAAAAGAAATCAAATCATTTTTTAAATCTGATTCTCATCAACACCAAATCTCCGAAGCAGCTAAAAAAGAAGGCATTCGTTGGCATTTTCAACCACCAGCGGCGCCACACGCAAATGGACTTGTTGAACGAAGCGTTGGTTTAGTTAAGCACCACCTCTATAGAGTTATTGGTAAATCATGTTTTTCAATATTACAGTTTAACACACTTCTAGCCCACATCGAATCAATTGTTAACTCGCGCCCACTAACACCACTTTCAAATGATCCTTCTGATTACAAAACACTTACACCCTCACATTTTCTTATAGGTGAATCCTTATGCTCCCTTCCAGATCCTACTCTTCCTTCCATCCATATACCTAGACCATTGTTGGAACATTGGAAACATGTAAAGCAAGTTTCACGTCACTTTTGGTCTAGATGGTCTAAAGACTATTTACACGAGCTACAAACACGTGCCAAATGGCATACTAAGCAACCGAACATTGAGCTAGACACCTTGGTGTTAATTAAAGAAGAGTCTCCTCCTTTATCATGGAAGACAGGTCGCGTGGTGGAATTGCATCCAGGACAGGACGGCCTAGTGAGAGTTGTCACGCTGAGAACGGCAACCGGCATCATCAAAAGGCCTATCACTAAGCTGTGCCCTCTTCCTCTTCAAGCTGAGATTCCACAAGATTCATAAATTTCAACGTTAATAATTTCATTTAATTTTATCATTTAAATTATTTCCCATTTAAATTTTTCATATTTTTTGCATTCTATCATTTTTTTATATATATAAATTGTTCACTATTCAGTTAATTTGGAAAGATATTCCAAGGTGGCCGGGATGTTGTGGACTTCAAGGCACTATCGAGGTACACCTTATACCTAATCCCCACTCCTAATCTCCCTTCCACTGGTGCCCTCTGCCACCACCCTATTCGCCCCAGTCTGGCTCTGTCTGTCTTACAGGCCGGTCCTTACTCTGTTTATTCATACTGTACTACATGCCTATCACTTATTGTATTGTGTAACTTAAATTACATATTTTTGAAACCAAAATCTACAGTCCACTCGTTCATTTATTCACCTAAAATCACACATCCACATCAGGTTTTTTCTTTCTTTTCACCGGCTTTGATGATGGCCGAGAGAACGAAAGCTAACTTTGAAAATAAAAAATTCATTTTGTGGAGAGGCATTTCGTTTTTTATTACTCTTCCCAAATCTCCTTCTTTGATTAGAATTGCTTTTGAATCTTTATTAGGTCTTTCTGAAGGTCAAAAAGGGTGGGTGGGTTTTCATAAGCTTATAAAGGAGGTCTCCCACTCGCACCAGAATATAATATAAGGGTCCATACGCTCTATTTTTACCAGCAGATCTTTAATAAAGAGTATAAGTAAACTTCCAAACAAAGAAAAAGAGTTAGGTAGGTCAAAAAGCCCTAAACAAGGAGGATAAATGAAGCCTAAAAAGGAGCTTATATAACAACTCGATATCACGCTTTTCTCAGCATGTCATGCAAATAGGCAATAAAAAGCCTAAAATGAGACTTTTTTGTATTTAACGATCTCACTTTAGACAAATTGACTCTTTTCACTTCCCACTCCCCCACTAAAGGAATAAATTACTTACAGAAATAAAAAGAGGTGAGATTTGATGTAATTTTATGTGAAACAAATCTTTTTTAAAAAAAAAAGTTTGACTGTTGTGAGAATGTTTATTCAATTGCTTTATTTTGAATGTTCTTATTAACACGACAAGAATACTTATTTTTTTCTTATTATGTATTTATTGTAATAAAATAAACATATAAATACATAAACTATACAGCATCCTTATTAAACATATATTACAATCAGGCGAACGCTGTGGTCCCTTGCAGGGTATAGAGTCATGTAATAATAAATTAATTAATTTTATTTTAATAATTTCTTTATTTTAATATTTTCCCCTAATTTATCTAGGTACACGTCGCGATACACTTGATAAATTCTTTTCTATCTTGAGCTACCCTCTGCCATGTCTCTCCTCCACAAACCCTTTTCATCTCTTAAGCCTTGTTCGCACTTAACAAGTAATTTAGTAGAGTGGCGAGACATTTAGTAACTGAGCTAGTAGCAAATCACCAAAAATCGTTCGCACTTGCACATTACTAAACTCTCCAGTAGATTAGTAGTTAGTGTATTTGCAAGATGAACAGGCAACACAACAAAGTAAATAAGCTAATAAAGCTTATTGCAATGCCTAATATAGAAGAAGTTGAAGAAGAAATTAGTACGTCAAAAGCAAAAAAAAGTATGGATACGAAAATGGACTCATAGAGGGGATGAATTAGGAGGTACTACTTCTCTTCTTAAAAAATTAGCATTAGAAAATCCTAAAGAATACTTCAGAACTTTGAGAATGAGTGAGTAAATGATGGAGTAATAAATGAAGAATCAGGAAGAAAAATTCAGAGCAATATGTAATGTAATTCCACGGTAATGAGATAAGCCCAAAGGAATAAGCCATAGATACTCTATTGGATATGATAAAATCAGAGGCAGATATAAAAGAGAATTAGATTGTAAAATCCTCAGTGAAAAGTTTCAGCTGAGATGTATTTACAAATGTTATTATATACAATTTAATAACTTATTACGTAGAAATAACATAGGACTTAAAATATATCCATAAAATACAAACAAATGTATTACCTTCTGGTTCAAATTAAACTAACGTTGTATAAAGCCAAAGCCAACGCATTTACCTAATAATATGCACTAAGAACTTTCATTAAAATTCATTAAAAACTTCTAATGCAGTGTGATAATGTTCTAATTAAATTTACTCATTACACTCTGCTTAAATTCAAGGCTAAACAAAATAGAACAGACCTTCATGTTTCACCATCTACCTAATTTTAAATTAATAGTATTGTTAAATACTACGAGTAGAAAATAAGAAATTTTAATTTTAATAAATGACTTACATATATCAGCTACAAGTACGATGCACATTAAAGACAATTACCTGAAACAACAGAAAAAAATAGATATTTTAATTAATAATCAAAATGATCAAAAGATAGGATAAACAAGTACTCAAATATTGCACTGCCACTATCAATCTATGTCTAATCATCTGTTTCATTGATAAAAACATGGCACTATAATTATAATAGCAAAATTATGAATAGAAAGTAGGTGTATACTTTTAAATTTTATTTGACTCTTAAGACCCCTACTGACTCCTTAGACCCCCATTGACTCCATAGCTACCCACACTGAAGATGCTTCCAAAACTGGGTGCAAAACGTCAAGACTCAAACCCTACACGTCACGAACACCACCGTAAGACCTAGTAGTTCAACATTTCGACGAATTTAAGCTATTAATCAGATTTTTTAATACTTAAATTAAAAAAAAAAAATTATCCACTTCGTGGAAAAACATTGAATTAATGATATGTTAAAAAGAAATTCGGTTTTGGTCCCCTAGGAGCTCTGGTATAATTTTATATAAAATTAAGAAAATATTTACTTCAGCGCTCCTACTGGCGAAATATAGAACTAAAAAGTTAAAACCTAGCTACCTCCTGTTAGATCCTAACTTCCTGGTACTGTTTAAGAGCGCCACATTTTTTCATATTTTTGTTTGTTGCGTGATGGAAATTTCTTCTTGCCCCCAGTCCAAAAACATATCTATGTTAATAAATATATTTTATTAAAATTCACACTATTTTTATTATTTTTTCTCTATCCACTCTTTATTGATAGTAAGATAGATAAATTTATGAACAAAAGAGAGATTTTGTTGGTAAGAATAAACGCTGATATATCATAAAGAAAAACATACTGTCTGGACATCTCAACAGCTTCGTGAAATAATGTTCCCTGGAGAGAGATAATTTATTAATATAAATTTCATAAGGGACGTACTAAAGTAGTCTAGTCCTCGATTATCATCTAAACATAAAATAGACTAGACTAGACAATCTTCATCGCAATGTTCAATAATCTATAATATATTTTTGTAAAAACCATTTTATATATTCCATTGGTAAAACAATTCTAAATAATATCAATTTTAAAGTAAATTTGAAGCTTAAAAAAATTAAATTAATGTAAAATAGCAAAATTAATTTAATTAAATTTAATTTAATTTTAATTAAATTAATTTTTATTTTAAAATTGCTAAATACAATTCAAAAGTACTATCTCTGTTTTCTACTATTACTCTATTACTTGCCAAAGAAACTGTTGTCTAGTGAAAGATTGATGTAGGCAATACTTGAGTGCTACTACAATTTGAGTGCTTGTTTACTCTATAATTTGTTAAAGCTTATTAACAGTGATAGATTGATAGAGGCAGTTCAATAATTTAGTGCTTGTTTCCTCTATTACTTGCTAAAGACACTGATGTCTGGTGAAAGGTTGATAGTGGCAATACAATATTTTAGTACTTGTTTACTCCATTACTTGCTAAAGACACTGATGTCTAGTGAAAGGTTGATAGTGACAATACAATATTTTAGTACTTGTTTACTCCATTACTTGCTAAAGACACTGATGCCTAGTGAAAGGTTGATAGTGGCAATACAATATTTTAGTACTTGTTTACTCCATTACTTGCTAAAGACACTGATGTCTAGTGAAAGGTTGATAGTGGCAATACAATATTTTAGTACTTGTTTACTCCATTACTTGCTAAAGACACTGATGTCTAGTGAAAGGTTGATAGTGACAATACAATATTTTAGTACTTGTTTACTCCATTACTTGCTAAAGACACTGATGTCTAGTGAAAGGTTGATAGTGACAATACAATATTTTAGTACTTGTTCACTCCATTACTTGCTAAAGACACTGATGTCTAGTGAAAGGTTGATAGTGGCAATACAATATTTTAGTACTTGTTTACTCCATTAATTGCTAAAGACACTGATGTCTAGTGAAAGGTTGATAGTGACAATACAATAATTTAGTGCTTGTTTCCTCTATTACTTGCTAAAGACACTGATGCCTAGTGAAAGGTTGATAGTGGCAATACAATATTTTAGTACTTGTTTACTCCATTACTTGCTAAAGACACTGATGTCTAGTGAAAGGTTGATAGTGGCAATACAATATTTTAGTACTTGTTTACTCCATTACTTGCTAAAGACACTGATGTCTAGTGAAAGGTTGATAGTGACAATACAATATTTTAGTACTGGTTTACTCCATTACTTGCTAAAGACACTGATGCCTAGTGAAAGGTTGATAGTGGCAATACAATATTTTAGTACTTGTTTACTCCATTACTTGCTAAAGACACTGATGTCTAGTGAAAGGTTGATAGTGGCAATACAATATTTTAGTACTTGTTTACTCCATTACTTGCTAAAGACACTGATGCCTAGTGAAAGGTTGATAGTGGCAATACTATATTTTAAAGCTTCTTTACACTATTACTTGTAAAAGACACAGATAACTGGTAGAAAGCTGTTAGTGGCAATACAATATTTAAGAGCTTTTTAACTCAATTTATTTGTAAAAAGACACAAATGACTAGTAATAAGTTGATAGTGGCAATACAATATTTTAGTGCTTATTTACTTTATTAGTAATTAAAGCTAATGACTAGTAATAGATTGATAACGGCAATAGAATATTTTATGTGGAGAGACAAATTCTGTGTATCAATTAAATTTTTCCGAATTAGAAAAATGTGAGCTCCAGTAAGTTCTTGGATTTAGAATGTTTCACTAGTTTTGATGTTAGATCAAACAAATAATAGGTTTGTTCCAACCACCAGTTCCGAATCAGTTTCAGATTAGTCCGTGATTGACGTAATGCGCATGCGCGATCACTGACCGTTGGGAATTGATTTGTGATTTCGTTTTTGTTGGAACGCTCCTTTCTCGAACCAAACTGTTTGCCGTGGTAGGTTTTAGCACTGTTATCAGAACAACTTTTTGAGTTGATCGTTTATGTGATTTTACGTTCCTGTGCTATCGAAAATACCTGAACTTATTAATATTAAAGATATGGATGATGGATAAGTCAATAGTTGATTAAGATAAGTGCCAGTCACTTAAATCAGGGCCTGATTTAGGCCGCCTAGGGGCTCGCACAACAAGGGGGCGCCACACCACAAAAGTTTCATTTTCTAATGCTAATTAAGCTCGAAAGTTGGAAGTAAAACCTACATACTCATAGAGGATATGACGAAAATACATGCACACATTTTAGAAATGTTTATTTAATACATGAATTCACGATTTCATTTCGATTTACGCAATTCACAATTTTCGGGCTTACTGAGGTGAGCCAGTTTAGTAGACTCACGGCACACTCGTATTTTTATTGATATAATCCTAAATGCTCTTTTGTTTTAAAAAAACCAATATTAATCTTAGTCCTGTTAACGAAAGAAATATTGCGGAAATAAATCGGATTCTTTCGATATTTGTTTGAAAATGGAATCATCAAATCTTGGAAAGTAGGTTCAATTTTTATTTTTTTCAGAAATATCTAGAAAATGCCAATTATATGCACAAAAATTCATCATCGCATTCGTACAAAAACATTTTAAAAATAACAGTTGATTCGCAAGAAAGGAGAATAATAGGCGAGCGAAATCAAAACAAAAACAATGAAGCGGAGCGGAAGGTAACGTTTCTGTTCACCCAAACTCAATCCCAAACTACTAGTCCCTGCCGCCGATCGCTGACTGCTCTGACTGGTTCCAAACTAATCCGTGATTCAATCAGAGCGTGGTTGGAACAGCCGATTAACAGTCGGAGTCAGTCAGAGTTTGAGTTTGGGCTCGTTGGAACTCTTTTTTCCAAATGAGCATGCGTCGTACAGTTCCAAACCAGTTTGAAGAGTGGTTGGAACAAACCTAATATTAGCTATATAAACTTATTTATCGACTTTATAATTGGAATCAATATTGTTGGTACTAAATATTATGTAGGAAATGTTTGTGGGTTGAGATAACCTCTATTTCCAAGAAGCTAGTCTTCATTTAACTTTTACTTTGAATTTTCTGCAGGACACTAATGGTAATGAAAAAATCTAACCTTTTACTAAACGAAAATGGTTATAATTAAACAGAGTTATGGCAATTAAAACAATTAATTAACTCGTCTCGCCGGCACTAATGGTGATGATCACTAATGGCTGAAAGAGAGTTTTGCAAAATGAAGTTAGTTCTAGTGGAGAAACGTCCTTCTTTATTCTTTAAACAATTCACTGCTAAAAGTGTAATCTTGAAGAAGAAAATACTATTTATGAACCTGAGTCCAGTCCTCAAGAACTTTAAAATGCAATGAACATCGAAACATCGTTGAGTAAATTGAAAATTGAGTTCAATGTTGATCCATGATCAGATGATGTTGAGTATGAAAAAGTTTACCTTAAGCTTTCGAACTAATGGATCAAGGCCTTCACATTTTTAACAAACGATCCCGACGAAGAATTGACAACGTAAGGCTTACGCCACCAACGTTTTTAAGCACTATTGGAAATAATAGAATTTTAGGTAGTAGAATTCTTTCGATAATAGAATTCTTTCAATAAAAGAATTTAATAGTGCTTCACAGAGCACAATAAAATAAAAGAAAAAAAAATCGGACACAGGGCTTCTCAGAACCTTTCCTAAAAAAATAATTCCAAATCGGCGGGAGATATTAAGTTGAAATCTGGAGGACATATTTATGTTATAGAAAGGTAGAATTGGAGCGAATTTCAGGTCAATCGGCGAAATAGTTATTTAATAGTTTAATTATTTAGGGTTAAATTTTCAGTTCAAGAGTTCAAAAGTCGATATTTTGTTAAAAGGCGGCAGATATGAAATTCAGTGGAAATGATTGTCTTTTAAAGAGGTATCATAATGAGTGCACATTTTAGCGCTATCGGGCATTTATTTTTAATTTTTGACGAATTTTTAAGTTTCGCAAACTCAAAAAAATGGGTTAATGACGTCACAAATTTATGATTTTCCGGGTAGCAAAACTAAATGTAAGGACTGATTTTTATATTAAGTTAAAACTTTCTAGCTTAAACACTGTGGGAGTTATGCGCGATACAATAGTTATTTATGTAACTAGGCAGCAAAATGAAATTTTAATGACGAGTGATTAGATTAGCCTCAGAGCTGAAGGCGAGGATAGGCTATTATAACATTATAACAACAACATTTTTATTGTTATTAAAAAGTTATTGCAAAATTTATTTCGCTGCCAAGGCAGTAAAATTTGTTTCTCATTTTACCGCCTAGGCAGTAAAATCACATTACTCTGCCCGAAATCAGTCCAATAATGCCTCATTTTGCTGCCGCAAATAGATAAAGATGTTTTTTACTTTTTCTTTAGGTAAGGAAGAGTACCTTTTACTTTTCCTTTAGATAAGGAAATCATTTAAAACTTCTATAGATTAGTTTTTCGATCCAAATAAAAAAGAAGAAAGTTTTTTTATTATTATAATTTCTATGATTAATTTATCTCTAGCACGTACTTCTGACTAAACCCATTAACTTTCACCTCAGTTCCACTTTATTGTTTAAACATAAGTAGTAATATTAGATATATTATGATAACATAAGTAATAATCATTCTAAGGCAATTAGATCACATTAATTCACAATAACATTGTTTAAACCCAATCCATATTCATAATAGAACATAAGTCGAATTTGTACATCTGCACATTATATTTATGTATAATTCAACTCTGAATAATTTATCATTTATATAGGTATATCAATAATCTCTAGGAAATAATTTCAACGATGAAGTTATTCAACAGGCAAAATAGATATTTACCAACTGCAGTTTCCAATAACCTGTTGCCAAGTTTGCTATTGTAACTTGATAAGGTTGGTTTTGAATCTTGTCTCAATTAATTACTATTGACAAGCCTATCATTAATTATATACTGTCACCGGTATCAACATAGCTGTTTCTAAGACTTATCTTTCCTTTCAAGACCATCTACAAGGTCTAACAATTAATTACAAAACTGATACTAGAGGTAATTAGTATGCTTTGATAATAAAGATAACAGTTATTTTACTCTATTAAGTCACCGAGTTTTTTGTTTATAAAGAACAATAATTGCAGTAATTATTATTTAATAAGATGAATTATACTTTTTATTGAAGCGAGCGAAAGCGAGCTTCCTACATTTAACAAAATACTCATCTTGTCTGTGTGTCTGTCTGTCAATAACGTTTACGTGTCCGACGATAACTTGAGTAAAACTTGACCGATTTTGTTGAAATTTGATGTACATGTTCCTTTTACTAATGCTTAGGCTAAGTTCGTTGGACAACGTTATCCGTCCAACGTCCGTTCACCTTAAAATTTAAAATTGGAATTTCAAGACGGGAAAAGATTCTATCATCACATATTCCATGAGATGAACATTTTTTACAAATAGTTTATGCTTACCGAGCTTACCGAAGGTAACAGAAGCTATATGATCGTTCTGAAGAACGAACTTTATATACATTGTCTAAAGTCTAAGTAAAATTGAAAAAGACCGGTAAACTTTCAACTTGATAGAAGCAGTAGTTATTGAGTAGTGAAGCGATACATTATATAATAGTTGAAATGAAGATGCCCGGAACATATAAGATAAGGAATATGTAGAAAGGCACCATTTATTACAAATAATTATCCTCGTTAACTACTCATCACGATTAACTATTTTATTAATATCTAACATTTATTGCATTACGATTGCTTCAATGATAGAGCCACGCGATGCCTAATATATTTTCGATTATCTTTTAAGTGCTTTATGACTATTATTAGTAGAGAACATAAAATTAATAGTCGGTGAATATTAAAAAATAAATGTAATTCTAGATATTGGTGTGGTTAGTAAGTTACGCTAGTGTCCTGAAAACCACTAAGCTTGGGTTTTGATCTAAACAAAACGTTGAAGATAAGCAAAGCGTGAAGTACAAAGTTATGCGGGTACGAATGGTTGAGTCAAACTCCTTTATCTCTAATCGGTCCTCCATTCTAATTATAAATCCCCTTAACAAACAACTATGTTCAACTCTCAGCGTTTAAACTTTATATTTTAGAGATAAGAAAATAATGCGGGTAAGGTAGATTCTCCTACTTTTTAAATTTTCTCTCTTTCTCTTATCTTGCGATTAAAAAGATTGTACTGAGACAAAAGATGTTTGAGGGGCAGATCTTAGGTGAGGTGGCTAGATGAAAAGTAAATCTGAATAAGACAAGTACTAGTTACTAGATTGTGAAGAATGGAAAGATGGGGTGGAGATAAAGTCTTAAAACAGACTGTTGCTGTATCAAGTAGGTTGTAAGCAAAGATATAAAATTGTAAAAGAAGTAATTAAAGATAAAATAAAGCGCATGTTTTTCCCTGTACCTGGACCTTACTGATAAGGAGATTTACTCTTCAAGCAAACTTCGATAGTGGAATTCAAGTCACGAAATACCTGGAGAAACAGCAGAATACTTGTACAGGTTCAAACATAAGGTTCTGCACCGGATATATGGTGCGGTACAAGATGTCAGTAGCGATCATGATCGAATAAGGAATTACGTGCACTTTACAATAATTTCTCCCTTTCAAGCTTTATAAGAATTGCGACTGTAGTATACCACCATACCGGCCACGTTAACAGGATGGGAGAGGACACCTAGCCCAGTGAGACTTCAGAGCTCGGCCATGGAGCGTTCTGCCAAGAGGGAGAACTATAGCTCGGTGGTCAGCTAGAGTGGAAGAGGACATCCGACAGGCGGGACGTTTCAAATTTGAGAGGGATGTCTGGAGGGGCCAAGTTGTCCAGGCGAGGGAACCACTAGGTATGTCGGGCCATTTGCAAAAGAAGAAGAATATGAGGGAGGTGACCAGGAGAGACAAGATGAAAAACTTCAAGATGAGATGTGGCCTGAAAGTTCAGCATTTAACTTATGGTTTGGACGTGCTAATGGGATGGAAATGGAAAGCGAGAGACTACCTAGAAGAACCCTAAAAGATAGCTGAAAGGAGAAGACCGAGATGGAGGAAAATAATAACGAGGATGGACAATTTCGCACCCAATCTTGCCCCGAATGGAATATCACACAAATTTGTTCGATCCTTGTCAATGGACAGATGAGGTAAAAAACTTGTTGATTTAATTTAATTTAAACTTAACGATTTAACATCTTTAAGATTTTAATAGACGAATATGACGGCGGTAAAATTCAAAGAAGTATTTGAATTAAACAAAATTCGTGGACAAAACAATAAGGTCAGTTTTACACGTCACCGTAAGCGCGACAGCGACTTTTTTGTGTGACACGGAATACCAAACTGAATAGTTCACAATGAAACGTCGTCTTCTGTGAAACAGCCCTAGCACATTCCTAAATATATTTAGGCAAGATTTATTTTTAAATTATTACATACAAGTTTAATCGCTAAACATGGGGTACTATTGTAATAGTAGCTGCAATCTAACATTTAAGAACTATTAAAAAATAACTTGGCTTCCAATATACAAATTACCCTAAAAAAAAAAACTACCTTACCGTTTTCAAGTGTTCTTCTTCTTAAAAAGTTAAAATAACCGAAAAATTATACTATAATTCCCCAAGAATAACTTCCTCACTGTTTCCCCTCTTCTTTTACTTTTTTTATCAAACCAAAATAAGTAATATTCAGTTACACAAAGGAGCAAGAATACCACGAAGTAAGAAGAAAGTTTTAAAACAAGGGGGGAAAGGGTAAGAAAGATAGTCCAAAGTAAATTCAATTATACATCCCCTCCACTTTCCATTTGGACGATTTCAGCCAATTAGCCAAAAAGGGAAGAGAAGAGAGGGTGGAATTATAGAAGCTGAAATTACTTTAAAACACCCTAATTTATCTTTGGATTTATTTTACGCTTTTCCAATGAAAATTGGGCGAAACCTAAAGGGAAGAATTGAAATGCAAAAAGGGTCTATTTATTCTAGAATTATTTAAGGAAATAGAGGTAAGTTTTAGTTTCTAATTACCGCATTTAAAAAATGTTTAATTTTACCATTCTTATTAAAAGATAAAGAAAAGTTGCTATTATATTTATTTTCATAAAATTAGTAGAGAAAGAAAATCAGAAATTAATATAGAAAGTCAGATCAAAGTGCACAACGTTTTAGGTATAAATGTATTTGATGACAAATATTAAGTTAAAGACTATCTATAAATAAACAAGTAACGTACGCTTCACGTAAGTACGTGAGGTGTTAATGGCCGGTTTCTGTACGATTAAGTTAAATAAAATTTTAATAATTGCATATTCTTTTTCTAAACTTCAAGACCTTTAAATTGATGTATAATATGTCATGGGGACTAAAAACTTTTTTTTAATCACCCGCCATATTGACTGCCATCTTGGAAATATTAAGTGTGAAATAAAAAGTGAGCAGTTGTCACAAATGCCGAGACGCACCTGTGTGCCAAATTTCATGTTCCTGGCTATAGTAGTTTATGAATTGATACATGCCAACGGACAGACAGACAGAGCTGTTATTTAAGATTTATTTTCGAACTTCGTACAGAAACCTAAAATAAAGTCTTGTCAGTACGTTGATCAGAATTGTAAAATTTTTTTAAAACCAGCCTTAACTTATTTCCTGAGTGTCTGACTATCTGGCGTCGGTGCAGGGCCATCATATGGGCGTAAAACTGACTTACCTAAATACATTAATTTTTATACAATGTTGTTAGACTAGTTCCATTAATATACTTTAAATATATTGTTTCGGGCTTGGCATAACCCGCAAGTTGTTTATTTATTTTAATGTTTGATCAACGTAGACAAGAGACCTATTTATTTATACCTTTCCATTCTGTTGACAGTTCATTTTACCAGATTATGTCAGATTGTATTAGATGTGTTTCGACATCGTTGAAAATATTATATTCTGTTATATTAACTAATTGAGCTGGCTAAATTTGGCCAAGCGACATATATTATGATTTAACTATACAAAATATCAACCAAAACGACAACACACTATCTTCAAATATAAATTACAAGTCAACATTTAAATGTAATATTAATATAATGTAATATGTAATTAAAGTTTACTCAGAAACTCTTAAGTTTTATCCAGTTAAAAAAAATAAAATAAATAAATAATAGATAATGTTATATTCTTGAAACATGATACATAATTCTATTAAAAATTTCATGAAGCTTTTAATGGATTTTCCGGAGAAGAATAACGTGAAAAGCAGAGGAAACATTTTACACAATAGCTTTGGGCTTAAATATTAAAAGTATTTAGCGTGAAATTCCCTTCTTAATTTCCTATATTATTATTAATGGAAAATTTTAAATGAATTTCTTGTCCATGGGATTTAATTAATTGTTTAAATTAATAATAAGAACTAAAACAATTATATTTTAGGGGGAAAAATTAAATATTCATAAATAAAACCTTGAACTCTTAAAGTGAAAAGTCAGAAAAAAATCATAAAATAAATTCAAAAAATAAAGGTTTATAAAAACACAATTTTATAGTAATTATTTGTTTAATATTAACACGTTATCGCTCCCAATTTTATACGGTACGAGATAATTCCAAAAAATATCAGTTGAGCAAAACCTACTGAGGTAAATGTTAATAAACAATGTAGTACTTAGTTTGAAATATAAATCCTCCAAACCAAACTTAAAAAAGGTAACACCTCAAACCTACAACCTAAAGAAAGGTAAACCCTCAAATTCATAACTTAAAGCAAGAAAACACCTCCAAATTCAACTTAAAAAAAAAGGAAACACCTCTAACATACAACTTAAAGCAAGAAAACACCCAAACATACAACTTAAAAAAAGGATACATCTCAAACATACAAATTAAAAAGGTAAAACATTAATCACAAAACTTAAAGCCTGGAAACACCACAAAAAGATAACTTAAAGAAAGGTAACACCTCAAAAATATAATATAATAATTATATTATTAAACCTAAAATTTACGCTATCAAGTAATAAATTATGTGAGATTAAGAGTAAAAACAGGATTATCTAGTAATAGTAGCTATTGAATTATATAACAGATTAAAATTAATCTACATAAGAGAAATAATGTACAAAAAAGAAAAAAAAAAAATAAATAATAATAATAAAAAATTAAAAGAAATAAATAAAATATAGTCAGGCATTTAGAGTGGGATATAGCTTCCCTGCATCCTGGTAGATTCTTATTTTATTATTTCCTTTTTATATCATGCTATTTTATATTTTATTTTATTATATATTTATTATTGAACCCAGCGATGTTGAGATGTGTATTTAGTTCCAACTGGAGTTTGCCCTGCCACCTAGCGGTGGGATAGCCTACTCTTTACTTCGAGTAAGGCCCGTTTGAGAGCGTCTAGTCGTGGATGGTCTTTTTATGATTTGGCCCACTTATTGCTATTGAATGTATAAATATTTAAGGTGCAAAGGTGGTGAAATTAATCTAGGGCAGTCTGCGGGATAGTTTTAACAAACCATCCAAATTTCTTAAAAATCGGAAGAGCACTTTTGAAGATGTAGGAGGAAATAATGTAGTCTTGTGCGCACGAAGAAGAGAAAATGAAAACAATGGACTAATTATGACTTTAAGTTTAATTTTATTAAAATTAGACTTTAAGATAATAATTTTTTAAGATATTTTGGTTCGTAAGAATTGAGCGACAGACATGAGACCAAAAAAATATTCCTTGATATCTGAAACGGATTTTTTAAAATCGGAATATAAAAAATTGTCGTTCTTCAGAACGATCACATAGCTTCCGGTACTTTCGGTAAACTCGGAAGTAATATAAAGTAAATAATAAATTCATCTAAAATAACAAATATATAAGATAAAAATAAATAGGTGTCTAGTAAAAAAAAAAAAAATAAATAAAATATCTGTAAAATTAAGAAAATACAAGAAATAATTATAATTTAGTTACCTAATCTATTATAAACTATGTCAAAAACACCTAGCAAAACTATCTTACATAATAAAAACCACTAAACGCAATTATCTCACACATTTATAAAAACTTCTTTTTAAATTTTTTTATTTTTTTCGACACCGTGAGGGGTATCATATGAAAGGGTACGTCGAGCTGATTACAAAAATATATAATTATTTGGTTATAACTTTGATAGGGCGAGCGTAGGCAAGTTTGAAGTGGGTGTGAAACGTGTCCCTCCCCCCCTCTATCTCGCTTATGTGAAGTGTAAAAAATCTGAATCAATTCCTGAATATTCTTCGACCAAAAGTAAAGATACCACTTTTTGGAAATTTCGAATTTTTTTTTTTTTTTTTTTTTTTTTTTTTTTTTTTTTTTTTTTTATAAAATACGTTTTTTTTATAACTATGGTCTTTTCGATGTATTTATATGGTTGTAGTCCAGTTCAGGGGCAAAAAAATACTTTATCAGAGTGTGTTTTGAGAATATCAGATCCTTAGGATAGTTCAAAGTAAGCTTTTTAGCATTTTAAAAAAACACTGTTTATACACTTTGCAGTTAAACACTATACATACAGTGTGGCCTACGGACCCTCGCTGTGTGCTGATTAGCACACACTTGACCTGTTTATTTTTTTAACTAAGATTTAGATTTTTCCTTGAAGAACGACTTGATTCACATTTAAATGGAATACATTTTAGAATTTTTTCAATCACAATCGTCGGAACCGTTTTTGAGATTTTGTTTCACGCTAATGCCAAAGAATAATATAAAATCACAGGGAAGTACTTGCGTCCAAGTACTTTTTAGGGTTTTGTAGAAGATTAAGCATGCCCGTTATGTAATTATGATTTTATTCTTCGATCTCAAGGGTCCGGGTTCGATCCCCCGGGGGGTCACAATGTTTTTCATCGGTAATAACGACTAAAAAAATTTATTTTTTCAAACCATTTCCATCGCTTCACCATATGGTATAACCATGAATTATTTCGAAATTTTAGGACCACCCATTATATAGTGGTTGGGGAGGGGGGAAATTTTTGGGGTATATTTTGACTTATAAAATTAATAAAGAATGAAAAATTTAAAAAAGCAAATATATATTTGAATCCTACTCTTCACCAGCTTTCACATGATACCCAACTCAAAATTTTAAAAAAATAAAATTTTTGGCGCACTTCAAATTTTCGCGCCCAAAATTTGCAATTTTTTAAAATTTGGGATGAACTCCCGGAATTTTCATCGCCCCACAATAAGGCATTAGCATGAATTATTTCGAAATTTTAGGACCAGCCGAAGTATAGTGGTTGGGGGAGGGAAAATTTTTTTTGGGTATATTTTGATTTTTTTACACAATAAGGAATGCAAAATTAACAAAAGCATATATATATTTGCGTCCTACTCTTCAGCAGCTTTCATTTGATACCCCACTCAAAAATTAAAAAAAATATAAATTTTTGAGTTTACAACATTTTTGCGAATTGCGCATGCGCATATTTAATTTTGAACTTCTGTATATTTTTCCTGTGGTTGGGTCAAAAAGTTACACCAGTATTTCAAATTTCAGCTCTTTAGCTTAAACGGTTCGGGCCCTATGAACCAAAGAGCGACGGACAGACGGACACATCACCCTCGGCATAAGGGTTTTGAGAAGAATCTACAAAACCCTAAAAATGAAGGCTCGGTATATGGTTCATGAGATACATAAGCTTCCTTATTAATGTAGTAGTTAATTTTAACGCTTATTTGAATTTGGTTGATGTGTAAGTGCTTCATTTTTGAAAGTTCATTTACCTCTATACACGGTATATGATAAATTAAAACCAACCAAACGAGACACTTTCATTTTCAACTATAGTTTAAACATAAGAATGGTTTTAAAATAGAAACATTTAATTAAATTTTCACTTTTTCCTTAAAATATCCTCGTATTTTAAACAAACAATATGACATCAACAAAGACAACCGTTTGTAAATGAAAACAGAACCTAGAAAATCCGAATACACACATTTCGAAAATTAAATCTACACTGTTAAACCCCGCCTGCATAAAACATACCGTATTTAAATTAACAGCTACTGTAAATACATTGCGAGTAGGTTTCATAATTATAATAATGTTGGTAAAATATAATTTATTTGAGTGTATTCAAAGTGACTATTTCTGTAAAATATTTTTACAACATAAAAAAATCTTTTGTTCGAACACTTTCCAATTCCTTTGATAACTTATTTATTTTATAATTAATTACGAATTTACCAATAATTTAAACTATGAAAGTTAAAAAAAAATTTAAAAAAAAACAAAAACATTAACACTTTTAACTGCTCCAGTTCATTCCAAACTAGTTCTGACTGGTAAAAACTGATATTAACAGGGACTTAGTCAATACTGAATATCGGTTTTGACTATAGTGCTTTGCCAAAATCAGTTCTAACTGGTAATAACTGTTATTAACAGGACTTGTACTGAATATTGGACTTAGTCAATATTCAATATCGGTTTTGACTAAAGTGCTTTGCCAAAATTAGATCTTACTTAGTAAATCTAGTTTTAACTGATTTTAGGTTCCACCGATAACATATTTATATAAATGAAAAAAAGATTATATTTAACAGCACATATATACCTAAAAATATATCATGCATAATATTATATATTATGAATAAGTGGAGGTCAACATTAGAAGGAAAAGTCTCTCCACGAAAAATTTGATATTATTTATTTTCAAAGCAGCTGACGGCCTCTATAAGGTCATCATCAGGGCCAAAAAAAAAATAAAGACGTTAATTAAACAAAAGAGCTCAAAGGGGTGAGGAGGCAGACCATCCAAATTTCTTAAAGATTGGATGAGTACTTATAAAATTCATAAATCTACACTAATTATTTATATAATCACTTTTTTGGACTCTGGGGACCTCAAACGTGTAAATCCATCTAAATCTCAAAATCGAATTTGGCACCATCAAAATACTTTCTCTTTATGTAAGAAAGTAAAAAATACAAATGACCACAAATTTACAATTTTGAATCTTATTTATTACATTTCCTCACTACCTACCTATAGTAGGAAAAGTATTGTTTTCACCAAAAAATATTTTTCCAGATTTCAACGGAATTATCCGTATTGGGTGTTTTTAAGACCTCCTGAGTGGTTTTCAGCATGACGTCTGAAAATAGTCCTGATCGAATTGAAATTTGACACAAATGTACCTCTCTGTAGGTCAAACAAGCCCACTAAATTTCATTTTGAAATTAGCCGCCATTTTGAACTTATCAATTTTTGAATTTTTAAACTTTGACTGTTAATAATACCGAAAGTATAAATAGGTTTTTGACATATAGCATATCGTTGGAACCGGAAAAAATTAAGGAACAAATATAAAAAAAAAACGATGAAATTCCATTAATTAGTTTAAAAGTTATAAGCGAATATAATTATTTATTAGTGCGATAATTTTGTTGACGTCAAAGTTTGTTTACATCTGTCAAAATACCGCCAAAACTTCAAATAATTAAATAAAATATAAGTAAAAATAAGGTTTTTTTTTAAGAATGATAATAAATCAGTAAGTTCAGAACGGTCCCCCATCCAAGTACTGACCACGTCCACCACCACGTCCACCACTTTAGTGGCCTCTGAAGTGAGGAAAAGTTCCGAGGTACCCCGTACCCGATTTTTTATTTTTTTATTAAGTACTTTATTTTATTTTTATGAAATTTACATATTGTTGGAACCGGAAAAAATTAAGGATTAAATATAAAAAAAACCGATGAAATTCCATTAATTAGTTTAAAAGTTATAAGCGAATATAATTATTTATTAGTGCGATAATTTTGATGACGTCAAAGTTTGTTTACATCTGTCAAAATACTGCCAAACTTCAAAAAATAAAATAAAATATAGGTATTAAAAATAAAGCGGCCCACACACTAACAGTTTAACTGAAGATAACGATCTGTCCGTCCACGGAGCTTGGCCACACACTCGTCAGTTTTCCTTAAGATGACGGACTGCAGTCGGAGGTAGACTGTAGGTGTGTGGAGGGTAGAGGCAAGGATCGGATGGAAGGAGGGATGACAGTCCGTGGACTGTCCGGCCTGTGCCTCAAGATCAATGTCGCCCTACACTATCAGTCGGCCTACAGGCGTGTAGAGTGATTCGTATTTATTTTGTTTATTTCCCTTCGTCGGACTGCAGTTAAAAATCGACAGATATCGGCCTGCAGGCATTCATCGCACAGTGAGTGGTGCATACAGGCACAGATCTGTAGTTCTTTACGATTGCCTGCAGGCGGTGGACGGGTAATGTGTGGTGGTCTGAGATTTTGGCCTTACGATAATCGTATACGATAACGGCCTGCAGTTAAACTGTAAGTGTGTGGGCCCCTTAAGGGTTTTTTTTAAGAATGATAATAAATCAGTGAGTTCAGAACGGTCACCCATCCAAGAACTGACCACGTCCAATGCTGCTTCTTCCTGCTGCGAAGCAGCAGGAGTGGCCACCTTAGTGGCCTCTGAAGTGAGGAAAAGTTCCGAGGTACCCTGAACCCAATTTTTTTTTTTTTTTTTTTTTACGATAACTAAATTAAAAGATCTGGCATCAACTAAAGTAATATAATAAAATCGCCTACTTTATAAAAAAAAAAAAAAAAAAAAAAAAAAAAAAAAAAAAAAAAAAAAAAAAAAAATAGGCATGATCAACAAATATTGTATGATACTATTTATATTTTATTGTTTTGTAAATTTTATTTGTATAAATCTCTGATAATGTTAACTATTATTTTCTTTGCTCGTAGGGTTCTTTAAATTGATGCTCAAGATATCTTAATTAATTTAAAAAGTGATCTGACAGAGAGGAAAACGAAACTGGAAGTAGCCACATTTGCTTATGGATTATAAAAATCACATTTGACGTAAAAAGAATTACATTCAGAGGAGATAATTTTTAATTAAAGTTCATTTCTTAAATGATAGAGATAAGATAGGACCTGACTTGCTAAATACGGTATATTTTAGAGTACATTCGTAGCCAGAGATTAGACTAATGAGTTGAGTTTAACTGTTTCAGCGAATCTGAAATACGCTTGATGAGGGATCAGGGGGTTCTTTGACCGTGGCAAAGGGGATGGAAAGCCTGGCTGTGATGATCGGATGACGAAGGGAGAAATCCCTGGGTCAGTTCAAATCGGATCAGGGTAAGACTAGAGACATCCCTGTCCTAGGGTGTATGCTTAGGATTACCTTACTTAACCACGTCCGCTTTAGGGGGAGTCCGAAATGCTAAAGGAAGGATTTGCATGCAAATTACCTGCGGTTCCTGTCCATCCTTTAGAGCCATTTAAGCAACAAAACCGTCTCTTCCCGTGAGACTCAAGGTGACCTCAAAGTTGCCCCACTTTTCACATGACTGTTTACTTAAAACTCTGCTTTCCCAAGACCGTAGTTCGACCAAGTAGAGAAAATAACTTTAAAGATTTATTCTAACACCAATTAATTTGATTTATTTGATTTTTAAAGCAAATAATTCTATCGGCTATTGATTTGATTTATTTTAACATGAACAGTAGGAGGCTTAGAGATAGTTAATCAAGAGAGAAGCAATCAAAACTTTACTATTGATATCGAATCCTAAGTTTAATTAGCATTCAGGTTCAAACATCAACATATCTACCTTCAATTCCACGAGATGTTTGAAAACATATATGTTAATTACTCTACTATATACAGGTACTACAGATATAGTGGGTATTTTTATAACTAATAATGCCAACAATAAATAAATAAATTGTCTTCCAATTAGTGTCACACATAGCTTCCTCGCGTCCTATTTTGTATATATATTAATGATTTTATAACCTATTTCATTCAAATTTATTTCAATTTTCACCCAATTTTTTAATCTGTCAAATTTTTACATGAATTAAACTATCATTTACGCAAAATTTAAGGATTGCAGACGGTTAAAATTAATCTGGAGCTATCTACTTTCGACAAACCATCCCAATACCATAAAAATAAAATTAGTACTTTTGAAGATATAGGTGTAAAATAAATGTATGTTTGTGTGCATGTGGAAGAGAAAATAGACATAGAAGGTTGAAACTTATACGAGACCGACAATGGTCTAATTATGGACCTATCATCCAAATTTTAATATAATTAAAATCGAACTGAACCTTCAAAAATTTAAACTTATATGGTACCAACAATGGGCTAAATATGAGCAAAAACTAATTATGTCTGAAACAGATTTCTGCCTTCGGAAAAATAAAAAAAAACGTTCTTCAGACGATTAGATAGCTTCCGTTACGTTTGGTAAGCTCGGAAGCAAAAAGAAAAAGCAATTAACGTATTCTTATACTATAGATGAAATAAATAGTCTGCCAACGTGTGGGGCACAAAGCTATCCTCATTGTCTTATTGACGAAAGGTGATATATGAATTAGATCTGTTTCGATTCCTAGAGGGGTTACATTTGAAACTAATATGGGACTATCTATGAAATTGATATGGGACTATCTATTGCCTACTTACGACAAAACCCTCCAAATTTCTTTAAAATCGGATAAATAATTTAAAAACAGGAATGGGCGCAGAAAGTTTAAATTTACATGGAACAAACACTGGTCATATTATGAGGTACTCATAAAATTTCATTAAAATCGGTTGAGTAGTTTTTATAATATAATGGTTCACAAAAATGTTCAGTAACAGACAGACAAGAGACCTAAAACGGTTCCTGATGTGGAACAGATTTTTGTCTGTTTTTGTCTGTTTATTCTTGAATTCTGAGTCATAAATAATTTCGTTCTTTAGAATAATCACAATTCTACCCTAAAAAGCAAATATATTAACAAATAATAAACAATATATATATATATATATATATATATATATATATATATATATATATATATATATATATATATATATATATATATATATGTTTATATATATATATATATATATATATATATATATATATATATATATATATATATATATATATATATATATATATATATATATATACTATATATACACGTCAAACACATACAGCTATAGGTAAAAGATTTTAATGATATAAAGGTAAAATCTTGTCAAGTTTTTGTATTTAAGACAAATAAACTCAAAGAGAATTCTTATAAATCCCTTACAAACTTTTATTATCAAAGTTTTCGACGTAATAATTTTCCTCTTCTAAAAAGTTGATTATTATCCCTTTGATCTCAACAACAGCAGCAAAACCCTCATGCTTTCATTTCTTTAACCTTGAGTTCTAAACATTTCTTATTAATGTCACGAAATTATCAAAGCCAGATAAGGTATAATAATAAAAAAACCAACGTATTTTTAAGAAATAAAATATAAACATATAAATAGTGCCAATAAAATGCCATCTTGGAAAAATAAAAATAAATAATAAGCCTATTTTATTTGTAAGAACGTGATAAATATTTTTGATTATATGTGAATTTCCTTTAGCTATTTTATTATATTTTTTTTGTTTCATAATATTATGCGCTCCTTCTAGTAATCATTCTTTTATGGTCAGGTGCTTACTTTATACGTAAAAACAGGTATAAACTTTTTTCTGTTATCACGCGAGCTTAAAGGTCAAGGGTCGATTTAACCTTCGTTACGCCAATTTAAGCAACTTGATGCCCTTTACTAATATTTTCTTTTATTTTACATTGATAATTAATTATATTAATTACATTATTTCAAAGAGAGACACAATTGTTACCTTTATAATATTTCAATCATGAAATGTTATCTAAGGACAAATGATAAATAAAATGGTTGTGCGTGAAGTCCCACAAACAAAGGGTTTCTTTGGTATTGTAAACATGCAATTACTTAGGATACGGGGGGGGGGGGACGCAAAATGTTGATAATTTTTGATAAAATGGCATGGAAAATAAAAAAAATTACACAAGAGATATATATTTTTGTAATCTACTTATTAGTAGCTTTCATTTGATACCCACTTAGAATTTAAAAAAAAATATCCCTCGTAAAATGAATTATTCGCCATTTTGGATACCCAGTTAATCAGATCAAATTGCTATTTTTATGTGATCTATGGCCCAACAGTCCACACACTTTGCATACTTTTTTTTATACTTTTAATAACCGGAAAAAATAGTTTTAGAGGGGGGAGGGGGCGCAAAATTTTGATTTTTTTGGCAAAGTAGCATAAAAAATTAAACAGTATCTACAAATGTTATATTTTTAAAATCTGCTCTTCAATACCTTTTATTTTTTATACCCCTTTCAATATTTTAAAAAAATCAGGCGACATAAATTATCCGCTATTTTGAATTTGAACAGCTGGTAATTTTGAGTTCGCTATATTTATCCTATGGGCGCGTCAAATCGATCTTTAATACTGCAAAGTTTCATATGTGTATCTCTTTTGATTTAAAAGTTATTGGAACCATACAGAGTGACAGATAGCTACAGGAACGAAACTAAAATGGTTTCCTTTTTGGGTTTACCAGCGAAACCCAAAAAATACAACTCAACGGGAACGGTAAGAAATTGCACAACATATTTCTACAGTATGGTCACATCTCTAACAACTGCCATAGCAGAGGAATGAATTTGATCAATCTAAAAGTGAAGAGCGAACACTCTGATAAACGTAGTGATTCAACTGGTTCCAGTCAAACATTCTTTGAGCAATTCCAAATCGCTATATCGCTAGATGTATGAATGAACTAACCACTTTAAAGTCCATCGACACGTTTACTAATATCAGACATGACATCTCTAGAGAGCAAAATAGAGATATGTTTATGTTCGAACTTCGGTACAAATGGGAGAGTACATCACTCATACATGTCTCTCAAACCATCGCCTCACTGTTGTGACTATCTTGTGTGTCTATAGATGGCTTATGGATCCATCCACCGTTTATCATTACGACGGTTCTAGTGCATTAAAGCAAATACAGATAAGGGTCAAACCCAAACAATCCTAGAAGGACCAACATCTGTAGAAGGACCACACCACTAGAAGGAAAGGATAAACATTGAGAGGTACGACTCATAGGAAAAAAGACATTTAAAACCTTTTCAAACACTAAGTTATACTGATAAAATTGTTCGGTCTCATCTTCATCCTCACTCTCTATATCTGAAATTGCTATACCCCTTAAAAATGTTTGTCTTACATTAAAACCAGAACCAGTTAAGCGTGAATTACAAATTGAAATAATCGGACTTTAATGATCTTTGATATTTTAACCCTTTCTTATAAGATAGAATTAAAAGGGACATTCGATATTTATGAGTTCTGAAAGATAAGTGTAAACATTTGTTTTTAAGGGTGTAAGAAATTTTCTTCGTCCCCTCAAAAAAGTAACATAAATTATGCTTTTTTGTCTCTAAAATTGTTCGGAAAAAATCCGATATTGTAGAAGTAAGTGGATAAAGACAACGGGAAAATGGACCTAATCTTTTCCCCGATAACCCTTTCCATTGAAATATTTCACTCGTCCGCAATAAAATTCGATTTCTCAAGAATTTGTTTGAGAAACAAAAAGGTTTTTTTTAAAGGGATCAAAAAAGGTTTGTTTTTTTAAAGTACTTTATTATTAGTGTCTTTTGATGACCCATTAGTTTTTTTTGATGAAAAAAGGGTTTAAACCTTTCGCTCGATTACTTTTATACCATAAACGGAAGTGGGGACATTGCTACATTTGGGCCAACAAAACTCAGACATTAAAAGATGCTTATCAGTAATCCAAGCCATTTCTACCTTTCTTATCATTTCTCCCTATTATTTCATCTTATAAACTGGCAGGATATATTTTTCTCACACTCTATTTCATTAATAAATCGATAAGATTTATATAGGTAGGTTATAAATCAACATTTTCCCAGTTTCAGATATAAAAACTGATAAAAATTTATAAAGTTTCTTCTTTCAATTCATCTTTAGATTTTTCACTGACACTATCTTCGAAAATGATAGAATTGAAATTTATAGAAAACTACAATATCATTATTATTATTTATTTATTTTACTTTTATTTATTTTATTTTTTATTTTTTATTTAATCTTCGCCAAAAAGAAATTAGTAGTAAATAACAAGTTTTCAATTCATGATATTCCTTGAGGTGGAGTGTCAATACGACGACTTTTCAACTTTTAATCCCGCGACTTGCGAGTCATACGACTCTAACCGCGCGGCTACAATAACTTCCAATCCGAGCAGCTTGTATAACTCAAATTCGACTTTCTGAAGCTTCGGAAACGTAATAATGGATGATAGTATCGACACTCTTTGAAGAAGAGGAAAAAGAAGAGCTAATTGCACTGTTACAGTAGTTAAAAATATGTAATCATCATCCGATGCACTCGTCAAGAGACACGGAGGGATTTCAAAACAGACTTATACAGACATATTTATTGAAGAATGACTCAGTAGCATAGTGTGACCGCTGCTTTACGGCTACACTCCTCGAGTAGGCAGTCGAGTCGTACGGCTCTGAGCCACCCCCCTAGAGCCACTTCAGTCGCGCAGCTACGTCCGCGTCATTGTTCCATTCATTTACTTAAAGCGAGTCATATTTATAGGTAGTCGTTCAGTCGCTGCATTGACACTTCACCTTGACTGAGCTAATGCAATTGATGGAATTAAATGTTTTCCAAAAAAAAACTTGGCCTGCTAACTATAAACTAAAAAACTGCAAATTCGTACACCGTCAACTTTTATAACTGAAACCCTTATCTAAAAAATTGTTCTTGCATATATAATTAATTTAAACGTAATTCATTTTTATTATATACATCTATATATGCATACACACACAAATAAAATACGTTATAAACAACATATAATACCGTTATATAATGAATGAAAGAACATATTTGTTATATACTGAAATGACTCGTATATATAGGGCAGTTCTATAAACTACACCATATAAATTTGGGTTGAGAGAAAAAAAATGTAGAAAATAAATGGTTACATTATGATATTCCATTTCCATTTCTTTAAGTAAAGAGAAAATATTGTTAACATCGACGTTTTGATGTCAAAATAATGTAACCTTCAAAAGCCTATTTCGACCTGTACTCTCCAGGGAATACATGCAGACAACTTATACGACGCCAGATTCCAAGAAGAGACTGCCTGATTCAAAGATATATGGTATATTTATAAGCCATTAGTATCTTCCAGACTCTAAGAGCAGGGTTTTCCAAACTGTGTGCCGCGAGACCTACAGAACGAAAGTAATGGACGAAGAAACTCAAAATAATATGGGATCGACAATGGGTTAATTATAACCAACCATCAAAATTTTATCAAAATATGATAGGTATATTTTTTAAGATATTTTACCGACAGACAGACGTAGGAGCCAAAAATCTTCACAGATTTCAGACACGGATTTTTGTCCAGGAATATTAGAATTTGGAGACCTCAAATATTTCAAATGCTTACGATACCTTTGATAAGTTAAAGTTTATTTATAACTTACCATTCTTTCTAATGCTTCCAAGCTTACGAAAGGTAACATAACCTATGTAATCGTTCGAAAGAACCAACAATTTTGACAGACCTTTATAAATAAATTGGTAAGGCGTGAAATCTCACATAAAAGGGGTTTCGTTGGTATCGTGAACACAAAATTAGAAGGGGGGGGGGGGGGGGGGGGAAGAAGTTTTTTTGACAAAATGGCGCGCAAATTAAACGTTAACCACAAGTGTTATACACTTTTGTAATCTACTCTTCAATACCTTTCATTTGATACCCCACTAAAAATTTTAAAAAAATATTTTTTCTCGAGTGACATGAATTATCCGCCATCTTGGATTTCCAGTAAATCAGGTCAAATTGCTAATCTTATTTATTCTATGGCCCAGCAGACCACAAATTTTATTTTTTATTATTTAGCGGAAATACGATTTTAGGGGAGGGGGAACACGCAAAAATTCGATGTTTTTTGACAAAATGGCGCCGAAAATTTAACACTATCCCTAAGTGGTATATATATATTTGTAATCTACTCTTCAATACCTTTAATATGATACCACAGTCAAAATTAAAAAAAAAAAAAAATTCGCGCGACGTGATTTATCCGCCATTTTGAATTTGAAGAGCAGATAATTTTGAGTTCGCTATATTTTTCCTGTGTGCGCGTGAAAACGATCTTTTATACTGGAAAGTTTCACGGTTTTATTTCCTTTGGTTCAAAAGTTATTGGAACCGTACAGAGTGACACAGACAGACACAGGAATGAAACTATAAGGGTTTCTTTTTTTTGGTTTTACCAACGAAACCCTAAAAAAGGGGGGAAAATTGAATAAATTAGTCAATAATGGTGTGTAAAAGCATAAAATCATTAAAGTACGCGATAGGACGCGAGGAAGCTTGGTGCCACACTAATTGTCAGACTATTTTAAAGTTATGAATGTTTACAGTTACAAAAAGAAAGATGGAGGAGTATTAAAAGAGAGTAAATGTTCAAGATAAAAACAGAATAACGAATCGTTTCAAATGCATATTCATGAAACAGAATATCTCGGCAAGGGTTTGGATTGGGAGGGGGAGGGGGGAGGGTAAGGGAAAGGCTCTAATTAAATGATCATTTATTTAAAAACTAGTTTGGAAAATGTAAAAGGGATGGAATTATTTCATAGTTTAACTATGATTTTAAAACTTTTTCCCCTCACAGTTCTGTCCCAGATGCTAAATTAGTAAGCTGGATTATCATTATTTCATAGTGACCTAATTAATCTCGGGAAAGCTATAGCGACGGGTTAATTATAGCGAGAGAATGGCTTAGAAACAGTTTTAATCCAAGATAAAGCAATGTATATTGTACCAGCCTAATACGATTATCTTAGGCTAAAAGAAAAGCGTAAAAGGCCTTGGAGATAGATATATAATAATTTAATTTAACACAGAAGATATAACATTTTAATTTTTAAAATACAATGCTTAGCAATGTGCATAGTAAAGTAAGGCATAAAAATTGCCAGCTTGAAATGAATGTGTAGTTTTATCTCATGCATAATTTATGTTCCGAAACTTCATTTATTAGTAAAAAAAAAAGAAGTTTTAAATGCTTTGTTAATATTACACTACCTTATTTTAAACTTTTCATGATACAAAGAGACTTGCATTATACTTGCAGACAATTCCCACAATATATTACTTAACATTGTCTGGTAATAACAAAACTAATGCATTTTATAATGCAAGTTTCAATAGGAAGAACAAAAATTAATCTTACCCTTGAAACTTTTCAGAAATTTATTCTACTTATATGTATAAATAATTTACTTCAAAATAAAATTATTCAATAATATGACGTCGAGTCCACTATTATACAATTCTATATTAGTATCAAAGTTAGTTTGATGATAAATAGTCTGCCAATTAGTATGGCACATAGCTTCCTCACGTATTTTAATGATATTATGCTTTTACGACCCATTATAGTCTTATTTATTTAAGCTTTTTTGGAGAGAATTACCGCAGGTTACGGAAGCAATGTAAAATTGTTTATGTCTCATAATTCAAAAATTCTAAGACAGAAATCCGATTAAAAAATCTGTCTTTTGGTTGGTGTTGTCAGTCGTTCAATTTTTGCGGACCAACATATCTTTAAAAGAACTCGTCCGATTTTAATAAAATTTAGATTATAGGTCATGATCTATTCTTAGTACCATATAAGTTTAAACCTTTTGCGCACATTAGTTTCTTTTTCACATGCGCACAAATATATACATTTCATTACACCTACACCTTTAAAAGAATGTGCCGCACTTATTGGCAAATTATTTTCAAATCTGTCAAAATTGTTTTGATTTTTTACATGAAAATAGTATCAATTTAGCATCTTTTACTGGGCGCAAATAATTAAAATTATTATGCCGTCTGTGGGCTATATTCGAAAAACCATCCACAATTTTTTAAAAACCAAATGAAGATATAGATGCAAAGAAATGTATTTTCCTGAAACGAATTGACGCGGAGGGTTGAAACTTATATATGGGATCAACAATGGGCTAATTATGACAAGTAGTTGATAAGATATGTTGGTTTGCAAAAATTTAACGAAAAACAGACAGACCGACAAGGTAAGGGACCAGAGATTTTTCCTGATGACTGAAATGAATTTCTTGTCTTAGAATTTTTTAAATCGGAGACATAAAATATTTGCATTCTTCAGAACGATCTCATAGCTTCCGTTACCTTTGGAAGCAAAAAAAAACAAATTGATTTATATTAAAACGTTAAAGCTCTCTTTTTGTTATTGTTTAGAACGAGCGATTTAACAAATCTTGTTTAATTAGTAATTTCAAAGAAAATATTAAAATAACGAATTAAGAGAATTCTCAACTTGGTGGGAGTTATTTTTTGGAGACAATTAAATTATAACAGCAGTCTTTTTGAACCTAAAATTACTCTGTTTTTTCATCTCACCGATTCTTTACAGGCCTGAAGATGAAGGAGAAATAAATAATTAATTCTAATGTTATTCAAAGTTTAATTAAAATATGCTTTTACTGTTTTAACAATTCTTTTTTTTTTTTTTATTAATAATACTGGAATCCATCCAAGGTAGATTTATATAAATCATATCTCACACCTTTTTATAGCAGGAAGGTTTCTTTCGAGCCATTAGCAGTTTGGAATTCAAATTATATTGCTAATTTTCCCAATATTTATTACCTAACTATACTAAATTTTTAAAGTGTTTTTCAGATAGTTACATAAATTAAGACAATTAATAATAGTCGATCCTACTCTCTACACAATGATTTGATGATTTCTTTACTGTTTCCTAAGAGGAAAATAAAGCATTTATTACAATTTAATTAAGGAATAAAGATCCTATTTAATTAAGGAATAAAGATAGTAAAGATACTAGATAATAGTTACCATAACATAATACCGTAAAAAAAAAACAATTTAATTAAGGAATAAAAATAGTAAAGATACTAGATAATAGTTACCATAACATAATACCGTAAAAAAACCAATTTAATTAAGGAATAAAGATAGTAAGATACTAGATAATAGTTACCATAACATAATACCGTAAAAAAACAATTTAATTAAGGAATAAAGATAGTAAAGATACTAGATAATAGTTACCATAACATAATACCGTAAAAAAACCAATATAATTAAGGAATAAAGATAGTAAAGATACTAGATAATAGTTACCATAACATAATACCGTAGAAAACCCAATTTAATTAAGGAATAAAGATAGTAAAGATACTAGATAATAGTTACCATAACATAATACCGTAAAAAGCCAATTTAATTAAGGAATAAAGATAGTAAAGATACTAGATAATAGTTACCATAACATAATACCGTAAAAAAAAAACAATTTAATTAAGGAATAAAGATAGTAAAGATACTAGATAATAGTTACCATAACATAATACCGTAAAAAAACCAATTTAATTAAGGAATAAAGATAGTAAAGATACTAGATAATAGTTACCATAACATAATACCGTAAAAAAACCAATTTAATTAAGGAATAAAGATAGTAAGATACTAGATAATAGTTACCATAACATAATATCGTAAAAAACCAATTTAATTAAGGAATAAAGATAGTAAAGATACTAGATAATAGTTAACATAACATAAACCGTAAAAAAAAAACAATTTAATTAAGGAAAAAAGATAGTAAAGATACTAGATAATAGTTACTATAACATAATACCGTAAAAAAAAACCCAATTTAATTAAGGAATAAAGATAGTAGATAATAGTTACCATACAATAATAGTTACATAATATCGTAAAAAACCAATTTAATTAAGGAATAAAGATAGTAAAGATACTAGATAATAGTTACCATAACATAATACCGTAAAAAACCAATTTAATTAAGGAATAAAGATAGTAAAGATACTAGATAATAGTTACCATAACATAATACCGTAAAAAACCAATTTAATTAAGGAATAAAGATAGTAAAGATACTAGATAATAGTTACCATAACATAATACCGTAAAATAAACCAATTTAATTAAGGAATAAAGATAGTAAAGATACTAGATAATAGTTACCATAACATAATACCGTAAAAAAACCAATTTAATTAAGGAATAAAGATAGTAAAGATACTCGATAATAGTTACCATAAAATAATACCGTAAAAAAATAAATTTAATTAAGGAATAAAAATAGTAAAGATACTAGATAATAGTTACCATAACATAATACCGTTAAAAAAACAATTTAATACAACAAGGCTATAGGGGGAAATGTTACTACATAAATCAAATTGTCAACTCCAGAAGCCTTGAAATCTCCAATTAGTTAAGAGCACTAATGGGCCTTTCTTTCAAGAGTACTTCGTTTCCTCTTAGTCTATAGGCCTGTTATAATTAGGTCAATCAGGGGAATACCACGAAGACATAAAAAGTACTCGCTTAGTAAGACGGAAAGAAAGGAAGCTAATCACGAAGATAAATCAGTCCTTAGGAATAATATATGTCTACGAAGAATTGAAAACGTTTAATTGGGGTCGAAAGAATAAACGAGAAAGAAACCTAATGACCGAATCAGGGATCTTAAGCGGGTTTAAGACGGTATCAGTGTTGTTTAGGGATCTTAAAACGGGCAAAACCATGGCTTAAATCGTTAGTTAAACGGTTAACTAAAGGATAGCTGGAATTCCGGAGTCCTTGGTGCGAGATGAAGGGAGGTCCGGTTTTCTTTAGGCCTTGTAGAATGGATCCCTTGGGCTAGAAGCAAAAGGGCGGAGGCAAGGGGGATCTAATTGCCTCCAACTTTCAATACAACTCAAAATTAACCCTCTCCCCAGTTCTAACCCTCGGGCTCTCAACAGAACTTGGGCTAACTAACCGCCGATACACCCCACCAAACCTTCAACTGTAGGGGGAGGGCTTCCAAACGAAATTACACAATAAAGCAATTATTCCTTAGCACGAATACACATACACTAACTCTCTCACAAGGACTGTATTAATACGAGTATTTAAAATGTAAATATTTTATTAAACACTTCACCACTTCCTCGAACAATTCATCTCATGAATACAATTTTGTTTGAATATTAAAACTTTTATTTTTACAAGGTCAAAAAAACCTTTTCAATGCATGCAATACATTTAACCTCCAATGATTGTATTTTTTTATTTTTTAAAAACTAATAAATTTTACATTTTTTTATTGAGTATTTTACAAAAAAAGGAATAACATTGTAGTTTATTCTTCTTTTTAACCTCGTAACAGTAGTAGCTATAATGTAATTTATTGCCTATTGTAAATGTACAAAAACAATATACATAAATTACACAAAAATCCAATTTATCGAGCATAAAATAAAAAATATCAAGTTTCAACCGTAACAAAACTAGATACGTCCATCTATAATAAATGTTTATTTTTACGGAAATTATAATTCAAGTAGTATATTTGAACTTCAATCTATGTATAATCGATTTTTCAGTACACTGATTCGTTAGAACTTCAGTACTTATTGCTCATATAAATTATAAATAATCTCACAACATACACTGAAAAAAATGTATACTGATGACAATCCTTATAGCGTTGTCACAAGTAATAATTATGGTTATTTGTGAACCAAGAATTGTAGAGTCCCGATAAGAATATGGTTATACTTGTTAGACTTTTTGTTGTCACAAGTATTATAGAGTTGTTATAAGTTAATTTTTTTTTTCTTACTATAAGCATAAAATTTAAGTATCCTTACCTTTAACAACTGTTATGGTTGTTAGAAAGGCCTAATTGAACTTGTGACAAGGATAACTTTTCTTGTGCATATACAACTTATAGTTGTTATTCACTTCAAATATACTTTACTGGGGTTGACATTACACTAAATTAAGATTGCCGCTGGACTTGTTATTCTTCAACCAAGAATTATCTTTACTCTGCTTAAGCAAATTTGTTACTGAATGAAGTGTAACATAGAATTGAAATGAACCCTTATTATTTTCGATACTAGTATAGGGTGCTACTGTTATAAATCTTAAATTCTTCTTCCTAGCTTAAGTTATACTTGTAGGAACCATTTTATTGTTTCCTCATGCCACAGTTGTACTTCCCCAACCTATCTTCATGTTTCCAGGAAATCTAATGGATTGTTGGAGGATTAAGGTAAGTTCCCTAGGAGAATACGGTAAATATTTGTATATTTGTACTTGCCTTTATTACACTTAAAGTAGTATTTGCATACACTTCATTGCATACCTCTACAGCAGGTAATATCATAGGTTCACTATAGGAAACCTTGAGATTGCTTATTGAGCAATCTAATTTCACACAAGCCATCCCATGCATGTACACAAAAAAGAAGACAGTGTGAAATTAGAATCCTCAACATTTAGTAATTCCATTGGAGCAATATCAAAATTTACTACAGACCCAGAACATTTCCTCTTGAAGAAATGATCATGATAAAGATGCAAAGACCACTTGGCATGTGTAATAATGTTGGTACAAGTTAAAATTCTAATCTGTATTCTCTGAGAGAACTTTTTTTTCTTTAAAAAAAAGTAAAGTGTAATTGAATTTAAAAAAAGCTTATATTATTTTATTTAATGATACAAAAAAAACAATTTAAGTAAATAAAACAAATCATAAACCAAAAAAAAAAAAATATTACAATGGTTAAAAATGTTTTATAGAGTAGGATAAAAAGATTGAGTAAAATTTATTTATTTATTAAAACAATTTAAAATTTTTACAATAAACAGGTAAAACAAATAAGTAATTTAGTAAAAAGTAATGAGTAAAAATATGAGTAATTTAGTTTAGAGTAAATAATAAGTAAAACAAAGTAAAAATACAATAAATTAAAATAGCAATGTTTTAAAAAAAATAAAAATGATAAAAAGAAAAGTTAACTACTTTTTTTAAAAAAAAAAATAGTATATATTCATTTTTTATAAAAAAAACAATTATGTACTAACTTACTTTTTTATATGTATGTACTTTTATATGTCACAAAGTGAAATTTAATAAGAAAATAATATATTTCTTTCAAAGCTATTATTTATAAACATATTTACAAACAACTCAAAGAAAAGCTATCATCAGTGAAGTGGGGGTTAAAATAGAAACACAATTAAATTTATTAAAAACTGTAAGGGACTTTCCATTTACCATTACTAGCTTTTATTACATGGAGACATATCACTAACTTCACAATGATTAATAATTAATAAAATTTACTTTTCATGAAAAGAAGGTGTAAAAGATAGGTAGTTTCGAGCCGGTACCTCGTTTTGAACTGAACTGAAGTTCCCACGTCTTTAAAGCGTGGATGTATTAGGGTTCCCCCTACTCCTCCTGAATTTTGTCGCTGTAGCAAACCTAATATTCTTGTCACTACACTAAATAACGTTTGTAGAACGAATACTGATTCATTTTATTCTTATCACAAAAATAAATTATTCTGGAAACAGTAATAAAATTAAGGTTGGGTTCTCCCTTTTTATACTTGACATCAAGTATAACTTAACTTGTTTCAAGACTAACAATATGTTTGTTAATTCCACCAGTCAAAATGTCATGCCTATACAAATTAAACTATTTCTTCTTGTCAAATATATTTGTAAGGCTGTACCGAAAATCTCAACAACATGATGATATTTCAGGAACTAATTAAGATATTATATGGTACACCATAAATAACTACATAAAAACGAATAGCAACATAAAAATAAGAACATACTTACCTAATATATATTGGGTGTCCTAAGTATATATAAAGATGAAATTCACCACCAATTATATTGATCGCACAAGTAGACATTTTCACTTCCAAATTATAAACAATTGTAACGAAAGAATAGTAAGCACTTCATTTATATATGATCATGATCATATATGTATTATGTTATATCTGCCTCCAACTCCCAGCTGACGGCTTATAGCTAAGCTTTTTGTTGTTTTTATAATTTATTTTTTTATTATTTAGAAATCGTTACAATAAACAACCAATATTATTATTATTATTCTATTACTCATACTTTATTTCGATTACAGCATTTAGCCAAATACTGCTAACAAGTACAAGTGCCGGTCTGATTTTTATACTGACAACAACACGAACTAATATTTTATAAAACTATTACTTCTTGCCATAAGTTTAGCTTAGTTTTGTATCGAGTATAACTATCAAGTTGATTTTTATACTATTAACAACCATAGCTAATATTACTTCAAACAATTACCTATTAGGACAAGTTTAATTTTATTTTTGAAACAAGTATAACTGCTTTCTAATACCAAGAATAGGCTTATTTTTTTAACAAGCATTATTTCTTGCTGCAAGAACAAATTCATTATCACAACTATTATAACGACTGCCGCAAGAATAGACGAAACAAGCATAGCTTAAACTTGTAAAAATAATACTATTTTTTTCAGTGTATCCAGTAGAATTAATATTTATCGTTGACTTGATACAATTCGCAAGGTATTCGAAATTTGTTAAACAAAATCACAAATCTTTAGAACGGTTAAAATCTTGTAATAAAAATTATAAATCTTATAACTAAGTAATTACTTTTATCACTTTTTCACTAAACTGTCAACGAGAGAATTCAAGCATAAGTCCTGCTAAGATCATATTGGTTAACACATCATTGTGTTATAATCAGAGACGGGACGTTTATGACTTTTATTTTTCCATTTCATGACCTTTATTCTATGACTTTTATGACGTTTATTATCGTGTTTTATGACCTTTATTTTAGAAAATAGGTTGTTTTATGACCTTTATTTTAGAAAATCAGGTGTTTTATGACCTTTTAGCCAAAAGTGACGTTTATTTGCACTGTGAAAATTTAGCCTTTATATGAAGCGTTTCGTTATTTTGGAGGGAAACAGTAGTTCCAAAAAGATTTCAATACTTCATAAATAAAAAATTATGTTTACAATATATAATAAATAATAATAATTAGCAGAATGCTTCAACGTGTAAAAAATAATCATTTGTTGTTCTATATTCTCCATCGTTAAATTGGTTCTTTTGTCCGTAAGTAGAATTTTAAATTTGGAATAAGACCTTGCGGCGTCGGCAGATGAGGTGGGAGCAAATTTCATGCATGACACGTCATTTGCTTTTGCTTTACCGGGTATTCCGTCATGCCGAATTTTCAATATAAATGTCCGTCATCTTGATTTAAGATGGCGGATCAAAAAAAATCCTCCATCCGCTATGGCAACTATGGCCTGGATTCCTTGAGAGAACAGCAGCACCTTTGCCCCCACTCTTCCAACCCAATCGGTACTGCAAAGGGTCTTGATTATTTCAGAGCCGTTTGGAAATAGCATATCCTGTTTTGCAGACTTCCTATTATGTCAGGAAATGTCCCGAAGTTGTCGTTGATGTAGTTCAGGTGGGCCTCTCCAGCATCCAATGAAGCCAAGACCTTGAAGACTTCAGATACAAAGTAGGTGTAGAACTTACCTGTTTATCACAGTAACACGAGTTTCTTATTCGTGTTACATGTCATCAAATGAGCAATTAAACATTCTACACCCTTACCATGAATATATACAAAATTTTAAATATGAAACAGCCTATCAGGAGACTGCCCAATCCGATGGGTTTACTATTGGCTGACTGGAGAATCTATCTTGAACTTCCTGGATTCTGATTGGAGGAGTTGTTCCAAGAATGAGCCGATCAGGAGCCCTAGTTTGGAATTAGGGATGACCGTCGGTGCCTCCCTGGTTGTAGGTATGCATAAGCGCATTAGTTAAGTCCGAAAGTGGTCAGGGAATTAAGAGCCCAGGCCTTTCACTAAGCTGGTGTAAGGGTTTTTTGTTCGAACTGCACTTTTACCTGGAACCGGACCACAAATGTTCAATTTAAACATTTTCTTTAACAAAAAAACAAAAACTTTTTGATAAACTAACTAAACATTTGGCAAAAAAGGCCATTTTATGACGTTTATTTCAAGAAACCCCTATTTTATGACGTTCATGCGTAAAATGGCTATTTTATGACAAAATCATATGACTATGACGTTTATGACTTTTTCCCGTCTCTGGTTATAATATACAAAAGTAATATGATACATAAGTAGTCTGATTCAAGATTTGGAACTTTCAAACAAACTTAGTCAGTGAGAAAGAACATTGCACTGTCCAATAGGCCTTTACTAATTTATTAATTGCAAATAGAAAATAATAATAAATAAATTGATAAAATAAGGGGGGGGGTACATAAAGGGTCCGTATGAAATTTAATATATAGGACAAGTTCGTTAACCAGCACTGTCTGCCCAATTGCACCAAGATAGCAGCCCTTTAAATTTTTTTATAGTTAGGACATATAAACCAATTTATAATAATGACATAAAACAAAGGCCTTTATTTGATTTTTATTGTACACACACAATAAAACAAATCTGAAGTATCTAGCCCAATATGCACCTAAGATAATTTTTTAAGATTTTGGGGGAGACATTTTTAAATTATACCAAACAAAACTTTTTTTTTTTCAAAAAGAATTACTATGATATTAAAAATATCGTTGATTTGTTAAAAAAAAAAAAATAGAGGAAGGACCCAAAAAATTCAATTTTCAAGGACACATGGCGAAGAGCTGAAATGTTACAATAACGAAACCAAATACCAAATATATATTTTACCTCAGCGCGCGAGTGTGAGTTAAGGTGTAGTTAAGGCATGACGTATTGAAGTTAAAAATAAACTATCTCTTTGGGGCATCCCTATAATTTCCCAGTGATTAGGTAATTACACATAACACAATTGCTAAGATTCAAATGTTTGTGTAGGGTACACATTCGGAAATCATGTGCATTACAGGTAGACAAGCGCAGGGATGTATATGTATAAGATTACTCGCATATGGAAAGTTAAAAAAAAATCTTACATCCCAGGTTCAACGCTGCCAGGCTAACGCCCAACGCTGGAAAATAATTAATATCAAAAGAAACGCTACAGGAGGATGTAGCATAATCAAAAGAAAATGTAGGGCAAGGTTACAAAGAAAGAGTATAGTACAACAAGAAAAAGAAGGCACTTGCAAATGACGCTGCTTGCGATACAAGTGGCACTATGCATGTGACGGATTTGTGGAAGCAGTACTCTTCCACGTAGCATCTTTATCATGAGAGTGCCACCTTACAAACAGAAAGGAAAAGCAAATCACCGCCTCTCTCTACAATAAGTACTTGCATCCAAGTACTTTTTAAGGTTATTAAGCATATACGTTAGTATGTGTTGAAATAACATTTGATTATTTCCCCATCCGACCCTACTTAAAAGTTAAAAACTATTAATAAATATAAATGGATGACTCATCCCCCCCAAGGAATTTCTTCAGTAGGTACTCAAGATGAAAAAAAATTCGGTCCGAGACAACTCAGACAAATTTTCTTCTATACAAGTTTATAATTACTTAGCCCAGTGTTTTCCATTTATTAGTTTTCATAGCTACATTTAAATATTATTGAACATTTTATCAAAACTTATCATAAAAATAACTTCTGCCGGGCGGGGAATCGAACCCGGGCTCTCTCCGTCCGCGCACAGACAGACAGACTACCGACAGACATTTTTACAAATGTCTTATATATGAAAAATTATATATAAGTTTGTAATCTACTCTTCAGTAGCATTTCATTTGATTTCAACGCTCTAGTGTGAGCGGTTCGGGGGATATGAACTAAAGTATGACAGACACATCACCCTCGGCATAAGGGTTTCGAGGTTGATCTACGAAACCCTAAATGAATGTTTCCAAATTTAAAGTTTTGTCAACTAAAATCCATTTCAGACATCAGAAAGCATATTTAGTCTTGTTCGACCGTCTACCTGACGGTTAACATTTTGGCGAAAGCCCCGATATTGATAAGTTCTTCTCCTATTGAAATAATTTTTTAAATATACCTTACTACACTTAATTTTACACTCATGTGGACATCGTTCAGAGATACGAAGAAATTTAAAATTGTAATTTTAACTCGGAAAAAAATTCTACCCTACTAAAACCCACAGCGACAAAGTTATAAAGTGAATAAAATCGCTAAAACTATTTAAATCAGATCTGAAGGTTTTTATCATCATCGTAAGTTCTAAAATATAGATTTTAATAAAACTCACATCGTCAAAAGTGGAATGGAAACAGGCAGGTAACATTTTAATTTAATTTAGGCAGACGTACTTGTGTAGTGAAGTGATACATTTATAATAATAGTTTTAAAGGAACTGCGTTAAGATTCATAGGTTAAAAGGTACGAAATATATGATTCACCCCCCCCCCCCCCCAAAAAAAAAATATAGTCGCTTTTATATTAAATTAAATTACTTCTTTATTATCATACAAACGTTAGCACAGAACAGATTAAGTTCTCTACATAAATTTTGTCCCTTCCATTCAGTTATTTAAAGAAAAGACAAAAAAAAGTTTAATACATCATTCAATATACTATTTTTATAGTAACATCTACTACAGTTAAAAGAGAGAAAAATCTCAAATAAAAAACTGTAAACGTTATACAGAGTTTTACGACAAACATATTTGCTGTAACCGGGATTATGAATGTAGCAGGAGCCTCGTAAAATAAAACGTAGACTCGTAAACTTTAAGCTAGCAGTTAAATTCAGAGGCTTATGTTTTCAGTCTATTAAATAAAATAATAAATATCCGTTTATGAAAGGGCACGTGTTCGGGCTTAGTACCTACAACATGGAGGGTAGGCTTAGATAAAATAGCTCTTGTTAGTATTTTCAGTTATTCTCTACTAATCCTTACCGTAATTGAAAGGATTCCATTGATATTTACAACGGATTTACATAAATTGAGAAGGACGATGTATCTTATATGTAAATTAATTGTACAACCCGGATAAAGCTATATAAATGGTTTGCATTTACAGTGTAATTGGATAGAGGGATTTTACAAAATTGATAGTCAATGCTCGGAGAAGTGGATTTCCTTTACAAAAATTATGCGGATATAATCATAATGTAGACTTGGATGATGAAATCCAACAGTAGAATACCATATATTTAATATATATATATATATATATATATGTGTGTGTGTGTGTGTGTGTGTGTGTGGGTGTGTGTGTGTACTGCCATTACTAAAATAATTTTTAATAACTATAATGTACCTTCGCTAACTTAAAAAAAAAATCATTATAATAAATAATAATGGCTTAATCAGGAGATTGCAGACTCAAAAAATTATATCGTGTTTAATTACTAATATATAATAAAAGAATACGTGTGGGGTCGTGGGACACCCGGTAGGAACGAAGTTCCTTACGCTTTTCATTAAATATAAATTATAAAATCACACTACTTCGTTCTACGATACGAACTACTTATACATGGCGGAGTTTGAAAAGCGACAAAATTAAAAGTGACTAACAATTAGTACTTAGCAGAGATAAACAAAATTAAAAGAAAAGCACTTATTTAACATTTAAGCGAGCGTCTTGCAATAAATAATGTAGTGAGAAAAAGTTAATCATGATGAGTTTATAGTTAGAGCAGATGCTTGTAGTGACGGAACACGACTGTTCCCTCAGACTCCACCGGCATATTAATTACTCCATTTAAAATATTATAAAATATATCACTTTACTACGCAAAAATGTCTGCTTGTATCAGGTTAAAATTTTACAAGCCTGTTTCAATTGTACTTTAGACGATGCGTATGAATTTTTATTAAAATCGTTACTTTAGAACGTAAGATATCGGTAAAAACGTTTAGGTTCATTTTAATAAATTTAGCTATCATTATCACGTCATAGCAGTGTCGGTGTTCGTTTTACTAAAAGAAAAATATTTTAAAAAACTGTTTGTCTCATTAAATAGATGAAGTTAGAATTTTTTACTGTCCTAAAATTCCAATTTTTACATATTAAGTTTACGATTACGCGAGCGTTGCGCGTGATCGCTTGGGCGGATAACGTTGCCCAACGAACTCAGCCTGGGCATTGGTAAAATGAACATGTATACCAAATTTCAACTAACTCGGTCATCTTTTACTTAAGTTATCGTCATCAATAGATTTCGTGACGCTTGGTTTTGTGACGGTGATTTTGTGACGTTCGGTTTTTTTCGGATTCACTCCCGGGCTCCAGAACGTGCCATAAGGAACTTCGTTCCAATAATAATAATAATAATAATGAATAAATAAATTTTAAAAAAAATTGAACCAAATAAAAAAAAATTGAATCGAATCAACTATTCCATTAAATTTTATATCGGCATGAAACATTATAATTCTTACATATTCTTATAGATAAATAAAAGGTCTAAATGAAAATACCTTTATTGATGGGAAGAATCAACAGGAAACAGTAACAAAAACCGATTAACTTGAGAGAAACTAACGAAACAACGCACTAAAGAACAGGTTATTGTCAACTGAATCTAGGAGTGAAGCGTGCTCTCACCTGATTGGCCAATTCAAGGTTACACCGCCAACCAATGCGAAATTGTATGATTTGCCCGTTCCGATGTAAACAAACGGGATTGTTGCGTTTAAAATAATAATAAATAACGTAATAGTTCACAATTAAAAATATTCAGTTATTTAAAATAATAAAAATAGCGTTATAACTATAAATATACATCATATTGTTTATTTTTATTTTTTTTATTATTAACTTATTTATTTCGTAATTTACTTTTGATAATTTAATAACAATTAAAAAAGGGACTATTAATTATTATCAACAGGGATTAAAATGAAAAACAAATATTATTTTAAAGTTATTTAACTTTACGGGCTTCAATTAAAAATAGAATTTAGCTTATTTTCAATTGTAGTAAATAAAATAAATATTGTAACGGTAATATATTTTTCTCAAAGAAATGCTTCCAAATGATTAAGTTTTTTTTTAAATCTTATTAAAGAAAAGTATTTTATTACCTTGCTTTCTTGTTTGTTTGTCCAGTACAAATCTTGAAATCGATGTTTAACTAACTTCCCGAGTAGCTAGACATTTGAAACTTTTAGAATAGCTCAGAACACGATGACAATGCAATATTATAATACTTTTAGCCATCTTTCAGCAGAATTTAATTGGTTTTCAGCAAATTTTGCTGTATGGAAAGTTAGTTCGGAAAAAATCCGCAAGTTATTTTATTTGTTTTGACATGTCCCATATTTACAATCTTCATTTTGACGGGTTTCAAATTTGTAATTTTTATTAAGAGATTAACATTGAATGACAGCTAAAAAGGAAAAGTAAACAATGAAATAAATTAATTGACGTGTGACAACCAGGTTTGTTTACACTTGTGTCCTAAAAAATAGGTATCGGTATAATTTTTCTGCATCTGTACTTCTTTACTTGTACACATTTTTCTTTTTCTTCTCTTACTGTCCCTACACGGTGGCATATCAATGTCACGGTTTAGATTCGGGGTTGGCGATTCGTTGTACAAAGATTTTATAGGTTTAAGATCAGCTCTCTAAATGGTTGTCAATGATGTGAAGTAAATAAATTCGGAACTTTCTTTTCACTAACATTATATTATAACAATGAAAATTATATTATCAAATTACATATAATTCAATAAAAGAAAATTTAAAACGTAGTATATAAAAAGTTCTTTTTATCTTGAATTTTTTTTAAATATTAAGACAATGTTCTTTGATTTTATTTTTCAATACCTTTATTAAATAATACAATTGAAACATAAAAGAACATTTAGTTCAAAGATTCCATAATTCTATAATTAATCATTTAAAGTTTTAAAATTTTAGCACTCCATAAGGTTATCTCTCCACCAGAGAACAGAGTCCTGAGCTGCGGATTGAGTTGAGCACAACTTTTCTTAGTAAAATATAAGTATGTTCTCTTTTTTCTTTTTCTTTAAAAAAAAAACTAAGACCAATCCTTTGATTGAATTGAGTATATGTAATTGTTTTTCGTAGTATAAGTATATAAGTATGTTCTCTTCCATCTTTTTAAAAATAAAAACCATGTTCTTTGATTGAGTTGAGCATCATTGATCTTCGTAGTATTTAAGTATGTTCTCTTCAATCATTTTAAAAATTAAGAACATGTCCTTTGATTGAGTTGCCATTAAGAAGTGGGTGTGGGATGAAGCAGATAAGGAATTGTTAAGCACAGAGGGATGCAGGCAGTCTAAGATGTTACAGCCGAAAATAAATAAAAGGAAAACCAGATGTTTGCTAGGACTGAGCAGGACCAACCTGAGAAATCTGGTTGGAGTGCTAACTGGACACTGCAGGCTCAGAAGACATTACTAAAAGTAGAAGAGGACCCCACATGACCAGTGTGTGGTGAGGACGAGGAAACAGACTACCATTTTCTGGGAGTGTGAGAAGGACATGGGAGATTACGCTTTCATACCTTAGGGAATGGAGAAATTAGGGAGGAGGAACTTGAAACTCTGATGTGGCAAAATATCCTCTCCTTTAAAATCCAAACTAAAAGGTATAAGGATGAGGTGGAAGTGGTTTGAGGGGTGCGGGTACGTCTGGGGTTGGCAAAAAGGATCCAAAGATGATCTGTTTGCCAGGCTAGGCCTTCCCGCCCCTTACTACTATCTACTACTACTTGATTGAGTTGAGCATCATTGTTCTTCATAACATAGTATAAGTATATGTTAGAAATCTGTTTGTCTTCTGATTTACTTACTTTTTTTTGTAATTACAGATTATTGGTGAGGTTGGGTCTGGTTAGGACATTTGACAGGAGGCTGATTGGGACCCCCTGGATTCTCTATTGATTTGCATTAAACAGTTTTTCGTTCATATTTAATATTATTATTTGTGTTTAAACTTTTAAATGCAGTGAAAGTATCATGGAACTATTCATGTCATATATTATTACAGTGTGTGTGGGTATGTGTATCTGTTTTCATGTGTTGGCGAGCTTTATCCAATATAAATCTACTGAAATAAAGGGAACAATCACATCTTAATAAAATTGAATTGTATCTCAAGCAATTTAAAAAGGCTAAAAGATAAGTATAGGATTTATTTCCGAAGAAATAATCCAATTCGAAAGTTGACCCCTAGTTTACAATCTGATCAATTGAATTTCGGTGGCATAAATAGATTTGAAAGTGATAACTTTTAAACTCGCCAATAAAGTTCAAAGAACAGAACGATCCAAAATGTTCAATATCAATAGGAGCGAGGGGGAGAGAAGTTAAAGCATTGAAACCTTTCCCAAACACTTTAGTAGGTTTAGAACTTGATATAACTCTTAAAATAGCTTGCTCTCACACCAAGGTTTTCTCAAAGACAAATGTTCTCAGAAGCACCAGAGTTTAAGACTATAAGAGATCTACTGTAGAGAAGGGCTTTGCTTCCACTGAGTTATAGCTTACAAACTCTCAAACTGCTTCTTTAAAAACAAAAAAATAACATTTTTAGACCAAAGTCCACTCTTCTATTATATTAAAGCTATTTAATATGGTCAGCATATAGCTTTTTCACAACTAATATCAAAAATAGAATACTGAAATAAACAAACTCTAATGATTCTAAGAAAATTTTACTTAAAGTTTTATGAATTTCTTAAAACATCTAACGCTTCTAAGATAAAACTATCGCTATTGGTTGCCAGCTAGGTCAGAAATATAGTTAGGTTTCAAAACTTAAAACTTTTTATGCCTAGACTATACAACTATCAATTTCATCACATCAATATGGTCCATTACTTAAATCTTTATTTGCCGACACTATACAACCATCAATTTTATCTCATCAATATTCTCTATTACTTAAAGCTTTATATGCCTACACTATGCAACTATTATTTTATCTCATCAATATTCTCTATTACTTAAAGCATTATATGCACACATTACACAACCATCAACTTTATCATATCAATATTCTTCATTACTTAAAGCTTTATATGCCTATACTATACTACAACTATCAATTTTCTCTATTACTTAAAGCTTTATATGCCTACACTATACAATACAACCATCAATTTCATCACATCAATATTCTCCATTACTTAAAGCTTTGTACGCCTGCACTATACAACTATCAATTTTATCTCATCAATATTCTCTATTAGTTAAAGCATTATATGCACACATCATACAACCACCAACTGCATCACATCAATATTTTCCATTATTTAAAGCTTTGTACGCCTGCACTATACAACTATCAATTTTATCTCATCAATATTCTCTATTAGTTAAAGCATTATATGCACAAATTATACAACCACCAACTGCATCACATCAATATTCTCTATTACTTAAAGCTTTATATGCCTACACTATACAACTATCAATTTTATCTCATCAATATTCTCTATTAGTTAAAGCATTATATGCACAAATTACACAACCACCAACTGCATCACATCAATATTTTCCATTACTTAAAGCTTTATACGCCTGCACTATACAACTATCAATTTTATCTCATCAATATTCTCTATTACTTAAAGCTTTATATGCCTGCACTATACAACTATCAATTTTATCTCATCAATATTCTCTATTACTTAAAGCTTTATACGCCTGCACTATACAACTATCAATTTTATCTCATCAATATTCTCTATTAGTTAAAGCATTATATGCACAAATTACACAACCACCAACTGCATCACATCAATATTTTCCTTTACTTAAAGCTTTATATGCATACACTATACAACCATTAACTTAATCTTATCGATATTCTCTATTACTTAAAGCATTACATGCATACATTATACAAGCATCAACTGCATCACATCAATATTCTCCATTACTTAAAGCTTTAAATGCCCTCACAATAGAATCATCAATTTTATCACATCAATATACTCCATCATACGCACATTACAAAATATGCGAATTATGAACACCCTCTTTTGCTTCCGAGCTTACCGAAGGTAACGGAAGCATTGTGTTCACTTTTGAGAACGAAAAACTTTTATGCCTCCGATTTTAAAAATTCCAAGACAGAAATCCGTTTCAGACATCAGGGAACATTTTTGGTTTCGTGTCTGTCTGTCTGTCTGTCTGTCTGTCTGTCTGTCTGTCGGTCTGTGTGTCCGCGAATTATGAAACGTGCGACGATAACTTGAGAAAATGTCGACCGATATTGATGAAATTTGGTAGACATGTTCATTTTACTAATGCCCAGGACGAGTTCGTTGGACAGCGTTATCCGTCCAAGCGTTCACGAGCAACGCTCGCGTAAACGTGAACTTCAAATTTAAAATTGGAATTTTAGGTCGGGGAAAAAATCTAACTTCATCTATTTAATGTGACAAACATTTTTTTCAATTACAATTTTCTAGTAAAACCAACAGCGACACCTGTATGAAGTGTTAAAGATCGCTAAAACTATTTAATAGTTTTTACACAATAAACAATATAACAATAAAGTAATATAACAATAATTTGAATGTTAATACAACAATAAAGTGCATGATAGGATGCGAGGAAGCTATGTGCCACACTAATTGGCAGTCTATTTTTCTTTGTTTTTAGATTTTACGCATTTACAACCTTGGTTTTGAGGAATGATTTTTTTTTAGGCTTCCCTAAATTTTTTTGGGGTTTGGATTATTACACATTACATAATTGCTAAGTTTAAAATTGTTGGGTAAGGTACTTTGGGATATATACAGGTGCGTAACGACATCCAGATAGACAGACAAAAGTTGAAAATTATAAGGGTCCTAAAATTGGATTGATTCAAACTTAGGAAATGATAAGGGTCCAAAAATTGGATGGATATATATAGAGGAAATTGCAAGGGTCCAAAAAATGGATGGGTCCAAATGTAAGAAATTATAAAGTAAAAAAATAAAGTATTCTAGAAACGAATTTATTTTTTATAGCCCAGGAATAATTAGCTGTTCTCTAATGTTAAGTGCAAAGAGAGAAAGAAAGAAAACAGGAAATAAAACGATAGAACTAATAAAACATAGATATATTCTGTTCTTCAATGATCCATCTTTAATCCTTTATAACTTCAATGGAAATCGATAACACCAAAATGGAAAAGAGAGGAAAAAATTAGAGTGGTCCGAAATCCCAACTCGCGTTATCAGAACCCTTGAATGACATTCAGACATTGAGGGTGAAATTCCATTTTCTCGTCGTACCGAATACTAAAGAATGGACAGATTAAAATTGCATTGTTACCATAGCAAAAAAAAAAACTCTTTTTCTGTCTAGTAACAAACAGAGATAGGAATCCAATTATCTGAAACTACTTCATAGTATGAGAAAATTTAGTCTTCTTTAATAAATATTTTATGTGATTAAATTATACTATTAAGTAGATCCTTCAGAATAAATATTTTCTCTATTTCCAACTCTCTGTTATATTCTATTTGTTCTTTACTTCTCTCATTTTTGAAAAAAGTATATTTTTCATTTATAATGTGTTTTGATATTTGTGATTTTATTATAGTCAGAGTAACTCTTATGTAAAAATACTCTGCCAATTAATGTGGCACATAGCTTCCTCGCAAAGAAAAGACCAAATTAAGAAAAATACCTCGATTAAAATAATCAAAAAGTTGGAACGGCGCGGCACTGTTCCAGTAACATACAGAAACATTTGTTGGAGAAACAAAGCCTCCAACAAGCACCAAAAGTTAGAACACATAAAATTAATTTAATAAACAAATATAAAACTGCAACCAAATCGTAGAAACCGCTGTATAAACAGTTTTTTTTTTTTTTTATTTTACCCCCCTCAAAACTAAAAATAACACAAAATATAAATATAACGAAAATTAATCTACTATGCAAGAGCTTTTCAACGATATACATAATATTATAAAAGATTAACTTTAACATTTGTGCCCCTGTACTCTGAGGTACCAAAATTTTATTTTTAAAATACAAACAATTCAAAAGGGCATTCATTTAACTAATAAATACCTACATATAAATAAAAAACCTAATATCAAAAAAGTATGTAAACCCTTTAACCTACAACAAAATTATAAATCGGTACAAAAGTACATATACAAAATTTTCAAAAAATCAACAAATAAAATAGCTTTAATGTACATATTAAGGCCTTTAAAATGATATACGACACAATATTAAAAACCAAAAAAAGTGGTCACGTGACACGGCGCACGGGAAAAAGTTTACTCGCATGTTCTCAGCAAGTAGGATGAACTAATGAAATAAAATATACTCAACTTAAAGAGCATTAGTGTGAGATTCAATCGCAGCAATCAGAAATAAAATCGGCCAACTATTATAGAAACTATGGCCATTCAAAGACAAAAATGGAAAAAAATAAAACCAAAAAATACCAAAACTATCACCATCTAAGGTACAACCGATGATGATACGACAAAAACTCATAGGACTAAAGTTGTAGATCTTTTAAAATTAGTTACCACTTGTGCTATCCATTTTCTAATACGACTTACCGTTTAGCCGCAATAAGTCCCCAAACCAGCTTAAAAATCAAGTCACCCATTTTTATATTTTAAGGGGGGAGAAGGGGGAAAAGTGAACTTTGTATATTTATTTTGTTCACTATATGGACGTTGCGCGTCGAATGGCGCAAACCACAAGTCTCTAGCTCTTCTGGAAGTGGGTAAACATTAATGTCAGTCAGTGAGTCAGTTAGCCATGCGGCTTTATAGTATCAGACATATTAATTTAGCACGTTTTAAAGTGCGCAGAAGGTTGAAATTAAGCAGGTGTTATCTGCAGGCTACTTTCGACAAACCATAAAAATTTCATAAAAATCAGATGATTACTTCTAAAGATATGGCTGTAAATAAATGTATGTTTGTGAGCATGTGGATGACAAACAAATATGAGCAGAAGGTTGAAACTTATATGGGACCAACAATGGGCTACTTATGACCTACCACCCAAATTTCATTAAAATTGGACGTGTAGTTTTTAAGATATGGTGGTTCGCAAAAATTGAACGACAGACCGACAGACAAACAGACCGACAGACAGACCGACAGACAGACACGGAACCAAAAATGATCCCTGATGTCTGAAACGGATTTCTGTCTTGGAATTTTTGAAATCGGAGACCTAAAATTTTTTCGTTCTTCAGAACGATCACATAGCTTCCGTTACCTTCGGTAAGCTCGGAAGCAAAAATGTTTTAGAGAATTAATACTCTTTTCAGCTATATTCAGTGTAGATGGCTTTTATTATATACAATACTCTTGTTGTATTACAGAAATAAATAAGGCCACTTGAGTCAATGTGGCTTTCAAATTGTGTTTGAACAATAAAAAAAAAGAAATATATTATATAAAATTAACTTTTCCCTTCCATGAGCACACTTGAATAATTATATGAGTTTCATTAATTATATATTTTAAAAGGTAGTTCCTTTTCCACCAACAATATAATACACATATAAATATTATATATATATATATATATATATATATATATATATATATATATATATATATATATATATATATATAAAATATTAAAATCCCTATATAATTTCATAAATAGATTTAAACTCTCAACTCCTACACTGACTTGTCTCACTGGCACAAGGCATTAACACTAGCGTTGAAAGGTGTCTTGTTCAATAAACTTACATTTAGTGGAGAGATGTTTTTTCTTTATCATTATCACATTGCTTAAAGTATCCTAAATAATTAAACTTTTATCTACTAAGGGTTATATGTATGCATGTAAGGCATACATGATCAGTTTATTTTCTGCCAGTAAATCACAATAGCTATGGAAGAATCGTTTTGCAAGTGAAGTTAATATCAATAGTATGATAAAAAAAAGGTAAAGAAGATATATAAAAATAAACGCTTTTATCTCCAGTAGGGGGGTCTTTTCATCCCTGAACTCAAAAAGTAGGGAGAAAAAGTAAAAGTAGGGCGAAAAAGTTAAGATTGCAACTTAATTATTTTATAAAAAGTAGAAAATGGATGGCTAATGTAATTAAGTTGTTGAAATCAGGTTGGCGACACTGCGCTTTTTCGACCATGCTTATCTTTGTTTATAACCTGCATCTAAATAACCTTCTATTTGAGTTCAATTCCAATTCTTATTTGTTTTTAATATTGAATCTCTTATATCTGCTATTAAAAGTGCTAATAATTATTGTTATTTATTAAAATAATAAATAAAAACAATGCGATGGACGAAAATGTGTATTTTCTTTCTACTGGAGATAAAATATTGTATGTATCTCGTGAGTAAAGTGCCATTATTCCCATCGCAATAATTATCTTAGCTAATTCCTTCGGCTTCGTCTCAAGAACCAACTTTTTCGTTCAGGGAATAATGGCTTACTTTACTCCCTAGGTGCATAAATAACTATTACGTAAAGTAAATATTTAATTTCTAGAGTTAGTTTTCGGGGCTACCTTTAAGGTATTTTAACAATATATTTTGCCTTTTAGTTATAATCATTACCACATTCAGTGGAAAAAAAACAAAAAAACAAGGCTCACAGGCAGAATTGCCGCTTACAAGAACACCACTCTGGTGGAGATCTTGGCCACCACGTATACCATTTCGCGATCACCACAACAGTCCAACTCTTATCGCTACAATCACACCTCACCACCACCTTCACCTAGATATCGTAGGAAGTTGATAAGTTTCTACCAAAATAATGAACCTCATATATTATATAAGAGACGTTTCGATCCTTTTAAAAGGCCATCATCTGTCATGGTTTTTATTCTGCAATACAATTATAATAGTAATTAACGGTTTACAACCATTCCTTTTTTTTCAATGTTATAAAATGTTAATTACTATTTTAATTTTATTGCAGAATAAAAAACCATGACAGAAGATGATCATTAAACAGGGTTGAAACGTCTCAAATGAAACAGTGATTACGTCTTATTACACCTCTTCAGCCATCTACTACTTATTATAAGGGTGTATCATATTAAATTAATAAACAATTAAATGAATTTCTTTATCTAAATAATAAACTACGAAACAAGCATAAAGGCCTCTAAAAACGTATAACAAATTTAATTTAATAATTAGTAGTGCAGTAAAAATAGGCCAAAAAACAGCCAAACCTCGAACAAATTAGTACAAGTTCAGCTTCCTATTAAATATAGGAAGCTAACTTAAATATAGCAAAAGTCTCCTAAAATCGAAGTTGTGCTACGGCCGCCATATTGAAAAATGGCGGCCCATTTCCGGTTTTTTGCTTGTAATTCCTTAAATATTACAGATAGAAAAAAAAGTTTCAAATAACAAATGTTGAGGACTATAAAATAAACAAATTTTGTTATTATAACTTTTTCTCTAAACCTAACAGGTTTTGAGTTTACCCCCCAAAAAAATTTTCAAAAAAAAATATATATATTTATAAATATAATATTTGTTTCTTTTTTGGGGAAAATAAATATATATGAGTATTCGAAAAGAAGACAAAATTTAAAATTAAAATTACTTAGAAATGTGTGTAGAATAAAAAAAAATCAATTGAAAAAAAAAAAAAGATAACACATACATACTTTCTCATATACAAGTTCATAATTACTTAGCAGAGTATTTTCCATCTATTAGTTTTCGTGTTTTCATAGGTACATTTAATTATTATTGAACATTATATCTAAATTTATAATAAAAAGTACCTACTCGTCAGGGAATCGAACCCGGTCTCTCTCTGTCCGCGTTTAAAGCTATTTTCTCAGTAACTAGATTTTCCCGGAAAAACGGCTTATATTGTCAGATTCGTATTTAAATGGACTAAATTTTAGAATTTTTATCGAAATCGTCGGAATCGTTTTCGAGAAATATCTTTTTTCCCAAATCTTTTTCAGATGTTTGGGGGGTATGGCCCAAAATTTGGAGCTAAAATTCATTTCTCGATTTCACCGCAGGGTATGATTTTTTTCTTAACAAATATGCCAAATTTCGTCAAAATCGGCTCAGTAGTTAAGGCTCCACGCGTCTACACTGCCAGACGACAGAACAATTTTCGCACCATCACAATACTTTTTATGAGAGTATTTTATCACTTCAGAACATTAATTATCAATGCATTATTTCAATAATCTATATAAATGTGAGATATCCGATGATACTGATAGGTTAAATAAATATAAATTTTTAATAAGGATGACTTAAAATTAAAAAGGTGATTTCTAAATGGGTTTGGTTGGCATTTTACAATTTTATTTTAAAGTAATACACCGTTTACTAAAACGGAGGAATCAGAGAGTTATCAAGTTAATTAGTCCAACCTTTCACCTATATTACCTTATTTCAATTTATACAATTACACCAATGTTATTGGGTGATGGTTTAACTCATAATTTGTCGTACTGTTATTTAAAAATGGATCATAAATTAATAAACTAATGTATTTGTCTTATAATTTTATGAAATCAATAATTAGTTTAATATATTGTATACGATTTTATTATTTTCCTTCCGAGCTTACTTAATCTAACGAAAGTTACGTGATAGTTCTGAAGGACAAACATTTTTGTCTCCGATTTTATAAATTTCAAGACAGGAATCCGTTTCAGACATCAGGGAACATTTTTGGTTCCGTGTCTGTCTGTCACTCAATTTTTGAGAACAAACAGTCCGATATTTGGACGATTTGGTCATAATTAGACCATTGTCTCCATAATTGACCACATAAGTTTAAAACTACTGCGCCAATTTTGTATCTTCCACGTGCGTACAAATATAATTAATTTACATTTATATCTTCAAAAGTACTTTTTACTTTTTCTCACTACAAATAGTAGGAAAAGTATTGTTAATCAATCAATAATTGTTGTTATTATCAATTATTAAAATTGAACTCAACGGAATTATCCGTTTTAAGTGTTTTTAAGACCTCCTGAGTGGTTTACAGCATGACGTATGTATGTGTGTGTATGTGTGTTATCATCGTAGCGCCCAAGGTATTTAACCTAGAGAGTTGAAACTTGGCAGAAAAATCAGTCCTAACCTGTAGTTGTGCCGCCCGGAAAATCATATTTTTCCGCCATCTTGAACCCAGTTTGCTGAGTCAGCAAAAATTTAAAAAAATCGTAATAAATCGATTATGGTCCTGATCAAGTTGAAATTGGGCACGAATGTACCTCTCTGCATGACAAACAAGCCCACTAAATTTCATTTTGATTTTGTCCGCCATTTTGAAGTTATAAATTTTTTAATTTTTAAAAAAACCGATGAAATTCCATTAATTAGTTTAAAAGTTATAAGCGAATATAATTATTTATTAGTGCGATAATTTTGATGACGTCAAAGTTTGTTTACATCTGTCAAAATACCGCCAAACTTCAAATAATTAAATAAAATATAAGTAAAAATAAGGTTTTTTTTGAAGAATGATAATAAATCAGTAGGTTCAGAACGGTCACCTATCCAAGTACTGACCACGTCCACCACCACGTACACCACTTTAGTGGCCTCTGAAGTGAGGAAAAGTTCCGAGGTACCCCGTACCCGATTTTTTATTTTTTTATTAAGTACTTTATTCTATTTTTATGAAATTTAGATGTTAGCTCCAGATTAATTTTAACCGTCTGCGCTCTTTAAACTTTGCTAAATTGATACTAATTCATATAAAAAATCAAAAAGGGGGTAAAATTAATAAATTTGACATGAAAAGGGTTTTAAAGCATAAAATCATTAAAGATACGAAATAGGACGAGAGGAAGCTATGTGCAACACTAATTGGCTGACTATTTTTAAGAAAAATATCTTTAAGATTTCACAAAAAGAAAAATATTCATATAACTTAAATGACCTATGAATTATTAAAAAAAGTCTATTAGTACTAATTGTATATACAGGGTCCATGAACTTATCATGTCAAACTTGATTGGCTGATTCTTTGGCTCAAAAGAAAAACATTTGTATCAACTAATGTTTGAAATTAACTAATTAATTTATATTGAACCATAATTTGAAAATTGTTTTAAATAATGATAAATAGTTAATATAACCGTAATTATAGAGTTAACATAAATGCCTTATGTATAAACTAATTTAACTAATGCTAAATTAACTGAATTAATTATCACTAACGAACCTTATTAATTCATTTCAATTATAAATGTGTTTTATTGGGTGTTTCTTAAGTGAGTGACAAATGTTATAAACTAATGAGTTGTGTATATTTTAAATTAAATTAATGTTTTTTTTATGTTATTTTGTTTTCTGTGCATGATAGTTTTCTTTATTTGCCTAATAAGTATGTATTAAAGTACGTAATTTACATGAATACTTAAATTAACTAAAACTGTAACGAAAGTATTCAAAATGAACTTTATAATTATAACTTCCGAATTGTAAGAAGCGAAAATCGGAATTAACTTTCTAGAGACGTTATGAATATTCAGTAAGTCCCAAAATAACTTTTTAGAACATGACTTTCTTTATGCTTTATTTAGAAGAAAGTTTAAAGAAGGTTTCTTCTATTAAAGAATATTCAAAATACTTTTTTGAAGTTTCAATGTCGGCGTTTTATAAAATTCAGGTAATTTTTTTAGCAAAACCATTTAAGGTTTACTCGTTTGAGATTCAACATATTTACAAATAATCTTAGGAATGAACAGTGTTTATTGTCATTTTTAGTGTTTCGAAGTCATCCTAGAAACCCTTAAGCTTTTGGTAGTTCGTCCGTCCGTCCATCGCATCTTGGTGTATATCTCCCGACCTACTTTAGCTATAGATTTTAAATTTGGTATACAAGTTCTCAAAACAGAAAAACGATTGCGGACTTAAACACTCAAAATTTCTGCAATCAGTGATCAATTGCGAATTGATCGCAATATTTTATATTTTTTGTAGTTTTCAAGTTGGGTATTATTTTAAACGTATTAAAATTTGGATTACAAATACACATCGCGTTTCCAAAATGACGGCCATTTTCACCCTGAAAAAAATTATAAAAAAATGCAAAGAAAATATCTCCACTACCCCACTAGAAAAGGTCATAAAAATATACATCTCTGTGGTCCAATGATATTTTTCGAACATTTTATTTGTTGGGTATGATTTTAAAGGTATTGAAATTTGGTTTACAAATGTATATCGTGTATGACCGAAGAAACCCTTTTAGTAACTTGCTGGCAAGTACTTGACATGATTTTTTTACTATTATTTGCCTTCAAGAAATATATGGTTTTCACCCAAAAATTCCGAACCGAAATATCCACGGAATTATCCGTTTTTGGTGTTTTTAATACGATTTGAGTAGTTTGCTGGATGTCTGTATGTCTGTTTGTGTCACGCATAACACTCTCAGTTTTAAGCTAGAGAATTAAAACTTAGTACAAAAATCAGTCCATACATGTAGTTGTGCTGCCCGGAAAATCATAAAGTGGTGCCATAATTAACCCATTTTGCTGAGTCAAAAATTTGTATAAAAACGAAAACATTTCTGCTTGCACTAAAATTTGCACATATTGCACCTCTTTATAAGTAATAAATGTCCATTAAATTTCATTCTGATGTCTACCGCCATTTTGAAAATATCGACTTTTGAAGTTTGTAGCTTGAACGCTAAATAATTTCTAAACTATTTCGCCGACTGATCTGAAATTCGCAACAATGTTACCATTTTATAAGATAAATTAGGCCACCATATTATATCTTAATGTCCGTCGCCATTTTTGAAATACCGACTTATGTTTATTTATATAGGAAGTACTTGTTTACATTTTTCAATACTTCATTGTAACAGCCCTTTATACCGGACTCAACTTTTAATGGACAAACAAAACTATAATACACAAAAAAAAAATAATGGTTCCGAGACACCCTGCGTCTGATTTTTGTTATTCAATAATAATTTTTTTTTTTATACGCTATTTTTATATCTTGTTTTTTCCTAAACTAATAATTAACCACACTCACTCATATATATAATTATATATATATATATATATATATATATATATATATATATATATATATATATATATATATATATATATATATATATATATATATATATATATAATATATAAGCTTATCATCCATCAGATAAAACGTAGATTTTCCTCGAAATGTTCCCTATTTTTATATAAAATACCATGGAATCCCCAGCAGTCCCCTTTATTCGAATCCGCGAATTGAACAGATGTATAGTGTGTTTCATATTTTCAATTTCAGAGTTGAACTTAAAGGTGTCAACCTTGAAGTAGAAAAACCTTGATTTCATCTGTCACATTCAGGTGTCGGATATTATTGAAAGAAGCGTATAGCGAGTACTTCATTTCAGAGACTTTGGATTTTAAAAGTTCGTGTTTGTCTCATTTGTGTTCAATAACTAGCGTGAATACGGAACAATTTAAAAAAAAATTCTGCACACAGGTGTATCTCAGCATTTTTTACAACTGTGTATTTTTTGGAATTTTCAAAATGGTGGCCAATATGGCGGACGGCTAAGAATAAGTTATTAGACAGCATGATCTCTTATATAGACGGCATTTTGGATACAAATATGTCCGAAAAGAGGGTGTTCCTGGTAGCCATATTAAAAACAATATGGCCAATGTAAGAGAAATACCCAAATTGTTCTACCCAAGTTCTTTAGGCACCGAATCACTGGTTAATACAACCATCGACTATTTACACTATACTCCCCACAAATTTTATATAATATACTTCAGTTACATCTTTAGATTGTTACTCCCCTATGTAGTTTTAGGATACAAATTACTTTGGCCAAATAACTATTAAGAAAAAGGGATGTTTAGTCCAATGTACTTTGGAAATATATATATATATATATATATATATATATATATATATATATATATATATATATATATATATATAGCACCCCCCTACCTTAGCTTAACTGGTAGAGCATCATACTGGAAATATGAAGGTCCGTGGTTCAAATCCCGGAGCCAGTGCAAATTTTTCTCTGTTTCAGTCTCCCGTAGTTTAAATTGTTTGAAATATATATATATATATATATATATATATATATATATATATATATATATATATATATATATATATATATATATATATATATATATATAATTAACCTTAACTTCTTCATGAAACTCCTTAAAAGAAACTTCTTTATTAACTTCTTTGTTACACTTAACTAACTAACTAATTCCGAGGGGCAACATCCCGTGGAGGACTTAGGTCAACTCATTTTAACATGCTAAATATGTGTAAGAAACATTTAATGTTATAATCATCGCCAAACTTGTAGGGTATAATATTATCACCATCACTGGGGTTGATAAAACCCTATGAGTGAAAGCTCTTATTAGTAACACATTATTATCTCTGTAAGTAGGACTTTATTTCGATTCATATATCCATAATATTAAAACTGTAATGCAAATTCGAAAGCCTAAAATTAGTTTAGGGTCATTGCCTTAATTACGTAGGGCGGGTCTAATTACATTAAGGTTAACTTGTGTTTTTAAATAACTTTAAAAACTTTCCGTGTGTCCCTCTTTTTTTTGAATATAGTCTTCTTTTGTGTGGGTCGTAGAGGGTTGAAATTATAAACAAATTAAATTGTTTTAAAAATGGCTATATTTCGCCCCTCTCCGGGGCATATTCATGCCTTGTATGTTTATCAGTATAGTAAGTTTGTATCCACCATTTTTGGTATCGTCGTTTTTTTATTTACAAATTTTCCACTTATTCACTTACATCCTCTGTTCAATAACAATATTAAACAAACAATATTCATATTTAACATTTAACAAAACACGTAACACGATTATATAAATAGATGAAAAAACATTTATTAAACTAAGACTAAAACTAAAAAGGACTAGCGTAAATATTTACGCTAGTCCTTTTTAGTTTTAGTCTTAGTTTAATAAATGTTTTTTCATCTATTTATATAATCGTGTTACGTGTTTTGTTAAATGTTAAATATGAATATTGTTTGTTTAATATTGTTATTGAACAGAGGATGTAAGTGAATAAGTGGAAAATTTGTAAATAAAAAAACGACGATACCAAAAATGGTGGATACAAACTTACTATACTGATAAACATACAAGGCATGAATATGCCCCGGAGAGGGGCGAAATATAGCCATTTTTAAAACAATTTAATTTGTTTATCATTTCAACCCTCTACGACCCACACAAAAGAAGACTATATTAAGGTTAACGGTTTAATAAGGTTATCGGTAAGGGAAGGTCATAAAAGATAGCCTATGCAATTTAACTGAGATCCGTAAACACGTATTGATCAATAAAAACAATCATTACATAGATAAAACACGTGCAGATTTAAAGATAAAATAAGCAGACCGAAACTAGATAAATACATAAATATTGAATATATAAGTTAATTTAATTTAACAATAGTTTAACAATCTATTTTATGAAATCAGCATAAAAAGAGAATAAAAATGTTTAAAACTTTCCTGAAACTGCACATTTTTTATAAGGGGTCAGAAGGTCACACATGATAAATGTTCGTAAGGAAATAACAGTAAAAATAAAAGGGATTAGAAAAAAAGTTTTCTCTTGGTTAAAATAAAAGAAAAACTAAAAACTAGTGTAAGAAGACAAAAAAAAACAAGTTTTTACTTGATGACACCGCAATGAAATGGAGCGGAACACGATATGAATCCACTCTAGCGGACCAATGAAGAAACACATCCACTAGACTAGTTTCCCATAACTTAAAACTTGCTTCTTAAACAACAAATTATTATAAATAATAGTTGAATTCTTATTGTATAATAATAATAAAAAAAAATTGCTTGCATACGAGTCTGCAAGACAGTGAGACATTTTCATGTAACGCTTTTTTGTGTCGTTTTTTGGTAACCCTTTTCAAGTTTATGTGCCAAAGTAAAGACATGAAAATGTCAAAAAATTCGAGCTTGCAGATTCTTGCTTTTGTAAATTAGGAATTAAATCGAACATATGTAGTGCACGGAGAAAGAAAGTACTTTTCTTCTTTTCCAGTTAATTAAGAAGTAATCTTTTAGCTTCTTCACCCATATTTTTATAATAAATGCAAAAAATATAGTTTATTAGGAATAAAATTTTAAGGGTTATGGTGTTTATCCGATGCAAATCGGAGCAGTAGAACAGAAGTTGAAGTTGGGGGGAGGGGGGGGGGGCGCCGCTGGGGCTCGTGACCGACTACTGGAGTTGTAGAGAGAAGCGATGAGAGTAAAACGTGGTAGGTAGCCGATCGGGAGGGCAGGGGTGGTTAGGCTCTACCAAGCGCGGTAGTGGGAGACACTATTATACCTACCGAGAGCGGGCAAACTCGATTGAACATCTCCTATATATTCCTAACTCCCTGTTCCAATATCTTCCCTAATCGTGTAACGCTAGTCTTTGGTAACGCATTTCGAGGTTATGTGCCATAGCCAAGACATGAAAATGTCAATAACTACTTAATCCAAGAGGCTAAGGCCAGGCGCAAATTGAGCTAACGCAGGACGCAGCACAGCGTGCTTCTTTGTAACTAACAGGATTAAATAGAACATTAAGCTACCTAACACCACTCGTGCCTGCTCACAGTCCGCATAGTGTTGTAGTTAAGATAGTTTCTCGTACCCCGCTTGTCAAAATAACTCGTTTTCTTGAAGTCACACATTTTTAGATGCGAATCACTTGGAAATTGTAGATCACCAAGGTACGTGTGTGTTGCACGGACGCGGACGCATCATACCGCTCATTTCACGCCAACTTACATCACCTTAGCCATACACGTAGCTTTAAGGAAATCACATAAAACAAACTTGTCTAGTTTAATAAGTTGAGAAGTAGACCAAGTTGAACCTTATAGAATTATATAGTTTAAGGAATAATAATATGAACTGTCTCTCCACGTAAACTGACAAATTAATTCATTTTATTTTACAAACAAATTAGTCAGTTTACATTGAGAGACTGTTTATATAATTCCTTTTAAAGGCCCTACACACGACCCGGCACGGCCAAACTACCCGACAATCCTTGTCTGGGAGCTCCCGACGGTCGGGCGGTTGGTCGTCTCGTACAACTAACAACCAACAGACCGTCGGGTCCGGCAGTTTTAGTCCGCCGACAAGCCTACACACGCTCCAACTGTCGGGGCCAACGGGGTTGGCCCCGACTCGTACAAAAACTGCATTTTGCTTTGCTCGTGTGGTTTTACTACCCTCGCTGTCACTCGGGTGCAAACTCCACACTCGCATGCCAAATGCTACTTTCCGCACTGGACGCGTAATGTAATGTACCCATTCCTATCCATATAGATTTTTATATATGTGTAGTATGTTATATAGGCGTGAAAAGTAATAGCATGGCACAAAAATATATAATTAAAACCCATATACAGAAATTATCATGACTAATAATTTTAGTTTGAGGAGGGTCAAGAAATAGGGGGAAAAATCAGAGCATAAATAACATTAAGTTTTTATTTTACTTAAAACCCTTGTAGATTCTTTCTTCTGTAAAAAAAATAACTCTCAGATATAATTAATGTTTTCACAAAAACAATGCCTATATTTTTACAAAAATCCCAACCAAATAAAAAAAAATATATCTTGAGTGCTTCTGTTTATATACTTTTTTAAAATAAAAGGAGTCGACCTCATCTAAATGAAAATTTAATTAAACATTTTATTACTCGGTGAAAAAGGAAATGCTCGAGTAAAAAATATAATCTTTCAACAAAGGTATTATTTTAAATTAATTACTGCATAATTAAAATTTGTCAGTAAAGGTATAAAAAATTTGGCAAAAAACAAATCTAAAATAAGGTAACTCATTAAATTTAAAAAAAAAAAAAAAACCGGACCAGTTGTCTTTTCTTAAAGATTTTACTGGCTTAATAAGAAATAATTTATATTAATATACTTCAAGATGAAATTACAGTTTTATTAAAGATAGCCTTTTTTTCATTTTAATATCCTAGAGTTTTAAGTCTTTCACGATATTATTATAAAAACTTGATCGGTTTAGATATGGTCGGTTTTAGATATTGGATATAACTATTTAATGAGTTCTCTTTTTATGGATAAAACTTTTTTTTTTTTTTAAATATATAAATTAAATTTAAAAAAAAGGGATATATATTTAAAGTACGAACGAATATCATACTTGAATAACCTAATGCTGTTATAATAAAGACCTAAATTAAATAGAAATAACCCTTACATTATTAGATATGGGCGCGTCAAAGGAGGCCATATTAAGGAATAATAAAAATTGTTTTCCACGTAAATTTAACTTTTTACTAGCCAAAGTAGCTTTCAGCCTTCATAAGGTCATCATCAGTGCCGAAATACAGAAGAAATAGAGTTACATTAGTAGCAGGAAATAAACGAAAGGTGATTATACTTCATGACAGAGATCGACATAAGACTCACACCGCTCGCTGTGACATGAAGTAGACTCACCTTTCGTTTATTTCCTGTTACTAATGTAACTCTATTTCTTCTGCATTTCGGCACTGATGATGGCCTTATGAAGGCTGAAAGCTGCTTTGGCTAGCAAAAAGTTTAATTTACGTGGGGAGATAATTTTTATTACTCCTTACATCATTATATTAAGCAAAATCAAGTGACTGGTCAATATTGAGTTGCCATGTAATTAAGCTATTATTATTATTTGTGGCAGTTTGCAGTTAAGTAAACTTTACGAACTGATATTCTGGAGGTCAGGTTGGAAATAAAGTAAAGAGATGAGTTTTAGAGTTAAAGTTTCAAATATCACAACTTTGGCTCAAGGGGTTTAGCATTATAACAAAAATCTGCAAAATGCTTTAAAACATCTATCCGATACCAACTCGTACCCAGGCCCTGATTAACCAATGGCAGACTTTCCATTTGTCCAGGCCGCTGATTTTAGGGGGGCGCTAGAATCTTATGAGAAGGAAAGAAAGAAAAAGAAAATCGAAATGTCAGCCTTCTTTTTCTTTCCCATCGGCTTGGGGCATCGAAAACTACCCTCTCCTGCTCGATCGAGGCCAAAAATTAAAGGCGCCTGTAAGATCTTTCCCAGGGTGCAAGATACCTCAAATCAATGCCTGCTTGAACCAAACTTTGTCACATACAAGAACATCATAATGTCGACTAGTTTTCACAGTTTTCATAGATCATTATTTAATTGTCAATGAAAATTTTATCAAAATTTACCATACAAATAATTCCTTCACGGCGGGGAAACGAGCACACGCCTCACCCTTTGCAATTCTAGCTATTTTCTTAGAAACTAGACGTTTCCCGGGAAAACGACAAATATGGTAAGACTAACTTAATTATGTTAGATTCAATCAATAAATTGACAATGATGATTGTGGTATTCAGAACCCCATGGAAAAGGTGATTTCAAAACGTTTTAAGTTCAAGGTCACAACAGCAAATTTTAGGTTTTGTATTGAAACGGGTATTGAATTCAAAACAGAATTGAGACATGCGCAGTTGGTATGATGAGATATTATAACCTGACTTAACTGTAACTAGTCTTGGAGTTTATACTTTTCAAAATTGTTGTGAAAACCTTTTTGGAAACTCCTCATGGAAACACTTTTGGTTATAAACAAAAACAGTTTTCAAAACGGTTTTGAAAACTCATGGAGACGTAGTAATAATTTCCTAGTCCTAAACAATATGTGTAATATTATAAATTAACTATTTCTATAAGAAGTTTTTCAAACATTAAACAACTAAATTCAAAAATCTTAAGAGGTTATAATCAATGTAGTATAATTTCATTTTTCAAGTTTACCGTGTGTGAAAGCTACAATAATTGTTGAATAAGTCTCAAATATATAAATATTCACAAGATTTCATCATAGGTATTTGTTCTTATCCGAGGCTTTAAATTTTAGTTACCAAAAACAAGAGACTGTATGTACTAAAAGTGATGTATGAAGGTTAGGAAATTTATTTGAGTGGCTTCTCTGTGAATTACTGTTACACAAGCCTGCCATTGCTTTTACACGTCACCTCTATCTAAAGCTTTAACCAAACATCACGCCCAAACATTGGAAATTCAATTTATTCTAAAGGTGCCTCGAATTTCAAATCAAAACCCTCAAAAACACAACTAGACAGTTAATTCAGTGAATGCTAATTCAAATTCTCGAAATAATTTGATAAAGAAATACATTAACAAGTTGGTTTTCATTCGGCACGGAAGTAGGAAGGAAAGAATAAAATTGATTCTACAAATGTCAATTTGGAAATTTCTCATTTAAAAACTAAATTTTATTGAATTATAATTTTGAATCCCACATATATACATTCATTATTATCATTAAATTTTCAAAAAATCGGACGCGGGGTGTCTCAAATCATTTCCTTACCAAACATAAAAGCAATAAATGACAAGTAATAAATTTGTTTAGTATGTGAATGATAATTTTGTTTGTCTATTAAACGATGAGTTCCGTATAATGAAGTCCGTTATAGTGCAGTATTTAAAAATGTATCAAGCACTTTCCTATAAAAATATATAGTAAAAATAAAATTCCTATAAAAAATATTATAAATAATCTGAAGTCGATATTTCAAAATTGTGAAGGATATTAAGATAAAATATTGAGTCCTTATTCATCTTATAGAATGGTATCATTGGTGCAAAAAATAGATTAGAAATTATTTAGCGTTCAATTTGCAAAGTTCAAAAGTCGACATGTTCAAAATGGCGGTAGACATCAAAATGAAATTCTAGGGAAAATTTTGCCTTATAAAGAGGTACAATAGGAGAACATTTTAGTGCAAACGGAAAATTTGTACTATTTTTAAAAAAATTTAAAATTTTTACGGACTCAGCAAAATGGGTTAATACGTCAAAACTTTATGATTTTCCGGGAAGCACAACTTGTACAGGCGGGGACACACTTGAGCATTCGCCTCGAATGAGCATGCAATCGCCCCCGAATGAGCATGTGTTCGCCCCCGAATGAGCACGCGTTCGCCCCGTTTTGCTTAGAAATGGACAAGGCGAGCCGAACGGAAACGCATGCTCATTCGGGGTGAATGCTCAAGTGTGTCACCGCCTTAAGGTGGTGACACACTTGAGCATTCGCCCCGAATGAGCATGCATTCGCCCCCGAATGAGCATGCGTTCGCCCCCGAATGAGCATGCGTTCGCCCCGAATCGCTTAGATATGGAGAGGACGAGCCGAACGGAAACGCATGCTCATTCGGGGCGAATGCTCAGGTGTGTCTCCGCCTTTAAGGAGTGATTTTAGTACCAAGTTTTAATTCTCTGGTTTAATTAAAAACTGAGGGAGTTTTTCGTGACACAGATAGACTGACAGCTGTCAATTGTCATCAAAACACCTAAAACGGATAATTCCATAAAAAAAAACTCGGTTTAGAATTTATAGGGTAAAACAAAACTTTTGTTGGTTTCTTGCTCTGATGATGCTAATAAATTTAAAGGAACGTTAGCACAAACTTTCCCACTATGTTTTATTTGACAGCGTCCCGCTAACATACCCTCTCATTAAACTTGAACTACCACGAACCACCTCCATTAAATATTTTTGTTTTAGGTTAGCAAAAGTAAAAAAAAAAAAATATTAACAGGAATTTCCCATACAAAATTCATTTTGACTAACTTTAAAATCAGGAACAAGTTACCAAAGAATACACAAACTATTGCCATGCATACGTTTTCATAAATACTAAAAAGTATAGAAATTAGTAATTAGGAAACATCGATAATACAGATTTCAAAACCCAGAGAGTTAAGACATTTTTTATTCCACTTCTTTGAAATTTAAGTAAGCTTGGTTATTTTTAGAATAAGCGTTTCCTGAAAATTATAATTTATTTAGTTCTCTCAGAAAATCCAAACTTGAATTGACAAACTTTGTCAAAAGCTGAATTTCAAATATCTAATATCTACCTCACAAAATTTTGTTTTATTTAATATCAAATAGAGAATTTCGATTCTAAAATGTTTGAAGTTATTGCCACAAACTAAGAACAGAATGACTGACTTTCCCCACCGTATATAAACCGCTTGAATTGCCCTAGTTTCGATATTAGCAAACTTCTACACGTGAGGTAAACCTGCAAAGTAAACATCTTCATAAATAAAACGTGGCACGATTCTATTTATCTGCTTGTTTCAAACGGATAATTGGAATTTAAATTAAAATCAAAGTATCTACAAACTAATTAAAGTATTTATATTTAAAATTGGTGAAGCTATCATTTAAGATACTTTGGACAAACCTTTTAAAAATCGATTGAAACTAATATTAATGAATGAATCATTTGTTTATAACTAAAAGATATTTGTTTTATTAATTTAAAAGTTCAAGGCCAATGTAATAAAAATAAGGATTTGAAAAGACTCTCCACGTGCAATATGTTCTTGTGTATAGGGTTATATTAGTATGTGTGGCACATAGATTCCACGAATCCTACAATTATAGATAGACTTGGTCAAAGGAGATTTGGATCTATTGCAATTCCCAGTAGGATCAACTTTTTTCTCCATATTATCTGCGCAAAGGCGAAATTTATATCAAGTTTATCCCCCCCCCCCCCCGTTTTTCATTATGTCAAAATTGGTTTGAATTTTTACATGAATTAATGTATCAATTGATCAAAATTTAGATAGCGCAGACGTTAGGGCCGTGTTTAGACTGCCGAACCGAACAGAGGAAACGAGCCGAGAATTGGTCTCTGCGCATGCCCAGACTGAGATGCGCAGGCGCACTTTAAACTGGGCATGCGCAGAGACCGATGCTCGGCACGCTTCCTCAGTTTGGTTCGGCAGTCTGGACATGGCTTAAAGTATCAATTGAGCAAAATTTAAAGAGCGCAGACGGTTAAAATTAATATGAGGACCATAATATGTAGGCTACTTTCAACAAACCATCAATATTTCTTTAAAATCGGTTAAGTACTGTTGAAGACATAGTTTTAAATAAAAACAAATCTTTGCACACACTCAGGGAAGCAATGGGCGCAGAAGGTTAAAATATAGACCATCAATGGGCTAATCATGAGCTACCATGATAATTGTGTGTCTTGCGGGTTAAGTATTTTGCTATTTTTAACTTTTTTAAAATTTCAAGCACCGCTGAACTATTTTTTTTAAAAAGGGGAGAGGGCGAAATATAGAGGACTAATGACCAGTTAGAAGATGAATGCCCAAGTATCTAACATAATTAGGTAAATGAGGGGGGGGGGGGGCTGCCCACCTGTTTTGAGGCCCCTGTATTCATGTAGAAAACCGAACGATTAGTTTTTTACTTTCTTATATAAAAAGAAAGTAGTGTGATGGCGAAATTCGATTTTGATCGATTTACACGTTTTGAGGTGCTCTGAGTCCAACTAAGTAGTTTTAAAAAAAATGCTGTCTATTGTCTCTCCAGAAACGTGGAGCCTAAATTACTGGGCTGATTTTCAACAAATTTGGCATATTTGTTTAGAAAATTCATACCCTAAAGCTAAGTCGATAAATTAATTTTATCTCCAAATTTAGGGCTATTGACCCCCAAAAACTCTGATAAAAACGTAAAAACAATTATTTCTCGAAAACGGTTCCAAAGATTTTGATATACAAATTCTAAAATTTAGTCCATTTAAATACGAATCTAATCTATTTTACGCAGACATTTTCCTCACACCCTTTGAGATTACCTTTAATAGCCCTTCAAGTTCTGGCAAAGTTCTTATTTAAGATTATTTTATTTAGTAATTTATTTAATGAATAAAAAATGTTTCTTTCAAAATGCTCTATTACTGATTTAATAAATTAATCAAAAAGTAAATTAATAACATTTATTTTTTGTGTTTGAATGTATACTATTTTAAATCAAATTATAATTATCATTAATTTAATTAAATTAAATTAAAATTTAATCTTTCCGAAGTATGAATACTACCTAAAACTTAAAAATTTGAATTTATACTATTTTAAAATAAGGATAATAAAATATTCCTAATATAATATTGTTTTTACGATCTAGATGAAATGAATATGTCTATAGTTAGATTTATCAGACTAAATTAGGTATTGTTAATAAAAAAAATAGTTACTGTACACATTATTAATCTTAGTTATTTTGAGAAAATGGTTTTAAATTTAGAGATAGAGGCTTGGAATGATGTCGTAACTCCGTCTCCTTTAGAAGGAGTTGCCTTGTCTTGCTCCATTAATAATTAATCAAGATTTCCAGATGAAGGCAACTTCGAGAATTAGAGAGAGAGAGAGAGAAAGAGAGAGAGAGAGAGAGAGAGAGAGAGAGAGAGACCAGAGACCTTTTCTTCAGCTAGAGGTACAGAAAATATTAATATTTAAAGAAATTCTGGCAGAGATAAGTCCCTTCCAGAACCAGCGAAATCAAGGAAAACAAAGACCCTTTCAGTCAAAAGCGGAAAATTATGGGCAAATTGAAAAAGCGGCACGAATAAAAAGGTAGGGAAAAAGTAAATTGTAATTTAAAGATATCCTTAAATAAATATTTCATTTAAAATTAAATGAATAATTAATCGGATTAAAATGAATTAGTAATTAGGAAGACAATGTGAAAAAAGAAAAACAAATGAAAATCCAACGCGAAACATTTTGTTTCATTCTACCTGAATTATTTTAACCAGTTGCTTGTGCTTAAAACGTTGAGTTCTGTTCTACGTAATTCTCTTAAACAGTTGTTAGTACTCAAAACATTGTGTTCTTTTCTACGTCAGTCTCTTAACCAGTTGTTAGTGCTCAAAACATTGTGTTATTTTCTACCTCAGTCTCTTAACCAGTTGTTAGTACTCAAAACATTGTGTTCTTTTCTACCTCAGTCTCTTAACCAGTTGTTAGTACTCAAAACATTGTGTTATTTTCTACCTCAGTCTCTTAACCAGTTTTTAGTACTCAAAACATGGTGTTCTTTTCTACCTCAGTCTCTTAAACAAGTTGTTAGTACTCAAAACATAGTGTTATTTTCTACCTAATTCTCTTAACCAGTATGTTAGTATTCAAAACATTGTGTTCTTTTCTACCTCAGTCTCTTAACCAGTTGTTAGTACTCAAAACATTGTGTTCTTTTCTACCTCAGTCTCTTAACCAGTTGTTAGTACTCAAAACATTGTGTTCTTTTCTACCTCAGTCTCTTAACCAGTTGTTAGTACTCAAAACATTGTGTTCTTTTCTACCTCAGTCTCTTAACCAGTTGTTAGTACTCAAAACATTGTGTTCTTTTCTACCTCAGTCTCTTAACCAGTTGTTAGTACTCAAAACATTGTGTTATTTTCTACCCAATTTTCTTAATTACGTCATCAAGATGTTGGCTCGGTATTACGATGTTGGAACAGTTCCTATGTGCCATTTTTGAGTGGCACATCCCTTGGTGTCTCTCACTATCACAAATGGTGTACCTTATTGCAGTGTGCAAAAACACAGTATTACATTGTTTATATATATATATATATATGTGTGTGTGTGTGTGTGTGTGTTATTTTTAGTCAGAATTTCAACATACAAAGTAAACCCGTTACAACACAGCTAGTTTCACTATGTGGGCGATACAACCAGAAAAAAGAGACCATGAGTGGGTGTTAAAAATATAAATTTATTCTCTTCTACATTTCATTAAATATTAAATAGAGAACATCAGAAGTTACCTTATTATTTATATTCCACCTGAATTCACTTTGATTGTAAAAGTACGTGCAATGAATCTGTAAAATATAAATTCTTTTAAAGTTCAACCCAAAGTCATTCATATCAGCTGATGAATTGCTAACATACGACATTATTTGTAATTATTTAATAAGTAACATACATGCTGTGCATTATTTAATAGGTAAGGTTATAGCAGGATAATAGGAAAGATTCGACGAAGAATAATTGTGTGGTGACAATATTGTTATGTTACTTTTTAGGGTTTTGTAGATACTTCTCAAAACCCTTAAGCCGAGGGTGATGTGTCCGTCTGTCCGTCGCTCTTTGGTTCATAGGGCCCGAACCGTTTAAGCTAAAGAGCTGAAATTTGAAACACTGGTGCAACTTTTTGACCCAACCACAGGAAAAATATACAGAAGTTCAAAATTAAATATGCGCATGCGCAATTCGCAAAAATGTTGTAAACTTAAAAATTTATATATTTTTTAATTTTTGAGTGGGGTATCAAATGAAAGCTGCTGAAGAGTAGGACGCAAATATATATATGCTCTTTTAAATTTTGCATTCCTTATTGGGTAAAAAAATCAAAATATACCGAAAAAAAATCCCCCCCCCCAACCACTATATAACGGCTAGTCCTAAAATTTCGAAATAATTCATACTAATGCCTTATTGTGGGGCGATGAAAATTCCGGGAGTTCATCCCAAATTTTAAAAAATTGCCAATTTTGAGCGCGAAAATTTGAAGTGCGCCAAAAAATTTATTTTTTTAAAAATGTAGAGTTGGGTGTCTAATTAAAGCTGCTGAAGAGTAGGATTCAAATATATATATTTGCTTTTTTAAAATATTTCATTCTTTATTGGTTTTATAAGTCAAAATATACCCCCAAAAATACCCCCCCCCCCCCCAACCACTATATAACGGGTGGTCCTAAAATTTCGAAATAATTCATGGTTATACCTGTGGAGCGATGGAAATTTTCTGAAAAAATTAATTTATCTAGTCATTATTAGCGATGAAAAACATTGTGACCCCCCGGGAGATCGAACCCGGGACCCTTGAGATCGAAGTAAAAAATCATAATAACATAACGGGCATGCTTAATCATCTACAAAACCATAAAAAGTACTTGGACGCAAGTACTTCCCTGTGATTTTTATTAATAATATTAATATGCTAGATGGATCTTAAGGGATGATATTAAAACATTAATCTTCCATATTGATTAAAAGACGTTTCGACCCTTATAATGTCACCTTCAGTCTTTATTTTTAAAAATAACAAATACATATAATCATATTTTTATGTAAAAATATTTTCAATGTGACTGACATTTCATTATTTACCTAAATAAAATACACTACAGAGAATATACCTACTAAGAATGTTACAGAGTTATATCTGAAGTTACTTGGTACAGGCCACATACGATAGTAGCAATTTCTATAATACCCAAGCATCAATCGCAAGAAATGTATATTTAGATACCAAAATAGCTTCGTTTAGATTCAAAAATATTAAATGGTCAGTGAAGATAAAAGTACTGAAATAACCTATTAGGAAGGAACCAGAAATTCTATCCGAACAATAATAAATGCAAGCATTTGTTTAGTTTAAGCATTAGAGCAAAAAATGTCTGTCCCAAATACACTTTGATAAATGGGTCATAAAGAAAGATAGAAAAAAATACATAAAGGATTTGTAATGAAGAACAAAAAATATTTTGATTCGTGTTTGTTTTCTGCCATATAAATAATTAATTAGAGTTTAAATTATATTTAATTATAAATACTTTTAACGATTCTGTTTGATTTGATTTTCTGATCAGCTTTCAAAAGAGCACAATAATTGAAATAGATACATTGTTTGTTCAGAAACTATCAACAGAACACTGCAAACAACCGAACGAATTTATAAAATCGGGTCTTTATCCCAAAGCTCTGTCTTTGTTTACATATTATACTCGTTTTTGAAGTTTGATTTAATTGATTTTAATTGAACTGCAATGTGTTTTTATGGCTAAGTTTTTCAGAGACTCCGGATTTAAAACGAATGCAGTATTCGGATCATGTATTGAAACAGTTTATCCGAGAGAGTTTGTTAAGGGGGAAAATCACCGAATCGTGTCGAGCAATGTTTGAAATTTGAACTTAACACCACCCCTCCCTTTTCCCCCTCAAACTCCGGATGTTTCAGGAAATCGGTCCTTTCCCAACAGTTTTGGAGGTTTCTCGTTATTTCAGAACGGCATTTAAAGGGAGGGTAAGGGAAATCCGTTTCCTCTCAGAACCACATCCACGTTATTTACTCAGGCCCACCGGTTCGGGGGGAGGGATTCGGAGGGAGGACAAAAACAACAGGAAAATGGTTTGGGGACTAAAGCTTGTTGTTGCTCTATCTAATCCGTCCCCCTCTCCCACAAATAGAAAGAGTAGGATATTCAGTGAATAATTCAGAGAGAAACGCCTCTCCAACACAACCTATATGAAGATAAGGGCGTTAAAAAATGTTAAAATAGTAACTCGCATAGAACAGGAACAAATAAGTAGTACAAAAAACCTTCTATTTATTCTCTTATAACCAAAAAACTTTTTTCCATAACCCCTCCCCGTTCCCGATTATCAACTTTAAATACAATAATACTTTTTGTTTTTGTATTGAATCATGTGCTTTTGTAAAAAGAAGAATACAGCCTACCTCTGTTTATTTGTTCAAAGTAACCCAAGATGTGTTTAGATTTAGTAGGTACACGTGTGCAGAATATAAAGTAAGCCCTTTCCTCTCTGTATTTTGTAATTTTATTCTTTTACCCATTTTATTTATTTAGTTAATTTAATCGATTTTTATTTCCATGATTTAAAGCCCATAATGTTTTATTGGCTTAACACCCTTTCGTCAAAACAAAATCACGCTTAACTGACAACATTGTACATAAGAGTTATGTAGAATATTGTTATTATTGAATTCTATGTCATTTGTGGTATTTAAAACCACAAATGACATGGTGGTTTAAATGTCATTGTGAATATGACAATTTTTAATTGTGGTATTTAAAAAGGGCCGTTGATCATGGTGTATGATACGATTTGAAAGATATTTTAGGGTTAAATGTAATTATAAGTCGTTATAATCGAAGATTAAATGATACAGTGACTGTATAACCTATAACAAAAATATAAACCTACCAATAAAAATTCATTAATTCAATGTCAAATTGATATCAACATTTAATAATACATACATATAAAGTGTGTATCAGACAAAGAAAATCTAGAAAATATATAGAAATTAATTTTATTTTTGAGTTTCCGAAAAAAATTATTTAGACAAGTAGTTTAAAATTGCTAAAAAAACAGGTAAATAAAATGTATTAATTAATTTTGAATGAAAAATTTTGGAAGTTTCAGATCGACAGAAAGGCAGGTAGGCACGAAACTAAGTTTAATCAGGAAGGTTTCAAACGTAAAATACTAGTAGAACTTTTGATTTTGGAGTGAAAAAATCATCACCTCCCAAAAGTGAACACATCACTTTCGCTACCTAAGTAGACTCAGAAGAAAAATTATTAAAATATTATTCACTAACATTGTGGACTCATAAGCGTTAAATGGAAACACTTTATACTAGAAGCCGTGGATCTAACATTCCACGAACAAATAAAGAATACACATTTTTAAAGAAATAAATAACTATAATAGTTCACAAGTATTTTCGTAACACCGCTACTTTTATTAAAGAAATTGCTATAAAATAATTATGTGAATAATTAGAAAATGGTTTCTTATTTTCATAAAACTTAATAACTACAGATAAAAAGAACTTTTTATATACTACGTTTTTAAATTTTCTGTTGAATCATATGTAATGTTGATAATATAATTGTCATTGATATATATATTATAATGTTAGTGAAAAATAATAGTTCCGAATTTATTTTCTTCACATAAATGACAACCATCTAGAGAGCTGATCTTAACCTATAAAAGGACAAATCTTTGTACAACGGATCTCACCTCATCTTGGATCAATTAATTTATTTCTTTGTTTACTTTTCCTTTTTCGCTGTCATTCAATATTTACCTCTTAATAAAAAATCACAAATTTGAAACCCGTCAAAATGGAGATTGTAAATATGGGATATGTCAAAACAAATAAAATAACTTGCGGATTTTTTCCGAACTAACTTCCTAAACAGCAAAATTTGCTGAAAACGAATTAAATTCTGCTGAAAGATGGCTAAAAGTATTAAAATAATGCATTGTCATCGTGTTCTAAAAGTTTCAAATGTCTAGCTACTCAGGAAGTAAGTTAAAAATCGATTGCAAGATTTGTACTGGACGAACACACAAACAAACAAACAAGAAAGCAAGCTAATAAAAACGTAGTAAAAAGATCTCAAATCTAAAAAGAAAAAAAAACATTTAAAAAAATCAAAAACCACTTAAAATGAGAATCTTGTTTTAATGTAAACTTAGAATGCTTGCAAGGAAAAACATGGGTACGGGCATAACATAGTATTACTCAATGCAATGTAATTCCTTCATTACGTTGTAAAATAAATCTAAAACAATGACCTAGCTAGATTTCCTGCAACATTTCCCCCCATAATGGTTTAAAGTAAGGGATTGGAACTAATGGGAGTAAATACATGGTTTTAAAAATAGCGTTTATGTTAGCAGAGCTCGATAACAATTTAAAGTGAAAGAGCAGCCAAATATCAATAAATACGAAGCTATTTAAAGCTGTTCTTTCCTCAAAAGGAATAGCTATGTAGAAAAAACAAAGATGGGTAATTTTATCTATTAGATTAATTCAGTACAAGTAAATTACGATTACTTAAGTTTAATCTTTAAAATGAGAATATTTATTCTATTAATTTTGTTTACAGTACTTATAAAGTAGAGAAGAAACGCTCACAATATATATATATATATATATATATATATATATATATATATATATATATATATATATATATATATATATAAAATGGAAGTGATAAGATACGGGAAAGGGCTACAGAAGAACAATATACCTATGAAAGTTCACATTTAAAAATGCTTCTCCAGTTGAAGTAATGACTTACTAATAAGATATTTTAGTAAATTAGGTGTGATCCACGGGGAGGTGGTGTAGAAATAAGAGGGAAGAATTTAGGATACTCTGTGGCATTAAGATATTCTCGCCTAGTAAAGTAACTTCAATGTTATTTGATGGTAATTTATGAACACATCAAATAAAAAAAAAAAAAAATTAAAATTAAAAAAAAAATCTCTCCATAGCAAATCAGGGGAGTCCAACAATATTATCATAATGGCGAAGTATTTTATCATAACACCGACACCGCTATGAAGTGTTAAAGATCTCTAAAATTAAAGTGGATCTAAACGTTTAAAATAGAGAAAACATAGTTTATACCGATATCTTACGTTCTAACGGTACGATTTTAATAAAAAAAAATGTACATCGTCTAAAGTACAATTGAAACAAGTATGTAAACTTTCAACCTGATACAAGCAGAAGTTTTTGTTTAGTGAAGTGCTATATTTTATAATATTTAAAATGTAGTCTGGCGGAGTCTGAGAGCACAGTCCTATTCCCTCATTATGCTACAATCATCCTCTTTAACTATCAACTCATCATGAATAACTATTTTCTCAATTTTCATACATATTTATTGCAAGAGCTTCAATGATAAACTAACTCCTTTCTTTTAATTTTATCTTAACTCCGCTAAGTACAAATAGTTAGTTATTATTCATTTTGTCTCTTCTCTAACTCCGCCATGTATAAGTAGTTGGCATCGTATTCTTAGCACTGTGATTTTTTTAATTTATATTTAATGAATAGCGTAAGGAACTTCGTTCCTACCGGGTATCCCACGACACCACACATATTTTTTTATAGATAGCCTGCACAATTTATAGCTATAATAAAATATATATATATATGTGTGTGTGTATGTACTTAGCAGCTAGACGGCCGAGACCAGCTAGTCTTAAGATAATCTTCGCAATTAGAAAAGTTGAAACATACCGTGTTCGAAGGGTGAGGGAGTTGACTCGGTGGGGGGTGCAGGTGTTGGCTGCGTCTGTAAGGAGGCCAGGGAAACGAACGACAGAAAGCAACTGGAGACGACGAGATGCGATACATACATCTCAACTGGATCACTCTGAAACAAAAAAAAAAAAATACATGAACTAAATTCTTCCTGAAAAAAACAACAATTTCTAGTAACTAAAACATTGAACCTTAATAATGCGACAAGACAAGTTGATAACATTACTACAAAAGTTGAATAAAATTGAACAAGTGTATAAATTCAGCTACAATTCTTACATACTCTCGTTTTTATGAATGGCTGACCAATTGTTTTATTGTGGGCCACCATGCGTTTTTCTTTGCTTCAGTTCAGTTCAAAACGTTTATTTCCAGTAATATACATAGTTTAGTAGAACAAGGTTGAATAAAGGAGACTGTTTCATAGTTTTCACTTTATCCAATACACTTTTATATATTTAAAAAATTTATAGTTACGATATTATTCAAAGTAGGAAAAATGAAATTTAAAAAAAAAAAATAAAATAAAACTTAAAACTAACAATTGGTAATATTTTAAAATCAATTAAATGCTCAGTAAAATTATTGATTATTTTTTATTACTATTTGTCCGAAATATGTTGAGTTTTAAGACCACTTTAATTATAAAAATAAAACTATTTTTTGAACAATTGAAATGAAAAAAAAAATATGAGTTATTAAAAAAAATTGATACATTTATATTTTGGTTGTCTCTTTTACATTGTTCATACGTCATTTCTTCTTTATATAATACTAGCTTTCACCCCGCTCTCCGCGCTGGGCTCATGCTAGGTATTAGTGGCTATGTTTCCTATAATCATGTAGGCCTAGCAATTAAATTAAATTCCTAAATAAAATGTCTCCTTAATCGGAGACATAAAATATGCTCGTTCTTCAGAACGATCACATAGCTTCCATTACCTTCGGTAAGCTCGTAAGCAAAAAATCAAATAAGATGCTTTAGAATAATAACGAAAAGTGAATAACAAATTGAATCTATAACAACAATAAATCGAAAACAAAATACAAAAACAAATTTATATAACAAACAAAACTTCTCAACAAATAATGCATAGACAAAATATACACTATTTTATTTATTTTTGCTTCCGAACTTACCGAAGTTAACGGAAGCTATGTGATCGTTCTGAAGAACGAAAATATATTATGTCTCCGATTTAAAAAATTCCAAGACAGAAATCCGTTTCAGACATAGTAACCTGCAAATAGCCCCAGATTAATTTGAACTGTCAGCGCTCTTTAACTTTTGCTAAATTGATACTTTTAGTCATGAAAAAATATCAAAACAATTTTGACACATCATAAAAACGGGGGAAACCAATTAAGAAAATAGACATTAATGGCTTGCAAAAGCAAAAAAAAAAAAACAATCAAATACGTGATAGGAGATACGAGGAAGCTATGTGCCACACCAATTGGCAGTCTATTTTTTAGTAACAACATAGTAAAACTATTGAAGATATCATGCAAATATTTTAATAAATTAAGAAAAAAAGTTTTTAGGATAAAACGAGAAAAGCAGCTGGTTTTATCTAGAATGAATTCAATAATAATAAGCATGTTTACAAAGCTGCAGTGTAGCCAGTTACTCCGCTATTTTTCTTCATTTTTTTATTAAAGCTCTACTATTTATTGAACTTATTAAACAGAATTAACAAATATGAAATAACAGTTTTATAAATAAATAATCTATTTATTAAAGATTACTTACTAAACTTATATATAATATAAGAGATAATAATATAAACTGTTATTGCCAACATTAAAAAAAATAAAAATGTTGCCGCTTAGGCAGTAAAACCTTTCCTCACTTTACTGCCTAGACTCTAGATAGTAAAATTAGATTTCCTTACCCGAAATCAGTTCAATAATATCTCATTTTCCAGTACATAAACTATTCTTTTTAGTTGAAGAAGTATTATAATTCCATTACCAAGTTATCCAATATTTTTTTAATTCTAGAGTGAATGTTCTGTTATGCATTTAGTCTATGAGTGTAGAGTTGCAGCCAGTAGCAAGCAATATAAAAAAAACTAGGATTAAGTTTCTATTTACAAAAAAATCGGTCTGAGACAACTCAGACAAACTTTCTCATATAGGAGTTTATAATTACTTAGCCCAGTGTTTCCATTTATTAGTTTTCAAATGTACATTTAAATATTATTGAACATTTCATAAAAATTTATCATAAAAATAACTTCTCCTGGGTGGGGAATCGAACCCGGGCTAATTTATTACTAGCACTCCGTCCGCGGAGCTAATTTCTCCGGAACTAGATTTTTCCCGCCCCCTTTTTTTTAGCGCCCCCAAAATTAGAGCTAAAATTCATTTCTCGATTTCGCCTCGGGGTATGATTTTTCTGAACATGTGTGCCAAATTTCGTCAAAATCAGCCCAGTAGTTTAGGCTCCAGGCGTCTGCACAGACGACAGACAGACAGATATTTTTTAAAAACCACTTTTTTGGACTCAGGGGACCTCAAAACGTGTAAATCCATCAAAATCTCAAAATCGAATTATCCCGCGATCACAATACTTTCTCTTTATATGAGAAAGTAAAAAAAGGTCTGATGTTGTAACAACAAGAATTTTATTCTTACTCTCCTTATCGCTCACGTATTAAATTTGCATAGTTTTAAATTTATAACAACATTCAAATTTTAATTTTAGATAGTCATATTGGCAAAAACAAACAGAATTTTCAGAAGACAATTTTACATATTTATAATTTAGAAGTTATAAATATGCAAAAACGAACTAGCAATTCTCCGGAACGCGATTAACACAACAAAATATTGGTTGAAATGTCTGAAGTTTTGAAAGCACGTACGGAAGACTAAAAGGATTAATTTAGCTCTTATCATACATATTCTCTAGACGTTTGAAAAACACGTTTTGGAATTGGAAATTTATCCTTTTTGGCTTTCCTAAGGAAATATGCACAAGTAAACTCGTACGCTATATGTTATTGAAAAAAAAAAATGTAAGTTTAATAACTCAGATAAAACGAAAGGCAAACAGACATGGTTTTTCTAGATGAATAAAAACTTAATTTGATTATGAATAACTTTAATCAGTAAAATTTCAATATCTGACTTAGTTCCAACTCTGTTTCTTTCTCTTACACATTTCATCACGTCTCATCACCACTAAATATAACCAATAGTGTTTGAAAGACGACTTGGAACACTAAAGTTGCATTTAGGGGAGATACATAATTCTTCATGCCTTAAGTGTCAAAGTTTTAGACTGGAAATGACAATATGGGTAGGCGTTGCATAAATGTTGACAAGAGATAATTAATTCGTTAAAAGCTTTCTAGAATAAAGAATGTGTTACCTAGGGTAGCTCACTGTAGCAGGTTCAAGCTCTATTAAAGGGGCCCACACACTTACAGTTTAACTGCAGGCCGTTATCGTATACGATTATCGTAAGGCCAAAATCTCAGAGCACCACACATTACCTGTCCACCGCCTGCTGGCAATCGTAAAGAACTACAGATCTGTGCCTGTATGCGCCATACACTGTGCGATAAATGCCTGCAGGCTGATATCTGTCGATTTTTAACTGCAGACCGACTGAAGGAAATAAACAAAATGAAGACGATTCACTCTAGGCCGACTGATAGTGAAGGGCGGAATTGACCTTGAGGCACAGGCCGGACAGTCCACGGACTGTCGTCTCTCCTTCCATCCGATCCTCGCCTCTACCCTCCACACACCTACAGTCCACCTCCGACTGCAGTCCGCCATCTTAAAGAAAACTGACGAGTGTGTGGCCAAGCTCCGTAGACGGACAGATCATTATCTACAGTTAAACTGATAGTGTGTGGGCCGCTTAAGGTTACGGCCACATCGGAGCAACCTCGCTTGGAGCCTAGTGGAGATTCGTCAGGTAATCCATGTGACCTCCAACCCTCTAGAACATTAGAGACCGGCCTCATCGAGCGCTTGGTTACTAGCCGAGTTACCTTACGGGTCGCTAGACGAACGGTCCATTCTGTTCTACCTGGTGACTCACCAAGCCACGAGGCCAAAGCGAGGTAGCTCCAGTGTGGCCGTGGCCTTAATGTCAACATGACCTAATGCAAGATCATGATTATCCCCTTAAGATATCATGAATGTAAAAAAAAATATAACCTCCAAATAAACACCGATCACTCACACAAGCTTCTACCTTTTACTTTCTCATGTAAAGACAAAGTATTGTGATGGCACGGAAATTCGATTTTGGTGATTTCGGTTAAAATATGTCTGTCTGTAGTCTGTCAGTGCAGACGCTTGGAGCCTAAACTACAGGGCCGATTTTGACAAAATTTGGCAAACATGTTCAGAAAAATCATACCCCGAGGCGAAATCGAGATATGAATTTTAGCTCCAAATTTGGGGGCACTACCCCCGAAAAAAAGGGGAAAAAAAAATCTAAAAAAAGGTTCCAACGATTTTGATTAAACAACTCAAAAATGTTGTCCATTTAAATACGAATCTAACGATAAGCCGTTTTTTTTCGGGAAAAACCTAGTTCCTGAGAAAATAGCTAGAGAGAGGCCGGGTTCGATTCCCCGCCGAGGAGAAGTTATTTTTTTATGATATATTATTTTGATAAAATGTTCAATAATAATTAAAAGGACTTACGAAAACTAATAAATGGAAAACACTGGGCCAAGTAATTATGGACTCGTATATGAGAACGTTTGTCTAGGACCGATTTTTTTTTCATATTTTCCAGAATACATTTTCAACTAATTAAGTACCCCTCCACCATTAAGTAAAGACCAAACGTTGTAAAAATAAATTGCAAATCATAATACATATACGAATGTATTATCGTATTCAATCATTAATTCCTTTATTTAAATTCAAATAAAGAGGATAAAAAGGGTTATAATTCACAGCTGACGAAGAATAAAAAGCATTTAAAATTACTGCAATGATATATCAAAGATAACGTAATTTGTCGATAAGCGATTTGCATTTTCAATATGGCTCCCGTGTATAATACATCAATTAATATCTTATTATGACTGATGATCATGGAGCTACGGGAGCGTGGAAGAGAGGGGTGAACGAGGGCCATTAGAGATGAATATGCATGAGGCTCAAGTCCAGCTTCGCGGGTATAGAGGACGTTGTATTTCTGATCGATAGCGACTAATTGTGACGTCATAAGAGGTTTAAAACGTCCTTTCTAAACCACTTGGAATTATATAGAAGAACATTGATGAGTTTTTCGAGGTTTTGGTATAACTACAAAAAGTCGGCCCACTTAGAAAAGCGTTGTAGCAGCGGTTAGAGAGAAAATGGAAGTTGTTTGTTTGAGTTGATCTGAGTTATCCATAGGAGTAAAGCTTGTTTTCTCCATGTTATTACAGTATGCTAATGTGAAATGGTTATAGTTTTTTTTATGACAAAAAGTATGTTTCGTTCCAACTAAAAACACTTATGTTAATGCAATGTCCCCATTACACCTTTAACAGCGAGTTTTTGTTGAAGAAAACTATGTGTTGGGTCTGACAAGTTAAACTGAGTTTTACACGATTATTTACATTGACCTTGTTAAACCAGCGACTTAAACAACCTACTATCATACTAAATAATTATGCTTGTAACAGAGACCAAACTTTCCTCTTTATGTTTAACCTTAATAAAATTAGGTCGGATGAAATATCTGCCAAGAGTTAAAAACACGAAATTATATAAGTTTAGTCGGTCAGATCAGATATTAAGCAAAGTAAACTATGCTAAAATAATAACTTAAAAACCTTAAAATGAAATCAGCATGCGCAGAACACATTCTTTAATGATTATCGTGTGTACAGATTTATAATATGACCGCTTTGAGGAAAAAGCACAACTTTTTTTAATTTAAGGATTAGTTTTATGAATATTCTTTCCAGAAAAAAACTTATTTAGAAAGTAATTCACATTATAGTATTATGTAACATAGGTAATATAATATTATTTGCTTTTGAGCTTAACGAAGAGAACAAAAAATAGACTGCCAATTAGTGTGGCACATTGCTTCCTCGCATCCTATCATGTACTTTATTGTTATATTAACATTATTGTTATATAACTTTATTGTTATATTGTTTATTTTTGTAAAAATAATTCATAGTTTTAGCGATCTTTAGCACTTCATAGCGGTGTCGCTGTTGGTTTAACTAAAAAATTGTATTTGTAAAAAATGTTTGTCTCATTGAATAGATGAAGTTTGATTTTTTCCCGACCTAAAATTCCAAATTTAAATTTGAAGTTCACGTTTACACGAGCGTTGCGCGTGAACGCTTAGACGGATAATATTGACCAACGAACTCGTCCTGAGCATTGGTAAAATGAACGTGTCTATCAAATTTCATTAAAATCGGTCGACATTTACTCAAGTTATCGTCACACGTTTCATAATTCGCGGACACACAGACAGACAGACACGAGACCAAAAATGTTCCCTGATGTCTGAAACGGATTTCTGTCTTGGAATTTTTAAAATTGGAGACATAAAAGTTTTTCGTTCTCAAAAGTGAACACAATGCTTCCGTTACCTTCGGTAAGCTCGGAAGCAAAATTGTTATTGTTCTAAAGGGCTACATATTTGTACGTCTCCGATTTAAAAAAATTCATTTCGGACATCAATGAACATTTTTGGTCTCGTTGCCTGTCCAAAATTTGTTGCGAACCAACACATCTTAAAAACCACTTGTCCGATTTTAATGAAATTTGAATGGTAGGTCACAATGAGCCCGTTATTGATCCCATATAAGTTCTAAACTTTGACGGCTATTGGTGCTTCTTCTACATTCGATCAAACTTTTTTTATTTACACAACAAAATTACTTATTCGAGAACTCAAGAAATTTTAAAGGTTTCTCGTAAGAAGGACCTAGATGGACCCATATTAATTTTAACCTCATGAACATATTAAATAATGTTGAATTGATAATTTTAATCAATAAAAAAACAAAACATTTTGGTCAGATATTTAAAATAAAGAGGAGAGAAAATTAAACAGTTTAAAATAAATGTAATAATGGGTACTAACTGAAGCAGTATTAGCAGACTTAATTTTTTTTCCAAGCTTACCAATGGTATGGAAAGCATGGAGATCATTCCAAAAAAAAAAATGTTTGTCTTAAAATTCAAAATATCCAAGACAGAAATCCGTTTCAGTCATCAGGGCACATTTTTGATCTCGGGTGTATATCTATCAATAGGCCTGTCGTTCGTCATCAGATTTTAATTAAATTTAAATTAATTTCAACTTTCTCAACTTATTCTCTATCTCTTCTGCATGCGCACACACTTATGTGCCACACTAATTGGCAGAATATTTTTTTAAATAATTTTAATATAAAATAATATTCTCAAAGGGCAAAAGGTATAAGAACCGCAAACCACAAGCTATAATTCGACTTTCGCGGCAGGAGTAATTATACTACTGTTAAAGCCGACATTGCAGCTATATTTCTTGAAGGGTACTTAGAGAAGTTGAGTATCGCCCGAGATTGTTCTAGGTAGAACTAGGGAATTCAATTTTCCTAAGTTTGAGTAATTTGTAACTGTTAATCCCTGCTTCCGTGGGAGATTCCCTCCCATTAATCTTAGCTTAGGACTTGACCGAGTTATTAATGTTCCCATTAACCAAAGATGTCAATAACTACTATACCCTATTTGTTAAGCTAGATAGTAATATAGTAATAACATCTTAACAGATGTTAAGGTGATAGATAAATCATTTTAAAAACTTTTAGCATCCTTCATGCAAACCAGATGCTTTCTTATATTAACTTTAAATGTAAACATATTAAAATTCTTAAGAAAAATAACCAGCATTATTAACTTTAAATTTTAATGAATTTAAATTTTATATGTTCTTTCTCTCCAAAGGAAAATGATACTGTTAATTATTTATTACTGTTTTTGAAAGAACACCTTCCCAGTTGATAAAAACGAAATATGTAATCGCTGAAGGAAGTAATTAGTAATTAAATAAATATGTTAGGAAATTCGAAAACATCATTGTTAATTTTAAGTTAACCTTTTAAGATCATTTTCATTTTTATGTTCACTCTTTTAAATTAAACCTAATAAAAACTGTCTAAAGCGTGTCTCAAAGACGGTAAGGACTTTTTTTAAAAATAAAATGCTATTGAATTTCTCCTAAACCAACAATGGGAAACAACTTTATAGTGCTTTCCACAGAAAATAATAGCGGATGACGAAGCAGCATTTTATTACAGTTGAAGTGCAACCTGGAATAGTCGAAGACACAGGTAATTATTTTGTTCCCTCGTATGAGTAGAGATATTATGTAAAAATATAAAAAAAGATATTCGCTTTTTGTGTCCAACCGTTGTCTATTTTTCTTTAAACAGGAGTCAAATGCAGTTCAGAGACGGAAACGTTATTACCGAGCTAACGGCCCGGAGCTAACATGTACTTTTTTTCTCCCTTCTTCGTCCCACTTTATGTTCTCTTACACGAGGTAGCTCAAGTGACTTTACAGGAACAAAAAAATATATATATCTAAAGGGAGTTTGCAAGGAAAGTAACAAAAAATTGTCTAAAAACTTCGCATCGTATGAAAGAAAGAGAGCGAAAAAAAAGACTCGGAAATGACATTAAAACCGTAGGAGGGAAAAATTTGCCCTAGAGGGTACCACATGTGGCCTATACCTTCCCTCTTCCCAAAAAAAAAATAATAACAGAGAATTTTTATGATTCTCTTTTTATACGGCGAGTAAAAAAGTAGGGATTGAGTAAATTTTCTTCCTTTTTTTTTAGTTTGGTCTTTCTATACACTTTTTCGGTGTTTAAAAAAATAAAAGTAGAGTAAAAAAGTTGGTTTTGGGACAGAATAAAAGTAAGTTTCATCTAAGGCTAAAAAGGCTGCCACTCTTGTTTAAAATCTTTCTCGTATTTGGTCAATAGACGAATAAAACACTTTGAGTTTGTCTCTTTTTCTGCTAGGGTTGAGATTCAATAAAATAGATTCCGAATGCTTTTTCTGGCCACAATGTTCTTAGGTTTTTCCCGCACCGAATTTATATCCTTTCCTCTTTACCCGTTCTCCTCAGTTTCAAGAGCATTTACATTCTAATACATATTGTAATTTTAACTTGGGAGGACAGTTTTATTTCTTTACCACAGTTCACGGATTGAGAAAATAGAGGAATCCGTGGATTTTGAGAAGAAAAACGCTGTCTCATTGTCACTTGTTTTTATTCTGATTTTGACTACAGAGAATGTAAACTTTCTCTTTCTATTTTGTTAAAAAAAACCCCTGATACTAAAATAGAAACACAGGGTACCAAAAACTCAAAAGAAACAACTTGAAAGTGAAACTGGGTTAGAAACAAAGAAGCAGAAACAAACAAGAAATACAAATATGTGCGAACAGTAGAGTGAAATATATATACTCTCTTAACAAATCCAAAAAAGATCAAATATGCAAAGATATTGAAAGAAAACCAAAAAGAAAGTACTTTTTTCCTCACTTTTACTTGTTTCCTTTTATAACTTTGTGTTGAGTGTTGAGTAGGCCCAAGGAAATAACTAAAAACAATAATCCTTCAGGTTCAGTCAATCTTTTACTAACAATACCACGATTTCTTTAAGACTGTATTTAAAGCTTTAACTTTGACATTTTCATTTTGACAAAAGATTTATAATATTATATTCTAAGAATAACTATTATCCTCTACATTTTCAAATTACACCACATAAAAACATTATATTTATGTAATATTTATTCATTTTGTTACGATTATTCGCCGATACTCAGTCGGTTGCAGGGTGGGGTAAGAAGGGAAATCAAGTATGGACCGATTTAGGGAAAATAAAGGAGATAAGGGGGAAGAGAAAAAGAATTAATAGGGGAAAGGGCGCCACCTCATCTATGGTAAGCTAAGCAAGAGGGGAGATGAGGAAATCCCTCTTAATAGTAACACAATAGGTATATAATAAGTAGGTAAATAATTTGAGTAACACAATCAGTTACTGAAACTGAATAACATTTTAATCAACAAGCTCTCTTTCCTCAAGCAATTTGTTACAAGTAAATCCTAAATAAATAAAACATTAAAACTAGGTTAGTAGGAGCCAATAAAATATCTAATGAACTAGTATAACAATCAAGCTATAAGGAATAACTATAGCATAACAATTTCCAAACATTCCGGAACATGCACATAAATAATATAACAGTAATTAACAAAGTAAAATATAAACTGAGCTACGGAACCATTTACAAATAGCCGCAAGATATCAACCCCAAAACTACACAGTCTCTACTTCCCTAATCCCTGGCCAGGTAAGTGCTAGTACCCCGACGCGACTTAACCGGAACGGCGGTACACGGACGCGGGAGATCCAGATCTATCCAGAGATTGTGTCTTCGAGATTATTTACTTAGCGCTGCTCCCCAGAAAAGATGAGCGAGTGCACTCGCCTAAGAACAATATATATAAAGGCGGCCTACCTCTGTTCTGAGGGACTGGGGTCCAAGGTGGACGACCTACTCGAATATCCACCAGTGATGGGTCGCTGGGTCCTCCACTTAAGCACCTTGAAAGTTACTCGACTCTGTCGTAGGTGGACGAGTTTCCTTAAGTGGCGGCCGAAATCCACTGCCAAAACGGGGTGGAAGACGTACGTGGAAGGAACACTGATTTTCCACTCTCGAACGTATTCTCCGTAGGTCGTGCGTACTCACGAGATCCGTACCTTAACGTGGATCCCCACTCACTGGCGAGATCAGTAACGTTCATCGGCTCTCCCACTCGGTCGTTCGCAATGTAAACAAGCGGCCTACCCGGTCGTGACCAAAGGTGCCTAAACTCGTTGTAAACAGTGCCCTAATAGCTGACTCTTAAATAATACAAAGATAAATGAATGATACAAGCACTCGGGAATATCTACATTATCTTCGTGATAATTTACAGGGATATTTCTGAGTCTAAAATATATATAAAAAAACGTAAGGTTTTCGTAACAATTTTAAAAGAGGGTTTAACTAATATTGGTATTTGACAAACCAAATATTTGTTACTCAAATACAAGAGCCATCATAAGCCGCTTAACACACAATCCCATGCTTACCACCACCCTCTTCCTCCTTCTTCTCGAGTAATGTTTTGTACCTATTAGACATCTAAAATTAGTATCATTTTACAGATCATAACCAACCTGTTGTCAAAATCTGTCAGTGATTAATATTTATAAAATAAAGCCGCCTCAACTTTGCTTTCTAAATTATATTCACTATATTAATAAGCTTAAAAGATCAACTTAGTAAATAATTTTCCGTTAAAGGTAATGTTGGACACGTGGACAGAGTGACGACTTTTCCATAGAAGCAACCGTTGAGTTGAGATCAAAACTTTGGATATTTGGTCGGAGGTCGGAGGAGTCTAAAGTTGACAGCAAAGTAGACAACAAAGCGGTACTTCTTTAGATTGTTACTCCCCCTATGTTTTTTTAGAATATAAATGACTTTGACTAAATAACTATTAAGACAAAGGGATGTTTGGTCCACTGTACTTTAGGACAAAGGAATATCACTCTTCTGTTTTTATAAGGGGAGTAACAACAGTCTAAAGAAGTGCCAAAAGTTGGTCGTCTTTGGGCCCCTTGACGCTAAGTTGATTGTCTATGGGCTCCCTTAACGCAATGTTGATCGTCTATGGGCCACAACGAAATCTGTGAAGAAAAAACTATATCTTAAACCGGTCTATATTAAGCATATTACTTTTTAAGTCTAAATAACTATATAAAAAATGTTGGTCTAATTCAAATAAACAAATTTAAGTGAAAGACATTATAGCAAATAACAAACTGAAAAACAAAACGGTTAAGGTTTTATTTTTTAGGAATTAATTGTACGCCAAATTTATAGCCTAGCAAGATCCACGATACTCGTAAGATCGCTAAAGTAAAAAAAAATCATTGATGGTGGTCAAGACATTAATGCATAACTGGTTAGGGTGGAACTAACCTTGTTGCGGTAGCGCTACCCTTAGGGTTTACGCGTGATCAGAATACTAGCAGAATCAAGGTCTAAACATCTTCAGGTTATGACTTAGATAAGCAAGACACGTGTTACTCCATTGACCTTATAACTAGGTTGAGGAAATGTTTCCCCGTTCACGTCAATATTATTCGACCAGAATAGATAGAAAGACAAAACAAGTGTTTCGAAAAACTTGGAAAACCCCTTTATTCATAAGCATAAAATGATATTTTAATTCGAGATGTGATAGATGTTGTTTATTTGTTAGGAGAAAGTATAGTGATGGCGCGAAAATTAAACATTGAGATTTTGATGGATTTACACGATTTGAGGTACCTTGAGTCCAAAAAAGTGGTTTTTAAATGTCGTCTGTGCAGACTCGTGGAGCCTAAACTACTGGACCTATTTTGACAAAATTTGGCATAATGTTCAAAAATTGTTTGTACCCCGAGGCGAACCGAGAAATTAATTTTAGCTCTAAATTTGAGGGCACTATTCCCCAAATACTCTGAAAAAAAAATTCTCGAAAAAGGTTCCGACTATTTTAATTAAAATATTCTAAAATGTAGTACATTTAAATTGTACATATCTAACGATGTAAGCCGTTTCCCGGGAAAAATCTAGTTTCAGAGATTTGATGGAAATAAATCTGATTATGTTGAAAATCGTAAACAAAAATATAAGTAAATAAAAATATAATATAATGAATATATATAATATAATGAAAATATAAGTAATAATTTTAATAGAAGGATAATAATATTATTCGATATTCACTATAAATTATTGCTAATAAATACAATAATTCAATATAGCTTTTTTTAAAAAATAACCAAGGGGTAAAGGTTTGAGGTGGATGAGGAAAAAAAAACAGGCAATTCAAGCCGATAAACGGTTGTAGCAATAGATGACATAATGGTGACAAGGTTTTAGTAGTAAATGATAAGGGCACTTAAGCCAGACTTGATTAGTTCTATAACTTAAATACGTATATTTAGTTTAGGTTTAATTAAAATTAAGTATTTTATCAAATGAAAAATATGGTGACTTTTTAAACTGCAATCTTATGTAAGAAAAGAGAGAATAATTCTCAAATGGATGCAAATAATAGGTTTGTTCCAACCACACTTCAAACTGCTTTGGAACTGTCCGACGCATGCGTATCGGACCACATTTGAACGTTTTTTGCTAATGCACATGCGCCGTTTGAAACTATTTTGAGGTGTGGTTGGAACAAACCTATTAGAAACTAAAAAAAAAAAAAAAAATCCTATGAACATATTGGAAAAGAACGAACGATGAAGCTAATGCTCTAGTAAACCAAGGATTGATCCGCATACCTAATCGCTTCCCCAGATGAATTCTGTAAGGATCAATGAATATTTGCATGATTGTCCAACGGGGTAAATCAATCACAATGGGCATTAGGCAAGTAATTAACCCAATCAGATAGCTACCTTGTCTAGTGAGATAAAATCAAATAACCCATGTTCTGACATCTGTTCCAACCATATTTTTTTGAGTACATGGAATGAATATATATATATATATATATATATATATATATATATATATATATATATATATATATATATATATATATATATATATATATATATATATATATACTCCAAAGAAGAGAAGATTTGGATTCGAAATTAGTCCAGGAAAAGTGATACATATTATTTATTTTCATTAACAAAAGCTATGGAAGTTTGGTCACATTTTATAGATTATATGATTCTATTTTTGTGAATTTTTAATAAAAAAATATTAAATTAATTCGTCGAAAATACAATTTATACAATAGACATAAAAAGGACAAAATCAATATTTCTTTTGCTTTATTAGATTGTTAATTTGACAAATTAAGATTAATTGGGAAATGAAAACGAGCTATAAAAACGAAGAAAAAGGGTTTTTCATTAAAAGACAACGCAATTTGATGAAAAATCAAGGGTTCCTCATTATTTTTTTAAATAAAGGACAATAATTAATGTCAGTAATTAAATTGTCAATCAAAGCAAGACGATTTTTAATTAAAAAAGGATAAATATAAGGTATGATTTTTACAATGTTGGTTCTCTAAAAATACTTTAGGAAGGGTAATGAACAGCTGCAAGAAATGTATAGATGAAGATTAAACAAGATATTAAAATAGAGAAGAAAAAGGAAAGTTAAGAGAGAGAGAAAAAAAAAAACAGAATAGAAAAATAGACTAGACTAACAATTAAATTTTAATGGACATTAAATAAATACCTATTATATTTTTTTTAAAAAAACACTTTTAGAAACCATTAACTAAAAAGGAGAAAAACATTATTTTTTTAGCCACATTATTACGAGAGGTCACAGTATATGCGTATTTCACTAAAGATAAAAGAGTGGGGAGCCATCAACAAATGAAAAACTGTATTATGTTTAGTGATATACGTATATACTGTGATCGCTTAAACAAAATATGCACTATGTCAGTGTGTGTGTCGAGTAAAGTTGACCGATTTTGGTGAAATTTGGTACACATGTTTATTTTACTAATCCCTAGGAGAGTAGGTAAGTTAGTTGGACAAACGTTATCCACCTAAGCGAACGCGCGCTACAAAAAATTGGAATTTTATTGAAACCTCATCTATTCGATCAGTCAAACTTTTTTTTTTTATTTTTTTTTTTTTCAAATACAATTTTTTAGTAAAACCAACAGCGACATCCGCTATGAAATGTTAAAGATCACTAAAACAATTAAAGCGGACCTAAACGTTTAAGGTAGAGAAAACAACGTTTTCACCAATATATTACGTTTTAACGTATGGATGTTAATAAAAACTCACTTAAATCATCTAATGAACTAATGAAACGTGCATGTAAAATTTTAACCTATACAAGTAGAAGTTTTCGTGCAGTGAAGTGATGTATCTTATAATAGTTAAAATGGAGATGGCCGGGGCGTAAAGTTTAAGGTCGAGTTCGTTGAACAACGTTATCTACCTAAGCGTTCGCACCCAACATTTTAAATTGGAACATTAGGACAAGAAAAGAATTTGAACTTCATCTATTCAATAAAATAAACTTTTTAAAATACAATTTTTAGTAAAACCATTAGCGACACCGCTATGAAGTGTTAAAGATCGCTTAAACTATTAAAGTGGACCTAAACGTTTAAAATAGAGAAAACAACTGTTTCACCAATATATTACGTTGTAACGTATAGATTTTAATAAAACTTTACTTAATTCAACTAATGCAATATTGTAATATGCATGTAAAAATTCTACCTGATTGATACAAGCAGAAGTTTTTGTGTAGTGAAGTGAACAGTTTAAATAAAGATGGCCGGGATGTGAGGATTAAGGATCAATTCTGCTTCCTCACAACACAGTTCTTTACTACAAAATCCTCTTTTAATATCAACTCATAATAATTACCATTTTTTTAATTTTCAATATTTATTGTATTACGCTCGTTTCAATAAAAGAGCCTCGCGATGCCTAGTTAATAATTTGATGGAATGTTTTTGAGTTGGTTCGGAGTCTATGTGACAAGTTTTAGCTCGATTGGATTACTGGAAGAGAGTTAATTAGCCCTCCAAAGATGTTGACGACAGTCGAGAGGCACCGATAAACAAACAAATAAAAGTGAAGATAATATAAAGCATTGAAAATAAAGGTAGGCTTCCAGTCCGTAATTTTATGGGATTTGGATGAAGGGATTTGCACTAGTGTGGTTCAGGACGAAAAGAACAGATTAAAGCTCTATAAAAAGAACAGTTAAGATAAATAAAAAAACATAAAAAAGTAATTGCAAAGAGAGATAAGAAAGCTATCGTCTAACATTTGTTTTCCATCTTGGGAGAATAAATAAAAAATAAAGAACTTAGGATAAAAGGACTTTAACATTTGAAATAGTCCTGCCAAGTTTATGTGATCCGCAAGTAAGTTTATCTCCAGTAGGGAGAAAAAGTTATGATTTTGGATTAGTTTAGAGGGACTAAAGTAAGTCTTTTCTTCCCTGATCTCAAAGTAGAGAGAAAAAATAAAAGTAGGGAGAAAAAGAATTTCCAACTTAATTATTTTATAAATAGTAGAGAATGAATGGTTAATGTAGTGAAGTTGTTGAACTCAGGTTGGTGACACTGCTTTTTCAACCTTGTTTATAATTGATTTTAAACCTGCATCTAAATAACCTTCTATTTGAGTTTAATTCCAATTCATATTTGTCTTTAAATATTAAATCTCTTATATCTGCTATTAAAAAGTGTCAATAATTATTGTAATTTATTAAAATAATAAATAAAACCTGTGCAATGGATAAAGATGTGTTTTCTCCCTACTGGAGATAAAATATTGTATGTACCTCGAGAGTAAAGTGCTAAAATTCCCCTCGCGATAATTATAGCTAATTAGTGTTATTCCCTCGGCTACGCCTTGGGAATCAGGGACCATGGTCCCTTCTGCTTCGCCTCAAGAACCAACTTATTCGCTCAGGGAATAATGGCTTACTTTACTCCCTAGGTGCATAAATAACTATTGTGAACTAGAGACCAAAATATGGAACAAAAAATAGCGAAATAAAAAGAAAAGACATTCCTTATAATTGCTATAGAATAAATAAATAAATGCAATAGTACATTGCTAAAACAAATTTGAAAGTCGTTAAATCAAAAAGACGTTTACAAACAAAAGGAAATACAAATATAACGTGAATATAAAAGCATTATTCGATTGGGAGAAGAAACTATTCAACTAGAATACGATAAAAAAAAAAATCACTAAATCTCATCGCTTACTCTAAGGATTGCATAATCCAAATATAGATTAATTTCTTTTTAACAAGAAATGCAAAGCTACAATATTTCAGCTTTCTTTATGTTCTGATTTTAATTTAGATTATGTAACGATGTGATATACATCTGCTCTATATATAATTGTATATTATTACTCCAATAATAAAAAAAATCCTAAAGTTGAGATAAGTTTATAATTTTTTTTATATAAATATATATATATATATATATATTATATATATATATATATATATATATATATATATATATATATATATATATATATATATATATATATATATATATATATATATATAATATATAATATATAAGTTATATAAGGACAGAAATACTTAAAATAAATAGTTATTTAATGATTACTTAGGTACTTTAATGATTGCTAACGTAGATAATGATTACTTTTGCAAAGTAATCATTATCTAATAATATACAAGGTGAAAAAAAGAACTCTTATTAAGTTTGGGATATGGTTCAACATCTTCTTTAGACTGTTACTCCCCTTATAAAAACCTAATGAGATATTCCTCTGACCTAAAGTACACTGGACTAAACATCCCTTTGTCCTAATAATTATTGAGTCAAAGTTATTTATTTTCGAAAAAAACTTAAGGGAATGTATATGAAAAATTTATATTTACCCAGATATATATAATTACTTTTCCTCACTATTAATAGTAGGAAAAGTATTGTTTTCACAAAAAAATTTTTTTTCGAGATTTCAACGGAATTATCCGTTTTAGGTGTTTTTAAGACCTCCTGAGTGGTTTTCAGCATGACGTATGTATGTGTGTTATCATCGTAGCGCCCAAGGTATTTAACCTAGAGAGTTGAAACTTAGCAGAAAAATCAGTCCTAACCTGTAGTTGTGCCGCCCGGAAAATCAACTTTTTCCGCCATCTTGAACCCAGTTTGCTGAGTAAGCAAAAATTTAAAAAAATCGTAATAAATCGAAAATGGTCCAAATCGAGTTGAAATTTAGCTCGAATGTACCTCTGTATGACAAACAAGCCCACTAAATTTCATTTTGATTTTGGCCGCCATTTTGAAGTTATAAATTTTTGAATTTATAAACTTTGACGGTTAATAATACTGAAAGTATTAATAGGTTTTTGACATATAGCATATCGTTGGAACTGGAAAAAATTAAGGAACAAATATAAAAAAAAAACCCGATGAAATTCCATTAATTAGTTTAAAAGTTATAAGCGAATATAATTATTTATTAGTGCTATAATTTTGAACACGTCAAAGTTTGTTTACATTTGTCAAAATACCGCCAAACTTCAAATAATTAAATAAAATATAGGTATTAAAAATAAGGTTTTTTTTTAAGAATGATAATAAATCAGTTAGTTCAGAAATGTCACCCATCCAAGTACTGACCACGTCCAATGCTGCTTCCTCCTGCTGCGAAGCAGCAGGAGAGGCCACTTTAGTGGCCTCTGAAGTGAGGAAAAGTTCCGAGGTACCCTGTACCCGATTTCTTTTTTTTTATAAAATATTGATATCTCTGACGACTTCATTCAATCGACTTTTTGAAACTCACTATATTTCTTTATTTAGTAAAGACACTTTTAGGAAGAAAATTAACTTGGTCTAATTTCTTATTTCGAAATGGCGGACATTAATATTTTTAAATTGAAATATCAAATAAACATGCCAAGTCAGAGAAACAGTAATAGTTTAAAAACAGTACATATTTTTCCCCAAAAGATCCTTTGAAATATGCAATTGGTTTTCTTTTTTTTATTTATCCATGACCAAAAAAAAGAACATGATGGAAACCATCATCTTCCTTCTCCCCCAGACATGTTCACTTTATGATGAGTCTTCAACAGTGTGAATTCAAAAAGCTTAACACTTCTCGAGAAACATAAAAAAACACGGTAGAATTTAAGAAGGGAAAAAAAGAAGTGAATTTGAAACACGTCACATACAAAAACAAAAATGTATCCTTTCTTTCAAGGCGTTAAACCTAAAATTCAACATAGAAAAAAACCCGAACAGAAGTCAAACATGAATAATTGGTTGCAGAGGAAGATGGTTTGAGAACTACAAGTGTCATGTTGATACAGCGATGGTTTTCTAACCCAAAAAACATTCGGCTCTAGTGTTAGTCTTGCCGGTTTCTCCTTGCCTAGGAACCGTCTTTTCCTTCTCTACTATTTACACTTGCCTTTACAAGAGCATCCTCAACCCAAGGAAAACATGCACAATACATCCACTAGATACCACGATAGGCTAGTGGTTTTATTTTTCTTCTCCTACAAGTGTGTTTCTTCCTACTTAAAGTTTTCAAGAAGTCGAATATTTTGTGGACTTAAAAACTCTTAATATTTTTAAGACCATTCGATGATTTTTTTTATTGGAGTCGACAGTGTACATCTTTAATAATCTCAAACTTATGTTTATTTTAATTTCCTTCTTTATTTTTAACTAAAATGATTACAAAATAAAAATAACTTTTTTGAGCTTCGCTTCGCTCAGCTCTTATACTACACTTTGCATTTGTTTGGATGCATACTCCTCCTGAACGGCTGAACTGATCCGCACAAAATTCGGCACGATCAATGTGACCAACCACAGGAAGGTATAAATCTGAAATGGCCCAAATTGGTTCATAGAGGTACGGGGTGCATAAGTTTCCTCCTAAACGGCTGAAGCGATCCGCACAAAATTCGGCACGGTCAATGTGACTAACCATAGGAAAGTATACATCTGAAATGGTCCCAATTGGTACACAGGGGTACGGGGTACAAATGTTTCCTCCTGAACGGCTGAACCGATCCGCACAAAATTCGGCACTGTCAATATGAAAATTTGCTGAAAACGAATTACATTTCGTTTTGCTGAAAGATGGCTAAAAGTATTAAAATAATGCATTGTCATCGTATTCTGAGCTATTCTAAAAGTTTCAAATGTCTACTCGGGATGTTAGTTAAAAGTCGATTGCAAGCAAGCTGATAAAAACGTAGTAAAATCAATTGGTCTCTTGTCAATCATTATGTGCATATTGCTTTCGAGCTAACCAAAGTTAACGGAAGATATGTGATCGTTCTGAAGAAACAAATATTTTTTATATCTTCAGGAAACACTTTTGGTTCTCTGTGTCAAAATCAAAATCATTTTGACATGTGAGAGCTTTATGAATTTTTTTTTTTTTTTTTTTTCAATTTGTTTGTCGTCCAAATCTATTATTTTCTTATTAATTAATTGGAAACGGCATAAACATGTAAATTAGGTACTTCATACCAAAATAATATTTGGTATTACATATTATATTTATGATTTAAAATGAAACATAAACTTTACTACAGGAATTATTTTGAAACATTAAAAAAGAATAGACTGTCAATTAGTGTGATACATTAGCTTCCTCGTATCCTATCACGTACTTTATTGATTTTACGCTTTTACAAGCCATTATTGTCTAATTTATTTAATGGTTCGCCCATTGATTTTAATATGTCAAAATTGTTTTGATCTTTTACATTAATTAAAATATCAATTAAGGAAAAGTTAAAGAGTGCATTTCGACAAAACACATCCAAATTACATAAAAATCAGATGCGTACTTTTTAAGATGAAGGTGTAAAAAAATGTATGACATGAATAAATGTATGTTTGTGAGCATGTTGAAAAGAAACAAATGGGCGCAAAAGGTTGAAACAAAAATTGAGCGACAGATATTCACGGAACCAAAAATGTTCCTTGATGTTTGAAACGAATTTCTGACGTTCTTCAGAGCAATTACATAGCTTCCGTTACCTTTAGTTACTCGGAAGCAATAATGTAATTTAAGATAGCTTTATAGCTAGTAGCTGTGGACCATAAGACGTTTTCTTAAATCATTCGTTTTTTTCTTATAGATAATTACTAAACACTAAATTTTTAAATATTGCTTCCCGCTTTAAATCGGGGAAAAAATATTGGATAATTTAATACCAAACGAAATTACTATCTTCGATAATTTTGCAATTTTTATTCATAATTTATTATACAAGAGAATCGTAACTTACTTCATGCACAATTAGATTCCCTGAAAGTCATAAGTCACAATACGTTCATGATCATTCTTAACAACGGTTACAGTTTGGTTTTTTGACCATTAATTATTAAGCAAACAAATGCAATCACGCTTTCGTGCATAAGGTGCACAAGCTGCAGCAAACCTAGACATAAATTTTAAAAAAAAGAAATCGTAATTAAATTTCCGTAGTAATTTACTCAATTGCTTTTTCAACAACTACTTCAACAATTCTCTCCCAGAACAGAATAATTTCATTCACTAGAACAGAGATTAGAAATAAATGCATGGAAATTCCCCAAAGTAGTATTAAATTATCTCACACTCACTCCGCCTGTGACGTATTTCTTGACGGTTTAATTCAAGCTTTTTCTTGCCTAAGCAATAAACATACTTTTATAACACATAATATGTATTATTTTATCCTTTCAACACGTTTCTATTCAAATAAATTAACGGACATTTTTACACTAAAATCTTAAAAAAGAATTGTTAGAGCAATAAAAACTAACAATATTATCTCTAACTTGAGTACTATTTTAAACTTTTGTTTTAAAATCTCTTTAACAGTTTTAGAAAATAAAATAGTAATTTGAACTCACATATTTCTTTTATTATCCTTATAACAATTATAAATCTTTAGAAGTTGCTATCTGATAAGACTAAATCTTACAGATAACCTTAGTTAGTCTCTAAATAAAATGCAGTTTATTTTATTGATTGATAGAGCTGGGTTTAATTTTTTTTTACAAGTTGACATAAAATGAGCTAACAAGAAATCGATTTAAACAAACATTAACCTGGGTAAAATTAAAATATATTGATGAAATAAAGTTAATCTCCTTTAAACAAACATAATCTGTTTAAATGGCAAATTTGGTACACACCTCTTTACAAAGATCTGTACAAAATATACCCATGTAAAGAAGTTAATTTGGGTCTTCAATAACTGCTCCAATTTATTAAATCTGACAATAAAACAACAACAATAAGACAAAGGTGTTACAATACCCTTTACAAAAATCTGTACAGATTATACCCACGTAAAGAATTTACTACGTTGGATCCTCAATAACTGCCAAAATTTGGTCCTCCGAAAGTTATAAAAATCCCATAAGTAAACATAAACAAAAACAGTAGTATTGCTATTACCTACATAATGCAACGGGGGTCGAGTCTATAATTTTTTGACATTACATCAAAATGTTACATTTATCAAATTTGGATATTTATCAAAATATTTCAAATATGTAAAATTTATTTCTCGACAGGGTATGCCAATTTTTATTGAAATCGACCTATTAGCTTTGACTCCATGCTTCTGCACAGATGACAGACAAAAATATTTTTTAAATCTCTTGTTTGGACTAAGGGGACCTCAAAATGTGTAAATCTCAAATTCCAATTTTGTCAATTTTGATATCACAATACTTTCTCTTCATACACACTAAGTAAATGAGAAAGTAAAATTAAAGGTTCGAAAACAAAGGAACATCACAAAGAAAGAAATAAGTTATAAAACTTTTAATTATTTAATTATTGTTTCAAACCATCATAACTCAGTGCTACACGTAAAAAAAAGCTTATAAAATTTGAATAGCCAACTTAAAAATGTTGAATCCATGTCATATTTGTTCTTCTAACCACAAGTTTATAATCCAGTTTATTTATTATTCCTATTATTTCAACCTTTGGTTTAAACCTTTTCACATTTTTTTTTTTTTAAAGCTGGCATTTTTATTTATTTCATCTCTACCTATTGTCTAAAGTCTAAGCTATTATCAGGATAAAGTTCTTATCATTTTTTCGCCAACAAATAAGGATTATTACCATGCATTGTTTCTCTACCATGCTCATCTTTTAATGTTCCTTATTTCCTGAATTTTTTTACGTATTCATATTTTTTCATTTCATGCGGACAAAATGATAATAATAAAATGTTAATACGCGTAAGATATTCGAATAAGAAAATGAAATAATCAATTTTATGTTTTATAAAAAAATAGTCTATTGTCAGTTTTCATTTTGAAAGAATTGTAATTTTTCTTTCACGAGATATTTTCTTTTGAGTAAGAGGTTTTTTTTAGAAAATCCTTTTGTATTATTACAAAAACCTTATGGTTGGAGATGTGTCTACCTATGAGAGATAGGGTGTAGGTTTGGTTGGGTATTATAGTAGTCAGCCGATGTTAGAATGGCAAGGGAAGGGTCAGCATGTTGGTTAGCAGTATCTGGTCGCATGTCTTGTGTTGGTCTCTGTCCTGGAAAGGTTTTTACGTTACGTACAAAAGATTGCAAGCTTTAGTGCTGGTCTTTGTACTTGTCAGCCAGTTTGGTTCTCTTTTGTTCCTCGACGCCCTGGATAAGGTCTAACAAAGACCCTATAGTCCCTCGTCCTCCGGTCCAACATTAGGGTTCTCATTTTTCAAAAGATCCATTCCCCTTAGTTTCAAACTCTTCCCCTCCCAAAGCGTTTTACCTCATCCGTTGGAAATTACCCCCCCCCCCCCCTTCTGCTGTTCAGTTACGTGGACCGATTTCTGGATAGAGAAACCTCCTTTATCTAACTTTCAAAAGAGAGTTTTTTACCGATTAGGAAGAGATAAGTAGGAGGAAGCAACCGACAATAATATATAGGTCAAGGTACAGAGCAAATCACCGCGGTTTAATACCAATAATCCCATACTTTCTTTAGCCCTTAACTCATTTGAATGTTGATAACATCTTAGTTCTGAACATTCAACGATGATCTTTTAGATAAATTGATAAAAATTTGAGGATAATAAATTTAATGATAGTCTTTATGAGCCCCATAAAAGTTGCAATTTGTTTTTCAACCAAGTTAGCAATACAAACTTATACGAAGACCAGCTCATACTTGTTGAGCCAACCGACCAAAGTTGAACAACCAATCAAAACTTATACGAGGCTCTTTACACATACAATAATATTTAGTCCTTACACTGTAGATTATTCTGATTGCTAGGTGAGTTTTTATTATTATTATTATGTTTTGCGGCTAAATATAGTCATTATATTAACTTTTAATTTATAGATGATGCTTTTATTACATCTAAAAACTTAAAAGAAGGCCAACTCATGTGAGATAATTTTAAACAAAACAAAAGAAATTTTATGCAGGAGACCCGTGGTTCAAATCCCGGCGCTGGAGTGTATTTTTCACTGTCTGTTTCCCACAGTAAATAATAATTATAATTTGATTTAAATTGAAATTTTAGAAATAAACATGAAAAAAAAATTAAAATTATGAATATTAATAGAGAATACAGCCTTGATACTCCGATTATGTCTCACAAATAGACTAAATTATTTTCTTTGGTCAAATAATATGATCGGATGGAAAAGATGAAATAGAGGTAAAAAGGGGAATATATAAAAGAAATAAAAAATCTAAATGATTTGATATATATTAATTCAACTTAGGGGATCTTTACCTTGTAAAGGGAAGTTTGTATTCATCCATTCGCGGTTAAAGGAAACCACCCTTTTTGGGCCCAGGCCTTCAAACTTAAAAATTTCAAATTTAAACGTGTACTTTTGATAGCAGATTTGGATTCTATCTCCAATATGCTATCAAAAATGTACTCCAATTTGAAATTTTGGATTTGGGTTGTCTGAGGGCAAAAAGGGTTGTTGCAGTGAGCGATTGCAGACAATTTTCCCAGTACATAGTACAAATCCCCCAAGTTTCATTAATTTATCTCAAACAGTTCAAAATATAAGGAGTGGGAGACTTTTGGACCACCCTGTATATTGTTCAATAAATATAATATTCTGCATCTCTCTTAATGAATATTTTATATAAATTGATTATTTATATTTAATAATGGTAACTAAAAATAATAAGTTTCTAAATGGGATTTAAATGCTGTGACTGGAGTATTTACTGACATCGTTAAAGTATTGTTATCACAATTATAATTTAAAAGAAAAAACATTACTTTTTTTCATTTCTCGCCTCTCAACGTTTGTTTCATTCCATGAATAAGTGAAGTAATTGGATTGTCAGAGTAATCCGTACATCAGGGACATGAGTACACCAAAGTAATTATATCAGTTTTTGTAAAAAAAAAGAGGAGAGGATTATAGACTTGGCACGTCTCACAGGTTTGAGATAATAATGAGTTTCATTGTTTTTTCCAAATTCTTTTGTAAGGATTATATCACCCTTTGAGTTAATTAAATTCCGGGATGAATTACAAAAAGATAAACATTGTTTCGGGGGTTTCCTCTTCCTTTAAATTCTTTTTGTAAATAACGAGCGACAATTTTTTCTTTTCATTTTTATTGCAGTTTCATTTAACATTTTAAACAAAAATCTAAATTCCCATTACAAAGATTGTTTTTGTAAAAATCCTTCACATCAATAATTCGAGGATATTCTGACAATTTTTTGTAATTAGTAAAATTATTATAGTCCCTACTCGATTGTATCTTTGGATGCTATTACCTCGAAATTTCGTGTCCCAATAAAGTTATTTAAAGTTACACAATATGTGGTAAAACTGAAAAACATATTCTAATGTCTTAAATCATCTTGGTTAGAAGTCTTAATAATTATTTGTGCAACTAGTGCGCAAGGTGGCACTTTGCTGCACTCGAGAGAAATATTTACGCACGAGCCGCAGGCGAGGGCGGAAAGGTTTTCTCGAGTGCAGCAAAGACACTTTACGCTCGAGTTGCACATTAATCTTTCCTACAGTTAGTTTTTAATCTGAAAATAAAATATAAAATAATAGTGTTCATCAACATGTAAAAGGTTTAACCAATATCAACTAAACCAGCTGTTCTGTTTATAGCGAGTGTTGCCTTTTTTTTGCCTGATTCCTTGAGCAAACCTGACTAAGCGCTGTTATTATTTTTCATCATAATACTTAATCATATTTATTCTTTTTTTTTAGATTGTCTATCTATACTTTTTTATATTTGATATAGTGTTTAAATCATGTAGTTTAGTTAAAAAATAATCATTAGTTGTCATTGATATTATTATTATAATTTGGATTATTTAATCTTTGTTTAGATTTATGTTCTCAATGTTCGTAAGTTGAAACACTGGAGTGCAGTAAACTAAAATGAGTACAGTAAAGTAAAACGAGTGCGGTAGTAAGTGCAGGAATCTGCTGTTTTGCTAACTATTTTGAGTGCGATAACAACCACTTTAGGTCAACTGTAGGAAAAAAAAATTTACCGACAAATTGCGCTTATATAAATTTGACATAAACATCTTCCAAATTAACACGTTAGAAAATTCCTAATGAGTAAATCGTATAAAATCTACAATGAAAAAAAGAGCAATACAGAATGTATCTCTCTTTCTTTTCTAGTAAATTATTAAACTTTGAAATAAATTATCGATACATTCAAAAAGGAAATACATAAAAATTAAATTTAAATTTAAACTAAATTAATTTAACAGCTAACTAGCTTTTGAACTAATTTAATGCCGGTACAAGATTATTGCGAAACTATCTACTTAACACTAATAATTTGATTTAATAATAATTTCAACAAAGCAAGCTTTAGATAATGTTATAATAAGTTCAGAGCAAAGTTCGCCTTTTTCTACTACTTAGTTAAAAAGAGTTATGCATATAATTGATTTTAAATTAAATTTCAATAAAGTTTATAAATAATATAAATGTGAGAAGAAATGTTAAGAATATTAATTATTTAATTTAAATAGATTAATTTAATCAAATCGTTTTAACAGACGACTAATATTAATATTTTTTAAGTCTCTCCGAACCTAAAATACAACTGAACTCTGACTTAAATTAAATTAAATCTCCGGAAATAATATTGAAATTTGGATTATCCTTAATACTTTCCTTGTTACAGAATATAATTCAAAATTAATAAAACTTTCCTCAGTAACATATATATATATTATATATATATATATATTATATATATATATATATATATATATATATATATATATATATATATATATATATATATATATATATATATATATATATATACTCACTGAGTATAACATATACTCAGGCTACATAAGTATATATTATTATAAAGTATAGAAACAGACTACACACATATAAGGCCCGGCCACACAGAAAGCTACGCGATGCGAGCTAGCTATGCTATGTCTGCGAGCTATCAGAGCTACGCTAGCTATATTTAGGTGGGGTGGCCACACAGAAAGCTAAGCGACGCGAGCATGCTATGCTTCGTCTGCGAGCTATCAGAGCTACGCTAGCTATATTTAGGTGGGGTGGCCACACAGAAAGCTAAGCGACGCGAGCATGCTATGCTTCGTCTGCGAGCTATCAGAGCTACGCTAGCTATATTTAGGTGGGGTAACCACACAGAAAGCTAAGCGACGCGAGCATGCTATGCTTCGTCTGCGAGCTATCAGAGCTACGCTAGCTATATTTAGGTGGGGTGGCCACACAGAAAGCTAAGCGACGCGAGCATGCTATGCTTCGTCTGCGAGCTATCAGAGCTACGCTAGCTATATTTAGGTGGGGTAACCACACAGAAAGCTAAGCGACGCGAGCTTGCTATGCTACGTCTGCGAGCTATCAGAGCTACGCTAGCTATATTTAGGTGGGGTAACCACACAGAAAGCGATGTTTTAAGTAGCTCTGATTTAATAGCTATATTGCTTATATTAACTTTATGTGAGCAGAATTCATTGAACAGTAGAATAAACCAATTTGGGGATTTCCATTACTTGATGGAGGATCTTAAACAAAATGAAGATAAGTTCAAAGAATACTTTAGAATAACATCAAGTGACTTTAAATTTCTTATTCATCTTCTTTAGTGTGTTATAGAAAAAAATAGATTGAACTACAGAGCGACTATATCAACTGAAGAAGGCCTTGCTGTATGTTTGAGGTAAGGAAACTTTATGTTTGTTGCTTTTGGTAGAGTTGCAGGGGTAGAAGAAGTCTACGCAAGTCCGTCGCGGTTGGACGTCGCCGAGAAATCAGTCAGATAGAATTGCCAAAACATAGTTAAGATGCGTCACCGACGTAGCGTAGCGTCGCGTTCAGTGTGGCCACCACCCTTCATTATAACAGAACGGAAATATTTATAGCTAGCATAGCTAGCTCGCGTAGCATGGCTTTCTATGTGGCCGGGCCTATAATATCGGAACCCTTGGATAACTAAGTTGGCAGGATAGTGTTCTCGTGAAAAATAATAAATAAAGATATTGACTGATTCGAGGAGGTCCACTATACTATCTTGAAACTTGTCCATTGTCCTTCAAGGGAGTCAAACCTGAGCCAACTTAATTGTTTTAAATTGGAACCCCTATTTTCTTACAACGAATCTGAATTCCTTCTTCAAAAATTATTAAATTTTATTCTTGTATTTTCCCCCCTTTTAATCTCTTCCATTTTAAAATATTTCTTTTATCAGTTCGGCAAACATTTTCTAACTTAAATATGCCAGTAATTATAGAATTCTTTAGAAAATAATAAGAATAAAAAATGTCAAAACGAATTAAACATTATTAAAAAATACCATACTTGGATAATAATTATTACAAAAAACAAAAACAAACTTACAAATTGGAATTAGCAATCAAACCAGAAGACAAATTCGAATGTGAAAATATTAGGCTCACCTGAAACAGATATTAAAATGAACATTAATTTTTTGAATTACTGGAAGATCTATCTATATGTTAAATTTAATCTAACCATTAACACACAGATGTGAAGTCAGGCCCTTTTTTACAAAGGATGTGATGGAAATATAGAATTCTAAATAGGAAAGTAATAAAAAGGCGTTTGAAGATTAAGAGTGCAAGTGGAGTTGATATCAATAGAATAATGAAAAACGGAAAGCCTCTCCACAAAATAAATGTTTATTCTACATAACTAGTTTTCGGCCACTCGGCCATCATCAGTGCCGGTAAAAGGTAAAGAAAAAAACCCGTCGTTGAGTCACATAAGAGACGGAAAAAGAGCTCAAAAATAGACCGGCACTGATGTTTTTGAGAGGCCGATGTTTATTCCACTAGTTATGTGGAATAAACATTTAATTTGTGGAGAGGCTTTCCGTTTTTCATTATTCAATTGATAAAATGTCTATAGACACAGAGATTGTAGCTAAAACTTTAAAATTATGCAGATGAGTTATTCTGGACACTATACTGAAGTAAAAGGCGAAATTATGCTAAACTTGTTTCCAACCTCCAGCAGTTGAAATTATCACCACCATAAAGTATGACTGATAAGAATCGACACCCAACCATGTCACTCATTAAAAAAGTGGATAAAGTTTTATAATTAGTGTGGAACATACCTTCCAAGTGGTAATATTCGGCAAATGGTCACATTAATGCAAAATAATGTTATCCTACTGAGAATTGAGTGTGTTTGTATGGAACTAATTCTATTCCCAGTGGGGTCACATTTATTTTATTCTATAATCAATGTGCGCAGTTTTATTCTATAATAACTACCTGCGCACATTAACAGATAGTTAGAGTTAATATGGAACCATCTATGGAATACTTTCGACATACCATCCAAATTTCTTAGATAAGAGGTTAATAAAATAAAAGGTTTGTAAGCATACTGGAGAGGAAGCAATGGGGCACATAAGGTAAAAATGTGCCCATATGGAAGAGAAACAAATGAGCGCAGAAGTTTCTATCCAAATTAATTAAAATAAGACGAGTAGTTTTTAGGACCTGAGGGTTCACAAAAATGTTCTTTGACCGACTTACATAAGAAATATGTTCCCTGTCGTCATATAAGGATTTTTGTCTAGGAATTAATAACATTCCGTTTTTCAGAATGGTCACAATGCTTCAATTACCTTCGATAAGTTTATTTAAGCAAAAATTACGCCTCACATTATAACTTTAGCATAACTATTTGTATAACTATAACAACACATTTTCCCTTTATATTGTCTAAAAGAATGTTGTTTGTTTTTAGTTATAGAGTGAGCTAGATAAGTTCTTAACATATTAACTAGTTTCATTTTTACAATTTCAACGTCTGTTGTCAAAATATGTTTAAATTGTAAACCATGATAACAATGTAAGTACATTAAAATTATTAATGTACTTAGTATGAAAGTTATTATACAGTTAAACGACATAATACAACCCTGAACCATAAAAAACCAATGTTACCAACTCATATTATCTCTTGTATTTTTTTAAAGTATGCTTTAAAAAAGCTAAAAGACATTAAAACTGTAATTTTTTGGTCACTCTTAAAAGTTATGGTATCTAGTTCATTTTATTCCCTAACTATAAAAAATTACAACTCTTATACCTACTAAAATACAAGTAATCAAAACTCTTCCATCTTATTCCTGTAATATAAATTCTAAATTATTAAATCTAAAATTATTCTATATCCAAATAAGAAGTAATTATGTTTGTTTTTTATAAATTTAATGAATTGTTTGAAAATTTATCACTTTTTTAATATACATAATTTAAAGAATAAGAAATTATATTTTGTATATCAAAACAAACAGTTTCTTATACTTCGGGGTTTTTTTTTTTTTATAAAACAGTTCTATTGTCATTTATTTTAATAAATAGTTTGAAATATATATTGTTTTTATAATTAATTAAATGTAAGGTGAAGTGAGTGAAATAAAAAGTTAGAAATAAAGTTTAAAATATTACACTGGAAGTGGTTTTCAATATAAAATTAATTGAGCTTCATAAATCTACGTACAGATATAAAAGAGGAGACATTTTTTTTGTAAATATTTCATTTGGAGAAGCAAAAAATAACGGGTTTATTTTTAATTAAATTTAATTTGTTAAAGTAAAAAAGAATGAGAGTTATAAAAGCGAATGCGAAATTTATCATAATGGTTGATCATTAAATTACAGTTTGGTTGATCTTTAGATTACAGATTGGTTAAACATTAGATTACAGTTTGGTTGATCTTTAGATTGCAGATTGGTTACACATTAGAAATTACAGTTTAGTTGTTCATCATAAGAGAACTTGAAGAATGAACTTATAAAGTGTTCAAAACAGGTCTGTATCATACATTAGATATAGCGGTATGGTAACATTTAACTGATCGATTTTGATTATTGAGTATTATACTACAAGTCCCACATCATCTTAACGAATACTTAATTACCTTGAACTAATAATTCTAAAAGTTTAAACTGACATAATTGCTAAATCAATAATTCAAGACAAGAATATTAAATTGGTCATAACTAAACGTACCTAAAACATTCGAGACAGTGGCTTGACAATTAACTTAACATTTTTATAAAGTATAACATAATCATGGTTGGAGCAGAGGAATATGGTACGAGGTACCTTGGGATTTTCCATATTTATGAGTCATAATCTTAAAAATAAAATATGTATGTGAACTAGATTTAAAAATATTCAGTCCATTAGCATGCCACATCATTTCTTTGAGTCTTACCAATGGACACATGGATGTGAACATTAAAATAAAATCTGTCCAAAACAACGCGTACTAAACTTCTAAATTATAAAATTACTTAGTTCACTGTTCTCTAGTTATTAGTTGTTTTGACCATTTTATCAAAATTGCCTAAAAAATAACTTTTAACCAGTAGGAAATCTAATTCGACACCTCACCCATTGCGTTTAAGTAATTTTCCCAGAAACTAGATTTTTCCTAGGAAACATTATATGGTTCGATTCAAATTTAGATTATTTTAGTTAAAATCTTCGGAACGGTTTTCGAGAAATATGTAACTTATAATCCTGTTTTGGGAGGGCACATCAAAATTTAGAGGTGATACCCCTAAATTTTTCAGTACATTAACGCTGAATTCCACTTTACGCGTCCGCACAACGACAGACAGACATTTTTTAAAAATTTTAACAGAAAGAAAGGCACACGGCACCAACAATATTGGTTCCCTGATGTCGCATACGCATTTCTGTTGAAATTGGAGACAAAATATTGTCGTTCTTTAGAGTGAATAAAATGCTTATATCTCCAGTAGGGAGAAAAAGTTATGATTTTGAATTAGTTTAGAGGGACTAAAACAGGTCTTTTCATCCCTGAACTCAAAAAGTAGGGAGAAAAAGTAAAAGTAGGGCGAAAAATTAAAGTAGGGCAAAAAAATAAAAGATTGCAACTTAATTGAAGCGAGCGTAGCGAGCTTCCTACATTCAACGAAATATGCTCCGTGTCTGTCTGTCTGTCTGTCTGTCTGTCTGTCTGTTTGTCTGTCTGTCTGTCTGTCTGTCAGTAACGTTCACGCGTGTGACGATAACTTGAGTAAAAGTTGACCGATTTAGTTGAAATTTGGTATACATGTTCCTCTTACTAATACTCAGGCTAAGTTCGTTGGACAGCGTGATCCGTCCAAGAGTTCGCGCGCAACGCTCGCGTAAACGAGAGGTACAAAAATTAAATTGGAATTTCAGGACGGGAAAAGATTCTATCATCATCTATTCGATGAGACGAACATTTTTTTCAAATAACATTTTTTACTAAAACCAACAGCGACACTGCTATGACTTAATAAAGATCGCTAAAACTATTAAAGCGGACCTAAACGTTTATAATAGAGAAAACAACCTTTTTACCGATATCTTACGTTCTAACGAAACGATTTTAATAAAACTTCATATACACCATCTAATGCACAATTGAAACAGGTATGCAAAATTTCAACTTGATACAAGCAAAACTCTTTGCGTAGTGACGAGATACATTTATAATAATTGTTTAAAAGCTACCGCGGGTGGTGAAGATTGTTATAGTCGTATAGTGTATAGGTTTGTTTAGGAAGTAAAGCTTTGTACCGAGTACCCCCACTCTTCCCTACACTACCCTCTTCCACTTATCTTCAACTATGACATTCATCATGATTAATAAATTTCAATATTCAGTATTTCATTGCAATACGCTCGCTTCAATGATAGAGCCACGCGATGCCTAGTTATTTTATAAATAGTAGAAAATGAATGGCAAATGTAATGAAGTTGTTGAAATCAGGTTGGCGGTACTGCGCTTTTTTGACCATGTTTATCTTAGATTCATTGTTTATAACCTGCATCTAAATAACCTTCTATTTGAGTTTAATTCCAATTCTTATTAGTTTTTAATATTGAATCTCTTATATCTGCTATTAAAAGTGCTAATAATTACTGTTATTTATTAAAATAATAAATAAAAAGTGTGCAATGGGCGAAAATGTGTATTTTCTTCCTACTGGAGATAAAATATTGTATGTACCTCGTGAGTAAAGTGCCATTATTCCCCTCGCTATAATTATCTCCCTCGGCTGCGCCTCGGGAGCTAATTAGAGTTATTCCCTCGGCTGCGCCTCGGGAATTAAGGAGTCTAATTCCCTCGGCTTCGCCTCGGGATTTAGGGACCATGGTTCCTTCGGCTTCGCCTCAAAAACCAACTTTTTCGCTCAGGGAATAATGGCTTACTTTACTCCCTTGGTGCATAAATAACTATTTTAACTTCAGTAAGCTCGGAAGCAAGTTCTAATAAAAATGGTCGTTACATAATATTTGTAGAAATTTTAATTGTCTATGTAACAAGTTAATTTGTATTTTCGACTGGTTAATTACAGTTTTCAAGTTTATTCAGTACAAACGGAAGGAAACAAACTACAATCCCTATAATACCGTTATAAATTATCCCTGTGTATTTGGACAGAGAGAAATATAAATAATTTAATAAACCTTTAATACCTTAGATTTACTTCAAAGCGTCAGCGAATCTACGTAATAATCAGCCGAAAACAAAATGTAACGTTGCTTTTGGAACAACTTGGCTTTCCGATAATAATCTCACACTCAAATACACAGGTACATGGTTAGAGTATTATAATTATTTACAACTTCAACGTTAACCGTGATAAATAAATAAACGCTGTTTGGTATTTCGTGTAAAACTTTTTACAGCTGTAACTTTCCACCTAAAGAGATACTTTAATTGAATACTTAGGGAATTTAATATTTAAACTGTCCGATACAGTTTTACAGAGAAAATTTTCAGAACTGGATACAAGGGAATTTTCACTGTTGATCAGTTCTGATTTATCCGGATTGGACGAGAGAGAATCCGAGATAATATGAAAAAGGCTTTCCGAATGTAACTGGATAAATTTACACAGCTTGGGAATTGGAGAAGTTTTCGAGTGAAATTCAGATGTGGAAAATTCAATAAACTTTTTAATCATATATTCTAACTAAAAGAGGCTTATAAACAGTTAAACAGCAGAACAAAGCGAGAAACATCCTGAACCTTGCTTCCCAGTTGTATTTGTTGTTATAAGGATAAAATTAATAACGTTAATTTTTAAACATTTAAACAATTTAATTAATTTATTTTGTAAGTAAAATAGTTTAATTTTATTAAAAATAATATTAATACAAAATAGTCTCCAGCTTGTTCTTAAATGAAGATTTATATTACTTTTTGTTCAAAACGTACCCTTTACCTAAAGAGTACTACAATTCTCAAGAGGAAACCAGACCAAATTTCGACTATTCAAGAAAAAAGTATTCTTTGTCATTTCTTTATACTATTCCAAATTTCTTTTTTGCAACAAAAAAAACACGTCTAAAATCGAATTTAAAAAATCCATCCCCATTTGAAAAATAATCGAATTTGTCTAATAATGTATGAGGGGTCGATTTGAAGGTCTCTTTGAGTGATTAGAAGTTTTGGTATTGCTTAATTTGATCAAAACTATGTGAAATAATTTCTAGGGAAATCTAATTATTTATTACTTTGATAGAAAAATTATTATTTTCAAACATGAATTTTCTTTCTTAATTTATTTCCCCTTTAATACCAAAAAAAAAGAACGACGATCTTATGAGAAAAGAACGAGAAAAAAAGAACGATCTTATGAAAAATAACTATTCTTCGAAAATTAAAATATTTTGTAAGTAACACGTACAAGGTAATTCCAACCGTAGACATACTGTATTATACAGGTCAGTAAATCCAGATATATCAATAACTTGGAGCGTAGGCTTCCGCGGGTAGAATCGTAATAGCCAGCTTGGTTTTCTGGTGAAATCCGCGTGTCGAAATGGTTGAAATCCGACGTATTGCTTCCACTGCTGGAAGCATCTTCAGGGATGTGGTGCATCGAGATGTTTACTTGAAGCATCAACAAGACATACTGAGGGTAAAAATCAACTTCAAGTAAACATCACGATGCACGATACACCACACCCCTCTTGGCTAAGACCTTTTATATTCGAATATCATCGACGAGTTCGTTAACCAGCATAACAGGCCCAGTCATTTCCAGATGTCAGAAGTTGCTTTAGCTTTAACTTATATTTTAATGACGTGAAACAATTACAGTTTTATCGTGCAAACACGATAAAACAACTCCGAAGTCTTTAGCTTAACTCCTCTACTTACGAGGTGGAGTAATTTTTTTTCGTAAAAAATATGCGACATGATTTTTTTGGTTGTTTGACAAACAATAACTGTGACTTTTTTAATGATGTTTATGATGTTTTCGTAGGTTTTATAACAAAATAGAGTGGGACACACAAAAAACACAATTTTTAATTACACAGGGAAAAGAAGAAATGGTAAGAAAAAACGAAACCAAATATATATGTGTAATTAGGGCGTCCTTCTTCTTTTTATTTAATTCCCCACATGACATTATTTCGTTAAACATTAATTTAAACACCTTGTTTTTTGGGAAGATGATTTATAGGGCTTATCTATATTTTCCTCTTGTTTGGATCATAACACGCAACATAACTGCAAAGTTTTCAATTTTTGTGTTGGGTACTTTCGGAGATATAGGTGCTTTAACGAAAGACTATCGTTTGTCTGTCTGTGTAAAAGACAGACAAACGCAGGAAATAATAAGGTTCCTTGGTTTTACCGGACCCTAATAACACGTAAAGTTACCCTAAACATTAATATCAAAGTGTCAAATAAAGTGCAAATCACTTCTACTGTATCACGTAAGGTTGCATAACATAAAGTTTAAAATTACACAAAACAAACTTGGTTAATTTAGTTGAAGTATGTATATGAAACTTCAGAAAGTATGTATAATCATGTAGTAACATAATCTAAATCGTCAGATGTTATGCTTTGAAATTTTAGTCATTCTCTATATAAATTAACATTACATGATACAGCAAAATGCTTTGATTTTGATTAAATTTAGGTTAGGTCTCATGTAGCTTCTTACATTTAACAGGCACCTTTATGGGTGACGATAAATGAGAAAGAGCTTTTACAAAGTTTCAAGTCTAAGTTAAAGCACATAACGGTGACAAGGTTATAATCATTTTAACATTCGGACAGTAAACGAAGTTTTAAAGATAATGCAAAATACACACGCTTGCATGCACAAAAATATTAAGTTACAAAGCGTAAGCATGAGTAAGAAAAGGATGACTAGGCAAAATCATAATAACCTTAATAACATTTATGAAGTTTAGTAGTTTTGTGTTTAGCGTCCATTATTTCATAGTATTTTAATAATACGTGTCTCTATCTCGACAATATTTACCTCCACTTTCAAAAAAAAAAAAAAAAAAAAAAAAAAAATCGGGTACAGGGGACCTCGGAACATTTCCTCACTTCCACTAAAGTTGTCTCTCCTGCTGCTTTGCAGCAGGAGGAAGCAGCATTGGACATGGTCATTACTTGGATGGGTGACCGTTCTGAACAAACTGATTTATTATCATTCTTCAAAAAAACCTTATTTTTAATACCTATATTTTATTTAATCATTTGAAGTTTGGCGGTATTTTGACAGATTTAAACAAACTTAGACGTCATCAAAATTATCGCACTAATAAATAATTATATTCACTTATAACTTTTAAACTAATTAATGGAATTTCATCGGGGTTTTTTATATTTGTTCCTTAATTTTTTTCGGTTCTAACGATATGCTATACGTCCAAAAACCTATTTATACTTTCGGTATTATTAACCGTCAAAGTTTAAAAATTTAAAAATTGATAACTTCAAAATGGCGGCCAATATCAAAATGAAATTAGTTGGGCTTGTTTGTCATGCAGAGAGGTATATTCGTGCCAAATTTCAACTCGATCAGGACCATTGTCGATTTATTACGATTTTTTAAAATGTTTGATGACTCAACAAACTGGGTTCAAGATGGCGGAAAAATTTGATTTTCCGGACGGCACCACTACAGGTAAGGACTGAAGTTTCAACTCTCTAGGTTAAATACCTTGGGCGCTACGATGATAACACACACACATACATACACACATAAATACATACATACATACAGACGTCAGGCTGAAAACCACTCAGGAGGTCTTAAAAACACCCAAAACGAATAATTCCGTTGAAATCTCGGAAAAAAATGTTTTTGGTGAAAACAATACTTTTCCTACTATTAGTAGTGAGGAAAAGTAAAAACTACAAGTTACATCAGAGCCATACCGTGGTCAAAGAAATTTACTATTCACGCTGAGTGCCAGCTGTTAAAATAAAACTAACTGATAAATAAAAGGCAATTAACGGAAAGGGCAAGTGAAATTTGTTGGGTTTCTTTCAAAGGCTCTACATTGAGAACCAGAAAAATCTGAAATCCCAGGCAAACCTATTGATTTAATCAATTTATGTAATTAATACTTATTGCCAACTATAAAGTCATTGCTGAAATTCTCACTACTCTACCAGTAAGCAACGCCTCAGCTGAAAGACAATTCTCGTTATTACATCGAGTTAAGAAACGGCTTCGTTATGCAAGATAAGTGAGGGTCTGCTCACTGTGTTCTGTTTACTACATCTCCACAAAGATTCGGTCATTGATAATGAAAAAGTTATTGATCAATTCACCAGAGGAAAAAAAGTGGCTTGAATTTGTAATTTCAAATTTTTTATGAAATGTTGAAATATAATGTCTTCAAAAATAAACTTTTCTTTTAACTAAATTGAATAATTATTTCCTGGGCGTGAAAATACCAATAATAATTAAACATTACTAGTGTTTTAAATTTCTTCAAGATACTCTGACATCATAGCTTTCCATCCGGATAACAAAACTGCCATGATCATTGACCCTACAATAAGGTATGAGAGTAACGATCCTGACTAAGCTGTATTAGTTCATCAGGAGAAAATAAACATATATGAGAAATGTATAGAATACTATAAGGAAAAGTTTCGGGAATCCCACGGAGACAGAAATTTTCAAGTTCACGGACTTTGGTTTGGGGCTAGAGGCACAATACCAATGAAAACCGAACTATTTTTTTGACAAAATCGGCACCGATCGAAATTTCTCAAGACTCCTAGCTGAAAATATAATTTTAGATTCTCTAAGTATTATAAATAACCATATTTATTAATTATACATTTTATTTGTATTGTTTATCATTTGTGTTATCTAGTTTTTAAAGTACTGTTATACTTTAACTAACTGTACGAATGTATTTTATTCTATTTGATGTATTTATTTAACAATTGTCTTTTGATTGATTAGTATGGTGTGTTAATAGCAATCCTTCAATGAAGGACAGCTCTACTTTTTACTTTTTGTCAATAAAGTGTTTCTCTCTTCAAGTAAATCATGGTTAGAACTGGTACTAGGCCTTGGTTGACCATGGAGACAATTTACTGCTTTGTTAATGTTTATAGTTTACTGCTTTGTAAACTTTGTACTTTGTTGATTGTTACTTTTACTTTATAACAAGTCAGCTGCAGCTAAAGGCAGTATATAATCAAGTGTAAAGGTTTTGTAAATGTTGAACTGATGTTTCCTCAGTGATTCAATATTAAATATATAGCACAAAGGTTAGGAGTAAAAAATTATGTAATAAATATCATAAAACAAAGCTTAAAACACGTTTTCAGCATTGAAATATTAAAAATTTTCGCCCGGGGAGGGCCCCTAAAGTTTGGGAGGTATCCCATACCCCCCAACGCCCCTGTATAGCCCCTCTCAAACTCAACTCTGGAGCCGACCTTGTTCGAGTTCCAGAATATTAACCGTATTTTTCACCGTCAATATTGTTTTTGCTGCTTACAGGTTTTTATTTCATCATAGCTTTAAGACATACTTCTTTAAGTTACGTGATTATTATAAAACATATAAATAATGACATTTATAACTATCCACTTATTTCAATAATATTTATTTCTAACTGCATCTGAACAAAACCAAAAGTACTGGGATAGCGGTAAAAATTACAGGATTAGTAAATATCGGTAATACATGCCGGTAGATTTTACCGACAGAAGTCACCGATGATTATTCCTGGGGAAAAAACAGGCAGTGGGGAGGCAACTCTTTCTCCTTGATGGTAACATGTTCACTTAAATATACTAGGACCACAGTCATAAACGTCCACTTACAGTGCTGCCGGAAGATATTTAGTAATCTATAATGGTGAAAAATGCCGATGTCCCTGGCAGAGGGTTAATACATAAAAATAGATGGATATTACTATAGCTCTAATAGCCATACTTTGCAGGACGACTCAGCTTGCCCTAAACAGCAATTATTATATTTAAAAAAAATGTAATTTTACTTGAGCTCTAAAAATGTTTTAATCACTTAAAAGCATATACGGACAACAAAAATGCTATATTTGTACAAAAGCTTTAAAAAATATATTTGACGTAATTTGTTCTTTCTATATTAGCTTTAGAAGGAAGTAGGAAACTAGAAGAACTTCTGACGCGAAATAAAAAAAATATGTTAGTATTAATTTCATTTTTAAATTCTTTCAACATTTCCTGGTCGTTAGTTCATATATATAAAAATATTTATGTTATATACATGTTTGTAAAACATATTATGAACAAAAAAGGAAAAGTAATGAAGATCACCCCTTTTTGAGTTAGAAAACATTAGGAAGTAGGGGACAGAAATTAAATGTCTGCAGTGTCAAATAAAAATGCAGTAAAACCCAAAAGCGCTTGGGGAAAATAAAAGTTTTTTTTTTGTTTTTTTTAATTAAATCCATTTAGAGAACAGGTTGGTAAAGTGGCCTCATGTTTTTAGGTTGAGAGGAGTCGGAGCTGTAGATGAATGCAATTAGGATGGTACCCAATATAAAACGAGGGTCAGTTAGTAAGAAAATTAGTCGCTATTATCGTTTTCAGTTTCCCAGTTTAGTGTAGGATGTTTTGTGTGATAAACGACAGGGCTGGGTGTTTCATACCACGTGTGTATAGTACAGGAACCGACTGTCTTTTATAGCCCTTTATAACAGGTTTCAACTCCAAATCCAATATTGAAAACCTTTAGGTATGAAATGCTTCTACAAGCCTTGAGCCCAAAATTTCTATTAACTTCTGATAAAAGGGCATACAATTGTTGATCTCAATAATCCTTTTTTGTAAATCTATTTCTTTATACATACAATTTCGCTAATACAATTGACTAAATTAGTTCTAGATTTTATACCCATGTACTCATTCTGCCACTGATGTCATATGTTAGTGATTAATTTAATTATTCATACTGTAGTGGTTATAAATTATGTTACGTAGTTATTCATTAGGTAATTCTGATTAGTTAAGTAGTTAATACTGGAGTTAAGTAATTATTCATTAGGTAATTTTGATTAGTTAAGTAGTTAATTCTGGAGTTAAGTAGTTATTCATTAGGTAATTCTGATTAGTTAAGTAGTTATTCATTAGGTAATTCTGATTAGTTAAGTAGTTAATTCTGGAGTTAAGTAGTTATTCATTAGGTAATTCTGATTAGTTAAGTAGTTATTCATTAGGTAATTCTGATTAGTTAAGTAATTAATTCTGGAGTTGAGTAATTATTCATTAGATAATTCTGATTAGTTAATACTGGAGTTAACTAGTTATTCATTAGGTAATTCTGATTAGTTAAGTAGTTAATACTGGGGTTAAGTAGTTATTCATTAGGTAATTCTGATTATGTAGTTAAGTAGTTCATACTGAAGTAAAGTAATTATTCATTAGGTAATGCTAACTTAATAAAAACCACTTAATACTAAGCCGATTTCGATCAAATCGGCTTAGAAGTTACCCACATTGATATGGAAATTAAAATCAGTATCAACTCGAATGTGAAAACGTTTTGATTGAGTTTGTCGAACATATCTTTTTATAACTGAGACTGTATTTTACCCTAGCAAAAATACCGAGTACAGTAGTCTGAGACTATACTGGAATAGCTATATATAGCTAGCCATTGATCACAACCAGAATAGTAGGTTATATATTGGTAGTATGTTATTATCAGAGTTCAGTCTGAACCCTAAAATATACTCATAAGCCTGTTTGTTGTTCGTAACAATGAAAAATACACGCTGACCAAACGCAATCAGTTTTTTTGTGAATAAAAGGATTTTAGGTATAAAATAGAGATGTAATGAAATTATAAAGGAAATGTGTACACCAAATGGGAGTGGTATAGAAATGGAACGCAAAGATCCAACCTACTACAAATATGAATAAACTGCTTTTAACATTGTACATTTTAAATGTATTAGTGAAATGACTTTTAAAACAACCCATTAATAAAGAAAGAACAAGCTCAGATAAGTCTAAAAATAACACAAAACTTAATGTAGCCTGAATTTCGACCATTTTCGTAAATCACCATTAATGCACTGACATTAATTAATGACCAAAATCAGTTTCTCTCTTTGGTTTTTGTTCACGGTAATAACTGAATAATGTTTATTTATTGACGCAATAAATGTTTATTTATAAAACTCGTGCTATTTTTAAACTAAACGTCCCCTCTAGATTATTAACATAACCCTCAATAAACTAAGCTTAACAAATTTGAGCAATTGACTCGATTAGATTGTTGCCTAACAAACTTATCCTGAAAATTGTAAAAAAGGAACGCGTACGCCAAATAAAGCTGATTCGGTCAACTCATTTATCCAGATTATCGTTTTAGAAACAGACAAACGTGACGTGAGTATTGTCACACAATAGGGGAGCTCGCTTTGATCCGATCAATTATGGTAAATGCAAGAGAGAGAGGGAGAGAGAGGGAGAGAGATGATGCAACAAAAGGGGATCTCGCCCTTACAACACCTAAACAAGTGCAGAATAATTCGTCTTCCCAAGTTAAGTATAGCAGCAATGAAACAATGGTTAACAATTATGTTTTCCTAATGAAGTAGTACCTACCTTGATAACTGAAAATAGGTAGAATAGTTTAGTATCCAATAAAACACTTTAAAACTTATGTCGGTGTGAAAATGTAATAGAGATATTTTATTATAGTTTTCAGCGACCCAAATATTGTAACTAGCATAATAAATAGTAAACAATATATTTTATTGTAACAAGCCGATGATTGGTGATAGGTTGTTTGACTACTAAACACACGTGGTTGACTTAGTACTACTAAATATATTTGAGCTATACAGTAAGAGGGCCGGACACAGAGTGCACCCTGGTCGGCTCCATGAGCAGGTCATCCGGCAGGGGCTATGAACGTCAGCACTTCCTCCTAAACCGGTACATATTCCACTCTTCCGGGAAAAATATGAGAAACATATTCTCTGGGGAGGGACCTAGGAGCATGTCGTGAGAAGTGGAGGCGCTGTTGGAAGGGCTATGGTGACCCGTATATTTACTAGGCAAACAGACAGTTTCATTTGACTCAATTTTGTGACTGGTGTTGACAGATGTTGTTGATATAACATTCACAGTTGGTTTTAGGTGCGGTATTGGATATTCTCTTATCTTGGCAAGTACTTTAAAAGCGATGCTCTACTATCTACTACTGTTGGTGTTAGAGATATACCTGGCTATAGGTAGTGATTATCGCTAAAATAGCATCAAGATAAACGTGATTAATGTTTTATAAGTGTGGCTGTCATATTCACGTGATGTTGTATCTGCTTAACGAGGCTGTCATATACTCAATAGTGAATGGAACTGTCAAATCTGTTCAATATACGAGTTTTGCATTCTTACAACGGTACAATATGTATAATTTAAATATGTATATTAAATATTGTCGATAACTTCTTAAGACACCCACACTGTGCCGCACTTTGCTAGTTAGCAAGGCCGGATGGCACCACAGGAAATTCATTCGTCCACATTACAACTGACAAACTCAGCCGTGGTGTATGATGAGGACGATGAACTTGTTGCTGCTGTCGGGATTATTGAAAAATGAGGAACGCCGTTAGCCACGCCTTCATATGTACGAGTTCCGGATTTTCTAGAGGAAGAGGTCGATATCCAAGAGAAATAATGAAAGACCTAATCACGGACGATGGATGACACGAGCGAACTAAATCTGGAGTACAGAAGAGGGACGTTTCAGCAACTTTTACCGAATGACGAACATTGATTTTGAGGGACAACACACGTTTCTTAATTTTCCATCGACATATCCCTTACCTTTACCAAAACTTAGATGTCATGGCAAATTCAAACGAAGATGTCATGCCTTCTATTTCGGTTCCTATACTCTTTCAATTTACAATCCCACAAAACTGAAACTGATCGATTCTGATACTAATCTATTAATCGCAAGAACATTTCATTCGTCCTATTGGGTTTTTTAGTACAAATTTAATTTTTTGTAAAAAGTGAGCTGGAAAATTGAAATTATTTAATGGGAACACTGAAATAACACTGACTACTCTAGAATAACATCAAAGAACAAATAGGAAGGAAAAAGTCTAGAGGTACAACTGTGGAAGGAAAAAGAACCTGATTCTGGTATGCTTGGAAAAATAGGTGTCAAGATATGAAGGAGGAAAGAAATAATAATTTTGAACAAATAAAAGAAACAAAAAAAGAAAGGGCCCTTGCCACGTGAACCAGTGTAATGTTGGCAGAAGGCACGCCTTCGCACCAATTTGGCTTCCTTTGATCCGGACCGACAATTGTCGGACTTTTTTTAGCAAGTGCCATTTGGCCGTTGATATAGTGTGGACGCGGCTTTAAAGTAAATCATATATCCGTAACTATAACCAATTGTTAAAAAAATCTTCTAAATTAAATATAAATTAAATAATGCATATAAAAAAATAAATCCTAATAGTGATTTTTTTGACTAATGAGCTCTTTACCCCGTACAAAACTATAATAAATTTAGATTTGTATTTGTAAAATTAAAAAAAAAAGAATGAATTAAATACTTTTACAATCCCTTCATAATTATGAAAGATCAAATATTATATAAACTTAAAAAAAGATGAAAAGAAAAAGATATAAAGAAGTTGGCATTTAATATAACTTTCAACAAGTTGATCTGTCTAAATACAAGCTATAAATCTACAAAGTAATATTAAATTTGCTCTACTTTATACATCAAAATATTTATCTAACAATAAAACCTTTTATTTAATAATCATATTTCATAATCAGGTTTAATATAAGCAAAAAGCTAATTAAAATAATAATTATCTTGAGCACGAAGTTTTTCATTGAAATATTATTAACATATACGAAAATTAAATTAAATAATAGTGAAATACAAAGTCGGGTTTTCTTTGAGGAATATTAGAAGGTTAATTTGGTTTTATTAAGGTAAAAATATTCAATATGAATTCATAATATAAATCTTTATTTTAATTTTAAACAATATTTTCAAGTAAAAATACAAGCTAAACATATTTTGGTCTGGTTCTTTGTAAGATACACACTCCGTAGAAAAGCACGGGTATCCAGCAAACTGGTTTTATCTATATACAACATAAATTTAAATAATATAAACCTTTTCCCCCTTAATTAATGCATTTTCACGTTTCCCAAAAGCAATGTTGTTGATAGAGACCTTGAATATTAAATGCTAATTATTTAAATTGCTAATTATACCATTAAAGGACATCAAGTAGATCCGAAATGGCAAGTGGTAATAAAAGTGTCAAGTGTTTGTCACCACAGCCGTTGGACCATAATAAAAATTTACATCTACTTAAAAAATATAAGATTTTCTTAAAAATAATTAGCTATATTGTCTTCCAAGGAGAATTTTTAAAGTATCAAAATTTCCCTTAGGAAAAAATTTCAAGAAAGGCCATTTCAATTGGACGGTTGAGGACCGCGTGGAAGTATTCTTCACAGAAGAGCCAGGAGTCCACGGAGAGATTCACTAAAACTTGTTTATCACATACGGAGACATTTGAAGGAGGCTCAATAATATTTTGGGACGTAATTTATTACGACGCCCGCACAATATTTTCAAGTGTAACCAAGGCCACCATAGTACCATGGTATTGTATTTGTATTGCCATTATTAAGCCGGGTTCCCACGGGGCGTTAAACGCTAGCGTGAGGCACTCTTTCGTGGAACACTAACCGCCCAGATCCACAGGCAAGCGTGCAGCTCACGTCTCCAATCAAACCTGATTGATTTTCAGTCGTACGAGTTTGCCTCTACCGATGCAACAAGTAGAGCGATACAAATTTGTTTAATAAATTTGCAAAACAGTGAAACTACGTGTGCAGTTTCTCGAATGGTGTGCTAGCAAACAGATTTTATATGATGCAAGATTGGATAAATACAGAGACCAAGATTAGAGGTATGAGAGAAGCGTCTAAAAGAATTTATGATTCTGATGCCGTCAAAATTCATGGAGTTCCGGAAAAGGGGATGGATATAAAAATGTAAAAACTTACAGTTCTTAGAGTTGGGAGTTGAATAAAATAGCTCATAGTGAGTGGTGACGAGCTACCACTGTTAACGTTTCCAGACCAAAAGTCTTCTGGTTTGAGCAGATGAATTCAGTCATTCGTCCACTGACGACCCACAGAATCGAATCCACCAAAAACCTCACTAACCACGTCACAACACATGATAAGGGCTAGTTCAATTTCAACTGAGTCACGTTTCAGTCCGTGTGAACTGTCAACGACACCCACGACTGGTGAGGTCAATCCAGCAAACGTACAAAAGCGTTGCACGCATCTGTTTTCACACCCCATGGGATTCCGGCATTATGAACATACATACCTAGTATTTTCGCGAGGCAAGACAGAATTTTAACTGCTCCCTACTATAAAGCCATTAAAACTACGCACTACGCCTTAAATCGACAAAACCACTATTCATATTAATTGGACATATTGAATCTCTAAAATTATTATGACCCTAACAATGAGATAATTACGACCAACAACTCATATTCCATTAAAATCGGACAAGTAGGTTTTAAGATATATTATGTTGGTTCGCAAAATTATTGTTGGACAGACTGACATAGAGAAACACCGACAGATAAACACGGGACCAAAACCTTCCTTGATGTCCAAAACGGATTTTTGCCATTATTTTTTTTATTTCGGGGACAAAATAGTACATTACGCGTCGAGTGCGGAGAGTAGCATTTTGCATGCGAGTGTGGAGTTTGCACCCGAGCGACTGCGAGGGTAGTAAAACCACACGTGCAATGCACAATGCCGTTTTCGCACGAGTTGCGTACCGTACTTTATCTACGATTGTTAGATTTAAATAATAAATACAGAAAAAAATAGACTGCCAATTAGTGTGGCACATAGCTTCCTCGCATCATATCATGTACGTTATTGTTATATTAACATTAATATTATTGTTAAATTACTTTATTGTTATATTGTTTATTGTGTAAAAACTATTAACAGTTTTAGCGATCTTTAACACTTCATAGCGGTGTCGCTGTTAGCTTAACTATAACTATATAACTAAGTTCACGTTTACGCAAGCGTTGCTCATGAACGCTTGAACGGATAACTTTTTCCAACGAACTCATCCTGGGCATTGGTAAAATGAACATGTCTACCAAATTTCATCAAAATCGGTCGACATTTACTCAAGTTATCGTCGCACGTTTCATAATTCGCGGACACACAGACCGACAGACAGACACGAGACCAAAAATGTTCCCTGATGTCTGAAACGGATTTCTGTCTTGGAATTTTTAAAATCGGAGGCATAAAAGTTTTTTGTTTTCAAAAGTGAACACAATGCTTCCGTTACCTTTGGTAAGCTCGGAAGCAATAAACTTGCTGTATGCAAATTCGTATTTCTCTCTTGATAAAGATGGCATTAATTCTTGAGTTGTATTATTTGCCGAATTTGACGCGCATGCGCAATGAATACAAGTACGTAAATAAGCACTTTATACGGATCTAAACAGAGATACAATGTTTATATTTCGTATCAATCGTAGATAAAATTATTTTCAGAACTAACCCATTGCTTCCGTCATTTTCTGTAAGCTCGGAAACAAATGTAGTTCTTTTGTTAATATAGATTGAGTTTACTTTTCACTTATTGTTATTATTCCCAAGTTTCTTATTTGAACATTAATTTTAGTTAATACTTATGTTATTATCTTTATTAATGTGACACATAGTTATCAACTATGTTATATTAATAAAGATAACATTTTAGCAGCTTCATTTTTCTGCCGCAAGCAGATAAAATATGGTATGCAACAAGGCAGCAAAGGAAACATTTCTGCCTCGTTTATTCATAATAGGTCAAATAGGTAAATCATAGCCTGTCCTCGCCTTCAGCTCGGAGGCTAATCTAATCACTCGTCAGTAAAATTCCATTTAGCAGCCTAAAATGGAGCCTAGGCTAGACATAAATAACTATTAAAAATCAAACAAAATAAATAAGTTACAACTTAAAAATCTAAGAAAGCCCATTATTTTAAGCAGATCTTTATTCTAAATATTCTAATTAATTTTAAATGGATATTTCCTCTCGTTATAATATAATTTTCCTTTATTGTTGAACTAACCCCCACAGATAATGCAACGGAGTCTATGCAAACAATTACAATCGCTTTGATAATGAAACCTCTAAAAATATTAAAATCCTAGTCTAGACGGGAGATGCCTCTATTATTATTTTTTTCTAATTCCATAACACAAAGCAACAACACTACAATGAATTCGATTAATATTTTTAAAGAAGATATTCTATCATCTTAAAAACTTGTTATATTAATTTCCCTACTGTTTTTATATTATAAATAATAAAGTGTATGCACAAGCCTTCTTTATCGAGTCTAAGACTAACACTAAGATATGATATCACCCCTGATGTAATATTTTTTAAACTTAAAACGGAAAGAAACTTTAAAAAATCCCGTCAAATACTTGCCAGCAAGTTACTAAAAGGGTTTCTTCGGTCATAAAACTTCATAAATAAAACATAATTTTCAATATTATTTTTTTTAACTACAATATGTATAAAAAGTTGCACAATTTTAAGAGCAAGGTGTGCAAATATTATCCTTTAGTATCTTGGTATACACTTATTTGGTTCTTTTAGGGGTAAAATGACCATTTTGAAATCGCGATATATATTTGTAATCCAAATTTTAATACCTTTAAAATGATACCCAACTTAAAAATTACAAAAAATATGGCATTTTGCGATCAAATCGCAATTGATCGAAAAAATCTTGAGTGTTTAAGTCCGAAATAGTTTTTCTGTTTTTGTGCAAAAAAGTTTAACTTGCATACCAAATTTCAAATCTCTAGCTACAGCAGGTAAGGAGATATACTCCAAGATGCGACGGACGGACGGACGAAGGATGACCTCGAACCCCTAAAAACTTAATAATAAATATATTTAAATAGGTTTTATTAGGGTTATAAAAACTTTTATTTCTTTTATACAATAATAAAAATATTAAATATAGCTTATTTTGCTCTTGAAATACGTAAACGAAAAATCTAGATCCTGAGAAAATAGCTTCCTAGGCGGACTGAGAGAGGCCGGGATCGATTCCCCGCCGAGAATTTATTTGTATGATACATTTTGATGTAATGTTCAATAATAATTACATGTACCTATCTAAAACACGAAAACTAATAAATGGAAACACTAGGCTAAGAAATTATGAACTCGTATATGAGAAATTTTGTCAGAGTTGTCTCGGACCGATATTTGTTACTTGAGATCTGTGAAATGTAACAATACAAAATATGAATCTATTTTATAATTAATTTATGAGCTAACCGAAGATAACAGTAGAGATGCGATCATTTTGAAGAACTGAATCAACTGATAATTTACAAATTCAAAACATCTATTACATACAAACACATAATTATGATGAGGAAGAATAAAGAGTTAACCTAAAAAATCGGTCAGAGACAACTCAGACAAACTTTCTCATATACGAGCTTATAATTACTTGGCCCAGTGTTTTCCATTTGTTAGTTTTCGTTGGTACATTTAATTATTATTGAAAATTCAATCAAAATATATCATAAAAATAACTTCTCCTCGGCGGGGAATCGAACCCGGCCTCTCTCCCTCCGCGTTTAAAGCTATTTTCTCAGGAACTAGATTTTTCCCGGGAAAACGGCTTATATCGGACTACATTTTAGAATTTTATAATCAAAATTGTCGGAACCGTATTCGAGAAAAATATTGTTTTCACGTTTTTTTTTAGAGTTTTTGGGGGGTAGTGCCCCCAAATTTTGAGCTAAAATTCAATTCTCGATTTCGCCTCGGGGTATGATTTTTCTGAACATGTATGCCAAATTTCGTCAAAATCGGCCCAGTAGTTTAGGCTTCAGGCGTCTGCACAGACAGACGACAGACAGAGATTTTTTAAAAACCACTTTTTTGGACTTAGGGGGACCTAAAAACGTGTAAATCCATCAAAATCTCAAAATCGAATTTTCGAGCCATCACAATACTTTCTTTTTATATGAGAAAGTAAAAACTATTTCATTTCTATAAAGGGGATAAAAAAGATACATCAAGTTACAGTTCCGAAGTTTTCGACATGAGGTACTCCAATTTTTAAACAAATATATCAAATAGAACGTCACAAAAATAATTTAAACTTGGAGCATTAACTATATAGGGGATTTATAAAACTTTTTGGATAACAAAACTACGTTTACGTTAAACCCAGATTTCAAACTAAGATAAAATGAGCTAACGTATTTTACATTTGACAGTCCAATTGATGTATGGTTATGAATGCAACACATCTTCGATGAAAGTAAATCCGATATTTGTTTCTCTTAAAAATTAAACTTAGAATGCCCTGATAAAAGTTTACTGGAGAGAATTTTACAAAAACATCGATCAATCAGTGATGACTCTAGGAATTAATAGTATATTATGTTACAAGGCTGTGAAGTGAGTTCTTTCTTTACCGCGGCAATTACATTTACTGTCGAGCGAAGCGAGGCAGTAAATATTGCCAAGGTAAAGAAAAAACACTTCAAAGTCGCGTAGCATATGCTATTTTTTCCGAGGTAGCAGACAATGAAAAAACATTAAATATTAATCACTAATCAATATATAATAATAACAAATATTAGTACATACTTAAGACTTAAACAAAGAAACCTTAAAATGAGGTTACACTATAAGAAAAGATAAACAAACGCATTGACATCTAGCGGATTTTTATCGTACTAGAAGCATTTCTACAAAGACTGCAGCACTACTAACGGAAGTTTTGACAACTACCCGCCGTAAAGAAAAAATCTTTTAGTGCCTACGACGTAATGAAAAGATTTTTTAAGTCCACGTAATGAAAAAATGGATTTAGCTATGTTTTTTAGGCTCTAAAGTTACTATTTCACAGCCTACCACGGAAAAAATAAATTTAACTGAGCTAAAAATTACCATTTGGATTTAAATTAAAAAGGAGCTAAAAATAAAAAAAAAAATAAAAAAAATGGTTCTTAGACAAGATTTTTAATAAAACCCCCATGTAAGGGATAAGCTGAAACTAGCACAGATTATGTATTTCCGATAAAACAAAACAATAATCAATCATTAGTTTTACAAAGACATTAAAAAAATTCAATAAATGCGTGTTCTTAAATATGCTTTTGATGTTAAATTTTACATCCCAAAAATAAAACAAAAAGGATCAGAGAGTCTGTCTACAACCCTTTCTAGATGATGCGTCGAATGGTCTAATAATGAAAACTCAAACAATTGCCACAACATAAGTACAATAAAATCAATTGTGTCTTTCAATCTCAGGTTTATCCTAAATAACTATTGATGTAGTTTTAAAAACCCTAAATATGAATTAGGAAATTTAATTATTTCATGAAACCAACATAGAACTGACTCTAAAAAGCTTTTAACTGGGTTAAAAGAAAACCCGCTTCTCTATATAATGCAGATAAACATCAAACAAGCCATGAAAAATAAAAAAATAAAAAAATAAATTAATCAAATAATTCAATAAAAAGATCAAACAAACTTTTTATAAAAAGTTTTATTTACTTAATATAATTTATATATTTGATCAAAAGTTAACAAAAACTACAAAACTCTCTCGTATAAATAGTGATGCGGAATTTAAATCCTAAAATATCTTCTTTAATTAAATTTATAATTAAATATTTTCAATAAAATCAATATGGTCCCTCTGAGAAATTAAAGATGATTTTTTTTACAAAGACCAGACAGAATATTCACTTCATAAATGCTCAATATATATCATGAAAGATACTACTATGATTGCCTCTGAACCTATTTATACTCCAAATAATAAAAAAAAACTATAAATAATTTAATTTTAACATTTTACATTTATTTTGTCCTGAAGTAGGGATAAGTTTTAATGTATTGAATTCTTTTAATCTATTCTTTCTTAATAATATACGTAGTAACATACATACTACTATATACGCGAACATACTATTTAAAATTTTATGTGTCCGATATAAAATAGTCAGCCAATTAGTTTGGCACATAGCTGTCTCAAATTCAGTATTTTATTGATGTTATGCTTTTACAACCCCATTATTGTCTTATTTATTCAATTGATCACCCTTTTATTTAAATTTGTTAAAATTGTTTTATTACACGAATCAAAATATCAACTAAGCAATATTTAATATGTGCAGGCGAAATTAATCTAGGGCTACTTACGGCAGACCATCTAAATATCTAAAAAATCACATACGTACTTTTGAAGATAAAGGTGAAATGTGCGCACAAACTTACATTTAGTTTGTGCGCACATGGAAGAGAAACAAATGGGCGCAGAAGGTTGAAACTTATTTGGGACCAACGATGGGCTAATTATGGACCTAATATACAAATTTAATTAAAATCAGACGAGTAGTTTTTAAAGTGTCTTGGTTAACGACAGATACAACTAAGCGTCAGATAAACACAGGGGACCAAAAATGTTATTTGCTTATGAAACGGATTTCTGACTTGGCATTTATTTAAATCGGAGACAATTCAGAACGATCACAACGCTTCCTGGACATACCTTCGGTAAGCTCGGAATCTTAATGAATATCTGTGATCCTTACATTGGTGTAAAGTACTCGGCCCATTTCGCTGAAATGGCATACATGTTCAGAAAAAGCATACATACCCCGAGACGAAATCGAGTAAATAAATTTTAGCTCTAAATCTTGGGGTGCCACCCGCAAAAACTCCATTAATTCCATTAACCATAAATTCTAGAAAATGGTTTCGACAATTATTCTGATTAAAAATACTCTTGTCAATTAGAGCGGCACATGGCTTCCTCGCGTTCGTAAAATTTAATGATTTTCTGTCAAAATTTGTTTTGATTTTTTACATTAATTAAAGTATTAATTTAGCAAAATTTAAAGAGCGCAGAACGTTGAAATGAATGGGCTATCTGCGGGCTACTTTCGACGAACCATCAATATACGTACTTTTGAAGGTATAGGAGTAAATAAATGTATGTTTGAGCGCATGTGTAAGAGAAACAAATGGGCGCATAAGGTTGAAACTTATATGGATCCAACAAAGGACTAATTATGAACTAAATACCATAAAAATTTCAATAAAATCGGACGAGTAGTTTTTAAGATAATGTTGGTTCACAAAAATTGAGCGACAGACACAGAACCAAAAATGTTATTTAATATCTGAAACGGATTTCTGTCTTCGAATTTTTGAAATCAGAGAACTAAACATTTTTCGTTATTCAGAACGATCACATAGCTTCCGTCACCTTCGGTAAGCTCGGAAGCAAAATGCTATAAGTCCATGTAATTTTCACGGGAAAAATCTACCTCTCAAGGTAGATACCTATACATGCTGTTAGAACCTCCCGAGTTCGATTCCCCGCCGGGAAAGGAAAGAGTTTTGTAAGTGCTGTATCGGACAGATTTTTTCCTGCAAATATTAACAAACGGCTGGTAAAAATTCTCATGTCTTTTGTCTAAATATCTCTAAAAATATTCTGTGGAATTAAAACAAATTCTGTGAATGGATGAAAGTGAAATTTAGAATTATAACCTACAATAAGCTTTTAATTTGAAGAGTATATTAGTGTTTTAATAGAGATATAAAACAAGCAAATAAGTAAGTCTATGATCACTGTAGACTGTAGATGGTAGAATAAAGAAAAATAGGAGGCACACAAGGAAAAATAAGGGGTCTAAGAGAGAGTAATTGCATGTGTGTTTAGTAAATAAATGGAGACTAATAGTTCAGATGGGAGGGTAGAGGACAGATATGAAAAACTGGGCTACTAAGTTAAATTTCACCGCTCCAAACACTAAAGAAAGACGAAGTACAGTATTAAAGAATATCTAGGCTACGTGCAAGATAAAATATAATAAAAACAGACAGAGCGAAGAAATAAAATTGAGGGCAATGTAGAAAAAAGAACGAGATTAACCGGGGGAAGAAAAAAAAAACATAGAAAGAGTAAAAATAAAGATAATATTTTGAGGCAACACTGACTTAAAAGAGGTATAGAATAGTGATGAATTCTAAGTAGGTAGAATAGTGAAAGGTTGCTTCAAGTGACGTCAGTGTGAAATCGGATTCGACAAATGGGTTCAACTAAAATGTATATTTGGATGTGCAAATGTGTTGAGATAGAAACTAGCTACAACAAAAAGGATATATAAAGAATAGAAGCTTAAGAATTAGCAATATGTCGGCATACATTAAAGGATACGTGAAGAGAGTGGAGAATTTAACTTCAGAATAAAGCGTAACAGTAATAAGATCGACAGAAAGGATGTTGCAACAAAAGAAAAAAAAAAACAAATAAAGAAGATAAGTCAAAGAAACTTTAAAGGGAAAGAAATAAGCTTGACATAACACAACGAATACGGAAAATAGTAATATAATTTACCAAATAAGAATAGAATAAGAAGACAACAATACAGAGTAAAGTGGACAAAGAAGAAAGTAGCTAAAGATAGGACACAAATGAAGAAGCGAGATAAAGAAAGAAGTTAATAAAAAAAAAAAGGTCGAAGCCCCATAGAAAGAATTTGAATGCGAGGACGTTTTTGCAATTATCAGAAAGGTAAAAAAAACTTTTTTATGTGAAAATAACCAAGCTTGTATTGTAAAAAAATAAAGTATAACCATGTAACAAAGAGATAAGATGTAAAACTTTATTGAAGTAATGATTTATTAATTTTAACATTAAAAACAAATCAAAGCAAGAAGAGATTAAGAATTAAAAAAAAGCTTCAAGAGGTTTGGAATTGTGCCGTACATTTAAAGAATTCCAAATATATACAACAGTAAACATTTAGCAAGACCTCTACCAAAAATTAACATTAAAAATTGTTTGAGGGAGGGGGGCTCGAATACAAATATGAACGGAATTTAATAATCACAATGAAAGCCTCAAAACAATATACAGATAAAGTAAGAAAGAATTACAAATTACAACATTCTTAGCTAAAGGGGAGAAGTATAGGAATAAACAAAAACGCAAAACGCTTCGCAGGAATAAACAAAATAAGGTAAAAAGAAGATTAACAAAAATATAATTACTACGTTTTCGTGACTTTTCAAAACTGTTTTGAAATAGTTTTGGCATTCAAAACCCCATGGAAACGGCAATTTTAAAACGATTTGAATCAAGGTCACAACAGCAAATGTTTGATTTTGTATTGAAACTGTTTTGAAAAAATAGCATGGCAACGGGTATTGATTTGAAAAAAGAATTGAGACATGTGCAGTAGGTATGATAAGAAGAGATATGATAACCTAACTTAACTATAACTAGTCTAAAAGTTTATAGTTTTGAAAATTGTAGTGAAAACTTTTGGTTGTGTTGTATTTTAAAGTTGGGAGTTTGTTTTGAGTATGGGCAGGTGAGACCTCACACCTAAAACAACCATGTTAAACACATAAATATCTTTTGATATTGGGAATGGTGCGTATAATGTTGTGTCAACCTGTTAAAGTATATTATGGGAAAGTTGTTCAACCAGGTTGAAAGACACTGTTGGGCAACAAGTTGAAGTGTGTATAAGGCCCTTTAAAAATGAAATATGAGAAATGAAATATATAAATACTAGTATAAATAAATGCCAGTCTATCCTTGTAAATTGCAAAGATCAAAGGTAAATTTAGTCGTGTGTAGCATCTGTAGTAATTAAAGCATGGTGATGTCAAATTATTAATCAAACACTCAGAACTAACTAACTAATGTGGAGTCAGAAAATTAGTTCATAGTGATTCCGTGTAAGGGATATGTCTTAGCTTATACAACGTTTCAACTAGTAGTATATGACATTATAGTGATTGGCATAAAGTCAATTAAAACAAGGGCCAGGAACGTGAACACGGAAGCATAATTAGTATGATTTAAATGTTACTGAAGGAGAGAAACTAGACTAAAATAAGGATGTATTTTTGTGAGTCAAAATATGTAAAGAATAAGTTTTGAGTGTCAGTTCATTAAAAATTCTAACGTGAAAGGCAAAGAAATAGAAATGTTCAGACTAAAATACAACTAAGAGTAAAGAAGAGGATCAAGAATTAGAAATATGTACAACAAAGAGGTGGTAAAAAGCAACGTAAAGGTAGAGAGAAAAATAAAGTAGAAAAGAATAGAAGAGTAAAAAAAAGCGTGTGATTGGTCCCAGTAGAGTTCCAACATCAAAAAAAAGGTGGAGTTGGTTAAAGTCAAAGTACACTGACAAAGTGAGATGTGAAATGAGAAAAACCGAGTGCTAAGTATGACAAAGGGAATGAAGAGAAGGAGTACATGGAACAAAGAGAGGCTAGAACGAGATAGTATAAAAAAAAAGAACTGGAACGAGAAGTCAGTTTAAGGGTTAGAGTGAGAAGAGAAGAGGGTAGAAAACAGTACCTTGTAGGACTCCCCCAAACTCCTGAAACTATGCAGATAAGGTAAGAAATAAACTCGAGCTAACATTCTTACCATGGGTAGAAGAAAGAGCAAGAAAAAATCCAAGGCAATTTGCACAGACAGGAGACATTATGCAGGCACAGGAGAACACTTCTCTCAGCCAACAAGGAATTTAAACAAATTCAAGAAAATAACCTCTACTAGAGGATTCTCTCGAGCAAGAAAATCCTCGATTCAACCGCTCCAGGTATCCCCCTACATAAGAGTGCAATAATCTTGAATAGTATTAAGATTATCTGTACGATTCAGTGTACAGGGTAATTGCTCTATACTGGAAGGTACCAAGCTTAAAGCTCGCAGATAAAACCAAGGTTAAGAGTACTAGTTAAGCTGTAGATATCCATGGATATAGGTCAACTTATTAGAAATTTTCCTTTCTACTTTGTCCGATGCTTATTTCCTCAGACCAGGTGCGTCCCAATCTGTTAAGAACCAGATTCTATCTTGCATAGAAATGGTTATCATTATACTTTGAACCTAAGCTGCTACCGACTAAAAGAGAATTAGAAATAGCTTGTGTATTTCAATTTGGTATCACGGAGGTGACAATATAGACGTAACTAAATATAGATATTTCAAAGATGATATTTTATAATCTCTTAAATAATAATTATGTTGGAACAAGAAGCCAAAGTATTTTTTAAAAAAAGAGTAATGAAGATATATATATAAAATAAAAATAATGAAAAAAAAAAAAAAAAAAATCCTTTCCGCAACATTTTGAAAGAAAGTATTTTCTTTTGATGAAAATTGTTATTACAGAAAAAGCATCGCCATTTGTTACTTTAACATTCTTACTGTAACAATAAAGCAACCCACATCATAGAGCTAAATTCTCTAGTCATGACGTTGTTGCCCACGCAAATCACCTATCTTTAGCCCTAATGCACAAAGCATGGAAGTCACACAACAACTATTTCAGAAAATGCTTTTGTACAACCTAGAATTTCAATTTAATAAGAACCTGTCACAACCATGAATGTAGTGACTCCCATGTTTTGGTAGCTAGCAGACTGTAAAGAACAGCTCATTAAAACCATTAAACAACCTCAAAAATACCAAAAATAACTTCCATTTATTTGGTTTATCCTGCTAAATATTTTAAAAACTTGTAATTATAATTTTAGGCATATTTAAATTTAGGCTTTAATCAAATGATAATTAAAAAAATGTATTTAAAATAATAATATATAAAATATATAAATAGATATATTCAAATTTTAAAATGATTTGATTGATTTATAATTTATTTTTATAGATAATTTATTTTATTAGATTGATTTATAATTGATTTTTAAAAATTGTAAAACTTTACAATTTTGAGCTACAATTCATCGACACTAATTTCCACATGGTACCACCATGTATATAGTCACCACGATATCTGGCAGCACCACCAAAAGGTCCCCATCACACGAGGCCATCAAGAACGTGTTAAAAATGTATAATGGTAGTGGGGGAAAAAAGTTAGAAATTAAGAAATATTGTTTTTGTTTTCTTAAATTTCATATTTTTAATTTACTTGAGTAAAATTCTTGCGGAGAAGTAATTGGATAAAAAAAAAATGCAAACTATATATATATATATATATATATCTGTAGTTTAAGAAAAATTGAAAATGAAAAGAGTGTATATAATATATATATATATATATATATATATATATATATATATATATATATATATATATATATATATATATATATATATATATATATATATATATATATATACAAAGTTAATGAAAAGGCAATGTTGCGTCAAAACCACTTGAGTTTAGCAAGAAAGAGCGGCCTCAACTTCTCTTTTGTACTTCAGTTCTTTTTATTTTGTGAGTCGTTTTATTACAAAAAAAAAACTACCTCCCTTTCCCCTTATTTTGCCCTTTTTCCGGGACTCTCTCCCTGTTTAGCTAGAAAAAGCAAACAGGCTGAACAGACAATGTGGCTTCGCAAAAAGAAAGGAAAAACTAGGGAATTTTTAGCAGTCTCGTGATAAGAACGTTGAAGGGGACAGAAAAAAAGTAAAAAATAACGCCAGCCTGGCCGATTAGGAACCGCGTTTTTGTTTTTAAAATGTAGCACTAAAAAAAATCCTAGTTTAGATGGAAAAAACCCCCTTTGCATGAAAAAAGAGTAAACAAGAGATGAGGAAAAAAATAAAAAGCTTAACAGATAAAAAAAGTAGGAAAATTAAAAACTAAATATGAAGACTAGAAGAAAACTAATGAGTAAAAATGAAAACTCAAATTTAATGTAAAATTTTTTTTTTTTCCAAATTAAGGTACGTACATTAATTATTATCATTCCAGGTTTTAACAATCTAGCGGATTAAAAATGTAATTAAAGTGTGTACAACATTTAAGTACTTTTATGTTAAGAGGCTAACATCCAAGCTGTACTTCTGCCACAATTTATAATTTAAACGGATATGAAAAAGAAGAGCTTTTAATGAACCATCGTTTAGTCTATCATTAGAAGAGTAATTATAACCCCTACGACGTATATTCCCATACATTTTTTGTTGGCAGATCCCTTGTACTGGTAAGGGTTTTACAACTTCTCGCGCAACAATCTTCGTCTTGGGTCACATGCCTAAAGTCGCGTCCACACTATGCCAAATGAGGCCGGTTGGTACGTTCGGGTCGGCATGACGACCTCATTGCTTTAGTAGTGTGGACATCCCGATCAGTGCCGAACAATCCCATGTGTACGCACAGTAGTTTTAATTCTATTCAGTGTAGAGTGTAGAGTGTTCATTCCTGCCATATTCAGCAGCAGTTGCTGCTGGAATCATTATTGGAGTAGCTGCTATAGAACGTAGTTTTCTTCGCCCTAGAAGATTTTGGATTCGCTCAAGTATCCTCATTGGTAGAAGAAAGAACAGAGCCAGAGAATTTATGAAAGACTTGCTACTTAATGAGTTGGATTTGGAGTACAGGAACGACGTGGGATTTAGCTACTTTTGCAGAAGTAAAAAGTTCTGATTTCAAGATTGTATTGAATATGAATAAGAATAAGAATTATTCGGTCCAATATGATTGTACCGACAATCAGAGAAGCAATTCCTGCAAGTAAACGCCTTGAAGTCACACTGCGTTTCATTGCAACTGGAGAGTCGTACCATTCATTGATGTACACCATGAGTATATCAAACCAAAGATATCGGTTCGTCTGCCCCGCAGTTTTTTGCTTGACACTTCTTTTTTCCTTTCCCTCGAAAAGTGGCTCTACAATTTATTTTATTTTGCGTTCTACTTCTTGCTTCTCTAGTCCAAATGAAACGCAAATTTCAATAATACCGCCATGTTTCCGGGTTTTTATTTTCGAAATCGGTATTCAAGTGTTGTCCCACAATACTGGACGTGCGTGATACATTTCGATGAAGTTCTAAGTTTGTTTGTCAGTCCACGCTATAGTATACTAAAGGCAAAAAAAAGGAAAAATAATTATTGTCCCCCCAAAAAAAAATTAAAATAAAAAATTAAGAACATGGTCAGCAAACCTCACTATATTACTATTATCTGTGGACTGAGAACGATCGGCTCGTCTACACTGCGAACATTGGTTCGGTTAGGTTTGGCTTTCTTTGATCGGGATCGAGCAGATTCGGGTTGAATTCGATATGATTCGGGTCGGCTTTCGGCACGTCGTCAAAGCCAATCGGCAAATTGTGAATGCGCCGAGAGAGCCTTAAGAGATTCCTTTTAGAGTCCTCGCGATACAGGGGTATAGCGAGGACCTAGTGTTCATCAGGCATTGTGTGTTAAGCCTGGGTTCAAGACGCTTGTAAGCAATACGCCTTGGATAATTATTCATTTTTATATAGTAAGTAGTACCACCACCACTTAAAAGATAAATTATCTTCATTTGTCCTTTATAGAAGATGATATTATCACCTTTTTATCATTCAGTGAAGAAGAAGCATACATCATTACCCCCTATATCGTCAATATTACTCCCTCCACTTAGATTGTTATCGAAGATGAAGTACCAACCTCTCCATGGAAGCTTTGCTCTAAGTGGGGGTGAATAAATCATCTACTTCAATTTTTATCGGATGATGAAGAATCTCAGCATTTGACCTTCATCAAAATAAGTATCACTACTTCCCCGAACTTTATCGATCTTAAAGAATCACGGCTTCAATCTTCATAACAGTCTAAGTTTAAACTTAATCATGTGCAAATAATCAATTTTTCGACCTTGAAGCACTACAGTGATGAAAAATTGTAAAATAATAATTTTACTCCGTTAAATTGTGTTAAATTAATATATTCTTTAAAGCATCGAAAAGAGAAAACATTACCACAAGTCATAAAAATGTATTAGGTTTACACGACTCCAGTTGTAGAACAAAAGCTTCCAAATTGTAATTTATAATGAGGGACATTAATATCTTTAACACTGCAACCAAATTTTATGGAGTGCTAAGTAAAACTTAATAAATTTTCAAACATTTATATTCAATGGCATACCTTTATGAGATAGTAAAATATTACAAGCGAGGTTATTTTATAAACTACATATTTCACGGTTAATATATTCAAGATAATGTAGTCGGAACGTTATGAACCGGAACTAAGTAGCTTTCTGAACTCCAGGAAACCAAGTTTTTTTTAACTGAATTCAACCTAATTTTTAATTAAAAATCGTGAATTCTTAATCCCTTTACCCTTTTTAAAAACTTAACTTACTTTAAATTACATTAATTATTTAATAGAGAATAAATAATAATTAAAGTGCAAATATCGTTTCATCTCTAAATAGCTATAAAGGCTTCCGAACAAAAATTCCCACCTTCAGTGCATTAGTAATGCACAAATAAATTAACTAAAAGCCTTTTAATTAAAAGCCCTTCCTGAAATCCATTAAACAAAAACTCTCCAAAAATTGATTTACATTTTCATATTTTTGAGGGCCCATTCTATCGACGATATTATAAATGTAAAAAAAAAAAAATAAATAAAATAAAAAAAAAAAAAAAAAAAAAAAAATAGACTGCCAATTGGTGTGGCACATAGCTTCCTCACATCATGTTACATACTTTATTGATTTTATGTTTTTACAAGCCATTATTGTCTAATTTGTTTGTTTTCCCTGTTTTTTTTTTTAATCTTATAAAAGTGTTTTGATTTTTTTACATGAGTTAAAGTATCAATTTAGCAAAAGTTAAAGAACGACAGACCGACAGACAGACACAGAACCAAAAATGTTCTTCAGAACGATCTCATAGCTTCTGTTACCTTCGGTAAGCTCGGAAACAAAAGTAAACTCAGACGCACAAGTCAAACGCAAGATGCAACCCACATATACAATGCTCTATTAGTGTTTTCTATTGTGTCTGAGCACTAAGCAAACAAAAGCCTAATAGATTTATCGATATTTAAATTACCGATTATAAGTTGTCGGTATACTACCTTTACTAAACTCCATACGTTTGTCTATTTCGAAATTATTAACATTTGATGCAAACGTAACATTAACATGTGATTAACATAAGGTTCAAAGCCCCTTGAAGTTAGAATACATTTCAAAATGAATTGATTGCATGCAACCCATTGAGAACAAAAGCTACAAATAATTTGATAATTTTAAGCTAAGAATTAATCCCACGCTACCGGTTAAATAGCATGTATTATAAAAACTTGATGGCTTAAAACAATAATTGAGTAAAATGACAAGTGTTGATATAAATAAATGGTATAAAATAAAAAATAATAACTTACGAATAATGGTATTTTAAGTGTGTATGTAAGCAAATCAAACAGTATGCGTTACCAGAGACTAAGAGTGACCAGAGAGTAAGAGAGACTCACCTAAAACAGAAAAAATAAACTGTCAATTAGTGTGGCACATAGCTTCCTCACATCCTATCATGTACTTTATTGTTATATTAACATTGACATTATTGTTATATTGCTTTATTGTAAAAATTGTTTATTGTGTAAAAACTATTAATAGTTTTAGCGATCTTTAACACTTCATAGCGGTGTCGCTGTTGGTTTTACTAAAAAATTGTATTGGAAAAAATTGTTTGTCTCATTGAAATGAAGTTTGATTTTTACCCGACCTAAAATTCTAATTTTAAAATTGAACTTCACGTTAACGCTAGCGTTGCGCGTGAACGATTGGCCGGGTAACGTTGTCTAACGAACTCGTTCTGGGTATTGGTAAAATGAACAAGTCTACCACATTTCATCAAAATCGGTCGACATTTACTCAAGTTATCGTCATACATTTCAGGATTCGCGGACACACAGACCAACCGACAGACAGGCAGACAGACACGAGACCAAAAAGGTTTCCTGATGTCTGAAACGGATTTCTGTCTTGGAATTTTTAAAATCGGAGACATAAAGTTTTTCGTTCTCAAAAGTGAACACAATGCTTCCGTTACCTTTGGTAAGCTCGGAAGAAAAAAAATAAGAGGATATAATCTGTGGTCAGTCCCTAAGCCCTCCGCACAAGGCTCGACTGATTTTTAACGGGAGTTTAGAATCGGTTTCAAAATAGTCAAACGCACACAACCAGTTTGCAATTAAAATAGAACCCGGTCACACATGTGCGCGACTGATTTTGGATTAGTAACCTCTGTTCACATAGTTATATTAACGAAGATAGTTTTGGCAATATCTTAAGCAGTAGTTCAGATAAAGAAGATACAATTGCTTATTATCAATGCCGCAGACTGCAGTACAAAGGGAATACTGGATCCATTCTTATTTAGAAATAATAACAAATATAAGGTCGAGGCTGTTCGTAGCAGCAGAACAGTTAAAAGAAACAGCAAGTTTCTTTCCCCGAATTGGTGAAGATGAATGATCCTTCCATAAAGAACAAAGACACCAATATGAGGGAATGTGTGGTTGCAGAAGGAAGAATATTAATAGTTCGAATATTAGGTAAGCTTTATTTTATTTTTCCCATTCTTCTTTACGGGCAGTGACACTAAATAGTTGTGTGCGCAGTTAGTTTAAATCTTGCGTAGCAAATCAGTCGACCGCGAAGTGTCTAACTATCCACTAATTCTGAGCAAAATCGGTTCGTTACACCTTAGAAAATTGATGTTTGGTGGATTCTTACATGTGCGCTTGCGCAGTGGCTACTATAATTCCAATTCCATCAAAATCAGATGAAAATTATGGAAGTTATGCGTGTGGCAAGGATTCGTGGACATATACAGACCGACAGAAATGAAACTAAATTTGTTAAGGAAGGTCTAAAAGGTAAAATGTAAGTGGAAATTTTAATTTTGGAGGGAAAACAATTTCACATCCCAAAAGTGAACACAAAGCTTCCAGAACCCAATAAACCCAATCCAGATAGGCAATTCAAGCATTGAACTGAGACGCGGAAGTTGTATGGCTGATAACTCTGAACTTCTCAATGTTGCATGTTAAATAAATTATTGCTTTCCTACTCGACATTGATATGACATTATACTCGAAAATTGTATGGCTGATAACTCTGAGCTTCTCAATGTTGCATGTTAAATAAATTATTGCTTTCCAACTCGACATTGAAATGACATGAAACTCGACTATATTCTGATGAAATGGTAAAGTCAACATTCAAACTTAAGACAATGATTTGACCATTCATTATTTAAATCATTGATGTTACTTAATAGATAATTTGGGTTTTACATGGCCAACACATCGTCTGTGTATATCATATTTAATGACAGCATTCATTAATTCTGGCATGTTCTTAATCATTAGCCAACTCTTTTTGCATTGTTCTAACACTTTGTGGAAAGTCGACGATGATATATTGCTTCTTCCTACACAGTAACCAAATTTGGAAAGGTATAATTTCTCAAATTTTCTATTCTTTAAGCGTAATCAATCTAAGATTTTTCTAAGGTTATATCTAGTATTTTTTAAAGTTTATATTATCAGTATCAGCATTTTCATCATTTAAGTTCCCTGGTTTCCCCTCTTCCACTCCATCCATAATTAAATTACTTTTCCGTATTCATTTCTCCAAAAACATCATCAGTTTCTCTTGCTTATCCGTTATAACTTCGGAATTGTTTAATTTTTCTTCTAATTCATTTATAATACTTTATCCTTTCTTTTTTACTATTCCATTAATTTTCTTATTTCCTTTATCGCATTTTATATTTTCTTTTTTGTATCTTTAATTTTAGTTTTTAAAAACTTGTAATATCATTTTGAGTTCTTTTTAATCCATTACGCTATTTAAAATGTATTTTAATATCTCTTACATAACTGGAAATATAACACATTTGATATTTAAAACTACAAATTTAATTTGGTATTTTTAAATATGAATGAATGTTTTGCTATGATTCATTCACTTTATGTTATGAATCATAAAACTGCGAAAGCTTAATATAATTGTTATATTTCCGAGAGAACTCGGAAAAACTTTATTATTCAAATTTTTATGATAGCAGTTCACATTCTGTAGCTTCCTTTGCCATGAAAATATTTTTATTTTAATATCCCGTATTTTCATTCTTGTGGGGTCATTATCTTGAGACAAACTGTAAAAATAAAATATGGCTTTTTTCATAATAATAACGTTAAACTAAAAGCTAGTTGAGGATTAAAAATAAAAAATAAAAAAACATTAAAACAATATACCATAATAGGGCATCTTTATAGGTTATTCCTTTCTTCCCCAAAAACCTTATTTGAAATCTTAAAATTCAACCAATTAGTGTGGCACACAGCTTCCTCGCGCCTATTTCGTATACTTATAAATATTATATGCATCCTATAAGCGACATTCTAATGACAACAAGAATTATAATATCAATTTAGTAACATTTAAAGATCGCAGAAGGATGAAATTAATCTAGGGCTATACTTAGCAAAAATGTCAACTACGTCCGGCATCACACAAACAGTTTTTATAATAATAATACTCACTTTTTAAAGTAATTCTGAAGAAATTTATAATTGTGTAAGTATGGATCTGGTGCCAAACTTAACTAAATCAAAATGGAATTAAGTGTAAAAAAAATACAGAATAAGAAATAGTATCTCTTAAATAAAAATGTTATTAACCCACTATTAATTCTTTAAACATGAAAGAATAAAGAAACGGGAAAATAATAATCTAAAGAACCCCTCAAAGTTAATAATTTCAGCTTAGGAATCAAGTAAAAAAGAAAAAACAATTCATATTACTGTCATCTAGTATAACAATAAATTTTAAGACAACTATAATTAGTAGTCCAAGATCAAAACAACACTGGTTTAAAATCTAGAAACAGCTAAAAATAGGGTTTATAACTCTTAATTAAAACCAATTAGAGTAAACTTTAAGAAAACTATGCTTTCATAGTTGCATAAAGATCAAAAGTGTTTTTAACTCTGGGTAAAAATATAGAGTAGTGTGATAAGGTTATAACCAAATGAATCTAAGGACAAAAACTTTAGTTCATTACAATGGCCAGTGGTCCTGTTTCGCAAATATGTAAACAAAGCAATGCTAATAAATTACAATTTAAGTTTCTATGTAGCTAGAAAATAAATGAAAGTTTATCTCTACAACAATAGCAAAGAGTTAATATTGGTTAAACAATTTGGCTCACCACATAAAAACTGGAAATAGTGCATAAAAACGTGTACAAGTTCCTTGACTTTAATTGTCTCAAATGTGAAAAAAGCAAGCTAACTAATGCTTTTTTGAAGTCAAACAATAACCATCAGATTACTTGAAAAAGTCTGCAACCAGATCAGCCGGCACCGGTCAATTTTTATTTTATAACTTTTCGTTTGAAGACTTTCTATTATTTAATAAACTACACTTCTGTTCCGATTAAGAGACTTTTTTTAAAAAAAATTCAATACGAAAAAAACCTGAAAAAATGGAAAGAAAAGAAGTAATTTTGGATGAATTTGGGGAGTCGGATTTCAACCACCAAAGTCATTTACTTTTTAAGTAGAACACATTTCTTAAAAGCGTAACACAATCTGTCTCCTTTCTCACAACCTCTGTAATGATAATTATGAACAAAGTAGTTTACTAAAAAATGGATTTTGTATTGTATACATTGAACAACTAGAGGCTATTTTCTCTGATATAATTCAAACCCACTACGGTATTATGTAAACCCCTCAGTAATTATTCAAACCCCTCTTTCATATTAGCATATAATGCATGCATTTGCAACGACCAACCCCGTGAAATCTCAGGGAGCATGCGAGTGGGCCCAGTAGGCCGGGTGCGTTGGACGTAGACGTAGAGCCTGTTGCCAGGAGCTTCGAGCCTAAAACCGGTAATTTAGGGCCTGGGGCATTGGACATATTATGTCTTAAGGCTGGTGCCCTAAAACCTGGGGCCAAGGGCATGAAAAAGTAGGTACTTATACATAACGAAAGAACGTACTTAACTATTAGCAAAAGCATGTTTTATACTTTCGGACTTAGTCTGTAAATAATACTAAACCAGAGGGTGTCCCCCACCGAGTTTTATTAAACCCATGTTGTTATTAGCACAACTAATCTAGTCAAGTTAAGTTTTGAGAAGTTCTCAAAATATGACAACAAAACGAAACTAAATTATACTAAAATACATAAATACGAAAAATGAGCTAATGTCAATAAAAATGTAAAAGAATAGAGACTAAAAACGAGAGTTCACCGAGTTAAAAAAGTACTGTTGCAACGGAGGAAAATTTGAGTAAAAAAAAAAGTAAATAAAAATGATTTCGTTTAGTATATTGAAAACAAAGAAAGGAAGGTTACTATTGTGATATTTATCGATTTATCGGAGCAACTGTGGTGAAAATCTATCCGTTTTTCCGGATGCAGATGGTCTGTTGGTGCCATTGGATTAGAAATGAAAAGTCAATAGATTTATCAGAGCCATACCTCTAGAAAGATTTCCAAAGATTGTGTGTGGCAGGCTTCTCAGATCAGATTTTCCGGTACCGAACGTTTCAAACCCCTACTTCAGTTCAAAATTTCAGTCTACGATCAACTCAACGGTTAAAAAGTGTGGTAAATGGTTGGGGAATGTATCGCTATATTGATGTAAGGAGTATAAGGACAATAACCGAAAGGAGGCTGTCCTCGCGCGTTTGTTTATGTGAGAATACGTACCACGACCTACTCCTTTTTAACAATCACTCTTCACACCAAATGCGTTTCTTTCCATCTTCTTCCTTGCTGTCATTTAGTGGCAACTAGCAGCCCAATAATAGCCAACAAATCGTCTGAATAAACCTAATAATATTACTTAGACAAGAAGAGAAAGTGCTGCTGAGTATCAAGCGTAAACTGAATCTGTCCGGGAAAACGGATCCGATAAATCTATCCGGTTTTCCGGATCGTATAAGGTCAAAGGGGTATTCAGATCGAATCCGTATAGAGGCCTCAAGTAGTAGGTAACATTTCTTATTCTAAAACGAGCTAAAAAATAAATTTGTTTACCTTTAGAATGGTAATCCTTTTTCTTCCACTTAGGAGATCCATTAAAGCTCAAATAAATACACACTTTACGAATTTAATTTCACTAATCACCAATTAAATAAACACTAAGTAAAATCAGAAGGTTAAAACTCACGAAGCTAATACACAACATGGAAAAACACAAAATATTACAGGATTAATCCATTAAAGAACAATTGAATTCAACAAAAACAAAGGTATAAAACAACAAATCGCATTAAAATTTCATCAGTATTAGTTTTAGAAGCACTGTTGTAAAAGTGAAAGTGGGATTTCACACGAGTAAATTTAATTAATGGAAGTCTACTTTAATGAAATATTAGACGGAGATAGAACAATAGTTAAAGAAAAACATAAAATGAGGAACAGCTGATGATGGTAGAGTGGGAGAAATGACTCACTTTTCTACCAGTAATACCATTCTAACAACAAATAATCACCCATAAGTCTCCAAATAGGATTTAATTTCTAAACAACTGTTTCCATTGTTCCTTATCAAAATGAATAAGAGTTTTTATTGATAATACTTAGATAGCTTAGTGGCACACAATATGTATAACATTTATTTTACTGCTATACAATACGATTTATTCCTTTTCCCGAATGTTTATTATAATAGGTTTGTTCCAATTCCTCTATTTGTACCCAACTTTTCATCGGCTTACGGATCGTTCGGGAATCGTCTAGGATAAGTTGTATGCGCATGTGCTAATATTGTACTGTAATAAAACATTTTCAGGTTGGAACGGGTTTGTGACTTTAATTCGCACCGTATTAAAAACATTCAAGGAAACCTTCCTGAAAAACAGATAAGGGAAACTTCCTGATGATATGTTGATATGTGGGACGATTGACATAACTGGGCATGTCATACAAACCAAATTATTATTATAGGTTTGTTCCAACCAAGCAGCTGAATCGTCACGGGCGTGCACAATTGATGAAAGCCGTTCCAACCCGGCTTTTGACAGTGTTTTGTACCGTCCTCCAAACTGTTCTAACTCAAGCTGAGATCGTTTGCGAACCGTTTACTGTACGGTCCAAATGATCCTCTAACAATACCAAGTACTGGTTTGTATGACATGCGCAGTTATGTCAATCGTCACATATGTCAACAGGAAGGTTCCCTGACTGTTAGGTTTCCTTGAATGTTTTTAATAAGGTGCGAATTATAAGGTTTGTTCCAACCACACTTCAAACTGGTTTTAAACTGTCCGACGCGTGCGCATCGGACCACACTTGATAGTTTTTCGCTAATGCGCATGAGTTGTACAGTTTAGAACTAGTTTGAAGTGTGGTTGGAACATACCTATAATAGTCCTAAACCCGTTCCAACCTGACATGGTTTTATTACAATACAATGTTAACGCATGCGTATAAAACCTGTCCTAAACGAGGGAAGATAAAAAGGACGGTACAAATAGGGGGATTGGAACTAACCAATCAAAAATATTGTTTTAAATGCATAACCTGTCTCAATATAACCTTCAATTTACTTCAAATTAGAGATGGGCTAAGCCTTTTATTTTGGGGAACGGGTTTATATTATGAGTTAAATTTAATTTAGGGTCTGCAGTCCCCGACAGCTATACGGCCACACGCACACCCTCCATAAAATTGAACAGTTGTAAATATAAAACTTTTTAATTGTTTGGATCTCTTTTGTCTGTTACTCTCTATTATCTGGCTCATTGTTCTATTTAAGTTGAATAGCTTTAGATCCAACCACCCCTTCCCAACATACTTCGCTGCAGCTAAATGGTTAGAACTCTTTTTCGTGCGGATCTAGGGATACGAGGTTAATATCTCTTTCAAAAAGACCTTTCTTTAAAAAGAGATCCGTTCACTAAAGGTCCGGTCTCTTGAATGAGTAAAGATACTACAGAATATGAGCTACTACGATGAAATATAATAGGCATCGCGTGGCTCTATCATTGAAGCGAGCGTATAGTAATAAATATGTATTGAATATTGAAAAAATATATAATCATGAATCATGATGAGTTGATAGATAATGGGTGTAGTAGTAGTAGAGCGGCTAGTAGTAAGGGAACCACTACTATTCCTCTAACCACACATCTCCTTTTCAATTATTATAAAGTGTATCACTTCGCTACAAACAAACTACTGCATGTATTAAATTGAAATTTTGCATGCGTGTTTCAATTGTGCATTAGATGGTGTATATGAAGTTTTATTGAAATCGTTACGTTAGAACGTAAGATATCGGTAAAAAGGGTTGTTTTCTCTATTATAAACGGTTAGGTCCGCTATAATAGTTTTAGCGAATTTTATTTATTCATAGCGGTGTCGCTGTTGGTTTTACTAAAAAAATGTTATTTATAAAAAAATGTTCGTCTCATCGAATAGATGATGATAGAATCTTTTCCCGTCCTGAAATTCCAATTTAATTTTTGAACCTCTCGTTTACGCGATCGTTGCGCGCGAACGATTGGACGGATCACGCTGTCCAACGTGATCCGTCTACTACTTAGCCTGAGTATTAGTAAGAGGAACATGTATACCAAATTTCAACTAAATCAGTAAACTTTTACTCAAGTTATCGTCGGACACGTGAACCTTACTGACAGACAGACAAGATGCATAGTTTGTTGAATATAAGAAGCTCGCTTCAATAATATGAGATTGTTCGTCCGATTTGTCCCGCGCGGTTTATTTGGGATAATATTACGATGTTATCTATTATTATCTAAAAACTTTATTGGGGAAAGAGAAAAATTTCGATTTAAGGTTTTCACCGAGATACTTTAATGGTTAAGAAGACTCCATCTTGAAAGCTTATGCATAAGATTGTCTAAAGACTCTACTTGTGTAAGACTAGCTTGTTACGACACAATATGCAACTTACGAACTGTTAAACTATTTATTCCAATACCATACAAGTATCTGATTAAAGTTTCTAAGGTTATAGTCTATACTAAGCTACAAATTAGCAGTAAATTAAGTAACTTGAAATAGATAGAATATTAAGCTTAACTATTCTAGTAGAAGGTAGGTTAAATAAAGCCCTTTAAACAAGTTTCAGCCCACGATTCACTCCACACCATTAATAAACTAAGGAAAATACGGTGAAGAGACCTAGATGAAAACCTTCCATGCCCTTGTAACTTAACGCTTCATAAAATAAATTACATCCAAAAAGTTTTTCGAATACACAGAATAACGAGTTTCTAACTACTAAAGTCACTTTTATACAGAGCAACAGAGAGAAAATTAACTTTTCACAAGCTACTCAAAGGTTTTAAACTTACTGGCAACCCTGTTTTACCTCCTAACCTATACATCTTGTAGCGGAATTTACACTTGACATTTGTCACCTCCAGCTTTTACTTCCTAGTAAATATTTATTTTTTTTAGAAATAATTGAACTTGGAATTTCCAAACTCTTAATGAGATAATGTAGTAACACAATTCTGAAATTTAAGGTTTACATACAAGTTCATTTTGCTGCTTAACAATTCTGGAAAATTTATACATTTTAATCAAAAATTAGTTGAAGTCTGATAATTTTCAATAAGGAATTGAACAGACGATATTTGTTTTTCACGTGACTCCTCAATAAGGTATTCCTGGATTCTTACCCACAGTATTTATTTTGAAATTATATGGACAAAAGTGCAATATTCCTTTGTCCAAAAGTGCAATATTCCTTTGTTCAAAAGTGCAATATTCCTTTGTCCAAAAGTACAATATTCCTTTGTCCAAAAGTGCAATGAACTAAATATCCCTCTGTCTTAATAGTTATTATCTTTGTTAACATACCTACAGTTCAACATTTCATGTAATTCAATATAGGTGGGTTATGACTTTCTCTTATGGAGATAAAGAAGTATGTGATTACAGTACCAACATGTAAATGTAAGTTCAAACAGTGTTAATTCATTTTGTATAGTTAATAGTTTTGTTAAATCTTTATAATTCCGTGCTCTATGATTTTTAAAATAAGACGTTATTGGTTTTTAATTGTTAATTATGGTAATTTTAGAAATAAAGCTGTGACTGAGGATGACCTTGCAAATAAGGGTCAAAACGTCTCATTAAAATTATTTAATTGTAATTTTTTACACCTAAGTGGTCCATCACACATCCCTACAAATATTAATCGTTAAAAAGGTGTCGATCTCAATATATAGGTGGGTAGTAAAGCAAAAGATTACCCCTTTATTTATATAAAATATTTTGTAAGTAAATATATTAATCAGAATGAGAGAGGGTCTGTTTGACAGATTAAGTTTCTTAAGGCGGAAACACACTACTATCACGTGACGTGATAACAGTTGACGTGATAACACGTGACGTGATGGTAGTGTGTTTCCGCCTTAAATTTCAGATGGTTGCCGCGTGACCGCGCCAGGTGGAACGGTCCCTTAAGGCGGAAACACACTACCATCACGTCACGTGACATCACGTAACATCACGTGATGTGATATCACGCGAAAAAAGTGTGCGGTGCTGATTTAGTAAGGTTTATATACATTGCAGCTACACTGTTATCACGTCACGTGATGTCATGTGATGTCACGTGACGTGATAATAGTGTAGCTGCAATGTATACAAACCTTACTAAATCAACACCGCACACTTTTTTCGCGTGATATCACATCACGTGATGTCACGTGACGTGATGGTAGTGTGTTTCCGCCTTTAAGGATGCTCGGAGTTGTTTGTTGATTGTCAAAATGAAAAATCCTCAACAAAAGGCGTTCTGTGTTCTCGAGTTTGCAAATACTAAATCAGTGACTAAAAAACTGACTTGGATAACTTAAAACATCGAATAACAACAACGATCAACTCAATTGATCCTGATATGCTTTAACGTGATTGGGAGGAATTCTCATATCCTCATTATGTTTTCTGTGCTGCAAAGGGTGGCGGTATTGAACACTTGTAACATGTGAAATAAAACTTGAATTTGAGTAGAATGCTTGTATTACAAGTTCAATTTTTTTGCTATTTCTCTTTAATAAAATATTTAATCATGGAATCGGTTCATTCTTTTTTAATCATCCTGTACATATATTTGACACACTTTTACTTAGTTTGAAACAATTACTACGTTTTTCAAAACCGTTTTGGAATTCAAAACCCCATGTAAACGATGATTTCACAACGTTTTGAGTTCAAGGTCACAACGGTAAATTTTTAATTTTCTATTGAAACTGTTTTGGAACGAGTATTGAATTGAAAACAGAATTTAGACATGCGCAGTTGGTATGATGAGCAGAGATATCATAATTTAACTAAACTATAACTAGTCTGGGAGTTTATAGTTTTCAAAATTGTTGTGAAAACTGTTTTGGAAACTCCTTATGAAAAAAACTTTTGGTTTAAAATCAAAACAGTTTGCAAAACGGTTTTGAAAACTCATAGAAACGGATAATGGTTTTTGTAGTACCAAACAAATTTACAACAAACTTGGATTCACTAATACCAATACAGATTTCCAATTAGAAGGGAATAACTTTAAACTTGTTAATTTCTTTACCCAAGTATCTTTTTCCAAAAAGGGTCAGATTGTTTCTAAATTGAAGCTATCTAAAATTCGGTAGTATTTTCTAAGTTCTTTGTATTTCTAAGACTTTATCAGGCCTGGGGTGTAATTGTCACTTTGAACGTTGTAAGGAGAAGAAGGGGGTTACTTGGAATGTTATCAAGGTACAAGGACAGTCCGAAGGGCCTCGCTAATCAGATTGGGTCCTCTTCAAAGGACCCAAAACCTTCGTTCCTTGGATCCTATTTAGTAAAATTACTTGCCAAGAGGGAAAGTCTACTCTAAGATTCCAGAGAGACTCTTAAGGACTAATGGAAACTTCTTTCTTTTGCTTCAAGGGTGAATTTTAACAGGTTCCCATTTTGAGAAGTGAAATTGGGTGAGGTAGGCTTCTTCATTCAGGTTTTTATTCCCTTGAAGGACCATTAGACCATGGGATAGCTATCGGCGTAAACAAAAAAAAGAAAGACTTAAGATTAAATTTTATTAATAAGAAAAAAACATTGGAAACGATGAAGAAAGTTTAATCTCCCATTAAAATAAGATGACAACCCTCTAGGTCCTCTAGGACACAAAAGGGATGGAAGGGTTATAACATGAGGATTATAACAGCATAGTTACTATGCTTATCCCTTTAATTTAACCACACCTGATCGCACAATATATTAAAACTGATTTGCTCATAAATATAATAATATCACCATAAATATTACATTGTTTAAGAAATATTGTAATATTACATTAAAGACTTGCAAATCAAATCAAGGATGCGCTAATCAATCTCACAATTAAAAAGAAAAAAAAATCAGATTTTAAAGTTGACATGGGATAAATATTTCACGCTGTTTAAAATTATAACATACTGACATACATACAAGAGAATTGAGTTCTAAGGCGAGGAAAGTCTAAATTAGATTCTATAGGTGTTATTGTAGAGCTAATTAACTTTCTGATTATCTCCGAGGATTGAGTGGGATTGATCGGAAAAAGGTCAGGTTTATGCATTATAATTTTATTAATAATGTTAACAATAATACTAGTATAAAACAGTTATTGAATAAAATAAAAATAAAACACAGTTATTGGATGAAAAAAAAGTTCATATTGCTATACAGTCAGTGATTATACTATTTACACATTTTTAATTAACAAATTTATTTATTTTATTTGATTAAAATCAACAATTCAACTAATAAAAATGAGCTTCTATTAAATAATACTTTACTTTTTGATATGTTAAGTATGTCTTACATTCAAATATACCAATTGAAAACATATAATGTTGTGATGTGCAGATGTGTTGTGTGTGTGGTTTGAAACAGATAATTTGTATTTAGTTATAATTTTACTCGACAAATTTCTAAATAATCTAGATATTCCGGTGTAGGTCTTCACCGGACCTATTCTAAAGCTACGCTATGTATGCTACCTATCTTAGTAAGCTATGTTTGCTATATGCTATGACCACACAAATTGCTACGCTACGTATTCTAGGAATTTTATGTATTATTGTTGTCACACAATAAATATGATATCTTAGTCGCGTTTGAGATGTTCACATGTAACATGTAAGTTGACTTGGGAGAGAGATGACAGTCATGCGGAAGCTTTGTTATTACTTGAGTTACATAATATTAATAGTAATAAAAGAAAAAGGAAATTGATTGGTGAATTTCATCATCTCTTAAATCAGTTGCGTGAAGATAAAGTTAAATTGAAAGAAAATTTCGAATAAATATCAACCAGTTTGACTAACTTTTGTCCATTATTAAAATTTGTATTGGAAAAAAAAAATAATTTCAGTGAAAACATTCCAGTAGAGGAAATATAGGTAGGTATGCGGAAACCTCTGCCGCGGTCGAAAAAAAACTCGAGTACACGAGTTTTTTTTTAACTCGCCGTTCAAAGTGCCTAGACTACTCTCGCCGTTCAAAGTGCCTAGACTACTCTCGCCGTTCAAAGTGGTCTAGACTTTAGAGCGCATGCCAATTTATACCAGACCCGAAACGTCGCGTGCGTCGGTCAGAAATATAGCCACAAATCTAACTCTCCGGACATGCTTCGCAACACCGCGTACATGGCGTATGCAACTCTGTGAAGCTACTTCTGTTTTTAGTATAGAAAATAATTTTCGTTCTTATAGCGAACATAGCTTAGCTTTCTGTGTGGCCTCAGCATTCCTCTACGTCTCTATATTTGTTCTCTTTTTTAAATTCTTCATAGTAACGTCGATTTTGTTTGTTTTTGTGCATGTGTCGTCTGTCCACATATACTCTGTGCCAATACAAAAAAAGTTTTAATAACTTGCTGATGACTCACATAACCAAAATTCAAATATGTATAATAAAAACATTTTGATTCCGAGCTTACCGAAGGTAACGGAAACTATGTGATCGCTCCGAGGAACGAAAAATGTTTAGGTCTCCAATTTCAAAAATTCCAAGACAGAAATCCGTTTCAGACATCCGGGATCATTTTTGGTTCCGTGTCTGTCTGTCGGTCTGTCGTTCAATTTTTGCGAACCAACATATCTTAAAAACTACACGTTCAATTTTAATGCAATTTGGGGGGTTGGTCATAATTAGCCCAATGTTGGTCCCATATAAGTTTCTATGTTCAGCGCCCATTTTTTTCACTTCCAAATACGCATAAACATACATTCATTTATACTTATTTCTTCAAAAGAACTCATCTGATTTTTATGAAGTATAAAAGCTACAAGTTTCAACCTTCTGCGCCTATTTGTTTCTCTTCCACATGTGCACAAACGTACATTCATTTATACTTATTTCTTCAAAAGAACTCATCTGATTTTTATGAAGTATAAAAGCTACAAGTTTCAACCTTCTGCGCCTATTTGTTTCTCTTCCACATGTGCACAAACATACAATTATTTACACCTATAGCTTCAAAAGTACTTATCTGATTTGAATGAAACTTTTATAGTTTATCGAAAGTAACCCGCAGATAGCCCCAGATTAATTTGAACCGTCTACTCTCTTTAACTTTTATATACTCTCTGATACTTTAATTCGTGTAAAAATCTAAACAATTTTGACAGATTAAAAAAAACGGGGGAAACAATTAAACCAATTTGACAATAATGACTTGTACAAGCATAAAATCAATAAAGTACGTAGATAGGATGCGAGGAAGCTAAGTGCCACACCAATTGGCAGTCTATTTTTATTGGCTTTAGGTCGCAAATGAGCAGGGGAGAATCCCTGAGATTCAGGAAGATAAAAAGAAAATATCGTAATTATGGTTTATGTCACCTCATTTTCTATTTGATAGTGTGTTTATGCTTAACTGGAAGTAGCAGCTATGGGCTACCCCTTATCACTACTAGCCACTAACATATACATAGAGAACAAAAAGCTTTACAAACAATTCGACATAAACATGATGTTGGTACATATATGTGATTCTGATTTCAATACACGGAAGGAAGATCTTGACATTTACTTCACTTTATGAATTCAATCTATGAGAACCTAAATTCAATTTAGAGATGATAACAATACGTTTGTGACTAGAAAGCCTGGATATACCCTGAATTATAATTAGATATGAGTACATTGAGAACATACACTAACAAGCTACCTTTACGAAGATTATCATTTCAATCCCATTCAAAATGGCGCAGTCATACGCATGTTGAATACTAGAGGTTTATTGCGAGTGGAAGGAGGAAAAACAACGAGACGGAAAGAGGTATAAGTCTTCATTTAAGTGGTTCCAGTTGCAACAAGGTAAAGCTACAGAAAATCTAGAAACCTAGGTGATCCTAATACGCTGTTCATGAAATAGATAAAATCAGTATAGTGATAAAGAAACAAACTAAATAAAAACAATCTTCATAGCTGACAAAAACTAAATTATACATTAGTACCAGTCTAAGACTACCAAAAAAACAGCGAAATTGATTAAATTTCTAGCATTTACGGAACCACCTTATCAGTTCAACTAATAAAAATATGGGTTGAGATAGCGTATCTGGGGCATCATGTATAGAAGAAATGCAAAAACTAACGAATATAATGCATACATAAATAAAGGGTTTCCTGTACATTGATATAAATTGCATTATTTATGTATTCTTTTTCATTTCATACACTATCGAAAAACCAGATACGCTACATCGAAGCCCAGTTAATCTACGACGGATACATACGCCCAAAATTCGCAAAATCGACCTTTATATAGATGTGTCTTAAAATAGAATAGTGGACTGAATATGGATAATGTATTAAGAGAAAACTTATGAAAAGAAGAAGAATCCATAATTGTTGCATTTTTTATCAATATACACAAAAGACTTTAATTATATGTGCCAGATTTTTTCATTTCTATACATGATGCCCTCAACCTCAACCAAAATATGTCAAAACTTCTGAAATATAAATTATACCTCAAAATAGTAAATATTGATAAGACAGCGCTGACATAACACTTCTAACCCATCACTAAATGATGTAGATTACACATAAAAAATAAAATCCGCAATTTATTACAACAAAATGTTTGAGAGAGAAACAATTCAAAATGAGAAAAAAAAAAATCAAGTTACCTGTTTCCTAATGCTTGGAAATGTCTATGATCAAAAAATAATATAGATCATAACAATAAATACATGTCGAAAATTATGGGCTAACCCGATCTACAGTAGAGATGCTTATTGGTTATGTGAAAAGGAGTCTTCATGAGGCTTATTCTATATATTTTAAAATATATATATATATATATATTCACCTAATATATAAACATCTCTACTGTAGATCAGCTAGTCCATATTATCTTCGGATAAAACCTTAAACTAAATATAAATAGGTAAGAATTCAAATTACCTATGATTAACTCTAATGATCTCTGCAATGGGTTTGAAACATGTATTTTAGTTCAAAAGCTTATATTAAATAGTCCATCTCTACGACTTTCTTATAATAATAATTTCTTTAAAGAAACATTATAAATTTATATGATTATTATCTCTCCTATCCGAATAAACTTTTATTCTTGTACACTTGATTTAAAAGTCATATAAAGAATAAAAGTATTTCCTCTACTTCATTTAAATATAATATAAAATTTAAGAATAAACTAATTTAAATAAATGATAACATCTTTAAAGTATCAAGTAATATATTTTTAGTATATTAACTGTGTTAACTAGAAAATTTAAATTCGGAATAATAATTATTCAATAAATAATAGATTTAAATTCATTTCGTACAATTAAATGTTTCCAGAAACACCTTAGAATTTGGAACAAGAAACACACACCGAAAACTAAGTAATAAACAATGAAATAAAGATACAAAATACGACTATCATTTGCTTTACTAATAGAAGAAGAGGAGTAAGTTATAGGAGAGTAAGGTATAATATTTTATCAATAAATAAAACTAGTTATATTTGGCTTGTAATCCCGTGCCAAAGTATTATTTTAGTAAGGGGTTTGGTGTCGATATAGCTGTGTTCACGCTACGGTCATATCTTACAAACATTTGTATATTTTCGTGCTTTCTCGCCGTCAATTGTACCTAGGAAAAACTCATTGGAAAAGAGGGGTTTTTAGTCTCTTTATTTATTTCCTCGGTATCTTTCTTTGCTTCGTGGGAATTTGTATTTTGTGGTCGCACGATTCGAACTACAACTTTCCTATTTAGGTTTTTTAAGATTAGCAAGTTCTTTTTCCAAGGTCTGTTCGGTGTAAGATAAAATAAAATACGAAAAAAGGAAGCATTGTACGATAGATAAATTAAGCGATAAGAAAATTGTACGATAATAAATTATTAAGATAATTAATTAAGTAATTTGATCAAATTAAATTCCGATATCTTGCTCGTTTCACCTGATGTAAGATAGTTTTAGAGTCTAAATAGACTAACTAGCAATGGTAAATTTAAAAGATTTTTTTGGACCGATTACTTAACATAAACATAAACATACATTCTTAAGTAACTTAGTAAATGTATTGTGAAATTTCACAAGTGACACACTTAGTAAATATTTAATATATAATAAGAAATAAATTAACATATCTATAAACTTATAAGTACAATTTAAATTATATTATAGCCATAGATAAACGAAAGGAAATATTCGAATAGCCTCCAATAATAGGTAAATGGTAAATACCAGATTTTGGAGTTAAACAAATTTATCATTTCTAACCCTCATGATTCAAATCATGCTTTTAACTAATTAACCATAGTAATGAGTTATTCAGTGTATGCATTCGCAATTAGTAAAGAATGATACCATAAATAAGTTCGATGCACCTGATCTGTCGACAGACTAGAAGCAAAAGGATGTCCATTTCCAAGGATTGCGTTTAAATAGTAAAGCTTGAGAAGTTCTGCTCCTAATCATCGCCACTTTACAAATAAATTTGAGACAGAAGAAGGATTCCAGAGGAAAATCTGCGAATTAAGGAGCATACCTCAAAGGTACGCTTCTAACCCAACAGTTTGGTTGGATTCCATCTAAAATATAATATACGTACAACCGAAATCACTAAACCCTTGACCACTTAGGAGATGCACAACGTGGAACCCTTCTCTCCTTTGTAGGTAGGTCTTAAATTAAATTAGACCATTTGGAGAGGGTTGTCCAATCAAGGTTGACATTCGAGCTTACGAAGCCATTAGTCCGCAACCATAAGCACCTCTCTTGTAAACGTAACGCTCTATAAATGGTCTATGGTCTTTGATGAACACAAATAACTATTGCAGTTTCTCTGCTATCATATAGATACGGTTGAATTGTCTAACGTGTACAATTTAGGTCAGGAGTATGAGGCACCTATCAAATCGATTCTTCAACACAAATAATTTAAGCACTTATACTAAAGATCATTTAAAATTTGGAATTAGTGGACTGGACTGGATTTAAATCTTTTGTAATAACGAATAACCAATATACCTGCTCCAATCCCTTAAACCTATGTACTATTTCCTCTGTTTTACCGTCAACTCAAATCTATACCTTGAAACCATTCCACGTGCAAGCAGCCCTCACGAGAGCTCTCACTGTCCACCTACACTAAAAACCTCCTTGCTTTAGAAACTCTCTATACATTTACATCTCTTAACCACTAAGTTTTTACCTTGGTGAATCAATCAGACGCATTGTTAGGTATTCCTATCCTGCACTTCTTAATGTGACTTGAAAAGATTTTTCGTTCCAACGAAGAAAGCTTTTATAGAAAAATGTAAGATTTAAGAAAACCAAAATGTGTTCCATTATATAAAATATTAGTCACTTATTTATTCTCAAATTGACTAAATTTGAATTAATTTAATATATATAGGTATACATTTCGTACAAATCAACAAAGTTCGAGAAATCGCAACTAGATATTCCGACAAATCCGTATTATATTTGGTGAATAAATCTAGTTATTCAAGTCCTAGAACCAGAGTTATTAAATATTTACTGGTGCAGCTTCCACGTTGAGAAGACACTGGTTATTAAATTAATGCACCCAATGTTTGATGATTGTTCTATGACTTCCCACTCTGGTTGGTTTTGGTTGAGGTTATTATTATATTCATTTTATCTCTTTTTTTAGCCTATCTTATTTATTTATTACCATATTACTGAGTTTCGATTGGCTTTTTTTATATATATAAATAGACTCAAAACTACGTTTTTGAGTATATTGTATTCTTAGTAATGCAATGAATGATGGCTATAATATAGTCCTAATTCTATTCTCAAAAGGCTTTGGAAACAAAACTATTTAGGCATTTCATTTAATTGCTAGGCCAACATGATAATGTTAAACATAGCCACTAATACTTAGCAAGAGCCTCGCGAAGAGCGCGGGGTGAAGACTAGTTTTTAACATTAATGCTCAGCTCATGCACCCTGAGAAGGCAGTGAATAATTAATCTTAATTTCTAAAATTCGGACTTTAATTTTTATCCATCCCATTAGAATTTATTAAACTTGAGTTATTAAGTATGCCTAACTTTCAAGTCAGGATGCTTAAGTTAAGTTTAACTTTTAACTTATTAGCTAATCTTATCATCATATTTGAAAGACAGATCCTATAAATTGTCACAAGGATCCTCTGTCTCCCATTTCTTTCCCATCCTTGCAGGCCTGCCTCAAGGTAGTATTCTAACTCCTTTCCCATATTCCCTTTACACAGCTGAAACCTCGCTTTATTCCAATACCTTCCTAGCTTCCTTTGCCGATGCCAATGCTATCCTCTTAACCAATTCCGACTACCAACTAGCATTACAATCCCTTCAAATCCACTTCTTAAGCGTCAAAAGTGGACGAAAAAATAGCGACACAAACGAAGGGACATGAAACGACCCTAAAAATTATTTTTACGACATCTCAACTTTAGATCTAAACTTCCATTACAGAACAAATTAACTATTTACAACACTGTTAATCTAGACCAACGGATATAAACTGTGGGGAGTGACCAAGTCGTCTAACTTCTACAAAATCCAATGCCTCCAATCAATATTCATCCGCAAGATCACTAATGCCCCATTTTATAAATCCAACCTTACAATCCTCAATGACCTGAATGTTCCTTTAGTCCAAGACCTAGCATCATCTCGCTATAAATCCTTTCGCTCAAGATTTTCCGTTCAACCTAATCCTCTAGTTCGAACCCTTGCCTCAAACACACTACCTGATAACCCCAGCAGGCTCCGTTGTAAGTAACCACGTGACCTTCTGTAACCATTATTACTCCTCTTAAAGAAGAAAAAATAATAATAAAAGAAAGCAAACCATAAATTCAATTAAACGCTAACCATACAGCTATGCAGGTCACCTATTACTATTATTTCATTTATTATTCATCGTATTACCATAATCAATCGCTGAAAAAGAATACTAAGTTCTTAGTCGCTTGTTACAAGTATGTAAATTAATAGATGTTCTCGTTCAAAAGCTTTCTCAGGAGAGTTTTTACTCAAAATTATTCAAACTGAGCAGAATAAAGTAAAAAAAAAAAAGAAGAAAAACTAATAACACTTAACTGATGCATAAGACAGACGTCTTTAAAAACAAAAAAATAATAAATAAATGGTTGAGCTACTCAATCATAATACCGATTGAATGAAGGGAACCCCTACCCCTACCTGGAAAGCATTTTTCTAAAAGTAAATAAGCTGTTGAAAAGACATGTCTACAAAATAAATACAGAGTGCATTAGCTCAAAATACTATTAAAAAAAAAACCTTTTTATTTCAATAAAGGGGAAGTTGGTATGTGTTCTTTTTATCACTCTCCAAAGAGAAAACACGTAAGAAAAGACAAACAAAGAAAGATATCAAAGAATGCAGGAAGGAAAAAGCTAAGGCTTTGGAATAATAAGCGGAAGTCACACGAATCTTTAAGCATGTCTTGTGTCATCTCTGACTTAAAGCACTTTCCTATGGGTCTTCTCACCGGTAGCGTTTTTCACTTCCCTTGTTCATACACACAGAATACGTTGACTCTGTTTTCTTTCAAGCGGTTTGCTCCAAGAAGGGGAATTATGAGAGAAGTCGAGAAAAAAAACGAGGCAGAAATAAGCCTGAAGAAAAGGGTCTCTTTGGAATGTAATCTTAGGGGTAGAAAAGCGAAGTGCCCATGCCTGCTAAAGCATTAGAATGCTTCCAACCATCTCTTTTTTATAAGCAACACCTTTTATCCTTTTCCCTTATCCTCTGCATGGAATTATTCAACCATATGCGTCATATTAGTACCTTCAAGTTTTTACCTTGGTGAATCAATCAGACGCATTGTTAGGTATTCCTATCCTGCACTTCTTAATGTGACTTGAAAAGATTCTTCGTTCCAACGAAGAAAGCTTTTATAGAAAAATGTACGATTTAAGAAAACCAAAATGTGTTCCATTATATAAAATATTAGTCACTTATTTATTCTCAAATTGACTAAATTTGAATTAATTTAATATATATATAGGTATACATTTCGTACAAATCAACAAAGTTCGAGAAATCGCAACTAGATATTCCGACAAACCCGTATTATATTTGGTGAATAGTTAATTGCGGCCCTTCTCATACATTATACACAAAGCAAACCACGAGTCGAAAGCCTTGAGGCGGTTGTGTGACGAACATTAACAATCATTAATGGCCGGATAAATACAGACAACTTCATCCATTTATCGATGTAATTGCTAACAAGGAACACGATTCACCTTCCCACGAATCGAAATAACTCAAATTACAATTACTGTTTAGATTAGGGTTTGAAGTAAGGACAATAACAGGGACTAGATAAATCACTAATAAGACGTATCAAAGGATGCTTTAATCATGTACAGATGTAGATTTCATAAGTATATTTAGAATGTGTTTTCCAGTTAGGAATAAAGAAAGACGTATTTCGAACAAAAGTAACTTTATCGCAGGCATACGTCTTTCCCACAAAAGTAACTTTATTGCCATAAGGCCAACAAAAGTAACTTTATCGCAGAAATACGTCTTTCCAACAAAAAATAACTTTATCCCAAAAAGAAAACTTGATACAATAAATTATTATTTAAAAAAATTATTATTAAATTAAAATTATTATTTATTAGAATATTACAGGAATAAGAGATCGATCTCTTTACACCGTTACTCACTTACTTATTTGACCTTAAGTTTAAGATATATTTCTTCACGCTGGGATTTAAAATTATGTTATGCCAGTATAGAAATAGTGTTTCCAAACGATTACTTAACTAACTACGTCCCGCCAACATTTTTTAATATTAAATTTCATTTGATAAATAGATAAATAATATACCTATTTAAATTAATTTTTAACAAATTAAATAAAGAAGAAAATACAAGGGCATTCGTAAAAAACTAATAAATAATAACGTTATTATTTACTCCTTTTGCATTTCGAGCATACCGAAGGCAACGGAAACAATGGGGTCACCCTCTCCCAGCAGGAAATCGAAATAGGTCCAACCACCACTCTTTTAATTCCCAGTAGGGTTGCATTATTTTGTTATGGATTTTTTTTTTAAATGCTCACTTTCTACGCCTTTAACGTTGCATGCGAATGTTGGAAGATAATTTTAAATTCTATATTTGAAGAAAAAGGCGATAACAATATTTATATTAGGTTACAAAAGTATGTCTTTTGTAAACATACGTTATATTTAACAAAAGAAAATATAAATAATAAGATTTATTATACTCCTTCGTAAGTGGCAACTCTTTCATAATCGAGTATCTAGTTGCACTTAAATTAGAAGGACAGTAATATTATATTTTCTTTAACATTTGAACAACCTTCTAAAGGAAAAGGAAGAAGATGCTTTATAGTATATTCTTTGCAACAATATACTCAGGGATTAAGTTAATGTATCATACTTAATTAAAATCACACCTTATGTTTTGTAAAATAATAAAAATCATAGAATATTATTACTAATATTACTAAAATATTACTATTGTAATGTGAGATGGGTAGGACACTTGTTCGAACCTTATGGGGCCATATTTTAGACCATTTTACTAGCCCCGTAGGCGTACGCCCGGGGTAAAGAGTTCCAGCCACTCCACACATCATACATCTGTATATGCTGTACCGCCGTAAAATTTGATTTTTCATGTAATTAAGAACCAAATTTTCGTCGAATCTTTATCCTACCATCCTAATCCTTTTGTACAGCTGTCCTCTCAGTTTATCTCAGATAAATCTTCAAAACGTTTGATAAAGCTATGGCCTGGAGATATCTTATCTTAAAACATATATTTGCCCTTAAATTATGTTTTAACTAATTATAATTATTACAACAATCATTGAAGCAACAATTAGAAGATATAAAAGACTAATCCCACCCACACCATTTCATTTTCTGATAGCCGCCATCATGGATCATAAAATATTGAATTTTCTAACCATTTATCATATCTACTTTCGTGAAGGGTCAAGGAGGCCGCTTTTGAGAAGGGTCAGGAGGTGGTTAAAGAGTTAAAGAGTAGGTCATGTGATGGTGACGTCACCAAAAACTTCGAAAAATCAATGATCCAAAAAATCCATGATGACAAAATGGCAATCAGAAAAAGTTGGCAAAAAAGGGGTTTGTTCTCAGGAGGTGGCAGGGGCAGGGTTTACCTTTTATATCTACTGTTATCTATTTCTCAAGTTTTATAATATATTTTATCATCAATTAGTTATCTTGTAATATAGGTAATCATTTTACTAGATTCGCTGCCAAGAAAATGTAGTCACTTGACTACTTCTTCTTCGTGTAATTTCCACCATGTATAACACTTATAACAATGTAAATTTGCAGTTGTGTTAAATAATAAAAAAAAATCCTAGCTCAATCTTCAACAAATGGTTAAATAAGTCAAGAAAGCATTTTATTTATGATTTATTATTGCCCTAAAGACAAACAACTTTCTATAATATATTCACATGAAAATTCAAGATTTTAAATCAAAGCAATAACTTTTTCGTTCCAGAACATTTGCTTTTGACCCGAAAAATAAAATAGGATTTGTTCCTTGTGACATTTTTCCTTCAAAAATATAAGTAGTTCTAAAAACAGAACCAAACTTTCTCATGCCTAAAAAAAGAAAAAAAAATAATCTCAGATAATTTTCTACGATCTGTCAAAATCACTAGTAGAGGAAAAACTTTCCTTCCCACTTAGAAAAGTTATCTCTTTACCCTGATAATATATATTTTTTGTTCTCAGGAGAAAAAAATCCGATACGGAACTTGGTATTTCTTCCGATCAGTAATAAAGATGTCATGAAAGGTGCCGACTAAGTTGTTCTTGAAGATTGTATTTCAACAAAAACTGTATTGGGGAAAACTTTTTCTTTTCATTTTTTATATTTAGTTCTTATCTTTTTTTTTTGTCAGTAAGAATAAACTACAACTTTTATAAAGGTTCTATTTACACGCTAACATTTTTATTATTGTCATTTTTATTTTATATACATTTCATCCTGTTACTCTTTTAAGGTGTGAAGAAAGCATGAATGACGAATAGAACATAATTTATTAAAGCTACGACAAACAAATGTTTTAATTTATAACCACTAATTAGTCACTAATTTATCAAATAACAAATCACTAAATTTAATTTAGTACTCGAAAATCTTTAACTAAAATACTTCAAGCTACTAAAGCTAAACCAATGTCAATAGAAAACAAGTACATATTAGAATGTTTTCCAGTTCACCAGCAACAATTAACGCATATGATAACTTAAAATAAAAATGAACAAAGAGGCACTATTAAACTAGGGACATAACTTCTTCCTATTATAAATTTGCAGAACTTGATCAATTGATACTTAAAACACTTATAAGCAAGCGTAGAAACGTAGAAAAACTGTAGAGAGTAGAAACGAAATAGCGTAACTACGTTATGAAGTGTTCCACAAATGTGTACAGACAATCAGTCACAAAAATATACTTAAGATACCTACATTTTTGCTTCCGAGCTTACTGAAGGTAACAACTGAAGCTGTGGTCGTTACGAAGAACGAACATTTTTTATATGTTTTTATGTTCCAAGGTAGAAATCAATTTCAGATATCAGGGAACATTTTTGGTCCTGTTTTTGTCTTGTCTGTCGGTCTGTCACGCAATTTTTGTGAACCAACATATCTTAAGAACTATTGATCCGATTTTAATGAAATTTGGATAATAGTTCACTGTAACTCTTATAGGTTTCAAACTTCTGCGTAAATTTGTTTCTCCTTCACATAAGCACAAACATACATTAATTGACACCTATATCTTCAAAAGTACTCATATGATTTTTATGAAATTTGGATTATTTTCCGAAAGTAGCCCCAAGTTAATTTCAATCGTCTACGCTTTTTAAATTTTGCTATAATTACACTTTAATACATGTAATAAATGAAAACAAGTTAGAATGATTTAAAACAAGTAAGGCGCGCTTCACGAAAGTACGTGGGGCGATAATCGCCGGTTTCTGTACATTAAAGTTAAAATTATTAAGTGTAATATAATTACACTAATTTTGAAAGTAATATTCTTTTTCTACTCTTCAAGACCTTTAAATTGATGTATAACATGTTATGGTAACTAAAACAATGTTTAGTCACCCGCCGTATTGGCCACCATCTTGAAAATTTTAATAGTTGCGTATTCTTTTTCTGCATTTCAAGACCTTTAAATTGATATATAACATGTCATGGTGACTAAAAACCTTTTTATTAGTCACCTGCCCTATTGGCCACCATCTTGAAAATATTAAGTGGGAAAAATCCAAAATGTGTCCAGTTGTCTCAAATGCCGAGATGCACCTGTGTGCCAAATTTAATTTTCCTAGCTATAGTAGTTTATGAATTGAAACAAGCAACGGACAGACAGACAGACAGACAGAGCCGTTATATAAGGTTTCTTTTTTTACTTTGTACAGAAACCTAAAACGGAAAAAATAAATGAATTTAGTCGAAGAAGCAAATTTATTGGTAGTAACAAAAATTGGTTGTAAAAGCAAAATCATTAAAGTATACGACATAAGACTCGAGGAAGCTATGTGCCACACTAATTGGCGACATAAGACTCGAGGAAGCTATGTGCCACACTAATTGGCAGAGTATTTCAGAATCTAACAAATATAAACATTCGACGAGAGAGCTAGGAAATACCTCTTTATTAGTTATTTTAAACAGCTCTTTATTATACTCTTTTAATTATCAACTCTAAGTAAAATGTATCATATAATTTTATAGTTTTGACAGTCTGTTGCTAATGTCTGTAAGCAATTAAAGTTGAAACCATTATAGAAGGTTTATATTATTCCAGGGGTAGATTCCTCTATAGCTTTGGTATTGCTTCAACTTTATAATCGTTATTAATTGTACCGACTGTCAGGGGGTAGGATTAAGGAGCGAGCTAGATGCGGTCAGGTTCTGCTCATTTATTTACCGCTGATTATCCCTTCAAGCACGGACCCTTTACTTTCTCGCCAGGCCCTAAGGTATCGTTATAACCATCTCGCCCTTTACCGATCTAACCCTAAACAGGAAAGGGGAGGAAGAACTCACTGAAAAATTAAAGGTAATTACTGATTCGGTAATGCAGTAAGTACAACCCTTCAGACGACCTTGAATTGAAAAAATAAACGATAAATTAAATATGTTTAAATTACTTGCTAACGGTTCATTGGAATTCCGCAGAGAAACCTTCTTGATGTTTATAACCTGAAAGAAACCTTTAACCAAGGGTGAAACAGGGGAATGGAATTAGAAAAGGTTCAACTTTAAGCAATAATTTTCAAGTAGTATAGAATGGAGAAACCGACGTTAGTTGCTTTCGTAAGGTCTAAGAGGCTTTAGTCAAAAAAACTCCACAAATATAATTTACTGCTGAAACGCTCAATCAAACTAACATAATGCGTAAGTGGCACCCAGAAGTTAGTAATAGTAGTAGGGTCCAAGTACAAGTACTAGACGGGTAGGACGAACGACTTGTTCGAATCTAGCAATTAGGCCGTTTTTAGGCCCATTTTACTATTCTTGTGGTAGAGAGTTTCAAGCACTTCACACATCATACCTGTACATTGTACCGCCGAAGCGGGTATGGTGTGGTCATTAGTAGGCTTAGGACATCGATAGGTAAACATCGATGTTTTCGATACATCGACATCGAAAGAACAAACATCGATGTTAGCCAAAATATCGAAAGAAAACATCGATGTTTTCGATACAACGACATCGGTCCATCAACCCGACGAGCAAAAAGAAAAGAAGAAAAATAGGTCACCGGTTTTAGAAAATCCCTCGTTCTCGTTCCCGATATTCGTTTTTTGGGGTCCTATACATCGATCACATCAATCTTTTCGATGTTTCAGGAAAACATCGATGTCTTCGATACATCGACATCGATGTCCCAACCCTAGTCATTAGTGATCTATTTAAATCAGAGCATCATAGCACGGGATCGAACCAACGACCTTGATTCGTCTCGATTCATTGATAGCTGGGCGAGAGCCTAGAGCATCTCGAGCACGCTGGCTCCATCCCAGAAGTTAAATTTAAATGTTTTAGGAGTCAAACTGGGCCTCGAGAGAAGAGAAACTTACTATATTAGATAATAGTTATTAGATAATCCGAATTTTCAGTGTTAACACAACTATGCAGTTATCCGACTTATGTCGCGTGACACAGATAAAAAAGTTATTTAACTACTACTATAAACACTACTACTACACTATTATGACCACACGAGGTAAATACTATAGCCACAAAGTAGAGTATTATTATAACCACACGAGGTAAATACTATAGCCACAATGGAGAGTATTATTATAACCACACGAGGTAAATACTATTGCCACAAGGTAGAGTATTATTATAACCACACGAGGTAAATATCATAGCCACAAGGTAGGGTATTATTAAAACCACACGAGGTAAATACTATAGCCACAAGGTTGAGAATTATTATAACCACACTAGGTAAGTAGTAAATTTCAGTATTTTCCAGAATCAAATTATGATTAATTTGCGATTATTTGTGCAAACAGTTCTCCACAAAACATGCAAAAACAATTTTTACTGAAATATGTCTCTAAGTGGATCGTCTTGCTTTAAAATTAAATTTAAATTTAGAAGAAACCCGTTTATTTTTTATATTACCTTGTGGGCCTTACAAAATGCTTCATGTAACAATCATAATACTTTTACGCAATCTTAATAAAACTTTAAACCTCCTCCAAAAAATTGCCTAAAGCCTTATTGCAAAAAAAAAGTATCGCTACAAAAAAACAACTTTTTAACATTTCTTGTTTGCTTGTTTCTTGCAAAAAATTACTTTTTTTTTTTTTTGTATAAGCTTTCACTTTCTTAAAACATTTAACAACAACAACAAAAAATAAGTTTATTATAAGAATGTTTTACGCTTCTTAAAAAATAAAAATACCAAAAGCTTCTTTCATGTTTCTTTTGGGAAAAGAATGAAAATCCACAACAATGAAGAGGATTTTTAGAGGTACCCATTATGCATAACAATTATTTAAATCATGCTATTAACAAAAAAAAAAAAAAAAAAAAAAAAAAAACTTAATAAAACAACGATTCTTTTTACAGAAAATCCTGCCGGATTCAAATAAAGACCTCGGGATTACGCAGTGCAGGTAAAAACACTCTGTTTTTATGATTCGCTAACCTTAAGGCTAGAAAATAACCTTTTCCTTGAAAAGCCTTAATACTGTTTAATATTTTTGATTTAGGATGATTACTTTTATATTCAAGGGATACGGTCACATTCCTAGACATAACCTTTAAATAGAACGTCCAAGTTTATTAATTTTAAAAACCTTTTTGCTTCCCAGCCTAAACTTTTTAACGAAAAAAGGGGGTAAAAGGACCCTCAGCCATTTTGTGGTTTAGGTTAGGTTTTCGTTGCCGAGAAAATTTAACCAAGTAAATAAGGAAAAAGACAACGTGGGGAACTCCTCCTAACCCTAACACTGTTTTAATAACAAAGTTTTAAATAAACATACATATAATTTGGAAGCAAGCCAATGAAGTACAGGAAACTTGCTGAAAATAGACTTTTCCAGAGTTTATTTATACGATGCGAATGATGTTGATAAGTTTATTTTTACGATGCACATGATAAAAGAAAAACTATTGATAGAGAAAGTTCGCATTTTTGTAAAGACTATAAGACAGAGGACAGGATAAAAAATGTGAGTAAACTGACCCCATAAAATTAATAATGATATATATGAATATAATATATATATAATAACAAGACTCCTTCCTCAACTCAACTCAGGGAGACGGTCAGGTGCAATAAAAACTCCACATTCACATCAAGCCAACGTTTCGGCAACTGTTTAATGTTGCCTTCATCAGGGCAAACTGTAACATTCATAAAAAATATATGTGAGCATAAACAAGCAGGCTACGAACAAGGTAAAAAATAAGTAAAACACATAACCGGAACTAAATCAAAACTTACATGAAGATGAAGGACAAAGCACAAATAATGCAAAAAAGAGAAGGAAGCATATAACAAATTAAAGGGAACAAGGTGAAAAAGGAATTTAAAAAACACTGTTAAAATGCTCACGGCTCACAGAAAGTAAATAAATGTAAGAATGACAGCTGACGGTGGCGCTGTTGACGGCAGAACGGAGAAGCTAAAAACCAAGTCTTCGTTAGCATGCAGTGCAACCTAGCGGCCAAGAGAAGTACTAGCAAGCTAAATCTAAGCACAAAGGAAAATAGGGAATTTTTTCCTATTTTCCCCTAAATTTTGACCTTAGAATAAGCTTAAAGGTCATGGTCAAAGACTTGGTGAAGGACATATTTTAGGTAAAATTTCCTGCTCTTTTCAAATCCGCAATAAAAAATGGGTTCCCATTTAAAATAACGAAGTTGTGATTTGGAGTAATATTTGAATAACTAACCAATCAAGTGACAAACTAGTTTACTAACTAATTTTGTAATCAGGATTATGAAAATCACATTGTCCACCATAAAGGGAGGGACATGGCCGCTCTCCATCGGTTTTTTTTTATTTTTTTTCTAATACCCATTGCCAAGCTATGTCCCGCAGAAGAACTTAGCCAACCACATATTCTTAAAAGTCACCAAAAGATTTACTTATACACAAAATTGTAACTTGATGTTAGTCAGACACTTTTTTGCACGCTATCTCTTGGACTAGAAGTGGTAATAATTTCATTGGACAATTAAATGAGCCAACGACTAATAAGAGGTGTAATAATAGAAGTAATAGAAAAGGAGAATCACAGTTTTGGATCAAAAAAGAGGAGATACACAACAATTTTCACGGTACACTACAATTCACTACAAGATGCACTATAATTTACACTAAAAGGTTTTGAATGGAAATTATTAGAAGAAACCATTAACTGGACAAATAAAATTGAAACTAAGGGACCAATAGTGTGCTGATTACGACCTACTATATGCAATATAAGAGGAAAGGGGTTGAAGGAGATGTTAACAGAAAGGCTGCTAGTTCAAGACTAATTTATTTGAATACAAATACATAACGTAGATAAGAGATAATATTATGATGTTACATCATCCAAAATTCATTGAAATCGGAAGAGTAGCTTCTAAGTTATGGTGGCTCACAAAAATGTTGACGGACAAACAAGTTGAAATAAGGACTGACTAGCGACAGAAAGGCACGAGACTATGTTCCCGATGTTTCAAATGGATTTCTGTCACGGAATTTATTATTTACGATGGCTTCAGTCACCCTGGATAAACTAGGAAGCAAAAAGTTTGAGAATATCAGCTCACCTTTTAAGGAATCGAAGTTGAAAGTTATGTCCTACTAAATAACAACTTACCGGTTTACTGACTCTTGTGATATAATAAATAGAATTTAACATTAAAGTCTCAAAGCAATATAGAAGCCTTTAAAAACACACAATAAAAACAATAAAAGAAACAACATTACAGACTGGTAATAAAGCAAATATTTAAAAATGAATTGGTTGGTGTTGGTATGACTGAGATTTTATGGTACCACTTCATAATTATGACTAGAGAGGGCTAATATAAAATTCACAGGGTTAATATAAAAAAGTTGCACAAATGTTTCAAATTTCAGCACTTAATCTTAAACAGTTGGGGCCCTATGAACCATTGAGCGACGGACAGAAGGACACATCACCCTCGGCATAAGGGTTTTGAGAAGTATCTACAAAATCCTAAAAAGTGACATAACAATATTGTCACCACACAATTATTCAGGGTGGTCGAAAAGTCCCCCCCCCCTTAACTTTTGATAAATTTAGATAAATTAATGAAACTTGGGGGATCTGTTCCATGTAAAGGAAAGTGTGTTTTCATCCACTCGCATACTAGGGGCAACAACCATTTTGCCCCCAGGGAATGAATCTACCATTTTTATACCTTTGTCCCCAGTTTGAAATATTAAAGTTAGGTGGCCTGGGGCAAAATGAGTGGTTGCCCCAAGTGCAGATTGCATGAAAACAAACTTCCCTTAACATGGTACGGATCTCCCAAGTTTCATTAATTTATCTCATACCGTTCAAAAGTTAAGAGGAGGGGGGGGACTTTTGGACCACCCTGTATATAATTAAACATATGCGTTTCAACATTTATATAATTTTCAGTGTAAGTGTTAAGTGAGTGAAAGACTACTGCAGATTTTCACTCACTATGCTAACACTTACACTGAAAATTATATATAAATGTCTATACGCTTATGGTTAATTATATATAAAATTGTGGTGACAATATTGTTGTGATACTTTCTCTAGTCATGACTAATATTTAAAACTAAAAATTAAAAAAAAAAAAAATCTAAAGGCTATATTATTACAATCCGCATGATTTACATTCAGTCCTACCATCTAAAAAAAAAATATCTTATACAGCATGTGTAATAATACATAATTTATTAAAAGTACTAAATCATAAATCCTTAATAATATTCTTTGACTCAAAGCCAATAAGCTTCAATGATAAGTGAGTACATTGCACTGTTCAACTATAATTTTTTTTTTTTTTTTATTAACTAAATTGATTTTCTTTTCTTTCATTTGTAATTTGTTATTAGAGCTAATTTATCATATTATACGTTTTATACTTCATAAGAAGGGGGAAAAATAGAATTTTTTTTTCGTTGTCTACCACTTTCCAAAAGGTTATATTTCATTTATTGTTCTTTCGCATTCTATATTTTCTTTTTTCTTTATCATTTATTCTGTAAGAGAAGAGAGATATTATATGCTTTTATGCGTTTTTATTTTGGAATAAAAAAAAAGAATAAATGCTTTTACAGTAGTTTATTCTCTGCTAAAGAAGTGTTTGAGAGTGAGAAATAAAGTGGTGTTCCCATAAAACCACTTAAATTTGTTTATTTTTTTTCTTTTATATGATATATTATTCTCCTTTCCTGAGTTTACACAATGATTCTTTTACTTTCCCTCGTGATGTACATGTGTAAGTAGCATTACAGGGAGCTCTTATATTTCAGAATAAAGCGTTTCTCCGCATAAAATGGACATAAGAGAATTGAAGTTTGAGTTTTTTGGTATTATGCTTGATGTTTCTTCCTACTTATTATCCAGTTTTTTGCGAGATATACAATTTAGTGTGTCTTTATTTATCTCGTGTGAGCATTAATTTCATAGCCAAAGTATGTTTAAGTATGTTACAGCATAAGTATGTTATAGTATAAGTATGTTACATTAAAATAAATTATAATCAAATTTTACTTTGCAAGATACAAAGAAAAAAATGTAGGATAGCTGTTTAGTGTGGCACATAGCTCCCTCGCGTATTATTAGACGAATAGTCACAAAAAAACTAAAAGAGGGGATGTTTTAGACATGTTTCAATCCCGAGTGGGCTCACATCAATTTTTATTCAATATTATGTGTACACAGATGGTTGGAATTAAAATGCGACCATCTGTAGACTACTTACTATCAACTAGGGATGGGTCGAAAAGGATCAACCTGATACTTTGAACCTGGTACTGGGAAGTACCTAGTGCGAGTATCGGGTACTTTAGAAATTAACCGGGTATTTTCAGTACCTGGTTCGAAAAGTACCAACAAATCAAATGTGGTGAGTTGTAATTTCTAAGAAAGAGGTTTGATTGATAGTTAGTGGTTAAATTCAAATATTTTCCCGGGCAATAGTTCATCAGTATATCAACTGAGATTAGGTCAGCTGACACATTATTTAGTGTTTAAATGTGACATGGTGCCATGGGAACTCCAGCTTAGACAATAAGTTCGCCTCACGCAACTCAATTACGACCCCCTCCAGACTCCGTATTTGACTCTAGAGTCACTCTTATCACTTCTCCCCAGGTAAATACTTTGAATCAAGGACGGTGCATGGAGAAAGCCTAAATAGAGGGTGGTAGGGAGGGGTAGCTTTAGGTTAGTAGGAGAGAGCTGTGACGTAACGAGAGTCCCGGAATGCATAACCAGCTAATGAATACAGTATAACTTACGTCAATTTCCATACATCTCCTAATCTCCTGTATCATAAACAATTCCCTATCCTTCAAGTATTGGCTTAACTATTTTAATTAAGATTGAGATCTTAACGTTTCAAAAGGTATTCGATAAGGAAAGCGTTCTAAAACTCATGGAAAGTTAATTTTATTTGTCAAAAGATAGTTAAATGTATTTCAGATTTAGACGAAACTATTATTAAAAAAAAAATGTTAAACAGAGATTAATAATGCTGTTTTATTTTAATTGTGTATTATCCTTATTCATTTATTATTAGTTGTTAATTTTTTTAAAAAAAAGTTTTTAAGTTTAAGTACAAAAATGCCAAAATTAAGTGATGATGTTAATTTAAAATTTAATTATGTCGCGAAGAAGAATGTGTGTGGAATGCCAGTATTCCGTATTATAAAAACAAGTCTACGCGTGATTCATCACTTCAAAAATTGGTGCAAAGTTAATGACGATAAAAATTACTATTAATGAATTTATAACTGAAATAAAAATAGACTGCCAATTGGTGTGGCACATAGCTTCCTCGCATGCTATCACGTACTTATTGATTTTACGCTTTTACAAGCCATTATTGTCTAATTTGTTAAATTTTTCCCCCTGTTTTTTTTATCTGTCAAAATTGTTTTGATTTATTACTTAAATTAAAGTATCAATTATGCAAAAGTTAAAGAGCGCAGACGGTTCAAAGTAATCTGGGGCTATCTACAGGCTACTTTCGAAAAACTATAAAAGTTGCAAACAAGTCAGATAAGTACTTTTGAAGCTATAGGTGTAAATCAATATATGTTTGTGCGAATGTGGAAGAGAAACAAATGAACGTAGAAAGTTGAAACTTTTATGGGACTAACAATGGGCTACTCATGACGTACCACCCAAGTTTCATTAAAATTAAAAGTGTAGTTTTTAAGATACGTTGGTTTGCAAAAATTGAACGACAGACTGACAGACAGACACGGAACCAAATATGATCCCTGATGTCTGAAACGGATTTCTGTCTTGGAATGTTTGAAATGGGAGACCTAAAAAGGTTTCGTTTGTCGAAACGATTACATAGCTTCAGTCACCTTTGGTAAGCTCGGGAGCAAAATCAAAGATCAACTTATTGTCAGATGTTGACAACAATTGACAAATCAACGAGGTACTTAATAAATTACTTAAACACGGTCTCGCGATAGTAATGATACTCCTCCTAGCTTGTACCAAGCTAGGATAGAAAGCTAGCAAACTGGATAGGAATAACTTGAAAAACTAGCCACGTGTATTCCAGGCATAAGGCATTAATATAAAATGGTACAAGGATATTGTAGCTATATGTTATACATATTATTCCTCATGGGTCCTCTAAAAAAATACTAAAGGTAATACCCTAAATATATTGGATATTCATAAAGCTTCGAATACATTAATAAAATTTAACAACATTTACAACTCTGGAAAATGATAATAGAAAACTTTATGACTATTACTCGAGTAAAGATTATAAAATAAATTTGGTTATAAATAAAACGAATATCTTCAAAAACATAAGCGGTAAAGATAAGGGTATAAAAGTACCTGTGTTTTATAGAAAACATTTTAAAAGTGATTTATATAAACACATGAGACCCTTAAAAGAACTCGTAGTAAAGACAACGATAAATTTTAAAAATAAATTCTTAAACAGGAACATAAGAACGTTTCAAAGTTTTAGAAAAAACTGAGACAGATTAAAAGTAAACCTTTAAAAAGATATAAATAAACATAAAACCCTTTAAATCTAGACCAAAAGAAAAGATAAGGAATTGTACAGTAAGTATAAAAATCCCAACCGATGTAATTTTTAACTCTTAAAATGTTATTTAAAAAGATATTTCAAACCTTAGCGTACGGTTAACATTTACAACATCAAATACGGGAAACATATTAAATAAGAATTTTCTATACATCGTAAATACACACAAAAAATATTCAATGATAAAGTTCATTCCTCACAGAAATAAAATATCAAAAGAAGTAAAAAGATTTTCTGAAAGTTGACTTACAGTCAAGTCAAAGCAAGAATATTTAATTCATGACGTATCAACAATTCAAAGAGACAACTTCAATTCTCAACTCTAAGACTCCCTCTGCTCTTTTTTCTAAAGCACTTTCTTATTGCTCTGGCATTGATGACTATATTTTTTACTTTTTTAATATAAAAGTACAGATTTCGGGTTTTTTTTCTCTTAATTTACCATTTTAATGCATTTCTAAATTTCGTGTCCACGGGACTCAGCTTAGAATGTTTACCAATCTAGACAGTCAGACATTTTTAAATTTGGACCCTAAATTGTTTAAACCCATGGAAATTCTTGCGGATTTAACACACACACACACATATATATATATATATATATATATATATATATATATATATATATATATATATATATATATATATATATATATATATATATATATATATATATATATATAACACACGCACACACACACATATAAATATATATATATATATATATATATATATATATATATATATATATATATATATATATATATATATATATATATATATATATATATATATATATATATATATATATATATATATATATATATATATATATATATATATATATATACATACATACAGTTTGTCCCAAAATAGAGTATCCGAGAGAATTTTTTTTTATTTTTTGGTTTTCGAAAAAAAGTAATTCTTTATAAAAACTCCTGCTTGTTCTTAAACTCCTTTTTTTCCCTTTTAACCTAGATAAAGGAAAGAATTAAACAGGCAACTGTTTTTTCCAATTGAGCAAGTTCACAAGGCTTGTATAGAATTCATAAATTGAATCGAAATTAGCGTAGAAGTAGGCAATACATTTGGATGATCATTTCTTTTTTTTCAACTCTGTTGATTTGTTGTGATACTAAAATTGATGTTAAGATTAGAATTATTAATTACTTGATGTTATGATTTTTTGTGTTTTTTTATTTTTTTGTTTATTAAATTAGCTTATTATTTGATTTATAAGTAATTCATTTTGTTTTCATAAAATAAATTAAAATTTAATATTTATACTTTTTTGCAATTCTGAACCACTTTTCTTAATAATTATTTTTCGGTATCATCAAAAATAAGGATAGTTTACTCTTGAAGTTAGTCTTAAAGTTTTCAAAAAACACAACACCCTGTACACAAAATCAAGAAAATTTTAGAATTTTTAGAGGCTTAACAAGCAGGAGTTTTTAAAAAGAATGCATTTTTTTCGAAAACCCAAAAATAAGAAAATTTCCCCTCTCGGATACTCTATCTTGGGACACACTGAATATAAATATATATATATATATATATATATATATATATATATATATATATATATATATATATATATATATATATATATTATATATATCTCAACATAATCTAAATGACATAATACATAATCTAAATGAAAATCAGAACATAATTAAAGCTGAAATATTATATTATATATATATATATATATATATATATATATATATATATATATATATATATATATATATATATATATATATATATAATGATTAGTTATATCAGAAGTATTTATGAAATGCCTATTTGCAGTATCACGTTTCTCAAAAAAATCTGAAATCAATTATTATTCCAATACCTCAAAATTATTTCAATATTCTTTATTTTATGGACGAATAAGTCCACATACTTTGGAAACATTAAAAAATAAATAACAATTCCAAAAAGCAAGTGACAAATAACAAAAAGCAAAGGGACACGACTTTCACATTTGTCATTAAAAATTGAAAACTATATATTTTTCTTGTTCTGTCTTGTACGGATCACGTTTCTTCATTTCTCTACACGTTTTTCCTCTCATATCATTAAATATTCGCAAGGGAGAAGAGGCATGCAGAACTCCAGTATATTCACAAAGTCTGTGGAGAATGTATTTCCGAGCCCAAAACTTTTCCACAGCTAAATTTAAAATGACGCCAAAACCCTAAAACTAGTAAAAGTTAGGTAAATCTTTTTTTTTTCGGACTAATAATAAAAAAAACAACAAAAAAACAAGGAGTTTAAAAATAGAGCTGGAAATATTTTTTTAGCGGGAAACCGCAAAGGGTCTAGAGCGCACTAAGTCGACGCGCGAGAAACTCAAAATACTGTTTTGATGAACATTGCAGGGTCTTTCAAACCGTTAAGTTATTCATGAACGTGAGCTGTTTATTAGACTCTAAAGATTATAAGGGAGTAGGGTTTCTGCCAGATTTAATATACTTTACACTTTTGAGAGCCTTGTTTATAATTCCATTTACATTTCTCTGTTTTATCTCTTATTTCACTTATCCTTTATTGCGTATATATTTACATTTAACAACAGCATAATTTTTTTTTTTTTTTTGTTTATCTAATCGTATTTAAATTCATTTTGAGGAAAAATAATTCTTACTGTTCGAATACACTTTCCGAGTAACTATATTCGTTAAATTTTATTTTTAGATCACCTATACTGACGATTAAAGGTTAAGATAATTACAAGATAAAAAGAACTTTTTATATACATACTACGTTTTTAAATTTTCTGTTGAATCATATGTATTGTTGATAATTGACCGAGCGAAGCGAGGTCTATGTTTTAACTTTTTCTTCCCCGGTCTTGCCCAGGTACTGGACCGTTTTGCATTTCGTTTGAAAATGTTTGTTACGCGCTTACGACCAAACGCTTTGTTCGATTTTCTTCAAATTTGGCATGGATGTTCTTTGAAGTCATAAAAAATAACGTATGAGTTTTATATTTAATGAATTTTATTTTTACACTTTTTATAAAAAAAAATAAAAATTAAAAATAAAAATAAATATTTTTATTTTAATTTTTTTTATTTTTTGTTTATTAAAAAATAAACAAAAAAGATTTTTTGTTTATCTTGAAATTTGGCATGAATATTCCTCCAAGTCTGGAAAATAAATATATTTAGTTGTTTTTTTGTATATATTTTTTTCTTATTAATTAAAAAAAAAGTATAGACTTTTTTCAAAAAAAAAAAAAAATATATATTTTTATTTTCTCTTGAAATTTGGAATAGATGTTCCGTTAAGACATTAAAATCGATTTATATGGTTTGTTTGTTTAAAAAAGGTTTAGAACTAGCATAAAAATAACCTTCCCAGCAGGGAATCGAACCCGGCCTCTCACCGCCCGGCCACTCCGGGCTGCGCGCGCAACACATTATTTATTATTTTACAATACACATCCCCATTTTTCATCTTTAATTGCTTACTGTTCATTACCTTCAAGTCTATTTTGACTTTCGTCGACGAGAATATGTATGTATACTTCATAATTGATAAGATTATTTGTTTTATTTGTCTCCTAATATTGTAAACTAAATGTAACCAACTCCCCTATTTAGAAAGCCGAACCTTTCACAAATTATTTAATACTGGCTACAATACAATAATCAGTCATTAGTTAACTACTAATTAATTAGCAAATCAAATTATTTACTATTAAATAATTATTAATTAATTTGTTTGTCGTCAAATTTTATAGCCTAAATTTGACTCAATTCCGAATTTGGGAGGAATTATCCTTGAAGTCATTACTAGCGACGTATATAATGGATTTTTCATTTTTGGACATCGCGAGGTCTACTGTTCACAGAACTACTAGTATAATTGTCATTGTTATATATAATGTTAGTGAAAAATAATAGTTCCGAATTTATTTACTTCACATAAATGACAACCATCTAGAGAGCTAATCTTAAGCCTAGAAAAGGACAAATCTTTGTATAATGCAGCGATCATGGAAACCTTAAACGGAAATATTTCATACTCCCCTCTATATCTACCTGTGTTAGACTACTAGCTCTCCACGGGAATTTGGCGGTTAATATTGTAACTAAATCTTTTACACCATTCAAAATATTTTGAGTTTCTTAATTCAAAGAAATAAATTTATAAATTAATTTGTCAGTTTACTAGATTCGAACCCGGGAACTTTCACATTCGGAGCAATCGCGCATCCCACACAGCCACCGAGGCTGTTTTTTTTATTTTGTTTATTTACAAAATATGTCTGAAAACCAGTATTTGTTTATATTTTAGAATTCGAGGAATGTCAAAAGATCAGTAGTTTACCATTTTAACCGCCATCTGCCCGACCGGCGCTAGTGGTCTTACACCTCTAGAATACTGGAGTTGGATACCCCTGGTATAATGGATCTCACCTCATCTTGGATCAATTAATTTATTTCTTTGTTTACTTTTTCTTTTTCGCTGTCATTCAATATTTACCTCTTAATAAAAAATCATAAATTTGAAACTGTCAAAATGAAGATTGTAAATATGGGACATCTCAAAACAAATAAATTTAAGAGAAAAAATAAAATTCATATTTTACGATTTTGGTAGTATTCATACTACGGAAAGATTAAATTTTAATTTAAATCAAATTATAATTATTAACAACTACGGGAAACAGACAGAGAAAAATACACTCCAGCGCTGGGATTTGAACCACGGACTTTCGGGACAAGGTATCATTAACGTCAGAGAAATTCATTCTCCTGCGTAGCTTAGTTGGTAGAGCGCTATACTGGAAATATAGAGGCCTGTGGTTCAAATCCCAGCGCTGGAGTGTATTTTTCTCTGTCTGTTTCCCGTAGTTGTTAATAATTATAATTTGATTTAAAGAAAAAAAAAAAAAAAAAAAAAAAAAAAGAGAACAAATAAGTAAGAGAAGAAAAATGGTGTACATGTGAAGAAGTACAGATGCAGAAAAATTAAACCTATACCTAGGACACAAGTGTAAAAAAACCTGGGTGTCACACGTCAATTAATTTATTTCTTTGTTTACTTTTCGCTGTCATTCAATGTTTATAATAATAATAATAATAATAATACCCATTTATTGTGAAAAAAAAAACAAAACAAAATCTACAAAAATAATAAGTATAGCATTTTTTTCTTTTTTTCTTTTATTTTATTTTTCTTTTTCAATTAAAAATTACATTTTTTCCACAAATCGGCTCAAGCCGTGGTACCTTATTCAGGTATTTAGTTGCTCCTTTCATGTTACCTACTTATTTATTAATTTATTTTATTTATTTCTTTCCTTTCAAATATATTAATTTTACCTACTAATTTTATGAATAATTAATTTTGGTAAAACCAAACGTCTACGAAGACTCCTCTCATTCTTTTCCACTCTTGCCTCATATTTGCAACCCTTTGCCAAGTGACTCCCCCGCAAACCTTCCTCATCTCCTCGTCCCACCTCTGTCCAGGTCTTCCTCTCTTCCTCGTTAGGTTCCTCGGGTACCAGTCTATCATCGCTTTGGTCCACCTGTCATCTACAGTTCTGGCTATATGTCCAGCCCAGTTCCATTTTCTAGTCATCACCACATTTCCTATATCTTCCATTCCTGTCTGCTCACGAATCCAGCGATTTTTTATCTTATCTTTTCTTTTTATGTTTAGTATGACCCTCTCCATCATTCTCTGCGCAGTCCTGATTTTCTTTATATTTTTTTCAGTGAGTGTCCAGACTTCCGAACCGTAAGTCATAACTGGTAGGACACACCTCGTCCAGAGCTTCTTTTTCGCTTCTATCTTCACGTCCGATCTAAAGAGATGTCGGTACCTGTTGAACATCCTCCATCCCTGCGCAATCCTCCTATAAACCTCTTTGTGTTCATCTTGCTTCTTGCTGCTAATATTCACTCCTAGGTATATGAATTCTTCTACTTCCTCTAATATATATCCTTCTCCGTCCGTGATGCTTGCTTTCTCATCTATATTTAATGTCATAATTTTGCTTTTATTTCCGTTGATCTCTAATCCAATTGTTTTTCCTTTTTCTACAATATCTTTCATCATGAATCTTGCTTCCCCGATACTCTTGGCAATCAAAACTAGGTCGTCTGCAAACTTTAATAAGTTGAGCCATTTGCCATTTACTTTTACACCTAGTCCATCCCATTCTAATTGATAACAGGCTTTTTCTAAAACATTTATGAAGGCTTTCCCAGACATAACGTCACCTTTATTTTGTTTATTTACAAAATATGTCTGAAAACCAGTATTTGTTTATATTTTAGAATTCGAGGAATGTCAAAAGATCAGTAGTTTACCATTTTAACCGCCATCTGCCCGACCGGCGCTAGTGGTCTTACACCTCTAGAATACTGGAGTTGGATACCCCTGGTATAATGGATCTCACCTCATCTTGGATCAATTAATTTATTTCTTTGTTTACTTTTTCTTTTTCGCTGTCATTCAATATTTACCTCTTAATAAAAAATCATAAATTTGAAACTGTCAAAATGAAGATTGTAAATATGGGACATCTCAAAACAAATAAATTTAAGAGAAAAAATAAAATTCATATTTTACGATTTTGGTAGTATTCATACTTAAATTTTAATTTAAATCAAATTATAATTATTAACAACTACGGGAAACAGACAGAGAAAAATACACTCCAGCGCTGGGATTTGAACCACGGACTTTCGGGACAAGGTATCATTAACGTCAGAGAAATTCATTCTCCTGCGTAGCTTAGTTGGTAGAGCGCTATACTGGAAATATAGAGGCCTGTGGTTCAAATCCCAGCGCTGGAGTGTATTTTTCTCTGTCTGTTTCCCGTAGTTGTTAAAAATTATAATTTGATTTAAAGAAAAAAAAAAAAAAAAAAAAAAAAAAAAGAGAACAAATAAGTAAGAGAAGAAAAATGGTGTACATGTGAAGAAGTACAGATGCAGAAAAATTAAACCTATACCTAGGACACAAGTGTAAAAAAACCTGGGTGTCACACGTCAATTAATTTATTTCTTTGTTTACTTTTCGCTGTCATTCAATGTTTACCTCTTAATAAAAAATCACAAATTTGAAACCCGTCAAAATGAAGATTGTAAACACAATGGGATGTGTCAAAACAAATAAAATAACTTACGGATTTTTTCCAAACTAACTTTCCATACAGCAAAATTTGCTGAAAACTAATTAAATTCTGCTGAAAGATGGCTAAAAGTATTAAAATAATGGAATGTCATCGTGTTCTGAGCTATTCTAAAAGTTTAAAATGTCTAGCTACTCGGGAAGTTAGTTAAAAATCGATTGCAAGAGTTGTACTAGACAAACAAACAAACAAACAAGAAAGCAAGCTAATCAAAACGTAGTAAAAAAATAAGAAAGTCTGCATTAAAATATATTATAACAAACCATGTTTAACATCGACAAATAAAATATAAAGAAGTTTATAGTAACACATTTTATTATTTCAGGCACATTGGGGTCAGGCGAAATTTTCCGGCAGGCGAAATTTTAGGGTCAAACGACATTTTCCGGCACGCAAAAAAGACATTAAAAATGTGATGCTCTAGCTGTTTTTTTTTTAAATGTAGTATCAGGAAGTTAGAAGCTAACTGGAGGTAGCTCGGTTTTCGCTTTTTAGAACAATTTATCGCTAATACGAGCACTGAAGTGAAACATTTTTTAAATATTAAATAAATGATAGTTATTATAAGAGCTCCTAGCGGACCATTCGAATTTCTTCTGAACCGAAAAATACGGCATTTCGCAACAAGGCAACATCCTCAGTTGGGGAGGAGTAAAGGTTGCCTAAACTATTAACTTCATGATTCGTTTCCATGAAATGGAGAACATTTTTTGTGTAATCCTTTTTAATTTTTGAACAAGGAAAGATTTAGAACTAGGCAAGTTCTTGGCTCAAGTATAAAAATGTTATAGTAACAGGCTCTAGAGTAGAAGGCTAGCATGAAGATATTAAGGGAATAGCCTATTTAAGCCTAGAACTAGGAAAGTCTTGGCTCAAGTATAAAAATGTCATAGTAACAGGCTCTAGAGTAGAAGGCTAGCATGAAGATATTAAGGTTAGAGGTGGTTATGTTATATTATATTCTTTTTTACCGAACACCTTGGAAGTCAGATTTTCAATTTTCAAAAACTTTTCATCTTTCTAGGAATCAGCAAACAAGTTCAGAATAATTCCTAGTAAAGACTAATATCAACTTGAAGAATATAAGATTTGCCAATCTTTAGATTAAACCATGAAAAGAAAATACCTTTTTATAAAAGTTGAATCTACTCTATTCACTAGTAAAAATGTATCTGATATAAAAGAAATATTGAAAGCATTTCCGTTCAACTAAGCTTCCTATAAGAATATATAATAACTAAATCGCATTAAATTATACATGAATAGCTTAGACATGTGTATTTATGAGACGTCAAACGTCGTTATCAGGTATAAAAGTAAAAAAAAAAATTCTCAAAGAATAACTGCATCAATGTTAATAAATCAATAATAGACAACATAAGAGGGTTTCAGACTCTCAGCCTAGATCGAGTCTCTTTTAACTTTATTTAATACATAATTGTTTACACATAATGTTTATGGTATGATAATATATATATATATATATATATATATATATATATATATATATATATATATATATATATATATATATATATATATATATATATATATAATATCAGTATTATATATATATATATATATATATATATATATAATATCAGTATTATATATATATATATATATATATATATAATAACAGTCAATCCTTTATTTTTGACTTTTCTTGGTTGCGGGTATGATCTTTTTGTTTTCTTAGTACATACTACTGAATTTTTAGTAATTATTATTTTTAAAGTTGGAATAGATCTATCTAAAAAACAATTATAGTCTGTACCAACTTTTTGACTTGGATTAAGATTTAGAATTAACTCCTAAATGATTTACATCACGCTCCAAATCATTCAGCCACCGTAAAGTTCTGTTTTGAAAAACAAAACTCTTTCTTCAATGGTACAAAATCAATATAACACCAATGGTTATTAATCATACCTGGTTTCATTAGCTGTTTGCTGTCAGGCAGTCGACATGATTGCTTTCCCTACATGCCCTCGAATTTCACTTGAGGTCTACAGTCAATTATGAGAACGTGAGTGAAAACCGAGTTAAGGTCATTGTTGAAAGCCGACAAACTGTTGTAGTATAATTAATTCGGTGCTCGCACAGGTGAAGCCAGAGGGCGAGGGGACAACCTGCCTTACACCCAACTATGCCAAATATGCCTGGAGTCCTTGTCATCCCGCACTAAATTAGTTAGCCATTCTATTCTCAACCTGCTCGAGGAAAGGGTATGGGGGTAAAGTCTCTAAAGCTAATGTAACGCTAATTTTCTCGACAACACTCCCTTTTAACCAAACTCTTAACTAACGTAACTTTTAAATGACTTAGACCACAGACTTTACTTCATGAATAGAATACTTAAAATGGAAAGAAAGGAGAATTTTTTTTACCAACCTCCTTCACAACAAACTTAATTTTATCACAAATTTCACTTATGCATCCAGTCGAATTAGGAATTAACTTCACCTCTTTTCATTTTCTTACATAGCCAACATAATCTTTGGAGAAAAATATTAATATATAAACAAGTGCGAGAGTTAGAATAGTCGAAATAGAGAGTTTAATCTTTAGCTGACTGATGTAAACAAAACATCGAAGAAAACGCAACTAGTCTGTGTCTGTGTGTGGCTCTGAACAGTTGACGAATCACACCGCCCCGCTACCGCTAACTACTATGCATCGAATAAGGTACCGCATATTAATTAATTATATTTAACCGCACCTACAACCTACAGTCCACCTCCGCAATGGTTGAATTTAACTTTTTACAATAAAGCAAAATTTCACCAATGTTTTTTTTATCGCCTAACTAATTTATAATAATAATAAAATACGTGTGGTGTCAGTGGCGTACCCAGCGGCTAGGCCTGGGGAGGGGGGGGGGGGGCACATTCTGCGTCAGTTTAGATTTGGGGAGGAGGAAAGCAGCTACCCCCCCCCCCCCCCCAAAATGTACAACTAATAAACAAAAAAAATCTCCGCGCCCAAGTAACAACACCGGGTTTAGATGGTATTCGTTAGAAAATGTTATGGTGATGCTTATTACAATACAATATCTTACTTTACTGTAAGAATGTAAGTAATGGGTGTCGTCTGTAGTTAATTATGAGGGGGCGGGTCCGGGGGTCTACTCTTTTGGGTCTGGAGGTGGAAAGTGCCCCCGTGCCCCCCCCCCCCCCCCCCTGGATACGCCACCGTGTGGTGTCGTCATTCGAGTTTGTAGTAAAGTCAATCGATGGTTGTAGTAAAGAGCCGAGAAGTGAGGAAACAAGACTATTCCCTAACCCTCACGCCTACTCCATAATATTATAAAATATATCACTTCACTACACAAAAACTTCTCCTTGTATCAGGTTTAAATTTTACATGCTTGTTGAAATTGTACTATAGACGATGTGTATGAAGTTTCATTAAAATCGTTACGTTAGAACGAAAGATATCGGTAAATATGTTTTCCTATTTAAAACGTGTAGGTTCGCTTTAATGTTTTTAGCGATCTTTAACACTTCATAGCGGTGTCTGTTTAACGAAAAAAATGTATTAAACAACTTGTTTGTCCCATTGAATAGATAAAGTTAAAATTTTTCCCGTCCTAAAATTCCAATTTAAATTTGAAGCTTACGTTTACGTTTACACGAGTTTTTCGCGCCAACGCTTAAGCAGATAACGCTGTCCAACGAACTCGTCCTGGGCATTTGTAAAATGAACATTTGAACATATATACCGAATTTCAACTAAATCGGTCAACTTTTACTCAAGTTATCGTCATTGGTCGATTTTGTGACAATCGTTTTTTTTTTTGGATTCATTTCCGGGTTCCAGACGCTGTAATGAGTCATAAGGAACTTCGTTCCAAAAATCATTCACAGAAATTAGTCAAAAACTATATTCATGCAGACATCAGTAAAGCACTAGGAATGTGCTATTATTATGTATGCGTAATACATAAATCATCTAATTCCAACTCAAGGGAAATAACTCTTCGCATGATATCCAAAGAATTAGCAACATTTGATTTCCATGATATTAAATTAGCAGACTCCCTTATTATATATTGGTTTATTGCCATGTGTCTCAGTCAATTAAACTTAAAACAATATTAAAGCTAATGTTTAATTTAGACCTGTTGCGACCACATTAGTCGGTTTTCAAAATTACAATTTACAAATGAACATTTTATTATAATAGTATAATAAACAAAAGCATTTTAGGGGGAGAAAGTATAAAGGATACATGGTCAACGGTCAAGAGGATTCCGTGTGTGAGCAGTTTAAAGCAGGTGTAGGGTTGTTGACAGGGACTCCCTATGTCGAGGTGAGTGAGTACACAAAAGGTTTAAAGTACGAGGTTATACAATTTTTATTTTTCCGATTTGGTGAACTTATTGATTGTCTCAGGGTGGTGGACGACTTACGTCATCGCACTTCTGGCTGAAGAGCTCCAGTAGAGCGAACATAATGTCAACATCCAAAGATAATTGACAAATTTCAAGACAGTTAGTTCTCAAACAATATCTGTATGCAGCTTTCTGGCTACTTGTCAAAGAGCAAACCTTTGAAGTAATAGATCTGAAGTTTGGTTATCTATCTTATTTGACGTCTCAAAGACATGTTCAAGCAAGAACTGGATTTTGGTAGAATTAGGATGCATGTTACATTTAACATTGTTGGTCTTTTATCTATCCATTCGTGAATATTTATTGTGAACCATCATATCTTGAAAGCAACTGATGTAATTCTAATGAATTTAGATAGATAGTTCATAAAAATTTGCCAAATTCAACTTTACTAATGGCCCATTGATTGTTCCCCATGAGCAATTTTCCATTATCAACACTAATAACTTTGAAAGTCCTACTTTTCCGATTTAAAAGAAATTCGGGCGGTACGACGAAAGTTGCCCACATATGGTCTTATATTAATTTTAGCCGTCTGTGCACATTTAATATCGAATAAAAATAAATTTGACGCCTACTGGGAATCGAAACAGGTCCAAACAACTAGACTTCCAATTCCTATTAGGATGACATTATTTTAAACACATGTGAACATTTGTCCAATAATAGGACGTGGGGAAGCTATGTGCCACACTAATCAGCAGCCTACTTTAATCTGTGCCGAGTTTGGTTTGGAATGGAAGAAGAAATACAACGTTTTATTACGTATAAAATCAACGTCACATCCATGTCAGAACGGATAAAAAATATATCTTAATTTTCCCCAAAAAAATCCGGTTGACAGGAGGTGGTTAAAAAAGACGCATTTGGATTTAGCCCTTTCTCCTGACACAAGGGGGTTTTCCGCCACAAGCTCGGTAGAAGTAAACGGTGGGAAAAGGATCAGGGTGAAATGGTTTTGGACTAAAGCTTTGTCTATCACAGCGTGAAATTGCCTACCTACCTCCTTGTCTCGAGCCTATCTGCCTTCCGTCTCTTTACATCATATCAAGTCGGAGGATATACGACTAGCAAAGAGAGATAACCTTTAGAACAAGAGACGAAAAACAAACAGGGGGTGGGACTCAGGCATAAGTAAGCAATATATATTTATTCTGATATATTCTTCGTTATTTTACCTCTTTTTTTTCTTCGTCGACGGATAAATAATGACGTCATACGAGATATAAAAACGTTCTTGTAAATAGAGACATTTGTTGATATTGGCACTATCTTTAAGTAAAACAAAACTCACTTGAAATGAACATAAATTTAACTCAAGGAAGTAAAATTAACGAAATTAAACCCAAATACGAGTACACGCAACTCTATCCTGAATTAACTAACGTAGCAAGGGTTTTTAGAAAATTTGACCGTTTGGGTTGGCAGTGTAAGAATGTGATACACACAACATGGCGGCCTTTACTTATATACCTATGATATTTAAAATAAAAACTTCAGAAAATGTAATTTCTTAACCAGACAAATCCTTAACTAGTTAATTTATTGCATAGGCATGCAATGGATTCCCGTGATAATCTTTTTAACGTTGTTAAACTCTACCAAAGTGCAGTGTGGTCGGACACCCTTCTTGTCTGGATGACCTACTGTCTTGCTGAGAGTCAAAATCACAAGTTGAACAACCATGCTGAAGGCATCAAAAGGTATATTTATGGGCGGAGTATGATGTTGTGCCGAACAGTTAGAGTGCGTATGGCTAAGTTGTTCATCCAAGTAGAAGGACAGGGCCCATGAAAGACAGGTAAAACAGCTAGGGAATGGAGGTGAAAAGGGTTTGGACAACAAGTGAAATAAGAGAATCATTTTAATCAAGAGCAGATAAAATCAAGTCAGGTAAAATAATTTAGATTTAACCTTCTGTTTCAACTTCTACATTGATTCTTTCACAATTCTAGTCTTCTAGCTAGGCTCTGACGATAACCACTAGTGATTGAACGCCAGCTAAAACAGTAAATATACTTTCAGTAACAGGAAATAGTTTACTTTCTTAAAAACACCATCTTGTAGCTAAAGCATAAAAAAAGTGAGTACTTACAAACTAATTTTTATGAGTTTCCAGAATCACAATTTTCACTGACCTGCAACAAAAGAAAGTTAATGGAATGAAAGGAAAAGCTAGATAATATCATATTTTCTAAACTTATATTTAATATGAAATACATTTTCAATTGTTCGGTTTAGGTGCAATAGTGCAATGAATAATACACATCCCACTTTAAAATTAATTTTGAATTGCAAAAATATATTTATTAGCTTATACATAGAACATAATATACTTATGTACGAACACGTTGAAAAGGCCAAGGGCACTCAAACAGGCAAAGGACAATGTTAACATCCTTCTCTTGTTCAAAAAAAAAAAGTTAATATTTTTTAATAAAAAACGTGACGCACAAAAAGGAGGCCTCGGAAACGTCGTTATGAATTTTCCGCTGGTAAAGAACTAAAGGAGGGGAAGCGAGGAATGTATTCAGTAATAAAGTTCTTTCTGTTATAACCTTGCCCCACAAAACTATAGCACCACCCTCCGTTATTTCACCCTCTCCTATCATCCATCAAAGAACAAAAAAAAGAGAAAAATGGAAAGGGAAAACAGAGTAGAAGAGGAAGATGGGGGAAAATTCCAAATTTCATACTATCTCTCTCAATATAATGTTTTTTGTTTTGGTTTTACTTTATACCCGCATCAAAAATAGACCTTTTTTATCATGTCCTCTCGCCTCCACCAAAAATTAAAATGAATGAAAAAAAATATATATATATACTCGTATACATATGTATATATGAGAGAAAAACCAATTTTATAAAATTATTAATTCATTTTCAAACTCAGAGTTCAATGTCAACGAATATCCTCTTTTGAAGTGAAAGAGAATTTATATTTATTCTTTTATTATTAATTAAAAGTAATTTTTAACAAACTATTTTATTTTGGCTTCCAAGCTTACCGGAGGTGGAAGCTAACGGTCTCTATACTTATCTACTCACTCGACGAGATCAATGAAACAATCCCACCTCTCTGTGAATTGAACAAGATTTGTCAGTGTTTAGACCAAAGTTTCAAGGGAAGGAGTAACGAGTACGCTAACCACCCAAGAATTTATTAATGAAACAACTTGTGTATTTAATTATATATCCTGTTGTTACTTGACAACACAATATACGACAAGCAGGATCCCTGCAGATATCTATTGAGTAGGATATTTCAACCTCCTCTTTTCAGCAACTAAATAACTAAAAGTCTGTGATTTAAGGAGACTTTTATTAAAAAACAAAAAGTCTGTGATTTATTTTGTGGTTAGATAATTTAATAAAATTAATATCCACTTCTATATTATTATAGGGGAAACCACACCTAACCAGTGTTTGCCACAAATTAAAGTAGAACATAGAAGGAACACTAATTCCCACAAAAAATAGGAAGGATAACCAATTTATATTTAATAAATTTATCAAATTTAGGTAACATTTAGAAAAGACTGATTTGATCAGATTTATATAGGAATTGTTGCTTCCATTACTAAATTTATCTAAAAGCATAGGACAAATTTGGTCAACAGAGAATTTTATTGTGTGTTGAAATACGCATGTGATAGGATACAGTTTTGTGAGTTAGCTTTAACCCTCTTGTGTATCGTGTGAATGCCTTTACACAGTTATGTTTTCAAGTCACGTGTTTCAATCCTCCCTGCTCCATCCTAGTCTTCCTCACTTCCACGACCTCACCCTATCCCTTCGCCTTCTAAATTGGTTCGTACAAAATAAGAGAAGCAGGCATTTCTCTCTCTTTATACCCCCTTATTCCCCTTCTAACTGGGCATCTCTCATCCTGTGGGAGGATGAACTTGGTAGAGAAAACACAAGCGAACCTTAGGATTAGGACTGAGGACGCCCACCTTCCTACTACACTACTTTATTCCCCCTGAGGCGTTTTCTCCTACCGAAATATATCTACCTCCCGTTTACAAAGTAAAATTGTTCAAAACGTTACACAGACTTTATCACACCGGTATAGCCTCAAGACAAATATTATATTTTCACAATCATTTCTGCGATAGTGGTACGGAATCATAAAATAAAACCCTTTTTTCGAATTGAAAGGGTTTAACGTATCTAACTCCGATAAAGGAACAAAACAAGACATCTATGGCCGAATCAGGGTACAACTTAAATAAACCTAATTTTATTTTATCTTAGGATCTGTAATATAAATGTGGGGAATCAAGATTTAAGAAGTTTTTATATTTCAAAATAAGTTGAAGTTCAACACAATACAACAGCATAAATCGTATTAACACTAATCTCATATTCGCCCTTCTGTCATGTATATAAATTTTAACATTTTCTTAAAAATGCCGTTTATTGGTGTTTTACATAAAAAAAGTATAACTAATATTTTCTATAACTTGCTTTGCTTAAGTTGGTACAGTAGTTGTCGTAATATTATGTACACTGTTTACTTTGTCATTAAAAAATGATTAATTCTGAACTAATTTGAATGCTTTTACTGATGTTATTGCTTCCGAGCTTACCGAAGGTAACGGAAACATTGAGTTCACTTTTGAGAACGAAAAAATTCTCCGATTTCAAAAAATCCAAGACAGAAATCCGTTTCAGACATCAGGGAACATTTTTGGTCTCGTGTCTGTCAGTCTGTCTGTCTGTCGGCCTGTGAGTCCGCGAACCGTGAAACGTGTGACGATAAGTTAAGTAAAAGTCGACCGATTTTGATGAAACTTGGTAGATATGTTAATTTTACCAATGCCCAGGACGAGTTCGTAGGACAACGTTATCCGCTTAAGCGTTCGAACACAACGCTCGCTTAAACGTGAACTACAAATTTTAAATTAGAATTTTAGGTCGGGAAAAAATCTAACTTCATCTATTCAATGAGACAAACATTTTTTAAAATAATTTTTTTTAATAAAACCAACAGCGACACCACTATGAAGTGTTAAAACTCTCTAAAACTAAATAGTTTTTATTATTGAGAGAACTCGGGGAGGGAGATAGATGGGAATATGAGGTGGTTTGGTTCCCCCGCCTCTCTATTTGACCAATCTCTTCAATAGCACAGCGAGCCTAGGGACCTCGAGACCAGGCGACAAGGCTTCATTCAGGGAGAAATTAAATAAATTATACAATAATGGATTTTAAAAGCCTAAAATCATTAAATAATACGCTGTAGGACGCGAGGAAGCTATGTGCCACTCTAATAGGCAGTGTATTTTTTATTCTAATTGTATATTTCCTTCTTTTTTTATTTCCTATTGTATAAGTCTTGCGGCGTAGATATAATAATATTTGTTTTGTTTTTTTATTGGTAATTTAATTTGTCGTGCCTAATAATGAAATGAAGGATTTTTTCCTAGTAATAAGTAGCCTTTTAACTGCGATTCACAGAGCATTTTATTCTTAATAATAGAATGAATTATGTTCAATATTACAGCCCTGATCTTTTTCTACAAAAGCTATGGAACCAAACCACTGATTCTGAGCATGAGCCACGCACGAAGCGTGGGTGAAGGCTAGTCATTTATAACATTAATAGGCTATATAATTAATAATTCTATAGATTATCCAATAAAATAAATTACCATACAATATAATTAAATGTAAATAATTATATTTATTTTCAATCTATTATAAGCCTATTAAAGAAGTTAAACACAGATAATCAATTAAATAATTTCTAAATCATGTAAATACGTTTTATACAAAATAACACAAATGTTAATCTAAGCTTGTTTTAGTGATAAACAATATGTAACAGAGATATTAATGAAATTGTTTGACGATATAAGTGTTAAGTCAAATTCCAGTGTTTAATCAACGCATCGCAGTATTAAAAGTTGTTGGCATAAGTGGTTTCAATGTAGAAGTATTACTTTAGTGCTTTACAGACACCCACACCATTAAATATTCCTTATTAAATTATTCCATATTATTAATTAAGTAATTCCTCTCACTGAATTTAACATGGTTTAATTTGTATTTCAAATATAAAGTTTAAAATATTTATTTTATTAATATTTAATCGTAATTAAATTGAATTGTTTATAAGATTATGTGTGAGTCTGGTTGTGTATATGCGCGTGTATCTAGAGTTTACATTACCATAATTGCATACTGTCTATCTATCAATATACATAAAATCAAACTTTTGTCTGTACATTGCTCAGAATTGCAAAATTATTGTGAAAATATCTATTTTTTTACAAATAACAATAAATAATAACTGTGGATCTACTCAATACTTATTTTTACCACACCAACCCTAAAACATTAGCTACCTGACAGTGCATACCACTACATAAAAATTCATAGATTTCGTTCAGCCAGTTTTGCACCTATAAAGTCGACACCTATAACTTTTGACACCTATAAGTTGGGCGACAGACATACATACATACGTACAGGAAAGAAGTTCAGGCCAGTTTTGGATTTTAGTAAAACGAAAAAGTCTCATGTCGCAGCTCCCCCCCCCCCCCCTAAAAAAACCAGGAAATATGACACAATGTTGTGCAACATTTGGTCGTCTGTACGTGTTCCAAAACTTTCAACTTCCGAGTTAGTTTCTCTATTGCCCACCATGGAGACAACTTTTTAAAAAATTGAAGATTTGCAGGCCCTCCCATGTCCTACATGACTGGAATAGTTTTCCTTAACACATAGCTATCTTTAGAAATACTTTTTCTTCCAACCATCTGCCAAAGGAGTTTTTAAATTATCAGGACTCATTCTCAGAAAATATCTGAAAACCCATGTCCATCTTCTTGTTTCAATTTGTCGAGAAGATTCTCACTAACATTAATGCTTCCTGAAAATAGATTTGTTCTCTCATTGGAAGTAAACACAATATTCAAATAGAAGTTAAACCACAGAGAGCAATTTATAATGCGACATTGTTTTTAGACATACGACTGACCCTATACAATGGCGACTTAGTCGCTAGGTGTGTACTATTAGGCTTAATATGAAAACTCTTGAAGAGTACATTAAGATTATTTTGGGTTTTTAATTGGTTATTTATCGTGCCTAGTAATAAAATGGAGGATTTTAGTCTTCTAACTGCGATTAACAGGATATTTTATTCTTATTAATGTAATCAATGATGTGATAATTGAAGCTCTTATACTACACTTTGCATTTTTTCTAACGCATACTCCTCCTGAACGGCTGAACCGATTTGGCACGGTCATAGTGACCAACCACAGGAAGGTATAAATCTAAAGTGGTCCAAATTGGTACACAGGGGTACGGGGTACAAAAGGTTCCTCCTGAACGGCTGAACCGATTTGCACGAAATTCGGCACGGTCATAGTGACCAACCACAGGAAGTTATAAATCTGAAATGGCCAAATTCGTAAACAGGGGTACGGGGTAAGAGGTACAAAAGTAAAAATAGTATATGCCCTTCATGATACTTGTCGTTGGAAAGCTCTTTACGAGTACAGTTATTGTTGTTATGTTCACTTTTGTCATATTTTCATTTAAGAGGGGGTAAAATAAAAAAATAAAAAAAACAGGAAAAAATGCTTTTTAATTAAAAATAGAGATTTTACTATTTTTGATCCGATTTCAGCTGTTTATAAATACAAATGTTTATTGGATTAAAATGCACGCTCAGCTCGATATTGCAAGCAGACAACTGCATGCACACCTAGTAGTATAGCCCTGATTCTTTTCTATGAAGGCTTTGGAAACGAAGCTATTAAAACGTTTATTTCTTCGCTTGCCTACATAAAAATAGAAAACCTAGCCACTGATTCCTAGCATGAGCCCTGAGCTCCGCGTGGGGTGTAGACTAGTAATAAATAAACATAATGTAAATTAGGTGTGTCTGGTGCATCATAGTCTCGACCAATAAATATGGGTCAAAGCTTTACATGAGTAGGTATCAGTACATTAATTTACATTTTTTAAAATTAGTATATAATTTTAAATTTTATCTTTGTATTATTTATTTGTATAGTTTATCATTGGAGAATGAGAAATTAATATTTTATAGTTTTGGCTGTCATAACCAAATGTTTTAAGTTTTTTCCATGGAATATATACGATACAAATTAATAGAAAACCCGTACTTATCTATTCGATGTTTAATTATCATAATAATTTTTTATTTTTCAATTTGCACACAGGATGTAATTTTCCTTGTTTAGTTATCTTTATTTGTTTTTGTTTTTTTTTCACGAAAGTAATTAATATTTTAATTTTAGTGTTTGTTTACTCAACCATCCCCGTACACAAGCTTCTGCTCGTAATACTCAGCATTGTTTTCCTTTTTATTTTTACTACGTTTTTATTAGCTTGCTTTCTTTTTTGTTTGATTGTTTGTTTGTCCAGTACAAAACTTGCAATCGATTTTTAAATAACTTCCCGAGTAGCTAAACATTTGATACTTTTAGAATAACTCAGAACACGATGACAATCCATTATTTTAATACTTTTAGCCATCTTTCAGCAGAATTTAATTAGTTTTCAGCAAATTTTGCTGTATGGAAAGTTAGTTTGGAAAAAATCCGCAAGTTGTTTTATTTGTTTTGACATATCCCATAGTATTTACAATTTTCATTTTGACGGGTTTCAAATTTGTGATTTTTTATTAAGAGGTAAACATTGAATGACAGCGAAAAGTAGACAAAGAAATAAATTAATTGACGTGTGACACGTATTTTTCACACACAATGTGACACTATTTCAATGTGACAATTTCAATGGGACACAATTTTTCTGCATCTGTACTTCTTAACTTGTACACCATTTTTCTTCTCTTACTGTCCCTACACAGGGGCATATAAATGGCACGGTTTAGATTCGGTGTTGGTGAGATCCGTTGTACAAAGATTTGTCCTTTTATAGGTTTAAGATCAGCTCTCTAGATGGTTGTCATTATTATGTGAAGTAAATAAATTAGGAACTTTTTTTTTTTTTTTTTTAAACTAACATTATACAGGGTGGTCCAAAAGTCTCCCCCCCCCCCCCCTCTTAACTTTTGAACGGTTTGAGATAAATTAATGAAACTTGGGGAATCTCTACCATGCAAAGGGAAGTTTGTTTTCATGCAATCACCCACTAGGGGTAACCACCCACTTTGCCCCCAGGCCACCCAACTTCAATATTTTCAGATTGGAGTGTATATTTTTGATAGCATATTTGGATTCTACAGTGAAAAATAATAAACTTTTAATTGAAACTTTTTTTTCTATCTCCAATATTTTGCCCCCTATAGGTGGGCAAAGAAAGCAAAATAACCCTTCCGATAATACTTTGTAAAATCTAAACGGTTAGAGATAAATTAATGAAACTTAGGGGATCTGTACCATGTCAAGGGAAGTTTGTTTTCATGCAATCGCGCAGTAGGGGCAACCTCCCATTTTGCCCCCAGACCACCTAACTTCAACATTTTAACCTGGAATGTATATTTTTGATAGCAGATTCAGATTCTATAACAAAAAATAAAAATATTTTACTTCTAACTTTTTTTTCTATCTCCAATATTGTGCCCCCAATAGTGGGGCAAAGGTATAAAAATGGTAGATTTTAGCGCCTGGGGGCAAAATGGTGGTTGCCCCTAGTACAAGAGTGGATGATTACACACTTTCCTTTACAGGGTACAGATCCCCCAAGTTCCATTACTTTATTTCAAACCGTTTAGATGTTATAACGATTTAAGTGTTATTTTTTTACTATTTCGGAAGGGTTATTTTGCTATCTTTGCCCCCCTGTAGGGGGAAAAATATTGGAGATAGAAAAAATAGTTTCAAGTAAAAGTTTATTATTTTTCACTGTAGAATCCAAATATGCTATCAAAAATATACATTCCAGGTTAAAATGTTGAAGTTGGGTGGCCTGGGGGCAAAGTGGGTGGTTGCCCCTAGTGGGTGATTGCACGAAAACAAACTTCCCTTTGCATGGTAGAGATCCCCCCAAGTTTCATTAATTTATCTCAAAATGTTCAAAAGTTAAGAGGGGGGGGGGGGAGACCTTTTGGACCACCCTGTATATAACAATGACAATTATATTATCAAAATTACATGTAATTCAACAGAAAATTTAAAAACGTAGTATATAAAAAGTTCTTTTTATCTTGTAATTAATATTATTTACAAACCAAAATGTTTTGTAATAATTTTTTTTTTTATATGTACACACTTAATTTGTTGGTAAATAAAGGAAACTATATAACCAAATTGTACAAGTATATATTAATCCAGTTATATATGGACCTCAAAACGTATAAATATATTAAAATCGAATTTCTGCTGCACCACAATACTTCATCTTTTTTTATATGAGAAAGTAAATAACAGGAAAATAAAGTATGAGCACTATATTTAATATTGTTACTGGAGAAAAAAAGTTAAATAGATCATATGGATGAATGCGAGGAGATATTTGCTTTCCTGGGACTTAGATTGCAGAGATATAAAAGATATTCTACGATTAAGAAAAAGAGGGAATCCAATCGTTACAAAGTTCAACAATGTTTTCCTAAAGATTGACATATTGAAATCAAAAGCAAAATTAAGTCTAGATGAGTACTTCCGACACATTAATGTCAAAGAGGACTTTTCTAAAGAAGTACGAGAAATTTGTAAACAACTTCTCACTATAGGAGAAGAAAAAAGACTCAAGGTTACAAAGTTTTGAAAAATCTGATAAATTGCTTTTGGAGAGTTGTTTTCTTTTGAGGAACTAGAACAAGAGGCTACTAACTAACGGGATACAAAGCATCAACTAAGAGAAGGAAGTCTAGAGTCTCTTAGCAAGCTTTCTCAGAAGTGGAAAATCAACAAACGCATGACAAGCAGAGCAAACTAATCGAACAAAACACTCCTCCAGTAAACAAGGTAGAGATGAAGACTTACTAAAGCTATTTACATTCAACTGCAGAACCATAAAAGATAATAGTCGAGTTATTAAATTAATAGAAGAGCTTAAATCAGTTGAATAGGACATTGTTGGACTGTCAGAAGTCAGGAAAAAAGGAATTACTTGCATTAAAGTGGCTGACGCCAAGAAGCTGTACTGCAACGGAGATCTAGGAGTAGGTGGGAATTCTGCTATTGCTGGTGGGATATAGGGTTCTCAATAAACACCAAAGCATAATAAACAGCAAGTTGCCACGAATATCCAAAATAATCTCGATTGTTGCTGACTAGCCCTCCTCAACTAAAAGAAGAACGGGTAGGTATAAGTGTATATGTATTTGTGATATAATAAATAGATGTATATGCCTATCAATCATATTACCCAAACATAGACACAATGCGTAGACACAAGGGGCGCAACAGATTTACAAATTTAAGTTTTATCAGTTAGTGAATGGGTCCCGAAGTTTTGCTCTACTAAGACCTAAGACAGGCATAAAACTGAAATCTTGACCACACTAAATGTGTATGAAAGAAAATAGACTGCCAATTAGTGTGGCACATAGCTTCCTCGCATCCTATCATGTACTTTATTGTTATATTAACATTAAAATTGTTATATTTTTTATTGTGTAAAAACTATTAATAGTTTTAGCGATCTTTAACACTTCATAGCGGTGTCGCTGTTGGTTTTACTACAAAATTGTATTTGAAAATTTTTTTGTCTCATTGAATAGATGAAGTTAGATTTTTTTCCCGACCTAATATTCAAATTTTAAATTTGAAGTTCATATTTACGCGAGCGTTGCTTGTGAACGCATGGACGGATAACATTGTCCAACGAACTCGTCCTGGGCATTGGTAAAATGAACATGTCTACCAAATTTCATCAAAATCGGTCGACATTTACTCAAGTTATCGTCACACGTTTCATATTTCGCGGACACACAGACCGACAGACAGACAGACACGAGACCAAAAATGTTCCCTGATGTCTGAAACGGATTTCTATTTTGGAATTTTTAAAATCGGAGACAAAAAAGCTTTTCATTCTCAAAAGTGAACACAATGCTTCCGTTACCTTCGGTAAGCTCGGAAGCAAAATTAGCTTGAGAAAAATTTATTTTAATCAAATGAACTTTTATCAATCTACAGGAAAAGCAAGCTGATTAGTATACATTCACATTTTCAGTAAAATACAGGATGTTATAATTGCTATAAGATCCGGAAACCCTAATAATATCTCAGACAGTTACTAATACTAAAGGAAATTATCAAGTTGCTTAACATTACTATGTCCTTAGTGTTTTAACTTCTAAAGCAAATATAATTTCCTTGTTGTTTATAGCTGAAACGGATCATATCTGCAATTGATTCCTCAATTTACGGCAACTAACTGACCGAATACGACAGAAACAAAACTCTAGGAATCCATATTTTGTGTGATTACTGTACTGAGAAATTGCAGTCCTATCTTGCTTACTAGACTGGACGTAATTCATAGTTGACAACTAGAGCCAGCACCAGCATACTGATTTAGCGAAATAGATTCACTATGCATTTGATTTAATACAATCTACCACCTCCACGTCTACTAAACTAAATCCATATAGTTTCCTCTTTTAAAAATCAATCGGTATCAGATACTCTTAAAAATCAAAATAGCTTTAAATTGATAGTAAGTATAAATATTTTTTGTTACATACACAAGCGATTCAATTTCTAAAACTTCTTAACAAAGAGATCATTTGGTTTGCATGCCTCAATTAATTTTGTTAATAGCGCAAAGCGATTATTTTCAAGTAAACACCAATTACTAGAGAGTAAACTCTGAAATTAAAGCAAGGCTATCGCGTGGAATGCAAATGTATACTATTTTCAGGTGATCAAAACTTATCTTAACGGGATATAACAACACAAACAAATGATACTATTTCAGTTACAGATTTTATTGTGATGGCATTAACTGCTAAATGTTGTCAATTGAAGAATAACAATACATTTCAATCTGTTATTTTTGACATATTCATGTTTCGGCTATGGAACATAAGTCAAAAACGTTACGTTACTTTTAGCTTAAAAACTAAGAAAAGTACAACAGGGAGTTAGAAATGTATAGGAGGTCTGTAATCCAGTCTCCAGCTGTAGTGCCTTCCCCTACCCCGCTTCGTAGGGCCGCAGAAAGTCGAAAAGATTTATACGTGTGACAGGGAGTTAGGAAAGTATAGGAGGTTGCCATCAACTCTCAGCCCTCTCGGCCTACCTAGTATGAAAGCATATTAACAATTGCATATTAGAATGCGGGCCGGCGCCTTTCAATTCAGTCGTTTGTAATCAAGCCGCGGCAGTGCCGGTGTGGAGATAAGAATAAAAATTATCTTCCATCTACTTTTATCTACTTGAATAAATTATAACGATTATATTTCATTTTGTGTCAGTAGTTTACGCAGAGCGAAAACATGAAAATGTCTCACTGTCTTGCGGACTCGTATGCAAGAAGTTTTTTGATTCAGTTATTTTTTCAACCGAGATTCAATCAATCAAACCAGTAAATCATAGTCTATTAATTTACTAATGATTTTTTTCTTCGAATGATTTTAGTACTTAAAGAGAATAAAAGTTAAAAAATAATAATAATAATTCTTGTTAATATTTCAGAAAACTGAATAGCTAATGTTTAATAGAAAAAGGTTTTGATTAATTCAGTCATAAATGATAAACATATTTAAATTTTAAGGAGAAAATAAATGTTTCATTTTTTTAAGAGGGAAGAGGATGTAGGGCGTAGGGTATTGAGGATTTTGCGGTGAGTGGTTCATGGCGGTGCGGTGTAGGGTTACTGAAAGGTCGTTTGAGTTAATACTTAAAGGATTAAGTCATGAAAATGGATTTAGGTATAAAGATATAACACACATCATTAGTGGTATTAAGGATAGCTCAAAGTATTAGCAAAAGAAAATATTAGTAAAACCGATAGCCCTGAAGTCAATATTAGATTATGAAACTTTATATATTGAACTTCATCTTAGAAGTTTTAAGTCAATTCTAATAACTTAAAAGATTTTCTTTAAGTCAGAAAGCTATTTAAAATATAGCTCATAATAATTTGATAAAAAAGACAAGATGAAGGAAGAGAGGTTATTTCACATTTTAAAATTGAAGTTAGAAGGGTAGCCATCGAAATAATTTCTTTTAAAAGGCAAAATAAATGTACTTTTTTCCCCATCTCACCTGACTATAGGATAGACTTTGTACTTCACTAATAATTCAAATCATTTTCCAACAGGGAGCACTGAGTAGAGGAATAATTTATCATAGTTTGGCTGTTAGTTTTGTAGAATCTCAAGCGAAAGGTCTTGCTCCTGTGGATGCCTAAGGGGAATAAAACTCGATGCTTGAGGAAGGTGAGGCCTTCTCGGAGCAAACACCTCATCCAGCTTAGCGACACGGCTCTCATCACTATTTAACAACGGACCAGCTGATCTAGTTCACCGACTTCAATAACTAATTCAAAGCCTTAAGCAAAAAAACTCCGACAAGAGAAAAGCAAACTCCGACCTTAGAGCCGTATTATTGTTTTCTTCAGAAGCTCTTCAACTTCTTATACTCCCGTGCTTAAAAACTCCCAGAGCACTAAGCTAAGCTCATGAAGTTTTCTTCTTCTTTTTTCTTCTTTCTTCTCACTTGAAAGAGAGAAACAAGGATTTTCCACTAAAGTAACTCTTAAAGTCAGTTTCTTTTCCTAGCAAAGCTTGCTTCCTAGTCCAACAACAACGAAAGAGTAATTTTTTTCATCATTTTTCATCATGAAAATTCAGGTAAAATAATAATCTCTCTTTTATACAAGTACAATGAATTTCCACTGAAATTATAGAATTTCGAGAACTTGATCCAGATAAGTTTTTTATTGTGATATAGTTTTGATTTAAAAGAGTATAATAGATGATCAGCATACGGATAATTCATTTTACTTAAAACATCCTCCGCTACTCATATAATTAACTGCAGCATCTCGGTCTTAACTGAAAATTGATTTTCCGTCATAATGTCAAGCATTATAAATTATTTTTAAATATAAGTGATTTATAATCAACAACTTGGTTTTCCGGTGAAATCCGCTTCACGAAGGGGTTAAAGTCGGACGTTTCGCTTCCACTACTGGAAGCATCTTCAGGGATATGGTGCATCGTAATGTTTACATGAAGCAACAACAAGACATTCTTGTTGCTTCTAATAAACATCACGATGCACCACACCCCTGAAGATGCTTCCAGTAACGGAAGCGAAACGTGATATTTCAACCCCTTCGTGACGCGGATTTCACCATAAAAACCAAGCTGTTTATTACGAGTCTACCCGCGAAACCTACCCACAAAGTTAGAAATGATTTCTTCAGATTTTTTTTTTATTATGGTGTGTTTTCGATACTCTGATCTCCAACCGTAGAACCCTAACTCCTTTAAGTTATTACCTCTTCTTAGCATAAAACATCCGTCAAGAGACTTAATTCCCTCATTCCCGCACCCAGTTCTTGTGGCCCCTAATGAAGGCTGGATAAGGCTTAAAAGCGGTATATGATAGACATAAATTGTAGTTGTTTTTGACGTTTAATTAAACTGATGAAGAGCACTCTAAGATGCAGCCATTTAAATAAATGTTTCGGCTTGCCGTTTAAATCTGTAAGTTGAGAGGAATAGGGCAGACAGGTAAATTATAGTCTGGGTGATGTAGAAAGAAATACATGTGAGGAGTTCAAAGCAAGTATCCTTCTATGGAACGATTTAGGAGAAGGAACGCCTTCAAGGATGAGGGGAGCAGAGAGGTTAAATATACGCTCGAGATTAGACACATGGGCTTCTATAAAAAGGGAAGGGATGAAATAAGGCAGAGGTTGTTACCAGGGTAAGAAATCAGTAGGGAAAAGAGGGTTAAAAGAATTATACTTGTAGGAAGGTTGGATTAAACTATGCAAAATTAACTAATGACATAAAATTAGCTAATATCATCATAACTTCAAGTGTTTCCCCTCATAATTATAGCTATTCAGGATAATGTGGCTTTATGTCAATTAAATTCCACAAATGGTGTAAGAGGATGATGTACTAGCTTTGTGTTTATTGTTTATACTTTAGGCAATGCGAAACCTGTCGGTCTAAAATAGACCTTTAGAGTAAATAATAATACTTCAAACCAATATAAAAATTGTTTTAGTACGAAAATACAGAAGTTTGCATGCAGAGTTTAAGAAAACAACAAATAAAATGTATAAGTTCGATACAGAAGTACAGTCTACCAATCAAAAACTCAACAAAAACACGGGTCAAAAACTCTCGGGTCTTTGTTATGACACAAAGATTCCTTGCGTCCTAATATTGGTCCAACGATTGGTCACATGGAACTGAAAATGTGGCTGTTTGAACCTATGTTGATTCCCATTGCAATATGGCACCATATCTAGGCTACTTTCGACAAACCATTCAAATTTCTTCAAAGTCGGAAGTACTTTTAAAGACAAAAGTGTTAGTCAAAAAAGGTTTGTGAGTACCGGTGATCCTTTTATAATTATGACCTGCCATCCAAAGTTCATTAGTAGTTTTTAAGATATAGTGGTTCGCAAAAAAGTCCAACAATAGACCCACAGACAGATAAGACACCAAAAATGTTCCCTTATGCTAAAACGGATTTCTGTAAAAATTATGTTACTAAAGGACGGAAGAACGTCGCCACTTTCTATTACTACTTATGTGATCATCCCTTTGAAACAGCAAATTTGTCGGTGTTAAGATTTGAACAGTAGTTTTAGGCATGCTGCAAGTACTTTAACCACTCCAATCCCCTTATATTCATAGTTGTAATAGCACATAGATCCCTAATCTAGGGACAAAAAATAAAGGCAAAGAATGCAAACCTTATTTAATCTAACATCAAGGAATAGGAAGGTAATACAGTAACAATATTACTTAGATAAGCAGCATATTTATATTGCCGTTTTGGGTAGAACATCGTATCGGGAAGACCTTGGTCTGGGCCGTTACCTAGATATAATTTCTCTCCAATACGAAGTCCGAGGCTAATAACTACTGTGAGGGTTTTCATTTCCTCCCATTTAGTCTAAGGAAACTCGCTAAGGGCTTCTCAATTGGGTAAAGGGTAAACCTATCTCCCATATATTCCTTTCCTTTCATGCGTACCGGCTTCACTAACTACACGACTCAACTCGTATTGAGGAAGGTTGATTGAGAAGGAGGCTTTGATGTTTAATAAGTTTGTCTTTTAACTGTTTACAGAATATATAAGATTGTAGTTCAACTCAAGTTAACTTCAAGTCTAAACTAAGTACAAGTTGACTGCGTGAAAGTTTTATGTATCCTCTGCGTATAACACAATATATATATATATATATATATATATATATATATATATATATATATATATATATATATATATATATATATATATATATATATATATCAGAGAGAGAGAGTTTTGAAGACTTGTTACATTTTGTAAAGAAAAACCATCCTGGAGGTAAAAAGAGCATAAGAAAAACGTAGTATCAAAAAAAGACGTAAAAGTGTTGGTGGGAAAAGATGGATAGTGATTGATCCATTTCGGGACTGTTGGTGTCTGTAAGGTTTGTGTTGGTGAGGTTTTCTTCCTCTTCTTCTCAATACCATCCATATTGATGGAGTACGAGGATGTCGGGAGGTTGGTACGAGGAACTCCCCGCAAAGGAGATAAGAAGGAGGGTGAGCTGGCGTTCTCTAAAAACTTTATTTCCTTCTTAGTAGTAGTAGCCTAGTACTTTCTACTAGGACGGGTAGGACGAACCACTTGTTCGAACCTTGCAATTAGGCCATCACATAGGCCCTTTTTACGCCCCGCGGTAGAGAGTTCCAGCCACTTCACACATCATACCTCTGTACATAGTACCGCCAAAGCGAGTATGATGTGATCAATAGTGAGCCATATAAATCAGAGTGTCACGGCGAGGAATCGAACCCCGTCTCGTTCCACTCGAGATTTAGTGATGGCCGAGCAGACGTGGTTTAACTCACACGGCTACGCTAGCTCCCTTATTTCCTTCTTAAAGAGAGAAGTTATTTCCGTTTGGCACCTTAGAAAAAGTTTCTGAGGAAGGAATTCCATTTTTTTTTTTTTTTCATTTTCTTTTTCGTGGGAAGTAAAGAATTTTTTCTTTTAAAGACGCTATTCGACTTTCTTCTCTCTTTTCTGTAAGTAGAGTATTGGAAAAAAGAAAAGTATTTATAAAAAGATATTTAATTTTCTTTACAAATCTTGTATATTGTAAACAAATTGCTATCTTAATCAACTTCATAATTCTTTACGTCACAAAAACCTACTGAACTATTAATTAACTTAATTTAAATTTAGGAATAACTTAAAACTCTTAAAAGCTCTTGACAACCCCCCAAAGGCTACCGCTGCCTGGCGGCTTTACTGCTTCATTGTAGGGGTGTTATGCGCCCTCCCAATTAACATCGGGCCGCCCTCAGTGGAGTTGTAGGCAATTACATTGGGCTTATAAATTAAAAGACAATCTGTGTGCACTGCAGAGCGTAGGGCCAAGTTCCAACAAGCATGCAGTGTATCTTTACTTGAACCGACTTACTTCTAGATCTTTACTTTTAGCTGGATGACTGTCCTTCTGTGTTACGAATAACTCCCACGGTTTTTAAGCTAAAGAATTGAAACTTGGTACAAGAATCAGTCTTCAAATGTAGTTCTGCCTCTGCCACCCGGAAAATCATAAATTACGATGTCATTAACTCATTTTCCTAAGTCAGCAAAAATTTCAAAAAAAAAAAAATTTGTAATTGAACCAATTAAAAATCTCTTTTAGACAAAACATTTCTATTGAATTTTGTTGTGATATCTTCGATCTTTTAAACTTCGACACTATTTAGCTTATTTCAGCAAATAAAGAAAAATCGAGAGAAACTGTGTAAAATAAAGAACAAAGTGCAACAAGGCAGATCAAAAGAGACACACTACAGATGTCCTTCAAGAGGCGATATAATCTGTGACACTTTTTTGACCCCTTCTGACCTAACACTTATAAAGGTATATACACTAACAAGGGACCGCAACCTAGTCAAAGTACTTTAAACATTATTGTTGATAGGCTAATTGAATATCTACCTACCAAAAATAAATGATTAAATAAATAGCGAAACAACCAAGATTTATTCGTTGAAAAAGGAGACCTCTTTGGATCTATTCAACATTACATGGTTAGTATTGTCAAATTATTTTGATCCCTAAGTTTATTGTTATAGTAAAGTGTAGATTATTATTTCTAGCTAGAAGGTAAGCCATGTAATCATTTAGAAGAAAAACAGAAAAATATGTCTCCGAATTCAAAAATAGAAATATGTTTCAGACATGAGGCAACATTTTTTTTTCCGTGTTGGTCTGTCCACAATTTTAACACATCTTAAGAGCTACTCCGATTTTAATGATACTTAGGAAAAAGTTCATAATAGTCAAGAGTTGGTCCTATTTAAGTTTCAACTTTCTACGTCTATTGGTTTCTCTTCTACATGGGCACAAAGATTGTTTTATTATCGCCTACACCTATGATATTACTTATCTGGTTTTGAAGAAATTTGGATGGTATGAACGATCGTAGCTCACAGATGGTCCTATTTTAATTTTAAACCTCTGCACACTTTAAATTTTGCTACATACTTTTACCGGAACATTCAAAACCAATTTTACGTTTCTTTCCGTCGTAAATTGTCTACGAATCGGCCGCTACAAATGGTGAGTGCGGCATTGTAGTGGGCGGTGTAAATAACAGTGCAGTTCCATTTGAACTTTCCGAAATCTCTAGGACCTTCCTTTCGGGCATAGGGATCACCGGACTGCACCGTTTAACTTAGAGCTGAAGCCACCTAGTCATAAAACTCCCATTTTTCCACCAAGGCGTTTTACTACAATTGGACAAATACAGGTACAAAATGTTATACTCATATCACTGCCCTCTCCCTAAGGAAGAGGAGTTGGGACAACGATCTACGATTGACCATCTACAACCTATATATATAGGTATAGATAATAAGAGTCTATTTATTTACTCTATATTATTTCCCAGGGGGTCATAAGACCTTTTTCTTTCTTTTTTGCAGCATTCTTTCTATTCTATTTCACAATTAAATTATAAAGATATTCATGTTAAACATTTGTGTAAGTCTTGGGTATTTATATTGCTCTTTTTATTCTATCCTCATAAATTTTGTATCGCCTTTCACTCCTTTACCGTCATAATTATTTCTCTCCTTCCTCCTTCAAATTCCTTTCCTTCCCGGGATTCATCGAGGTCTAATATAACCTCCTACACCGAGGCGGAGCACAATTTAGTTACTGAACCCAAATTCTGTGTGGAGTGGATTCAATCTACTATTGAATTCACCCACCTCCTATTTGGGACGCGGCACCCAAATTGTAAAGGACAAACATTTTTACGTAAAGAAAAAATTATGTTTCTTACTAATGATTACATTACGTTTTCAATCATGGGTAGTTTGTAAAGAGGTCAGAAATCAGTAAGGAGTTCAGAATAGAATTATACTTCGATTATATCTAGATTTTAAATATACTTCCATTCTTGTTCCTACTAAGTAAAGGCTTTAAAGTAAAACTTAATTTAATAAAAAATATTTAAATAAATAACTAAACCCTAACTTACAATTTTCTTTCACGATAAATCAAATATAAATATTGATTGAGCATGCGAATGATTGATTTGTATGCTTATACAAGCTATTATTGATGAGCGCAGACTGTTGAAAATCTGTTGCTATCTGCGGTCTTTTGACAAACCATCAAAATTTCATCAAAATCAGATGAATACATTTGAAGATTGCGCATGCTGAATGCTGAAGAGAAACTTATATGAGACCAGCAATGGGGTAATTATGACCTACTATACAAATTTCATTAAAATCGAACTTGAGTTTTAATGAAATGTTGGTTCGCAAAAATTGAGCGTAAGACAGACACGGCACCAAAAATATTCCCTAATGTCTGAAACGGATTTCTGTCTTTAAATTTTTTAAGTCATAGACATAAAATATTTTCGTTCTTCAGAACGATCACATAGCTTCCGTTACCTTGGGTAAGCTCGGAAGCAAAAAGTAGAAAAATAATAAAAATATAGCGTTTGGCATGTGGAAGCCCATTCAAAAATAGACTGTTTGGACATGCTTAGTAAGAGCTAAAGGAAGGTCGGTAATAATGGCAAATATTGGGTTTCCCTAATCCTATTCAAACACGCTTCGTAAATATCAAATCTCTCTTTAAAGTATAAAGGAGTGAGTTATTTTTACTATTCCTAAGACGAGCTTATATCTTTGATTTTGTAAACTGATTTATTTATTAATCAATCAGTTCTAATTAGTGAGCTAATAAAATCAATATACTTCACATAATTATTATTAATTTAATAACAAGAAGAATAGTTTAAAAAAGTTCTAATAGTTTAGCTTTTATACTTCATAAAAATCAGATGAGTTCTTTTGAAGAAATAAGTATAAATGAATGTATGTTTATACGTATTTGGAAGTGAAACAAATGGGCGCTGAACATAGAAACTTATATGGGATCAACAATGGGTTAATTATGTCCTACCATATAAATTTCATTTAAATCGGTTAAGTAGATTTTAAGATATGTTGGTTGGCAAAAATTGAGTGATAGACCGACAGACAGACACGGGACCAACGGAAATGTTCTCTGATGTCTGAAAAGGATTTCTGTCTTAGAATTTTTGAAATAGGAGACATCAAATAATTTCGTTCTTCAGAACGATTACATAGCGTCCGTTACCTTCGGTAAGCTCGGAAGCAATACTTACTAAAGGTTTCAATATTTTCTTGATTTATACATTCTTTAAGTTTAAAAATTGAACACACCCTTTTTAAAATGGTGAACACTTGTTTGACAATTGCAGTCTTTTATAGAATTAATTTTTCAGTAATTGTAGAACAAAATAAACCCCTGCTTGTTCTCAAACCCTAAAAATGATTTATTTTCTCAATTTTTCGTCATGGTGTTACATTTTTTAAAAACTAAACAATTACCAAGAGGAGACTACGTACGGTATCGGTAATATTATTTAGAAATATAGTTAAAAATTGCAAAAATCACGTAAATATTAAATTCCTAACCAAAAGGGCCAATTTCAGAATTCTCCTAAAAAAAGCCAGCCTATCAAAAATAGTGAGATCTACATTGCGGCCAAGTCTTCTCTTTCTTTAGTCCATAACCTATAACCTCATTTCACTCCTACTTTCATGAGCAACATTACTTGCATTTACTCCAGAATTAATTGTTTTTAAAGAAAACCCCATGAAAAAATAAACAGTAAACAAATTACGTCATTAACAGTGCAAACGAAATCAAAACAAAGGATAAAAAATTGTAGATTTAAAAAACATTTTCTTAGCCGCGGGTGGAGGAGGGATAAAAAAAAAAAAAATTTCGTTTTCATGAAAAAAAAAAAAAATTGTTAAGCCTAGTATCAGCTTAATAATAAGTTTTATATATATATAAGTTTTGAGCCTAGAATCGGACCTGCGGTGACATACATACTCCCCGTCAGAATTAACGCAACACCTTTATATTTCTCTGATTCGACTATCTCTAATTTATACTGATGTTTAATGATTCATTAATCATCATCTCATATGTAATCATCATCGTTAATCATATTTAATCATTATCATTAATTATATTTAATCATCATAAATTAATTATATTTAATCATCATAAATTAATTATATTTAATCATCATCATTAATTGATAAAATATAAGCTATCACGTAGTTATTTATTAATACAGTTGTTTGTTTGTGTCAACATGAATAGACCTCCTAATTTAACTATGGAGGAAGCGATTAAACCCGTATTGATGGGTTAAGAAAGGCTTTTCTCAAAAGGTTGGTTGTCGACTAGGAGTGCATCTCACTACAATCCGCCGAGCTTTTCGGCGGTTCCAGGAAAGTGGATATGATCGACAGAGGCGAAATAGGTCCGCCTGAGATGAAAACAATAGAAAAAAGATCCTAATTGAACAACTTTTGTGTAAGCAAAAATATATAAGAGTGGTGCATTAGTTTTGACGAGGAGTTTATATAGACAGTAAAAAAAAGTTAAGGTCTGTTTTGGTATGCGTACTGTTTGGAATGAAAAATCAATCGATTAGAGTGAAACAAAAATTAATTCATATAAAATATACAGAACAATATCAGCATCACGCACTAATCAACCAAATGTACAATAAACTTTTAATATACGTCTAAGCAATATAAAAAATCAATCATTTTCATTATTTTATTTATATTTTTTCTTAAACAGCAAAAAACAAAATATTGATTTATGTTTCTCTCCGATATACTTTTTGTTTTGTTTTTCACACGATATACCTCTTCTTGTTTCCAATTCAACTGAGTTCAACTATTCATAAAGGCGGAGGAAGAAGGGGGAAAAGAAAAACAAGAAAGAATTGAAAGATGCATGTCTTTCCTAGAAGGGTTTTGTTCGAGTGAAGAGAAAAACTTGAAGGAATGAAGGAATGGTCCAAGAAAAGAATGCTTTTCTTTTCTCTGGTAGCAAGTTAAAAGTCTTCTTCATAAAGAAAGGTCAGTTGGTCTTTTGTTCCCCCCTTCGTAGCCTTATATCGGAGAGACGATGGGAAAACTATAGACCGAAAAATCTACTATCCTCCTCCGTCTTCAATATATTGGTGGCCGACAGATTTTTTCCTACTTCTTTTTCCGAACCAATATATGGAAGGCAGAAGAAGCCCTTGTTCAATCCATTGCACACGCTATCCCTTACTCCCGTCCAGTTAGCCTTTTTCTTTCTTTCATTTAATATATCTTAAGGATCAAGAAGAATAAAGCAGAAAAAGGGATAAACTTAAGCTTATAATATATTATACCTTTATTTCTTCAAAAAATATAAAAAATCGTATTATAACTATTTCTCAAAAGAACCGGCTTAGTAGAGAGTTGTGATTTAAGAATATTAAAGATAATAACTTAGTTCCGAAAAAACGTTGTTTAATATAAAAAAGAAACTTAAATATGGCTTTTAGGTATATTTCCCATTGTCATAAGATAAAAAGAATTCAATATTAAAAATCGCCAATCATATGAATGTTAAATATTACTTTTGACTCATATAAAATTGTTTGGAAACAATATAGTTCTAGAGATAAATTTCACAATAGATTCAAATCTTGTCTTTTAATTTTATTGCAAAAACATCTTCAGGTACAAGAAACTGAATTCAAAATTCTGAGCTCATTGTATATTTTTGCATAAATAATAAATTAAAAGAGGGAAAAATGAGGATACCATTACAGAGGTTTCGGAAAAAAAATTTACTCAAAGCAAAAAATCAGTTCATATAAGATGGCGCCACACATTAATAATACATATGAAGAGCTACACTCGCTCTTAAACGCTCTTAAATTTATACAGATTCGGATATCCTGTAAGTATATTTGCGTTGTTTATTTTAAATGGACTTTTAAATTAAGGGTTACCATAATGACAATAATTAATTAAGAAAATATTAAACTGTTGTAAATCAACATTGCATAAATGTATCTGAAGTGTTGCAAGATGTGGAATTTCTTTATATTTAGTTAACCAACTTTGCATAACCATTCTTACTCTGCAACTCTATACCTTTAGATTTTTTCCTTTTCCACTCACCAATTGTAACTTAGTCGAATAATCAAAAACGACATCATTATCAACCATTTTATCAAAAAAATAATAATAAAAGAAACACAAGTAGGGCAGAGGTGGTTCTGAATTGAATCGAGGAGGTCTTGCCTTAGACACGAAAGGGCTGTTTTTTTTCCACCGTCCTTACGATTACAATCAAGTCAACTCTCCCGCCGAATCTTTACAGCCAGTTTGTAAAGCTTATCTGATTTTTTTCCCCATTTTCTCTTTCGATACGGTCCAATAAATTCCACCTCTTACTTTTTTTCCAAATTCTAGAGGAGTCCCAAAGTGACAGTTCATTTTAGCAAGACTTCTATTGAAAAAAAAAGGAAAAAAAACTCAGCGTTCCCTTGGGGATGTTGGGTGAGTTCTTTTTTGTTTCCCCCTCCCCTGTTTTTCAAAATTGAATTCCATCTGAAATTTAAAACCCACCCCCTTCTTTCCTACCTTTTCTTTAAACTGACGAAAAAGGCAGAGAACCCACCCCTTTCCTCTAAAAAATAACGTAGAGTGAAAATAAGAGAAAACAATTTTACTTTAGTTATACGAGGTCAAGATTTTCGTTGTTCTAAAATTTTCATTTTTTTCTTTTTAACCAAATTTATGAAGAAAGTATTACATAAAACTTTTTGTCCTTTCAATAAGTGTATTTTTAAAGGATGTTCTTCTTCCAAAGATTAATCCAGCAGCAACTTATTCTTTTGAGTCAACTCAATTGCCTGTGGTTTAGTTTTCCATCCATATGATCTATATGAACGTGTATATATATATATTCAGGGTGGTCCAAAAGTCTCCCCCCCCCCCCCCCCTCTTAACTATTGAACGGTTTGAGATAAATTAATGAAACTTGGGGGATCTCTATCATGCACAGGGAAGTTTGTTTTCATGTAATCTCCCACTAGGGGCAACCACCCACTTTGCCCCAGGCCACCCAACTTCAAAATTTCAAATTGGAGTGTATATTTTTGATAGCATATTTGGATTCTACGGTGAAAAATAATAACATTTTACTAAAAACTTTTTTTTCTATTTCCAATATTTTCCCCCCTTATAGGGGGGCAAAGATAGCAAAATAACCCTTCCGATAATACGTTGTGAAATCTAAACGGTTAGAGATAAATAATTGAAACTTAGGGGATCCGTACCATTTAAAGGAAAGGTTGTTTTCATGCAATCGCGCAGTAGGGGCAACCACCCATTTTGCCCCCAGGCCACCTAACTTCAAAACGTAAAATGAACGTTGAACATGTGTACCAAATTTCACCAAAATCGGTCAACTTTTACTCAAATTGTAGTCAAAACGTGTCCGACACACACACAAAAAGCATGCATAGTTTGTTGAATATAAGAAGCTCGCTTCAATCAATTACTTTTACTCTGAACAAGCAAAATTTTAAAGAGTTTTAATAAGATATTGTGTTATTTAAGGGCATGAATATTTTAACCCTTCATTATTTCGTAAGTACAACCTAAACATTGTTGGGGAAATTCAATATTTATATAGGGCAGTTATTTGCTAAGTTTATTGTATGCCGTGAGGGTAGCTCGTAATAAGTCTAAAGAAGCAAGCCAAACTCCACACTGAAGCAATGTAAAACCGCATTGCATACTAAAACAAACTGCAAACTAATGCATTTAGTTTTAATCAAGCCCTTGCCCTTGGCGTAATGTTTCAAATAAGTTGGGTAAATAGTTATCTTGACCTTAGGGGTTTTTTACCTATAGATAATTTAGTTTATTTTATAATATTTTGTACTTTCTCTACAATATAAAAATACACGTTTCTTGCAACGTTTTTAGTTTTTATCTCTTTTATTTACTTATTTAATTAAGAGATACAAAAAGTCAGCTAATTAGTGTGTAACATGGCTTCCAAGCACTCGTAGGACGAATAGAAAAAATAAATTGTATATATGTATATATATATATATATATATATATATATATATATATATATATATATATATATATATATATATATATATATATATATATATATATATATTCTCCATTTCATGGAAAAACATTGAATCATGGTTATATTTCGGGGCATTGAATCCAGATATCAATATTTCAATGTTTTTCCATGAAGTGGAGAAAACCAGTATACATTTGTCTAATTGATATAGTAGATGGATCTAAAGGTGGGAAATTGTGAAACATTAATCCATTATGATTACCACTTGGGCCACTAGGAGCTCTGATATCATTTTATATAAAATTTAGATCCACTATCGGTGAAATACAGTACTACAATGAATACAGGAGACATCCAATCTATCTCCTACGATATTCTAACTTCCTGGCACGATATTAAAGAGCGTCATATTTTGCATATCGTTTATTGAAACTTACGCCTGCCTATCGTAGCAATATTGTACTATAAATGAAAATCTAATGACCTCCTCTAACATCCAAACTTCCTGGCACGATATTCATTAAAAGCGTCGTATTTAAGTAATTTTAATTAAGTAAGTGATACGTAATTTTAAAAATGTAAGTGCTAATGCACAAAATGTCTTTGCTCAAAACAAGAACAACAAAACAAATATGGAGCTATCCGTAGGCTAACTTTGATATATCATCTATATTTCATGAAAGTCGTAAAAGTGGCTTCAAAATATGGGCGTTCAAAAAAAGTAGACAAACAAAAAACTAAAAATGTTCTCCGATGTCTAAAAGGCATTTTAAAATTGGAGATACTAAAAATTTTCTTTCACAAAATGATCACATAATGCTTCGCTTCGGGTTACCTTTGGTAAGCTAAGAAAGTTTAATATAAATTCATATTAAGAGTTTAAGAGTTCAATAATGACCTCGTCTTCAATTTAGTGGTTTGGAACTTCTCATCTCTCAAGATGAGGACTTAACATGGAAGCAAAAATATAACTTTGTAAATTGCCCTCTCCAATATAAGACGGGAATTTTTTTTTTTTTTTTTTTTTTTTAAATTTTTATTTTAAGTTACTTTCAAAAGATTGCTATTAGTAACATAGCTATTACAAAGATTAATTAGCGTGTTGTATCGTGAGAGGAGAGGCTACCCAGTGGCAGCACTCCTAACAGGTATTGTACATTATTTTATTATTGTAATAAATCTCTTGGCCAACACCTCTTCAGCCGACGGGGAGGGCGGTCAGGGATATGGATGGAAGCCATGGATTCAAGTAAAGGATTAGGATGATGGTTTAGGTTTTCATAGAATTTTATGTAGCGGGAAGAAGCGAGATCTTGTACAAAAGGAACTTTGAGGTCGTTGTGGATTGTGAGATTGGAAACGTATGCGGGAGAGTTAGTGATTTTTCGAAGGATCTTTGACTGAAGGGATTGGATTCTATAAGAATTGGAGCGTTTGGTGCAACCCCATAGCTCAATTCCATAGGTCCAAATGGGTTTGAGTATTGAATTGTAGATAAGGAGTTTGTTAGAAAGGGATAGGTGGGATCTTTGGTCGAGGAGTCGCAGTAAGAGTTTGTACCGTCTGTTAGTGTCCGTACGTTTAGTTTTGGTGTGCAGAGCCCAAGTCAATCGTCGGTCAAGATGGAGACCTAGGTATCTTACGGAAGAGGATTGAGGGATGACTTCTTGGTTGAGGATGACTGGAGGACAAGTTGAATGTCTGAGAGTAAAAGTGACATGAACACTTTTCTGCTCATTAATTTTTATTCTCCATTTCCTTAACCAAGGTTCAAGGAGATTAAGGTGGTTTTGGATGTTGGTGGATGCTGTATTGGGATCAGAGGATATGGAGAATATACACTTATCATCAGCGAAGGTAGCTAATTGGGTAGTCGGAAGTTGAGGGATATCGGATGTATAAAAGGAGTATAATAAAGGACCAAGAATACTTCCTTGCGGTACACCCGCAAGAATAGGAAATGTAGGCGAACGGGCGCCACCACAGCTTACATGGAAGTGTCTATCATGAAGGTAGGATTTAAGGATAAGGTAGTAGGTAAAGGGGAGGACGCCCTTTAGTTTCCACAGCAGACCCTGGTGCCAGATCCTATCAAAGGCCTGGGCCTCATCTAAGAAGACACCAGTGCAATACTGTTTTCGCTCAAGGGAGGATGAGATGGAGTCGACAATCCGGTGGCACTGTTGGATGGTGGAATGTTGGGATCGAAAGCCAAACTGGTAATTAGACGGGAATAAACTAAATCCTGCATCCAAGATACTCAATAAGGTACGTGGTTAATTTTATACGTGTGAGAGAATGTTTACGTTAGTACCGAGTTAGAAAGAGACGTGAACGATTGAAAAGGGCAAACTCGTCTCAACCTAGTGGTCGAAAACGATGTAACCGCCAGTCAGTGTGCGCTTGGATGTCCTCGCCGAATCACTGGGACTCTGTCTTTGCAAAACTACCGCCGCCACACCAAAACAACCGCCAAGGTACCGCAATCAATAAATATACATACATTCTCTCTATCTCTAATACCGCCTTATACCGCCTTCAATTCCTTACTTATTACTTTTATTTATATGCTAGTATATGTGCCCATTTATATGTTCATGAACCACACCTCCGCACTGGTTGCGCTTTAATTAACCATATATTATTTGGTTAAGTTGCCACCAGTACGTTTCCCTAGGAGCGACTTCAGCGATAGATGATGAGTGACCATCGCGGAGGACTGCTCTTCTGAGTTTGCGTGTTTCCATTTTCCTAGCAGAGCGACGCTGGTGATCATCGCCAAGCGATCACTGAGCGATTGCAGCCACCTGCTCCAGGAGCAGTCACAATCGCAGTCACTAGCGATCCTCCGTGAGTTCTACTCGTTTATTTATTCATTGAGCATGACTTCTTAGACATTCAAGCTGTAAATGCTCTAGACTCTAGATTGTTAAAAATCAGTTGTGATCAAATTAGTCTAAAATCAAGGTATTAATCAAAATATTTTGAGAAAGGACATAATTAAATTTACGATATTACCTTGATGGTTACTCTATATAAAAGTTAGAAGCTGGGATGGTTCTAATAAAGCATAAAGTGATGTTAAAGATATTGGCTCTATAATGAAGAGGGTGAGAATAGGAAAGACCCGAACTCATTTAGACAGGTTAATAGGTTGAAAGCAATAACCTTTCCCACCTTATATTTAGGGTTATAGCCAGTTGAAACCTTCCTCGTCTCATATTTGGATATATAAGGTTGGTATTGCAGGCTTCTAGAGGCCATTTAGGTTCTCAAGTGCCGGGAGGAGCCCCTCATGATTATACTGTTATTATACTTGATGGCTTCCATCTTCGTCTATTATGATTACAATATTATCTTCCTTCCTACCCCTCGAGTGTCTCTTTAATAGACAAATTAATCGGCCTCTCTTAAAATGGAATTATTATGCAATGTGGGGAAATACTTTAAAGTAAATTTGCCAAGATGTTAATTTTTTTAAAGTACTAATATTTCTTTTTTAATGTTTTTATCTTTGATTAACTACTTCTAAGCTTAATTGCTTAATGAGTGGGTGGATTGTAGCTTACGAAATAATAATAATATGAGTGATAAGATAATTAGAATGGTAAGAACAAATGGGATAAGGAATAAGAAAAAGTGTATAACTACATATTAAGACAAAAAGAAGGAGAAATCATAGAGTACACACTCAAAAAATACAAAGGCATTAATCAGAATCAAGTTAAGTCTAGTAGAGTTTAATATAAATTAGAATCGATAAAGAAATAACTCAAATACAAAAATTTGGAGCTACTTTCTCAATTACGAATTAAATGAAAAAGTAAAAAATATATTTCTAGTAATCGTACAATTATAGCACAGTAAAATCACAGGGAAGTACTTGCGTCCAAGTACTTTTTAGGGTTTCGTAGATTATTAAGCGTACACGTTATATAATTATTATTTTTTTCTTCGACCTCAGGGGTCCCTGGTTCGATCCCCAAAGGGATCACAATGTTTTTATCGGTAATAACGAAAAGATAAATTACATTTTTTCAGGAAATTTTCATCGCCTCACCATAAGGTATAACCATGAATTATTTCAAAATTTTAGGACTAGCCGTTATATAGTGGTTGGGGGGAGGAGGATTTATTTGGGTATATGTTAACTCATAAAACCAATAAAGAATGAAAAAATTTTAAAAAAAGCACATATAGATATATTTGTATCCTATTCTTCAGCAGCTTTAATTTGATACCCCACTCAAAAATGAAAAAAAAAAAAAAAATTTTGATTATACCACATTTTTGAGCAATAACGCATGCGCATATTCATTTTTTAACTTCTGTATATTTTTTTTGTGGTTGAGTCAAAAAAGTTAGCTCTTTAGCTTAAATGGTTCGGGCTCTATGAACCAAAGAGCGCCGGACAGGCGGACACATCACCCTCGGCGTAAAGGTTTTGAGAAGTATCTACAAAACCCTAAAAATTAATTGGATTATGCAGAGATAAGTTAGATCTTAGAATTATAATAAAATAATAAAATGGTTAAAAAATATAATTAGAACAATACAACTTCTAATTTAAATTTATTTGCTAACAGGTAATGCTCAACATTGACTAATTAATACTCATATTACCCTAATTGTGGAGGGAGCGTTAAGTGAATAGGTGGGGAACAAACACATAAGGTAACAATCTTAATTAGGTGAGCACCTAATTTACTTCGCTGCTCTATTCAGACAATTGGTTCAACCCCTATTGTCTACCAAGTACATTTCTATTTCACCATATCCATTCAAAATTTATATATTCAACATTCAATGTCATAGAAAATTATGAATGTCATTAACATCACTTTATTGAATAAATTAGTAATTTTTAGGTCTACATAGGTCTAAAATAGGACAATAAAGCGCATATAAGTTAACATGTCTGCCAATTAAATTATTCAACTAAATATTCTAAAACGTATCAAAAAATTGCTAGGACAAGAAAACTCGATTTTTTTTCGAAATTTCCAAAAAGTGGTATCTTAACTTTTGGCCGAAGAATGTTCAGGAATTTTTTCAGTTTTTTTGCACTTCACATAAGCGAGATAGAGGGGGGGGGGGACACTTTTCAAACTTGCCTACACTCGCCCTATCAAAGTTATAACCAAAGAATTATATATTTTTGTAATCAGCTCGACGTACCCTTTAATATAATACCCCTTACGGTGTCGAAAAAAATTAAAATAAATTTAACCCTTAAGTTTTTTTACCCTAACTTTTTTGAAAAACATTTTTTTTAAGTCGCTATATTTTTAAAATATGTGGATAGGGGTAGGGACAAGACATATACATGCCAAATTTCAAAGTGATCGGACGAAAGGCGTAGCCATGAGAGCAGGCGACCGGACGGACGGACAGAAACACGCAGGAAAATATAAAGGTCCTTGGTTTTGCCTACGGACCCTAATATGGTTTCGGATAAATACATAAAAACCAGTCATTTGTTAGTCGCTTATAATTTTCACATTTAAATCTGGGACAAATCTTATAATTTAGATTGGACCCACTTTCCCACTACCTAGAAAACTGAAACTTGCACAGATTATGTATTTCCTGTGACAATACATAAATTAATCATTAGTTTTACAATATCGTTTGTGTTGCAGATTAACAGCTAAATTTCTGAATAATTTTTGCAGTAAAATTAAACAAAATTGTAAACATAACATGACCAGAGGCAGGTAAGTAAGGTTAATTCCATTAAAATTATTTAATTTCAAACGGCAAATATTTCATAGGATAGAGAGAATGCAACTTTTATAATTATGTCACACGTCACTGTACGATGTAATTGACGCAACTATTTTCGACGAATCAATAATGTCACGCTTTTATTAAGTTTCACATGCGTCAGGGACAATGTTTTTTTTTATGTAAATTTGACCCAAATTTAAATCAGAAATTTTGCAGAGAGACACATTTCAGATGACATTATAACAATTTGTCATTAGTTTAACAAAATCGCTTGTTTTAGCCAATAAATAAAAAAATTGTCAGATTTACATAGATTTTTGTGGATAAAATTCGAAAAGAAAATTTAATTTCCGACATTTAACAACAACGACCACTGACAGCAATGTAAGGTTAGAAGTAGATTTAACATGGCGATGACTAAAAAGTATAAAATATTATTATATTTAAAAAAAAATATATATAAAAAACCGCTTTTTTGAACAATGCTGTAAAAAGAAGAAAATTATTTTTTTAAAGCCACAGTACTACGATCGATCACATTATATGCTTATGTCACTAAAGATAAAAGCGTTTTTTTATTCGTTGATAGCATCCCGGTCTTTTATCTTTATAGTGACATACGCATAAACTGTGATCACTCGTAATACTGTAGGAGAAAAAAAAAATCTTCTTTTTAGTAACACGTGTTATAAAGGTTTTTTTTAAATTTTAAATTTAATAGTATTATATTCATACTCAGCATGTAAAACCACATCTTTGAAGAACTCTTTGATCAAACACACGTGTCACAAATACAAATTTAAAAAAAAAAGATATTATTTATTACTTCTTCATGGAAAAATATACATGCAAAATAATAAATTACGTGTGATTCAAATTAATAAACAATCATGATAAAAACATATTACACAATTATTAATTTTAAAACCATATTATCTTCTTCAAACCCTAATGCTTAATGTATTTAATATATTTTTAAGGGCTTCATTAAATTATAATATTATAATTATGAATGTTTATAAAACACACACACACACACACACACAGACATATATATATATATATATATATATATATATATATATATATATATATATATATATATATATATATATATATATATATATATACATATATATATATATATATATATATATATATATATATATATATATATATATATATAAATATATATTATATCAAATCAGCAATAGAACGATGCAGGACATGGCATAATGCCGAGCCAACATCTTTGTGACGTTTAGTCTAATGTTAGAACAGTTCCTATGTGTCAAGCTTGCGTGGCACATCCCTTGGTGTCTCTCACTAACACAAATTGTGTGTATATATATATATATATATATATATATATATATATATATATATATATATATATATATATATATATATATATATATATATATATTCTCAGCAATTACAATTTTCCCGGGAAAACGATTTCTTTGGCTTAGATTCGTACTTAAATGGACAAGATTTTTTTAATTAAAATCGTCGGAACCTTCAATTTTTTTTCTGAGTTTTTAGAGGTCGGCAGCGCCCCAAATTTAGAACTGAAATTGTATTTCACCTCTGGGTATCATTTTACTGAACGTTTATTCCAAATTTTAGAAATCGCCCCTTTAGTTTAGGGTCCACGTTCCTGTATTCGGAGGGCCTCAAAACGGTAAAACCCACAAAATATCAAAATAGAATTCCCGCGATATCATAATACTTGTTCCCTACGTTATGTACTAGGTATATGGAAAAGCTAAAATGGAAGACAGCTTGTATTAAAATGTTAATTTTCACTTGGGTAAGAAAAAGGCGGAAAAGGAAGCGGGGAAGGATTTTATGAGATTACTTAGGTTGGGTTCCAGTCAGTAGGGTAGCGTTAAGTTCAATTTTCTCTTTGCCTCAAGGCAACAGATGTTGCGTCGTGCTCTTAAAATGTTTTTCCCCAGCTATCGCTCTTTGTCATTTAAAACATATCTTTGAATAAGAGACAGTATGGGAGGAAACGGATATAAAAAAAAGTTAGATATTATAATGAAAAATCCTGGTTAAGATGTATTAGTGATATTAAAATGTAGTTAAATAAGATTACATCAAAATATCATTTTATTTTATCGGATAAAAACTAATTTTGTAAAACAAAATGTACTGGATCGAAAAATAGGGGCTATGAAAGATAATAAAAATGTTTAGTAAGTTGGAATTTAAATTTTTTGTTACTAGAACTATTCAAAGTAAAACCTCAAAAAGCCTTTTATAGCGCAGAGGCGGACCCAGTTTGTCACACTTGGTCAGTTTATTGACAAACTGGCACTTCTTTAGACTGTTACTCCCCTTTTAAAAGAAACAGAAGGGAGAAACAATCTAAAGAAGGTGTACGGAATGTTCTTCTTTAGATTGTTACTCCCCTTATAAAATCAGAAGTGTGATATTCCTTTGTCCCGAAGTACATTGGACTAAACAACCCTTCAAAGAAATGTACAAATAATTATATCCATTTATATTCTAATGAAACATAGGCGAGTAACTATCTAAAGAAGTACCGACAAACTAAAATAATTTACTTCATTATAGATTGATATCTACCAATTTAATTAGTAACGCAGTGAATAAACATCAGCGGTTAAACTGTATAGTGTTAATTAATTATTCTTTAATATGTATCCATTATAAATAAGTTACACATCTCAGACGTAACTATTAATACATAGCTATTCAATTTTAATGAGCTATTAATTAGATACCTAACTCTCTCTATTATTCTAAAAGTCTAAAGATGTTTTTTTAATCTATACACAAATATTTGCTTTTTAGTGTTTATTCAAAATTTATTTTTGAATAGGTTAGTGTTTAAATGTCATTAACCCATTCGCAAAATATACAATATACTGTGATTTAATACCACCACTAATAGTCATTTTAAATAGCATACAAGTGTTATATTTGTAATTTTAAGAATTGAAGGAAGCTGTATTTAACCAAAAAAGTTCAACTATTAGAGTCTTGAGAAGTGTGGAATTTTTGTAAGGAAAGCGAAAAGGTTTTTCGAGATCATTATTTGCTTTGGGGCCAAGCCCTTATGAGTGAGAAGACATTTATAGAATTACACGAGAAATGTTAACCTTGAAATTTCGTTGGCTTACTTGTGCCGTAAGAATTTTATTATCTTAGTAACAAGGACTGTCATGGCATTTCTATTGGGTGTGTAGGAGTGTTTGAGAGAAAATTCACACATCTCTTATTTGCTTTGGGGCCAAAAGGTCCGACTTGTCACGTATTTGAAGGTTTTTTTCCTCCCCTCTATCTGCAAGCAGAAGGCCAATTCCACGGTTCGGACATGACTTTAAGGTTTACAGAAGGAGTGTTTTGAGGTTTACGCTATTTGGCTGGGATTTCCTTCTGCTTCTCGACTGCAGAGCTTCAAGGATCTCGCCTAACCCTTAATACCTTCTCTTTCCCTAAGGTTCCCCTGATTTCCCCAGCGGCCTCTACACACGGACAGCGTAAGCCCCGCGGCCCAAAACTAGATAATACAGATACAAGTCTAAAGACAAGTTAAGTCCCCCGCAGGGCACGAAGGGTCCACCGTTGCTTGGTATCTTCTGATCCTCTTCCCATCAACAAGTTCAACTGTAATTATCTGTATTAGACTCCTTCTAATTACGCTACTAATTATTATCCCTCTCCCACACATTATCTTAAATTCAGGCCAAAGTAATAGTCGTTAAAATCGAAAGAACATACAGCTTCAAGTTTCTAAACTTAAAGCATTTAACTGTTAAGACTCACAGCTAAAAGCTAACTTAACACATACATTATACCTAAAGTTTATTTAACAATGTATCGCTTAGAAGTTAGAAGACCTAAAAAGGCTAATTACGTACCAACATATCTTTTCACAAAAACATATTAACATACAAATTTACTGGTCCAGAAACAACTTGAAAAACACATTTATTTTATCTCCATATCCTTAGACAAAAAAACAAGTCAAGCTCATGTACTATAAATACAAACACGATCAATAAATTATTAAAACAAGTATTTTAAGTAGCAATATCGAAGTATATCTTAAAAGACACATTGTTGTCAGATATAGGTAAGACTTAACTTGTATATCCTTTATCATGGACGAAGTGCTTATTTTAGCGAATTTCCATTGGAACAAATTCGCTAATTTTTTCTAAGGGTAGTGACACACTTCGCCACCTGGGTAGCGCCACCTGGGTGATGCCACTTGCTCCCGCCACCTGACTTGCGCCACCCACTTATATATGAGGGATGCAGTCAGCCCCAGATTTGATTTCCCCTATATTTGATTGAAGGAGTGGGAGCTGAGTGGCGTGAATTGGGTGGCGACGTGTGACAGGCTCAATTGAAAACAATGGGTTGACCAGGTGGCGCCACCTGTGGGTGGCGGCTAGACCGTCGGACGGTCGACCGTATAGTGCCACCCGGCAGGTGGCGCCACCTCGTGTGACAGGTTCCGTCTATTCTCATAGACGACCGGGTAGCGCCACGTAGGTGGCGCTACCTGGGTGGCGAAGTGTGTCACCCCCCTAAGCTTTAGAAGCAAATATAATGTTCTTTATTTCTTTTGGGATGAAAGTTTGCCAAGAGACACGTTACACTTGTTACAGTTCAAAATGAATAAATATTTTTTAATATATCTCCAGGGTTCCATTTGCTAAGAGGCTTTCTTTATAGCCTACAATTTATCATTCAAGTAATGTAATTCTGAAGGGATATAATATAATCTGTTGTGCCGTGATGTTACCTAGATTTTAAATTGTCTATATGACATGCAGGCCTGGAGTTGTTGCATTTCCTCGATTTTCTTGCAGGGCTCCTAACAATATCAACATATCTCTCTGTAACGTTAATCCTACGTGACTTTGTCAAAACTTTATCTCGAAAATAAAATCCTCGACTGTGTTGTGTGATAGTTGATGTGAGATAGTTATGATAATTGTGTGATGTTTTCTCCGACTCATCATGAAAGAGGTGTAGTTTCAATAAATAAACAACGTCTTCCCATAAAAAAAATGTGTTTCTAAAAAAAAAAATATATAAAAATAAAATAAAATAAAATATAAAAATAAAATTAAAAAAATGGTTTTGGCTGTTCTAAAACAGCCTTCTTCAGATAATCTAGAGGTTATTTGATTGACTTTGAAAGTACAAGGCGAAACCTTTTGTACGTTCTTTTTGTAAACTTTTATCTTTTAAAGTCAGTACAGTATATAACAGTTTGAAATTTAAGCCAATTTTCTACTAATAATACATTTTAATATTGAGGAAAATTGAACAGTTTAGCCCTTTATTATTTTATTAGGTAAATACGTTATAATTTCGATTTGGGGGATTTGGAGAAATCCCAATACCATATTTATTCTTTTCTTTCTATTTTGAATTTATTTATAGGTTAAATTTCTCAACCCCCCAAAAAAGATCATTCAATGTTGGTTTTTTGTGTTGTGTGCTGAGGTATGCCACGCTGGATTTGTCCCAGGAACGGCGGCGTGTCTATTGTTTTGTTAAAAATATAATATATATTTATTTCATACAGCCAATTTTATGTAATGTAATTTGATGGGGTTGGTTCTTCTCTCCAGTTAATAAAACAAACTTGCGCTCTGAAAATAAATTTAATTTTTTATGCAAATTATTTAATTAATGGATAATGCAAAACCCACCCCTATAACTACCATTATTTTCGACATATTACTAAATTGATATGCTTGTTGTTACAAGTAGCCTCTAAATTATCTGAAGAAGGCTGCTTTAGAACAGCCGAAACTAATCAATTGCATAATATTTTTATTTTTTTATTTTTTTTTTTTTGCGTGAAGACATTGTTTGGTTATATGATAGATTATGGTTTAATTAAGATAAACAGCCTATGTAAATAAATTGATCCTTTGTTGAATTGCAAGTAAACGAGAAAATAAAACGACTGACACCATTTTCATCAAAAAAACAACTTGCATTTTTTAATTTCTTCTATCTTACATTTTTTTTTTTTTTTTTTTTTTTTGAAAAGAAACTAATTTTGACATGACAAAAGGTTTGTTGGAAGATTTCCTCTTTTATATTTTAGTAGGTACACGTGAAAAATGCTTTTCTTTGTTATCAAATTCTCTTGGTTCGAAAGTTGTCCCCTCAATTTTCTCTCCAACACCTTCTAGAACCCGCTCGATAAACCCTCAAATTGGATTCCCACCTCTTACCGACATTTGTATTTATATATAGCTCACAAATTTCAAAAACCCTACATATATATATATATATATATATATATGTATAATGAAATAAACTTAACTCCCAAAGGTAAGGTATTGAAGTAACCCCGGAAAACAAAGTAACACCATACAAAGAAATTGGGGATTCTAGAAGCACTAATTTAGAAAATAAAAAGTTATTTACCCCTATAAGCCCCTAGCTAGATTACAGCTATTTATACCCTACTCTTACCCTCGAACCATACTCTACTGTTTACTTATAATATATTTAAATTACAGGTATCCTAAAATGCTTTCTTTTTTTTTTGGAGAGGGGAGGGGCCAAAGAAGTTTAAAACTCGATTGTTTTCTACCTAAGTAATTTTATTAGTCAATTTACTGTTGTTATTTTTCGGGGTAGAAACACCATTAAATAAATAGGAAAAATGTAAGTAATTTACCTACCCTTAATACAGAGTTTTGCTAAACCATGGTTTTACTTTTTTTCTTTTTTTTTCAAGAATGTATTTTTTTTCCAATATAAACTTTTTTAATTGTATTGCTGAGTCGTCTATGTAGAAACAAATAAGCCAAAATTACAGAACGATTACAATTACATTCCGTATACACATTAAGTAGGGCAAAATCAACAGGAAAAATATCACTTCAGAGTAAAATACCATAAAAACGAGAACACAGTTCGAGCAAGCCAAAAAAAGTTAAAGATATTCACTAGATACAGTTAATTTCCAAAAAGGCCTTCCTTCTCCTGACTAACCTGGTGGCGTGCGAGGTATAAGCTCCAAGACAACTGACCGAGCTTATTTGAGAAGCATAATAATAAAGGTAAAGCGCCAATAACACGAAAAAGACGTGAAAAAGTGAAGTATCAAAAACGCTGTTACCTAAAAGGATATTCAGAATGAAGAGAAAAGGGTGTTCCAGGAAATGGCGGGTTGAGGGCTTTCAGATAACTTAACGGCGCTAGAGGTTAAAAGTTGGGTTTCTTTTATGAGTTAAAATCAAAATATCGCATTTTAAATGTTTTTGAATTATTATATTTCAACAGATGTTAATCTCTATGTCACCTTTTAGATCTAGTGACACCAAGCCACTGTTATTTGTGAAATGAAAGTAGCCATATTTAATTTACCTTATACGTAAAACATTCAGAAGACTCTTGTTTCATCTTACCTGAAACAAACAAACAAAAAATGAAAAACTGCATGATGCAAGTAAAATATAATTAAAAATTGTTCCGAGGTAACTCAGACTAACTTTCTTATATTATTAAAACTGTGATTAAATTAAATAATATCTCATTTAATTGATTTCTTTTACTTAAACATTTTAAAAGCGTTAAAGAGTTTATTGTCGATTTTCAACAAAATCAGATATATTTTCTAAATTTTAAATCTGAGTTCTTAGGGGTAGCGCCCCTAAATTTAGAGCTAAAATTCATTTACCGATTGCACCTCAGGCTATAATTTTTCCGAACATGTATGGAAAATTTCATCAAAATCGGCCCAGTAGTTTAGGCTCAATGCGTCTGCACAGACGACAGACATACATTTTTTAAAACCACTATTTAGGGTCCCTAGACAAACCAAGGACCCTTATATTTTCCTGCGTGTGTCAGTCTGTCCATCCGTCAGTCCGTCTGTCACTTCACCTTTTGCCCGATCACTCAGCAAGTTGGCATATATTTGTATAGTGCCTACCCACACATTAAAAAAATGTAGCGGCTTTAAAAAAATAATGGGTATAAACTCAAGACTTAAAAAAATGTCCGTGGTAGGCTGGGAAATAGTAACTTTAGAGCCTAAAAAACATAGTTAAAATCCATTTTTTCATTACGTGGACTTGAAAAATCTTTTCATTACTCCTAAACTGTATTGATAACTTTTTTTTATCTATTTACGGCAGTAAAATTAAGCATTGTGAAAAATGAAATTACAATCTGAAAAATGTAATTTTTCTTGATTCTTTTGTAACATGTCAAAAAAACACGCAGCAAAATAATAAAGTGTCAGCCAAATAACAAAATGTCCGTGAAATTTTAAGAAAATTTTACAACAAATAGGTTACTACATCGCAGGTTATAAACTCTCCCACATTGTTAATTTTTATATAATTAAGCGTAAAATGATGCGAAATATTTATATCTTTTTTGAAAATAACTTAAATAAATATAATAATAAAACAAATTGTATTATTTTACAGTGATTATTTAAAAAAATCGCTAAAAATTGAGATAATAACTGCTGTTAATAAAAAAAGAGTAGCTACACTGAATTCGTTTTGCCTTCGTTTTGTTTTCTTGGTGACTAACTTTCGTTTTTTTACAACTTTCATTTCTTTAAATCTTTTATATATTAAAAAGGGAATATAATAATTAGTGTAATTTTTCTGCCGTTAGTAGATAAAATATTGAATGTAACTATGCAGCTAAGGAAACATTCCTGACACGTTTAAAGATTACCTGCTTCGGTTACACCTTAGCAGGAAATTAATAACATTTTCCTGCCTCGCCTTCACCTCGTCAGTAAAATAGTAGTCCTGCCTCGGCTTCGCCTCAACAGTAATTTTTATAAGCCTATCCTCGCCTTCGGCTCGGAACTAAAACTTACAAACTAGTCAGCAAAATTCATTTTTGCTGCCTAGTAGCATAAATAACTATTAACTCCTAGGAGGTAAAATTATTTTTACATCCTACGGGTAGTTATCAAAAGAGCAGTTTTTAGCGCTGCAATATAATATACATGCTTCTTAGTACGATTAAAATCCACTAGATGTCAATGAGTTTTATCTTATTTTTAGTGGAACCTCTTTTAGGTTTCTTTTTTACTTCCAGGTTACTAGTTTTGCTTCCGAGCTTACCGAAGGTAACGGAAGCATTGTGTTCACTTTTGAAAACGAAAAACTTTTATGCCTCCGATTTTAAAAATTCCAAGACAGAAATCCGTTTCAGACATCAGGGAACATTTTTGGTCTCGTGTCTGTCTGTCGGTCTGTGTGTCCGCGAATTATGAAACGTGCGACGATAACTTGAGTAAATTTAGACCAATTTTAATGAAATTTGGTAGACATGTTCATTTTACCAATGCCCAGGACGAGTTCGTTGGACAACGTTATCCGTCTAAGCGTTCACGAGCAACTCTTTCGTAAACCTGAACTTATAATTTAAAATTGGATTTTTAGGTCGGGGAAAAAATCTAACTCCATCAATTCAACGAGAACATTTTTTTCAAATACAATTTTTTAGTAAAACCATCAGCGACACCGCTATGAAGTGTTAAAGATCGCTAAAACTATTAATAGTTTTTACCCAATAAACAATATAACAATAATTTTAATGTTAATTTAACAATAAAGTACATGATAGGATGCGAGGAAGTTATGTGCCATACTATTTGGCAGTCTATTTTGTTTGCTATCAAAATAATTTTTTTGAATAATAATAATATTTCTATTTTAAAAAGTTAGTTTTTCATTGTCTGCTACCTCGGAAAAAATAGGATATGTTACACGACTGTGAAGTGTTTTCTCTTTACCATGGCAATATTTACAGTATCGCTTCGCTCGACAGTAAATATAATTGCCACGGTAAAGAAAAAACTCACTTCACATCCCAGTTACATAATATACTATATTTTGGAGACTGTGTGGGGTATCATATGAAAGGGTACGTCGAGCTGATTATAAAAATACATAATTTTTTGGTTAAAGCGTTGATGGGGCGAGCATAGGCGAGTGAGAAATTGGTGTGAAAAATGCCTCCCCCCCCCCCCCCCCCCCCCTATTTCACTTATGTAAAGTGCAAAGAATGTGAAAAATTCCTGAACATTCTTTAACCAAAAGTCAAGATACCACTTTTTGAATTTCGATTTTTTTTATAGGATAGCTCAAAGTAGGCTCTTTGGAATTTTAAATAAGAAGCACCATCAATAGGTACTAATTAAACAATACTGTGTTGCCTACAGACCCTTGCTGGGTGACTAGCACACACTTGACCTGTTTATTTGAACTAAGGGGACCTCAAAAGGTGCAAATTCATAAGAATCTATAAAATCGAATTTTCGCGCCATCACAATACTTTCTCATTATACGAGAAAGTAAAAAATTAAGTGATACCAAATAAATATGTACTTCTATAAAATAATCAATATGCAGGTACTATCTTTTTAATAACTCAAACCAATCTCTGGCATAAATTTGAGTAAAAAAAGTTCAATCTACACAAACTGACAAAAGGTATAAACTTATATACCTATACCTCATAGCTTAATATAACACTCTCTATAAACATAACTGAACTTATATCTGACTATTTATATATTTTTATAAAATATTAATAAACAAAACAAATAATATATAAAATTTATGTTATTTTTTAAATTTTTTTTTAAAGTTTTCTATTTTAAGAAGGAACGTGAGAGATGAAGGTACGATAGCCAATTTAACTCTCCTGTCATCCGATCTCAATCTCTCCTGTATATTTTTATAGATTTTGTTCCATGTCCTCCCTTTTTATTCATTTATTCGTCTTATCCTTAAATTCACCGATTTTTTAGTATCTTTTAAGTAAAAAAAGATACAACACCAACACGTAGGATTTATAAATAAGCACTACAAACACACACGCATATATATATATATATATATATATATATATATATATATATATATATATATATATATATATATATATATATATATATATATATATATATATATATATATATATATAGAAAACAAACAAAACTCAGGTTTCGGTCACAAAAATCGTCTTCATGTTACAATCCCGACGTTTCGGTTTTTACTTAAAACCTTCTTCAGGGGCCTAAAAAACAAACGAAATACAAAAAACCCATGAAACAAACACTCATGACTATCAAAACGGAAAAAAACTAAGAAGCTGCTACACAATAAATATTAACCGAAGACCTAAACTCACCGTAAAACATTAAACAACGACTGAAAAATTCTCACGCGTCACACCTATATATACGGAGAAAAACCACAGCCTCCTTGATAAAAACATACTATTTTTTATTTTTAATTTTTTTTATTTATTTATTTATTTATTTTTTAAATATTATTATAATAATAACAACAGTCTACGTGATAAACAAAAAAGAAAATTCTCCTCCCCCCCCCCCCCGGAACTCCTAAATATTTTAGACAAAGATAAGGGCCAAAGCTAGAAAAGATTACAGGAGTAAACAAGTATCCTAGGCAGTCTGTGGACTGGCTTTAGAGGGGACCAACCTGGCATTCGCCTAGTAAATTGAGGAAAACCACAGAAAACCTCAATTAGGTTGGGCCTGAGTTTTGTTTGTTTTCTGTTTATATTTACAGTCGAGAATTTATTCATATATATATAAATATATATATATATATATATATATATATATATATATATATATATATATATATATATATATATATATATATATATATATATATATATATATATATATATATATGTAAACAGAAATATAACCTCCCAGCCGCTTACGCCTGTTGCTTGGTTACTTTGTAACCTTTCCGTAGTCGTACTTTCTATATTAAAAAAAATTAACAAAGATGGAAGAATTTTTAATAATTGTAATTAAAAATTTTTTTAATTACAAGTTAAAAAAATTGGGGAAAAAATTAAAAAATGCTAAAGCAATCGGATCAATGTTAAACAGTGTGGTTCAAGTATTCTAGTGTCTTCGAGCTTAGAGGATGGGAAGAGATTCAGTCAGCCCAGGCCCTTGCTGAAGCCCTCATACAGGGTGGACCAAAAGTCCTCCCCCCCTCCCCCCCCCCCCCTCTTAACTTTTGAAGTTTTTTTGCATGCTCTCGCGAACTAGGTGCAACCACCCGTTTTGCCCCCAGGCCTCCCAACTTCAAAATTTCAAATTGGAGTGTATATTTTTTATAGCAGATTTGGATTCTACAGTGAAAAATAATAAAATTATACTTGAAACTATTTTTTCTATCTCCAATATTTTGTACCCAATAGGAGGGCAAAGATGGAAAAATTCCCTCCCGTAAACAGTAGGATCTGTACTATGTAAAGGAAAGTAAATTTCCATCCACTCCCTTACTAGGGGCAACCACCCTTTTTGCCTCTAGGTCAGGCTACCCGTCTTAAATTTTTTTAATTTGATTGCGTATTTTGGATAGCAGATTTGGGCTCTATGGCAAAAGATAAGAATATTTTACATTTAACATTTTTTTATATCTCCAATATTTTGCCCCGTATATTAGAAATCTACCATTTTTATAGGGGGCATAATATTGGACGTATAAAAAAATGTTTGATGTAAAATATTCTTATTTTTTTCTATAGATTCCAAATTTTTATGTACTGGGGGCGGGCCTAGGGGCAAAAAGGGTGGTTGCTCTTATGGCCGTTCATGAAGTTCAAGAGGGTTTGCATTGCAGCAGCCCAAAAGCGAACATTTTGCTTATTATCATGCCATCACACAGAGATAATGCGACAATTTAGTGAGCATTTCCGTAAAAGACTCAGAACATGCTTTAATACAACGGTCGTCATTTACTGGAACTTATTTTCAAAAATTGAAATAATAATTTATTAGTAATTAGTAGTTTTTATGATCAATTTAATCTAAGTACTAAGCAACCATTTTAAAAATTATAAATTTTTTCAATATTTATATGACAACCAATCTATGTAATTAATTTTTAATAAAACTATAAATGTGTAATTTTTTCCTGTGTAATTTTATCATGTAACCAGTTTTTTTATAGTTCATAATCCTGATGATGTAAATCAATTTTCAAAACTAGTTGGTTAAACTATGTTGTTTTCATAAAAAACCCTCACTATAATTTATAATTTTATTTTAATCTATAATTTCAACGGTTGCTAATTCAAATCTTAAAATTAATAATAACAAAAAGGAATTATTATAATTATGTCTTGGCCTCTAACATTACATATTAGTAAGATTCTCGTGTTTCGCAACGTATTATATATTTAATGTTCGCAACATCTTGCGAACACCCATATATTTAGTAATTTTGGATGGTACGTGAATCTCAAAAATACCCACACATGATCCCAAATTAATTTCAACCTTTTATCTTAACTAAATTGCTTTCTCGAATTTAAAGTAATTGAGATAGTTTGTTACAAGTAAGTCACAATTGGTTTCATGTTAATTTTAACCATCTGCGCAGAATTAATATTAATTAAAGTAAGTGTAATTCCACTAGGAACCAAACGAACACACTTTAAATTCCAAATTTTCCATTGGTCCAATAATAGGACGAGCTATGTGCGAGCTCTAGGAGAAAGCTATGTGCCACAACTAATGGACAAGATAATTTATTAAAAATTATATTTTAAAATCTATGTGATCCTACTTTACTTTATAATCTCGTGATCTTTCAGAAGTAATAGGACCCTTGAAATCTTTGTTCCACACTGATTGGCAAACTTATATTTAAACGTAAAATTAACATGACATTTAAAAAAAAAAATAGATATATATATAATCAGGCCCATCTTTACAGTTCCTTAAACCATAAATATCCTATAATAAAAAACGATCCCCATAAACATATAACAATTTGTAATTGTAGACATATATTTATTTATATAAATATATGTCTACAAATTGAAGGGATAGATTTATTTGTATAATTATATTGGTTATTGCATACATGTGTTTTTCATACAAAGTTTTATTTGTGATAGTTTACATAGATATATTTTTTACATATGCGTATATATATAAACGATAAATAAACTTGAGTGTATGTATGACCAATAGAGTAAAAAAAACAACTTTACTTTATCTAAAGCATTACTTCCTCTCAGGAAAAATTTCACGAACATAGATTTAATAAACTAAAAAGGCGGTTTTTTGCGGGACGGTAAAAAAAACAGGATTTTTTCCGGGAGGAAAAAGTAAAAGGGTTTGAGTAAGGGAAAGTTTTTATAGTTTTTTTTTCCTCACTTTGAGTTTAGTTTGGGTTTGAATTTAGGTTTAGGGGGACGAAGTTTGGGCTTGTATCCCTATACCCTCTCCCTTAAAAACGTGTGCCTTATCTCCATGCTTGCACAGTTCAAATATACAACGCTGAAGAGAGCGGAGCATGCAGGATAAAGTCGAGAGAGGGGGTTTTTAGAAACGAATTTCTCAGCCTGAAAGACCACCTAACCTGGTATGGTATAGTGCAGTGCTCTACTAACGCTTTTGTGCTGAACTAGTCACCAACCTCTCCTTTTTTTAAAAAAAGTAACTTTGCTCAGCATTAAAAAAAGAGACAGTTTTAACAAAACTATAACAGTAATAAAAACGGTAGATAGAAAACTAGGAATAAACATGTCATGTTGGTACTTATCTTTATAGAAAAAGAAAACGCTGAATGCACATTATTTTTACTGCACAAAAAAAAAGAATTTAAAAAATACCTATTAGAGGTTTGCATCAAACAAACAAATAATAATAAACATACCCAAATGTATAATAAAAAGTAGGTATGTGCTTTACCCCCACACAAGATTCCTATGCAATTTATTTTGCAAAAAAACTCAAATAAATAATTCTTTAGGTTATTACTCATTACTAAGCTGTTGTAATGTTTATTATTTCACTAGTCTCCGAGCAGTTATATTATTGTCATCCGTAAAAGTCTGATATTGAGCCATTCTGTTAAATTAAGTTTTTCTAAACCTTGGTTAATATTTAATTTAAAAGTTCATAAACATTTTAAACCAATGCAAGACATTTAAAGTAGAGTAAAATTTTATGAAAAATGTACAGATAAATAGCGTATTATGTAAAACGTATTTCATATCTCATGACAGGGGGTCTTTAAATAAACACACACATACACTCTAAGTGTAAATAAATGATCGTTAGGAGTGATGGAAACAACCGACAAAGTGCTAAGTAAGGGATTATTTATGCGAACAAATAAATGTTTTTATGTTTTAGTTTTAAGTGTGTGACAGCTTGATCAACATTGAAACATTGATCACAATAAAATAAATATTGATAACAATAAACGGATCATCATTAATACATTTGTATTGGATGGGCCCGTCCCAAGCTTTGGTGATACTAAGCGGTTAAGATATGTAAAATATGTGAGCATTATATGTATAGACAATTAAAGCATTAGCTATTGTGGTTTTTTGACAATAAACTGATCAACGTGTTTTATTCACGCGTAAAATAGATTATTCATGTGTATAATAGATTATTCACCCGTAAAATTTATAAATCTCTCGTAAAATATATTATTCAACCGTATAAATAGTTTTACATATACTTTATCATTACTATTTTTATGTTAAATATTATTCACAACAGCTTATTTGATGTTAAGGCTACTCAATGAGTAGATTTTTTAACGTCTGTTATTCTTTTTAGTATTGCTACTCTTAGTATGTCTGTCTTTAAAGTAATTTTAAAAATAAATGTTATTGTTTACGACAAAAATATTCGTTAATAATATTCAGTAAATTCAAAGACACTTAAAGGTAAATAAAAAAATTACAAGATAAAAAGAACTTTTTATACACTACGTTTTTAAATTTTCTATTGAATCGTATGTAATGTTGATAATATAATTGTTACTGTTATATAATATATAATTAGTGAAAAAACTTAGTGAAAAAAAAAAAAAATAGAAAATTTAAAAAAGAATTTATTTACTTCACATAAATGACAACCATCTAGAGAGCTGATCTTAAAATAAAAGGACAAATCTTTGTACAAAGGATCTTGCCAACAACGAATCTAAACCGTGCCATTGATATGCCCCGTGTAGGGACAGTGAGAAGAAAAAGAAAAATGTTTACAAGTAAAGAAGTACAGATGCAGAAAAATTAAACCGATACCTAGGACACATGGGTAGACAAACCTGGTTGTCACACGTCAATTAATTTATTTCTTTGTTTACTTTTCCTCTTTTACTGTCATTCAATGTTTATCTCTATAATAAAAAACACAAATTTGAAACCCGTCAAAATGAAGATTGGAAATACTATGGGATATGTCAAAACAAATAAAATAACTTGCGGATTTTTTCCGAACTAACTTTCCATACAGCAAAATTTGCTAAAAACAAATTAAATTCTGCTGAAAGATGGCTAAAAGTATTAAAATATTGCATTGTCATCGTGTTCTGAGCGATTCTAAAAGTTTCAAATGTCTGGCTACTCGGGAAGTTAGTTAAAAATCTATTGCAAGATTTGTACTGGACAAACAAACAAAAAAGAAAGCAAGCTAATAAAAACGTAGTAAAATAAGAATAACGTCTGTAATTCCTGGCCACATACAGTTATTTTTAGTCCTTTTTGTCAATTAGTTGCTTCAGTTGAAATTTTTGCTTCCTAAATTAGTTGCTTATGTTGAAATTTTTGCTTCCTAATTTAGTTGCTTCAGTTGAAATTTTTGCTTCCGTTTCCTTCGGTAAGCTTAGAAGCAAAAATGGCATTCAATTAGATCATTATGTATATAATTAAGAAAATACAACAATAAAAACTTGTTATTATATCGACACTTGCTTTCTTCAAATATAAAAACAAATTCTTCTAGAATTTTAACCATTTTTGCGCATGAAAATGTATTTTAAATCCATGGAAAATCATGGATGTTATGATAATGGTAGCACAAAAGATTTAAAATTAAGGTTAAAATGGGCGAGACTTAAAATAGTCTGGTACAGATTTTCATCCGATAGGTTCTTTTTTTTAGTATTTGCAGGCAATAATCAAAAGCGCCGTTATAAAGGCTTTTATTGTTGCTTTAAAGTAGGTCTCGAAGGATATAAAGATTCCACTTTCATTACTTAAATGTTGATGTCCAATTTCTAGCATTTTCTGGTAAAAAAAAAGTCCAGTGGGAAGAAGATTGGGTGTTGTGTGATTCAAGCCATTTACTATTTATTGGTCCAATAACCCCAAGGTAGTTATAGATAGTTCAAGATTGAGCTGAGGAAAGGAAAAAAAGTCATAGATATAGAATACGTTTGACACTAGTGTGTATCGATATATGACTGACTTAGTAAAGTGGTTGAAAAAGCTCAATATAATAGTCTGCCAATTACTGTAGTACATAGCTTTATTGCGTCCTATTTCGTATAGTGTAATGATTTTATGCTTTGACAACCAATTATTGTCAAATAACCCCCCTCCCTCCCATTTTTTTTTTAAATCTGCTAACATTGTTTTGATTTTTACAAGCTTTTATTTAACTTGCAATGTTTGTATGAATGTATGTATGTAAATATATATTTATGTAAGTATGTATGTTCGGGTCAAATCTTGCAACTGAATTTTAAAGCAGTTATATTCAACCGATTGAATTTAAATTTTGCATACACGTTTAGTTTGGACAATGCATGGTTACCTAAGTGAAGTCATTCTAAATGCAATATGGCGGGCAGTTCACGATGGCGGACTAGTTATTTTTTAAGCACGCCTATGATATGGATATTAAATGAAAGGGTTTGCTGAGAAAAATACGAATAAAAGCTTGTTTTTATAATATTTCTTTTTATAATCAACTTATTAACATGATAATTCATGTTTTGGTAGTAAATTGATACTTTAATAAGTATCAATTTAGCAAAATGTATAGAGCGCAGACGGTTAAAATTAATCTGGAGCTATCTACGGCCTACTTTCGATCAAGATTTCATGAAAATCAGATAAGTCCTTTTAATAATAAGTGTAAATAAATATATGCTTGTGCGCATGATCAAGTGACAAATGGGCGCGGAGACATAAAATATTTACCTACGGAAAGCTCAGAAGCAAAACACTTGATATTGATTAATATAATAACAATATTTAAGTTTTAAGTTTCCTTGAAGTTAAAACGAATGCATAAATAGTATATGACGGAAAGTCTTGAAAGGGGGTTCTACAATTATGTTATAGGTACGTAATTGATGTCATGGGGTTGGCGTGCCATCAGCTGTAAACCGTATTCTTGAAATTAGTATTGGGGTACTTTCCATAATAGTTTTACTTCAAACTTTATGTACTTTGCACTATATGTTCCCAGCCGTGGTATAAAGTCTATGGTAATCTGAAGATTCATAATTAAAATAAGATATGAAAAATAAATCCCTTTTACATTGTCTTTCATCACTAAAGAACTTAACAGTGAAATCAATCACGTTTTGCTAAATAATATACAGGACAATGCAAACTATGGCTGGATACAAAAGAGACTACAACAAAGACGTATGGCTATACAAAGTAGCTGATCATAGAAAATGTTAAAAGATGAACGAGTAATACTGATAAAATGTTCGTTACTTCATCAGGGACTTCGTAATTCTAATATCTAAGTTTTTCTGAGGACGAAGGAAAAGCCTAGATCCTTCCCTGATTGTCCTCATGTCTTTATTCTTTTAAAATTAAATTTAGATGATAAAAGAATACAAAGAACTAAACTATCATCTCACATGTTATTATTATTCTTGACTTCGTGAGAGCCCTTTATACTGAAGTCAACAGGTTTCTATGGGTTTTCTTTTCTTCTAAGATATAATCAAAGGGTCTCAAGGAAAGGAAAATTCATAGAAATCAGTAAAGAAAATGCGAATCTCTACAACAGGACAAACCGGATAATCTTGAGCTCTAGTTATAACTACTTTGAGCTCAGTACAATAGAAGATAAGATGGTTTTGAGGAAATTATTCTCATTCATTGCACAATCAATTAAGTTTTAATCCAATTACAGGACTATAGACATCACAGGGAGATAAAGATGTAATCGAAGAACTGACCAGATTAAAGCACTGACTATTTCCTATTAAACTATACATTAAAAAAATTCAACCAATACTGATCATCATTGGGTGTCAACTCTAACCACCTCTAAGAAAGTGGAAAGCTTAAAGCAATGTGAGAAACAGACATAGTACAATTCCATGGTTTTTAAAAACTGCTTTGGTATTCTAACCCAATGGAAACCGTGATTTCAAATAGTTTTGAGCTCAAGGTCAAAACTGTTTTGAAAAAATAACATGGGAAGGGGTACTAAATTGAAAACATAATTGAAACATGCGCAGTAGGTATGATTAGGGTAGATATGATAACCTGACTTATAACTAGTCTGGAAGTTTATGGTTTTCAAAGTATGTTTTAAAAACTGTGTTGAAACTCTTCATGGAACACTTTTGATTTGAAACTAAAAAAGTTTTCAAAACTGTTTTGAAAACAATAAACTCCCAGACTAGTTATAGTTAAGCCAGGTTATAATATCTCTGCTCATAATACCGACTGCGCATGACTGAATTCTGTTTTTAATTCAATACCTGTTTTCAAAACCGTTCTTTTAAACCTATGGAAACTAGTATGAGACAATCCCTCATTCCCGCCATCATGGCACAATTTAATACAGGTATTAGTGGAGGGACATTTACTACGTCTCCATGAGTTATAAAAACTGTTTTGGTTTCAAACCATAAGTGTTTCCAAAACAGTTTTTACAACAATTTTGAAAGTAATAAAGACTAGTTATAGTTAAGCCAGGTTATAATAAAACTGCTTATACCGACAGCATTAAGTCTCAATTCAATACCTGTTTCCATGCTATTTTTTCAAAGCAGTTTCAACAAAACCAAAAATTTCCTGCTGTGACCTTGAACTCAAAAGTTTCCATATTTACAAGATAAAACAAGATAAATTGAAGCACTGTCTAAACATAAAAGCAAACGAGCTTGTATCACAAATACCCTTTTTTAAAAGGTTTAAATGTGATTTTTTATTCAGTCTAGAAAAACTAAAGACAATCAAGGAAAAAGTAAAGCAATAAATAATTGATAATTACATTAATATTGTCTACATACAGAAATTTATAGTGTTGTAATGATCGCCGAAAACAATATAAAACCGCTTTAAACAGCTCAAAAACAAAAAAAGAGTGTAAAGTAAGACAAATAAAACGGGATAGAATTATAAATTTCCACTACAAATTACACTAAATCGATATTTAACGCATTAAGATTCAAAAAAAGTTCAGTTAGCTAAAGAATAATAACATTTAATGACCGCAGAACCCGACTAGCACTAAGCTCCGACACTTACTAAACTTGTAACAGAAAAGACTAAAGTAAACAATCCGAAAACTCGTAAAAACTGTGCAGCATTGCAGGAAACGACTTAAAACCAATTGTACCAAACTCTTTATTTTTACATTTGTTCTAAACGTAGATTTACATATTATTAAATTTTATTATTATTTAATTTTATTATTTTATATAACGAAATAAAAATACCATCATATTGTTAAGAAATTACACTGCTTAAGTTTTTATAATTTACTTTTAACACCGAATAAATCCTTAGAACCATGTTTCTCTTTATTTTAATTCCTGTTGGGTCTTAGGAAAAATTATAACCTCTCTAGACTATTGTAGAAAGGAATCTTAGCCTGAATACAATAATAAAATTATCATTTATAGTAAATATTAATTTAATTAAAAGCGGCTTTACAGGAGGTTTTACGAATATGCCTTTATCCGTGGCAATAATGAACTAATTAAATCCACAATTGTGGATTTACTAATTAATATTAAAAAAGAAACTATTAACTTTTCCAAGAACATCAAATTTAATTAATTAATTTTACTTAATTAATATTAAAACAGAAACTATTAACTTTTCCAAGAACACCGAATTTAATTAGATCCGTATTTTCAGAGCAATTATCAGAAAATGTTACAACGCCTAAGGCAGATTAATTACTCACAAAGGTAATTTATACTTCTCTTTAAGTTAATTCCTCGTCTATTTCATTGGAATTTTAACTCAAGGTAGGATCGTTACACTAGCAATTACCTGCTAATTTGTCACTCTCACTCCAAATTAGTGAGTTTAATATTAACGCGTGCAAAAACCTTTTCATTAATCGATTTAATATGTAAATTATATTCAAGAAAAAGAAATTTCTGCTTTTTAATTATATATGCAAGCTTGAGGTCGAAGGTAACACAATCTCGCACGCAAAACACAGCCTTGAATGTCAAAACCAAATTAAAACCTCGGAATTTTGTTGCCGAATAAAACTACCTGTTATTGTAGTTGATAATTAATACATTTTTCTACAGGCTTAAGAGAGTTTAAAATTACAAACTAATGTTTCAGAGAGAGAAATAGTAAAAAGCCATTACAGAGCTTTAGAAAATGTTGCTTTCTACAGTAAGTTTCTAAAGCTCATTTAAAGCCTAATGAAGTGTCTCTGAAAAAGCCTCTGCTAATTAGAGTATGGCACATAGCTTCCTCACGTTCTATTTAATATACCTTAATGGTTTTATACTATTAAAACCTATTATTGTCAAATTTATTTGTTTCCCCCGTTTTTTAAAACTGTCAAAATTGTTTTGATTATTTACTTATTAAAATCAATTTAGCGAAATTAAAGGTGTGAATTTTTGAAAACATTAATCCATTTTGATTACCATTTGTTCTGTTGGGAGTTCTGATATCATTTTATATAAAATGTATAACTTCTATCTGCGAAATATAGTACTACAATGAATAAAAGTGAAAACCAATCTACTTCCTATAATAACTTCCTGGCATGATATTTAAGAGCACTACATTTTGCATGTCGTTTATTGAAATATCAGCCTGCCTATCATAAAAATGTACTATAAATGACATCCTATCGACCTCCTGTTAAATCCTAACTTCCTGGCACGATATATAAAAGCGTCAAATTTTCATGTTGTTTATTTGCCTGACGGAAATTTCTTCCGTCCCCTAGAGCTAATACATATCCATGTTAAAAAAAAAAAAAAAAAAAAAAAAAAAAAAAAAACTGGACTCACCTAAATACGAAATTTATTTATGATCAGCCTTTTTTTATAAAGCTAGATGAGTTTATTAGGTTCATATGTTTTAATTAAATAACTTTACCCACTTTATACCTTCCTTTAGATTAGGTTTAGGTTTGAAGAAAAAAGAAACACGTAAATTGTGAGAAGTTTTTTAAAAACGAAAAGGAATCTGTGAGGCAATAGCAGTTATCACTATGGGACTTTAATTTATTAAATGTACCTGCAGCAGCCTCAATCCAGTTACATTTTCAGTTATGAAATTATAAGTTTAGCAGGGAAGATATTGTCACAACCAGATACATTTTGAGTGCAATAGGTACATTCTCTCCTATAAACTTATATATCTTCCATTCTATAGCATTTATGTATGATAAAAATAAATTACCCCATATAAAACATGCCAGCATCAGCCAAAATCCAATTACATTTTCAGATATGAAATTATAAGTTTAGCTGGGAAGATATGAGTATTGTAACCACCAGAACTATGATAGCAAGAGTAGATAAGTAAGTCAAAATAAGTAAAATATAAAATATGCTTAGAAACTTAAGACGTCAGATAAAATTAACCTTAGGCTGTAAGTCTTACGAGAAAGATTATTATTACACATTAAAAATAATACATTACGAGTAAGATACACAATCAATACAATATTATATACGAGTGAAGCAGTGGCGTATCCAGCGGCTAGGTCTGGGGGGGTCACATTCTAAGGTAGTTTATATTGGGGGGGGGGGGGGGGGAGTGAAGCTAAATAGTAATGTTATTTTATGTTTTGCGATAAATTACAAAAAGAGAAGCTAAATAGTAATTGAATTTCATGTTTTGTGATAAATTATTGAAAGAGAAGCTAAAAAGTAATGTTATTTTATGCAAAGCGATAAATTACAAAAATATTGATACTTCATGTTTCGAGATAAATTACATAAGAGAAGCTAAGAGAGAATAATATTATTTCATGCTAAGCGATAAATTACAGAAAGAGAAGCAAAATGGTAATGTTATTTTATGTTTAACAATAAATTACAAAAAGAGAAGCTAAATAGTAATGTTATTTCATGCTAAGCGATAAAAGAAATATGTCTTTAATTTACAGCGAAAATGTGTTAAAGATATAGAAACTGTCAAGTGTATCTAGTGTATGGGGAATTCTCTAACAATGCCGCGATTGAAGTGGTAAGTATTTTGTAGTTTAACACCAAATATCCAAGATAAAATATATTTAAAATGATCATCAACTATAAGCATATAGCTACTTCTATATTCTATAAGCTTTAGAATTAACCGTTCTGAATTGTGTTTGAAAAAGTCTACATGTATGGACATTATTTCAACTCATGTGGGGCAAAATGCCTGATGACGTCTAACAAGTGACAATGTTGGGTAGCATCACGGGGCAAACAAAAGCCACAGATAACATTGACGAGGGGAAACACTGGTGCAATGACTGAGTTCTACAACCATACTCAAATAGACGATATGATAAGAGACGCTAAGTCCACCAATCAATGCTTATGTTCAAACCACACCCAGTGTTACTGCAAGTATAGAATGTCGAGAGACACAGTTATTGAACCAACTTATTCTGCCGGTCCTATTTTAGGACATATTTTCAATGCTTCTATCTCGAGATATAATGCAGTTTCAATTTAATTTAGTCCATAGAAGTGAAAGTGGGAAGATATGTTACAATGAATATTTGGGAATGAAATTAAGTAGTGGTTCAAAAACTAGCTTCTGTTCATATTTAATTTGTTTTCAAAGGCACTTAAAAACAGTCTGCAAATTAGTGTGGCACATAGATTCCTCGCATCCTACCACTTAATTTATTGATGTCATGCTTTTACAGCCTATATTTGCCAAATTTATTAAATCCCCCCCCCCCCGTATCTAAATCTATCATAATTGTTTTAATTTTTACATGAATTCAAGTATCAATTTAGCATCATTTAAAGAGCGCAGACGGTTGAAATTAATCTCGGGCTATCTGCGGGCTACTTTTGACAAACCATACAAATTTCATAAGCATCCGATGCGTACTTTTAAAGATATAGCTATACATAAATATGTATGTACGCACGTGGAAGAGAAACAAATGGGACCAAAAACATTTTCGTTCTTCAGAACGATTACATAGTTTCCGTTACGTTGGGTAAGCTCAAAAGCAAAAAAAAAGCTACCTTATTTATTTTTCAAAATAAACGAATCTTAGAGAATTGTATTGGAAGGTTGCCACACCATTTTTAGATTTGGAGTAGTATGATATTAAAAGTAGCTAACATAATATCATGCAGTGGGTCGAAACTTCTAATTATGTACGAGTTGATAATTGTAGAGAAGACCTTAGTTGTTCATCGTCCATATACATTTAGAGTGTATATACGTGTCAAAATATTGACAGCATTAACCTTTACATATCTTCATAAGGTCAAGCGTACAATAAAGTCTAGACTGCGCAAAACTTATTGTAATAGTTAAGTCGACCGGTAAAAACAAACATTAGGGCGGCTCTCACCCCGTGTAAATAGAACAAAATGTTAAAAAGTTCAATTTATTTGAAGAACTATCAGCCTTGACACTATTAATAAGATAAATATGGTACAAGGCAACTAAACTAGACTTTTTCATTTACATATTATTTGTTTTGATTATCTCCATTCACGTATGACCTTTCTAAAGAATAGTTATTTATGTAACTAGGCAGCAAAATGGAATTTTACTCCGAGCCGGAGGCGAGGACAGGCTATGAAAGGTAATTATACTACACATTAAGCTTAGTTTGCACGGGTCGAGTATTTTAGTAGAGTAGTTTAGTAATTTAGTAACTCGTTTGGATACTTTGTTTTTTACTAATTTTATATACTCGACACTGACTACATTACTCGACCGTGGCTACTAACACTAAATTACTCGACCCGTGCAAACTAGGCTTTAGATTATTAGGTAATTTGCCTAATTGGCAAGGACACTTAAAACGTAACAATACAAATTTTGCTGACTAGGCAGTAAAATTTTTCTGATTTTTACTGCCCGACATCAGTACAATAATGTCCCATGTTGCTGCCGCAAGTAGATAAATTGTATTTTTATTACGACTGACCTGATTTTCCTGTCGAATCAAAACTCACTCATTATGTTTTTGAGATTCTCTTTTGTTTCCCTATTTAAAATGTTTTAGCATTCCTATTAGCATATAGTCCCTAGTAGCACTCCTAAATATACAGCTATACTCATTTCAGGGTTTGATATTCCCTTTTCCTATCATATATACCGAATTTCATTAAAATCTTTTCCACGGTAATGGCACCACGTAGGTGCAGAGATCCAAGACAAAAGACATTTTCTTTTAAAAAAATAAATCACTTCTTTAGACTCCGAAACTCTTTTAGCGGGTGAAGTCATTGAAAAGTCTCTAAATCAAATTCTCGCTTCAGAATACTTTCTCTCAATGTATATATTGAGAACAGAACAAATTAAAATGAGAACAGAAACAAAGTTTTATAACACATTTAGATTTATCTATATATATAAAACTAAGAGTGACAGTGACTGATCATCAAAAATTCTCCTACTTCCCATTGACCTAGAGATTTGAAATTTGGTACATAGATAGAGTGTACCATAAATAGGAAAGTGCGGCCATTTTGATTTCGATATGTGTCCGCCATATTGAATTATAGCCGCCATCTTGGATTTTTTCATCAGTAATTCTCCTACTTCCCATTGACCTAGAGATTTGAAATTTGGTACATAGGTAGAGTGTACCATAAATAGAAAAGTGCGGGTGTTTTGATTTCGATATATAGCCGCCATATTGAATTATAGCCGCCATCTTGGATTTTTAAAACACGTGTATATTTTTATGTATCGTATATAGTTTTAAAGGCCTTGATTAATACTTTAATGTTGTGGTATTTATTTATTTTTAAAATTTTTTGTACGGGTTCATTTGTACCGATTTGTACTTTTGGTTCAGGTTAAGAAGGTGAAATAATTTTTTTAAATTTTATTTTTATATTTATTAGAATTCATTAGCCTAAATAATGATCTTATACATGGTTTGATTTTTAAATATATTTTTGGTACTATGGGTACACGGGTACAAATATGCTTTTTAACACAAAACCTACTTTCATGTATTGTATATCGTTGAAAAACTCTTGAATAGGCCTTTTAAAGTAGTTATGTAGTGTTTTGTGATATTTTTACTTTTTAGGGGGGTAAAATTGAAAAAAGTCCTTATATAGCTGTTTTTTGACAATGGTTCCTTAGGTTTTGGTTGAAATTTAAAACATTGTTATTATTTTTTACTCTCCTTTTCGAGACGTTTACGAATATACCTCATTTATTTTGTTATCTTCATTTTGACTTTTTCGGGTAAAAAAATCACAGGGGTGTGGCTTGACGATTTTTTGGTAAAAAATAAAGTTTGTACTATCTTCATGAAATTTGTCACGCTTATAAAAATGAAAAATACAAGACGAAAGTGCTCTTGGACTTTTTTTTCCAAGACTCTTAGTTTCCGAGAAAAAGCCACTCAAAGTTCATATTTGGCAATTTTTGGGGTTTTCGATTGGCCATTTTTTGGGCTTTAAAAGTGCTAAATGGTAAACTGACGGCATATTCGTAATCTACTCGACGGGGGCTTTAAAAAAACGTATAGTTTGTATGGGGTTGTCGACAACTTTTTTTGCCCAAATTTTCCGGCTCAAAATCTGGGCCCAAAAATAGGGAAATTAATAAAAAATTAAAAATATGAGAAATATTGATTCGATTTGATTTAAAATTTGTATGCATGCCTTATTTAATATTAGGAACTCGGAAAAAAATGTATACTTGAACATATTTGTACACATGTGTACTTTTGGTACATACGGTACCTAATGTGTTATTTTAACTTGAGATTTTATGTTGTGAAACAATGTGTTATTAGTAATGATTTTATTTAGTAAGCTTTATACCATTCAGTGAATTTAATTTGTTTTAATATAATGTTGGTACCTATATGAGGTACATGGGTACAATGATCGAAATGCTCGAAATATATCATATTATATATAATTTTACAGTGCTTGAAAAGTACTTTCATTGTTGTTATGTACACTTTTTCAAAATTTTACATTTTAAGGGGTGTAAAGCATAAAAAACCGTTAATTTATCTGTTTTTCCGAATTGGTTTTTTAGATTATAATTTAAATGGAAAACTAATTAATAATTTTTTACTGCTCTTATCGAGACCTTTACAACAATACCAATTTTGATAATATTCGATGAATGAATAAACCACTGCTGCTGCTCAGCAGAGTAAGGATTTTTTATTCGATAGACTGCTGCGCATTTTATTTGTTTTGATTTTTTTTTTAGTTCCGTGAATTGTTGGTTGAGTTAGTCTAATTGTAGCCGTTACTCTTGGCGACAAGCTTTCTACATCAGTTTTCTGCTGTTTAATTTGATATAATATGACCAACCAATGAGAGAAGACTTTGAGAAAGGCTTGGGTTTGTCTTTGTGGGGGGGTGCATTGTTTTGTTTATTTTTGACACATTTTGACAGTTTTTGATACGGCGCGGCAATAAAAGAATAAAGTGTATAGAAAAATAAAAATATAAATTAATCAAATATAGATATATGTATAAAATTACAAGATAAAAAGAACTTTATATATACTACGTTTTTTAATTCAATTAATTTATCATCATATTCAATTATTTATCTTCTTTGTTTAATTGGTTTACTTATTCTTTTTCGCTGTCATTCACTGTTTACCTCTTAATAAAAAATCTTAAATTTGAAATCTGTCAAAATGAAGGATTGTAAATATTTGGGATATGACAAAACAAATAAAATAACTTGCGGATTTTTTCCGAACAGACTTTCCATGAAGCAAATTTGCTGAAAACTAATTAAATTCTGCTGAAAAATTACTAAAAGCATTAAAATATTGTTTGTGCCATGCCCTAAGGAACTTCATTTAGAAACTAAACTTCAAACGCATTCTAGCGGTGAACTAACAAACTAAGACATACAAAACTTTTACCAACAACAGTTTTATGAGTTAAGATTACATTTCTGATGCAATAATATTATTAAATAAAAAAAAATTACACTGGTAAATAAAATACATTATCCACATAGTTAGTGCCAAGTAAATATGTAGGAAATATAAAAACTTATGGTTAAATTCATTTATAATGAAAAATATATTTTATATAAAAAAAGCAGGTCATATATTTAATTGAGATAAAATGTTTAAAAATAAGCAAAAAAAAATAATATAAACTAATTGCACTAAAATACAAAATTATTTAATAAAAAAGATATATTACTTATATTGTTTTAATTATTTTTTACACCTAGCGCCAACTTCTAGACGAATAAGGCACGCGAAGCGTGCCAATTCGGCTAGTTTACTATAAAAATAAGTTAATACCAGTTAAGTATTTCCATTAAGTAATGTCTTATAATTATGATCTAAATAAAAGTTTATTCATCACCTAAAAAATAGAGAGGTCAAAACTGATATTAAAATAATTGTTTAGAAACTAACAATTATACATTTAACAAATAAATGCAATACCAAACTAATTTAACTAAATTTTAAGAGATAAATATTAATAATTAATACCTACTTATATCAGATAGAAAACATGGAATGGCTAACCTGTCACTTGAAACCTTCCTTCCCTAAAGAAACAACTGTGTTGCAAGACAATTAAGAAGACTGAATCTGGGTTTAAGATAATAGATTGAGAGGAGATGTCTATTTATGTTTTTGTTGTCAATAGGAGTTTTGGAGTTGATGTGAAAATAATACATGTTTAAATATAGTTTGTTATATTTTCTCAAATGGAGTAAGTGTATTTATGGGGACACAATACAATCTTCAAAATTCTGAACTAAGTCTAGTATATTTGAAATTTTATGTAGCTAGGAAGCCTATAATAGACCCAAATTTCATAGTAATAATAATAATAGCCATTTATTGAAGAACATTAATTTACAATGACATTTTTCTATAAAATACATACATTTTGTTTTTTCCTGTTTTCAAATTGGTTTTTAGAACCGTGGCACCCATTTCATAGTAATATACCGAATAAATATATAAGATTTTGATTATGGCTAATAGTTATTACATACAGGAGTACAGGTACATTAAACTTATTACATAAGTACAGGAGGTATAGGTACCTTAAAGCCTTTATTATGTAAAAAGCCTTTATTACATAAAACCTTAATAAATTTTGTTTTTATAAGAATGTTCCTTACTTTTTAATAAATAAAACAATCAAATTGTAATTCAACCTTTCTAAAACTGCAGAATTAACGAAACACAATTCTAGTAAAAATACAGCCTTAACTAATGAATAACAGCCTCCAGCAAAGATCCAAAGATATCATTTAAAAACCATTCCCGTAAAGCAAAATGAATACTTGTAAGATTCGTAAATTTAAATTACACCTAACAATCGATTGTAAACACATCAAAACACATTTTTTTTACATTCAGGAAATTGATCATTAAAGCTTTTACAGTATTAAATTGAGATAAAAATAACGCAATAAGGCCAATAAATGATTAAATATTAAACACTAAATATGATTTCAAAAGAAAATTAATTAAAGAAAAACTATTAAAATCGAATGTTTAGTATATTGTACTTAAAAAGTTAAGCAGAATATACTAGGCTTAGTTCAGAATTTTGAAGATTGTATTGTGTCCCCATAAATTTTATGTATTGATAAGAAGGTACGAACTATCCACAATTTACTTAAATAAGCAGATGAACCCCCTGATTTCCTAATAATATAAAGAAAGATGTTTCAAGGAAAAAATAAAAGAGTTATTCTACAAAGTTGAATAGGTTCAATCCCTATAGGTCCAAACCTTATAGGCAATCCCTATAGGTCAATATCTTCAGACGCGGTGAGAAATATAGGTAGCAGATTGCTTCTCAGCTACCAGTTTTTCCATACAGACCAGTATCGCTAAAAAAAAATATACATTTTTACAAAAGAATATTTTCATTTTCCAAAATGAAAAAAATCTTGAATTATTATTAAAAGAAAAAAAAATTGGAAAAGTGTATCATGATAAAAAAAAAAATCCTGAAGCGTTATTACAACTCGAATATTAGATGAGACGGAAAAACGGGGTGCTATAAAAAACCTCCCTAATAGCTGTATCAAAGCCATAAATATAAAGGCGGCTCAAGGCATACTTGGGTACTACATGTTTAATAGATATAGTCCTTCATACCAGGGTCCACAGCCATAAATACATCAATAAACACACAGTTAAACCTATCTTGTTAATGGACTGCAATACATTCACAACGTATCAAAAATTGAAATCAATTTATACATGTTCATTCAAAAAACACATAATATGCTAAAACGGCTTGAATTTAGATTCTTAATATGACATACATAGAGACAGAAAAGTAGGTTTGTCTAGTTCGTAATTGAATATTTATGGGTGCTGGAAAGTCGATAAATAGTTTATTTAATATGTGTATAATTTATTTTTATTTCAATTTTGACTTATGATAGTTATTTATTTAATTTACGATATTATATTAATATTTAAATATTTACTAGGCATCGCGTGGCTCCAATGAAGCGAGGGTAAGGCAATAAATGTTAAATATTATATCGTGGTTTGTTTTCATTGTTAAAAATAGATGATTGGGATATAGGGTAGTGGAGTGGGGGTGCCGGGTGGCTTCAAGCATTATCCTATAACTAGAGATAACAGTTACGGTACGTTTGCCAGGACGCGAACTACAGCGATAGACGCTGAGCGTTAGTCGGTGGGCGTGTCCCTGACAGGAAATTTTAAAGGTGACTTCCTCCACGCGTCTCCAGCGATTAATGTAAGAATAGGTTTCAGAATATGTTTCATTCAACACATCAGTATGAAACTAAAGGCTTCACTTTGATTTTGAGGAACACACTTTGATTTTCTAGCGCGGTTAGTTACAGATCTTCTTCCCAACTTCTGGAGAGCGGACATTTCTTTCATTTGATGAAATTGGCTAGAAATAAATAGCGGGAACCAATGAAATCGGGAGCTCTTTAGCGCGAGTTATTGTCCTTTACCTACGTATATCTCCCACTGCGAGCAACCATAATAAAACGCAATGTTCTAAACGGCGCGAATTAATTATCACTACTCATAGTTTTCTGAAATTTTATAATCCTGCTGCATTAGTACTTATATCCAATAAAGGCTCTATGTAATTTAAAGGTAATTTAATCATTTATATTATATTAAGTTACATTACATAATATTATATTAATTAAATTAAATTATATTATATTTATACTAATTTATTCAACTTTAAAAAAATTAGCTTTAAATGTGTTCGTTTATTCAAATTTATCCCTAAATTTGACCGCCACAGACGTCACTGTCACTGTACGTTTCACCAGCACTGCATCGCTAGGATCGCCAGTGACTGCGATTATGACTGCTCCTGGAGCAGGCGGCTGCAATAGCTCATCCATTGACTCTAGTGACACTAGCAACTATCGCTAGAGTCGTTAGACTGGGAAAACGGTAAACGTTATATGGAAACTTAGAGGGGGAGTTGTCCGCAATAGCCGCTAAGCAACAATTTCTGGAGTCGAGTCTAGGAAAACGTACCTTTTCTGGTAAATAAAAGGTATTGTTTTAAAGTACACAATGTCTCCGTGTCAGTCGAACATTTTAAATAATTTGTTAAAAGTAACCCTTACATGACCCTAAATATTGTCAAACGTCTGTAAAAATTGAATATTGCATAAAAATAAGTGTGACAAAACCAGGAATCGAAGCAGATAAATACCAGGACACCATTCGCCCAATAATAAGAAGCGCGGAAGCTATGTCCTAAAGAAATTGGAAGACTATTTTAAATGTATTATACACTTTAAATTATATGGTTAATATAAATATATATTGTTTGATTTTTATTATCAATAGTGTAGTTATTTTATTTTTATATATATATTAGTCTACACACATTCATGTTTATAAATGCAAATATTTACTTATACATACATACAAATAGTATATTTATAGTTTTTAATACGGCTCTATAACATTTCTTTTGCATCTGTTATATTATTTTTTTTTCTATTTTATGGATACAATATAGTGTTTAATTGCATAAAGTTGTATTTATTATGTTCAGTTGAAATAGCTAAATTCTTTCTTAATTGATAATCTAATAACTTTATTTATACGCTTAAAAATATAATAATTATAAATATCATAAACTCTACATCAAAAATTCAAAATGTGTTTCCTATATGATTAATCAATAGAGATAGCTTACTCACTACTTTTTTAAACTCTTGCAAGTGAAATTGAATTTTATTCAATATTTTACTGAAGAATCAACTAGTCTGTTTTTTATATTGTTTTTTTTCTAGCGTAGTTTATCCTGGGTTCTCTCGTATTTTCAGAGGGTCTAAATATAAAGTAATGAAGGCTTTGTAGTCATAACTTAGCTCGCTGCAATATCCCTTGCAAGCACTAAACTCGCGTACACACTTTTTTGAATTCCATACTCTTAAATCATAAACTAAACTTTTTATTTCTTTTTCTATACGCTTCTACTAACCTATGTTCAATTGAATTAAAATGCTTTATGCGAAAGACTAAAAGAAAACAAGAGTAAAAATTCTTTTTGGAATGAGTAATTGCAATGAAAGGGCAACTAAATGTAAAAATAATGATGGTTCAACTATGGTAGTCTATGGTGGTTTTCGTCTATAGTCGTAAATATAGATAAACTATCAGTTTGTATACAATTTATTTTGCTTCTTCTAAAAAAACCAACATGAATTTGGCCGGATTTACAGCGTCTGGAGCCCGGGAGTGAATCCGAAAAACTCGACCAGTAACGAAATTAACCGTCCCAAAAGCAGCAGTCACAAAACCGACCGATGACGATAACTTGAGTAAAAGATGACCGATTTAGTTGAAATTTGGTATATATGTTCACTTTACCAATGCCCAGAACGAATTTTGTTGACAACGTTATCCACCCAAGCGTTCGTGTGAAACACGTTCGCAAACGTAAGCATCAAATGTAAAATTGGATTTTTTGAACGGGAAAAATGTTTAAGTTCATCTATTCAATAAGACAAACGACTTTTATATATACATAAATTGTTTTAAAACCAACGCCGACACCGCTATGAAGTGTTAAAGATCGCTAAATTTTAATGTTAAAGGGGATCTAAACATTTAAAATAGAGAAAACAATGTTTTTAGCGATGTCTTACCTACGTTCTAACGTAACCATTTTAATGAAACTTCAAACAGAGGCATGTAAAATTTCAACCTGATACAAGCAACAGTTTTTGGGTTGTGAAGTGATATATTTTATAATATTTTACATGGAGACCCCGCCCAGAGGGTGCGAGGGTTAAGCCTGGGTCACACTAGTCTGGTTGCCAGCCACTGCTGATCAGCGGCTGGCGGTAGAACCAACAAGTAGCGACTTGCAACCCGGTCACATTATAAAATTGTATTGGCTGCTACTCGTCAGTTTTCACTTTGTCATAGATCAGGAAGCATGTCGCCTGTCAGTCCACGTCAAGAGTCATTTAGGCGGTTGTTAAGGGTGGGTGTGAGGGCGCTTTGTTTGGATGTCCTTAGCAGTTTAAACCCTAACAGAAATCAGAGACGATGGTGGATTAGACTGTGGATCCAAAGAAGGGAAGAGTTAGGAGCATCATCAAGACTATTTCAAGAGCGTAAAGAAGAAGACTCAGAATCATACTGAAATGTTTTAAAAATGATGGTTCCTAAATTTCTAGAATTGTTGGAATTAGTTAAACCTTTGATTAAACAAGTTACTAAATTCAGACAGACGACCACGTGTTTATTTAACTCATCGCTGATGCACTACTAGAGTGGTGAGATTGCGCTGATCGCTGGCGGCAGCGAGTGGGAGTGAAGAGGGGGGGGGGGGGGGGTAGGAGTTGAGTCAGGTGACTTGATAGCCGCTGCCTGGCTACAAAAAGTTGAACACGTCCAACTTCACCAGCCGCTTCTAATTAAGCCTGGATCACATTAGGCTGGTTGCCAGCCGCGAATTGAGTGTCGCTGCTGTCAGCCTTTGATCAGCTTGGTGTGACCACAAAAGGCTGACAGTAGCGGCTTTCTCAATTCGCGGCTGGACACCAGCCTAGTGTGATCCAGGCTTTAGAGAATAGTCCTGTTCTTTCACTACTCGGCTCTGAACTACAATCCTCTAACTATCAACTTATCATTATTAACAATTTTCTCAATATTAAAACATATTTATTGCAGGACGCTCGCTTCAATGTTAAAAAAGCGCTTTTCTTTTAATTTTGCCTTAACTCCAAGGACAAATAGTTAGTTATTTTTAATTTTGTCTCATTTCTAACTCTGCCATGTATAAGTAGTTAGCATCGTATACTTAGTAGTGTGATTTTATCATTTATATTTAATGAAAATCGTCAGGAACTTCCTTCCTAACGGGTGTCCTGCGACACCACACATATTATTATTTTTTTTTTTTTTTTTTTATTGAAGCCAATAAATTATTGAGTCTAATTATTTTTCCAACCATTAAGTTCCAGTCAGTCTCTATTTATTGATTACACTAAGAAGGAAAATTTTATTATTCTTATCGAATAAATATACATCATCATAAAGGTAATAAATATCGGCATATTAATCGTAATTTATAACAAAGACAACAAGGTATGACATGACATCGACATGACAGCATAATATATCTCCGTCTCTAATAATTCTAGTATTTAGTGGAATCTAAGCATGGAACCCCATCTGGCCATCTGTGATTTCCATTCACACACACAATTCAGCATTTGATAACGCAAATGACCTTTAACCTTCACAAGTTCTCCAAACTTTACAGCTTTTCATTTCAACTCTATATTAAACAATACGACAGAGACAATAGTTTGGCATTTAAAAAAAAAAAAATTTTTTATTGAACCCTGATCCTAATGTATAATTGTCTAAAAGATTATCTATACAAAACCAAGGCCAATTATATTATAAATTATTGTTTTATATAAGTAATTTTTTTTTTTTTTATATTTATAAAATAAGTTGTTTCTACGGAAATTTCTGCACAACTTAACTCAAAGAGCTACATTGACAAAGTTACTGTGTATAACAAAATACTTTTTTCTGCCACAAGGGTTAAAATATATATAGGCAATTATTATCTATTACAAACAACATGAGTCTGCAAAAAACTGACCTGCTTAATACTGCACCCTGTGTTTCTGAATCTAATTATTATAATCCAAAAATCTTCTATACCAGCCTATATCTATACTGCTTTTTGTGAGGTAAAATACACCACGATCATTTCATTTTATAAACGTCCCATATTTACAATTCTATAGAGGAATTAAAATAAATTGTTATATATACAATATAAATGTACCCTAAGTTTATATAAACATTAACAAAAATGTTCAATATAACAATAGCTTTGTACGTTTGTTCATTTATAAATATTAGTTGTTTTTCATTTTTCCATATAATGTTTGTTATATTGTTATAACATGTAAAAATAAAGTTTTATTTCGAAAACCATTAGTAACGTTATACGTATTTTTTTTTCTTTTGGAGGGGCCAACATATCCTTTTTTTCAGGGGTTAGGGGCCGATAATGTTCAATTTTTACAGGAGCAAACTCAACCTTTTTACTATACAAGCATGAATTTCTCAACAGAGAAAAGCAAGCCCTAAGGCGGGCTTTGGGGCTTCTACGAAAACCTTTGTGTTTTTTTTTTTTTAAAAAAAACTGAATTTGAAGGCGCTTTTTTGTATAAAAACTTACCTTCAATTTTTTATTTTTTAAGTTTTTTTATTTATTTTATTTTAGCCCAAAGCTTTTTCGGTTGTTACGAAAAAATAAGTTTTCTTTTTTGTATTTTTAAGTAAGAATAAAACAATAAAAACGATGTGTACGTGTAACTAACATGATATAAAAACATAAAAAGAAACTTTTTTAAAAATAAAATATATATTACAATAGCTAATTTAATAAGCAATTTTTTTTTAGCTAAAATTTGAACACAAATGGTAAGCTCGGAAGCAATAATTATGATTTATATTTTTTAATCTACTTGTGGAAGCAAAATGAGGCATTGTTAAAATGATTCTGGTAGAGAAGTTTCTGGTGTGGATTTTACTGCCTAGGCAGTAAAATCAGGAAAAACATTACTGCCAACAACATTTTTATTGTTATTATGTTGAAAATAAAAGTTTATATTATTATCTTTATATTATAACATCATATATTACAGATATAATACGTAATTTCTAATAAATAAACTTTTTATTAATAAAATAATTTGTTTATATCTGTTAATCCTGTTTAATAAGTTATTAGTGATTAGTAGATGTTTAAATAAAAAAATAAAAAAATGATAGCGGAGAAATCATGTATATTATAATTGAATTCATGCTACATTAGAACAGCTGCTTTTCTTGATTTATCCAAATTACTTCTTATCTTAATTTATTAAAATATTTGTAAGATATCTCTAATAGTTTAAAAGCAATTTGTAAGTAAAACTATAGTCCATATTGTTTTATGCATTTAATATAACTCAGTTAATAAATAAAGATGGTATTATAGAAGTTTCATTTTTCTGCCGCCGACAGATAAAATATTGTATGCAACAAGGCAGCAATGGAAACATTTTGGACTCGTGTATTCATTGCCAATTAAGTAAATTACCTTTTCATAGCCTGTCCTCGCCTCCGGCTCCGAGGCTTATCTAATCACTCGTTAGTAAAATTCCATTTTTCTGCCTAGTTACATAAATAACTGCTTTATTAATAAACAAATTTATAAAGATTTTGAACATTCAGAAAGATTACTTTTACTTGTTTTAGATCCTTAGAATATGACTAAAATTGTACAGAATAAATAAAACACAGATATTCTCTTTAAAAATAGCTAAGAGAAAATAAATATCTTAATCTTTCAATGTTGAATCTCATTTTTTATAATAATTCTGTTATAATAATAACAAAACAGCAAAAGAAATTAACAAGTACAAAGAATACAATAATCATTAACGAAACTAATTACAAGTTAAGAAGTTTTTTTTTATAAATAAGTCAACCAACAATAACCAAACTTTTTCAACTTCCTTATTCTTAAAAATTCATCAAGATAAAATTACATTATACATTCCTTTAATGGAATTATCAACTGACAAAGTAAAAATATAAGATGAAGGTAAAAAAGTAGATCCATTGTTAACTTTGTGTTTTTTGTTTATAATAAGAATAGAAAGTTAAGCTTTTGTTACGTCAAAAACAGTTTGAAAGAGCTTCAGTTTACAAACAATTATTTTTTGTATCCGTTATTTTCTTTAATCAGTTAAAGTTTAATGAAAATTATAAAACTTTAGTTTGTCTTACACAAATGTTACTTCCTGTTCGCTAAGTGTGCAAATTTAACGCAGTTGAGTAATCAAAAATAAATATAATTTGTAAAAGATTCCTGTTTTATCAGGTAACTATCGCAGTCACATCTTAAAAATTGCTAGGAAATTCTTCTTGTTTATAATTGATTTTTAACTACTTAATAAAGATAGATTTTTAGGCAGCTTAATTCAGTTATTGTCATGTTTACTTATGGTCCAGGAGATAGCGAGCAAAAAAAATTCTGACTAACATAAAGCTATAATTGTGTGATTTGTGTGTACAGTTAATAATTTGGTGCCATTTAAGAATACGTGGTCGACTAAATTTGTCTGCAGGACATAGGTTAGCAGTAGGCATTTAAAAAAAATAAAACCAGGGAGAGCGGCCATGTCCCACCCATTATGGTGGACAACCTGATTTTTATGATCCTGAGTACAAAATTAGTTAATAGACCCAAAATCAAGTTGATGTTAGTTTCTCACTTGATAAGTGACTACTTGGATTTGAAATAATATTTATTTTGAATAACTAACCAAGATTTTAAATTTTTTTTAAATATAATTGGACTTAAGGCGTATAAGGAGAGCCAGAGTGGCCGTGTGGATTAAATTACTTACCACGACTGCTCGGCCATCACTGAATCAAGAGCGGTACGAGGTTGTGGGTTCGATCCCTTGTCGTGATACTCTGATTTTTATGATTCACTAATGATCACATCATACTCGCTTCGGCGGTACAACATACAGAGGTATGATGTGTGAAGTGGCTGGAACTCTCTACCACGGGGATAGTAAAATGGGCCTAAAAGATGCCTAGTTGCTAAGTTCGAACAAGTGGTTCGTCCTACCCGTCTAGTACTATAGTACTAGGACCTTACTACTACTACTACTCAGTCCTGAAAAAACGAGGAGCATAGGGCCGTAACAAGATCCCTTCACGGTTTCTGTCCCGGGCAACCTGCTTAACTCCACATGCTACTTGTCTATGGCTCTTTTCCAACGTTTCCCAGGTCTGCGAGATCCCTGGAGATCAAATCAAGGACCAGACAGCTTTCTTCTCTCTTAAGAGTGTGGCCCATTCAACGCCACTTCCTCTCCTTCATTTTCAGGTTGACAAAGCGATTATCCTCCAAAGCTCTAGGAGTGAAATCCTCTTTGGCCCCATAATCATAAGGCAGAGGATTCATGAGGACCTGCAGTTTTTTAGTTAAGGCCTCAGTTACTTTCCAAGAATCGTAGTTATATTACGGTCCTGATATAACAGGACAGCTATTCCATTCGATCTAAAAATATATAGATTTATTTTATTTTATTTTTCATATTTGGGAAGAGCTATAAGAGGGTTTTGTGGGAGGAGTTATTTAAATCTAGGTTTTATTTTTACAATGAATAAATGGATGATTTTTATAAAACTGACGGGAATTTGAGTTGAAGACTAAAAATAAAACTCCCCTACGCTATAAATATGATTAAGTGGGTATGAGATATGAACGAAAATCCCCTTCTGAAATCTATTTCCAAACACAATTGGTCCTACAAGCGCACTATTAAACAAGTTTGGAGATCCTTGTTCACTTGCCTGAACCCGGGGGGGGGGGGGGACTTTGTCATCGGCCACCTCGCCATTGGCTTGAAAGGGTCCAGTACGTAAGCTTACTCAGAGCTGCAGTCTTCTACAGAAACTATCGTTAGTGTCACTGTCACTAGACTTGCTATTTTACTAAAGTTCTAATGTCATTTTATAATATAAACTCATTCTGTAAAGATAAACATATTTCAAACTCACACAAAAGTGAACGAAAGAAAAGAAGAACCCCCCCCCCCTCCCAAAAAGAACAAACTAATATACTAAAAATATTAAAAAAATGTTGCTCAAAAAATGTTAGAGCGCATAAACGTCTATTCATAAGAATATGTACAGGAAAAGAGTGGAAGTAATTTAAAAATTATCAGATGTTGACTCTAAAGAGTAAATTAGATTATGCTCATCACACTAGAATCCTAGAGAGATAGAATTTAAGTAAGAATAAAAGAAAACCAATAATAGCACAGAAGAAGCTGCCTTGGATTCCCTCCAATCCTAGATAATCGAGGGAAATTAACCCTAAATAAATATATAAAATAAAACGTAAGAACTAGAGGATAATAAATAAAATGCCCTTCTAAGCTCAAATAGTTAATATCCGTAAATAGTAACTGACTTTCTCTAATTCGGCTTAATGCTCAGAATTTTAATAACACATCCATATAACTTTTATACTAACCTCTTTTTGTTATGCATGGCATATATCCAATCAATTCCTTTTTGTTGAGCTCCGCACGTATTCATTTTGCATGTATTGTTTTTAAAAAAAGTTTCTGGGATGTTATTTACCTAAATTCAAAATGATCCGCTCGATTTAGCTTGGTCTTCACCTTTTTAGTATTTGTTTCAAAACCACAGATAAATAGAGCTTTATATTTATTTAATTTTATACATTGAAGAGAAAATTTACCGAATTTAGTTTAAAATCCTGAACCATTTCAACCACAATCTTGCTTTACCTTTACATACAACTGCAAAAACAGACGAAAAATTGATGGCTCCTTGTTATTTATCATTTAAATTTTAATACGTATCTTTATTCGTAGCAGCACTTTTTTTTTTAAAAAAAATAAAAGAAAGTTTTCTAACTCTTACTTTAGAGAATAAAACTAACAGCAACCCTTAAAAAAAAACTCTAATTTGTTAAAAACTATTAAATTATAAACAAAGGATTTTAAAAATAAGACTTATCTACATTGCCCTTGGGGAAAACCGTGAGATATCAAGTTATTAGAGCTCTTTTCAAGCCAAGAAAACAGAAACTATTTTAGAGTAAATTATTAGCGCTGCAGGCACCGCAAAAAACAACAGCTGAATTAATTAATTTAACAAAAATATACAATAAAAATAAGAGAGTAGAATAAAAAATTGTTTTAAAACACATTCAGCTATATCAGGCAACAAGATAGAAATAATTTGGACATTAGAGCGGAGAAAATGTACAAATTCATATAGTTTTACTTCTATAGTAATTATTATTATCATACCATCCATTTTTTATATAAAAAAGCAAAACGAAAAACAAAGTTTAATTAAAACTTTATAACTATTTTAAATTATAATTTACCTTGGATATATGGCACTTCTTTAGATTGTTACTCTCCTTATAAAGAAATCAGAGGGGAGTAACAAGTTAAAGAAGGTGTACGGAATTTTCTTCTTTATCGTTACTCCCCTTATAAAAACAGAAGTGTAAAAAACCCCTTATAGAAACAGAAGTGTAAAAAACCCCTTATAAAAACAGAAGTGTAATATTCCTTTGTCCCAAAGTACATTAGACTAAACATTACTTTGTCTTAATAGTTATTTAGTTAAAGTCATTTATATTCTAAAACCAAAAAGGGAATACCAATCTAAAGAAGTACCGGATATATGATACCTTATATACCTTTAAACCTTACCTTGGTTTTTTTCTTATTATTATTAATATTATTCTAGTTTTTAAATTTTTACATTTTATTAGGCTTAAATCTCGGGGCAAAGCCGCACTATCCTTTTCTAGAACCAACTCAGGACACCTTCCGTGCCCCCGCCAAATTGAACACAGTCATAATATCCTTCTCTAGAACCAACTCAGGACACCTTCCGTGCCCCCGCCAATTCGACCACGGCCGTAAAATACTTTTCTAGAACCAACTCATGGCCACTTGGGCCCCTCTTCCCCCCTCTCTAATTCTATTCAAAATACTTAGATACATAAAATTAATTTTAAATTATTTTAAATTAGTTATAATAGAAAATCTAAAAGGAGGTTTATCAGCTGCACAAGGGTCGCGGTAATACGTAATGTTGTTTATTATTAGGGTTAGTATTAAGTACTTATGGTATTGTTGTAAGAAGTTAACATTACCTTATTCAGTTATATTTGTTGTTATAACCGATAAAAAAAAACCATTGTGACCCCCCGGGGAACGAACCAGAGACCCTTTAATTTTTGTTTGATTTTTCGCGCATAAATTAGTTTATATTTTTTTTTACTTGATATTAATAAAGATGGGGAAATAAAAAAAGGTAATTTCATAATATAATAGCGCATATGCATAATAATGTGCGACCCTAAAATGTACTCGGATGCACGCTATTTTATACGAAAGTAATATGAAAATTGCAAAGAGGATATATAATTTTCCTTTGAGTATCTTATGACCTCTTCAATTCAGTTATTATCTAATAAAGATAATTCTATGTTGCACTATTTAATGTGAGAAATCTATATCGCAAGTTCATGAGGGCAAAGTCACAGTTTAGAATTTCATGTCAAAAGACCCCACTACTTAAACATATTAAGGTAGGAGCAAAACAAGTTTAACTATACTGGGTTTGACACTAGAAACTTAGGGAGAATCTTTTGATATCTATATTAATTAAATAATTTAATATCAGATTGACTAAAATAATATTACCAGAGGTAATTAATACAAGCTAGATGAAAAATACGGAAAATTCATTTTATGCTCGAATGAAGAAATTATAATAAGGATATTATCTTCTTACTTGATAAATAATATTTGAAATAGACACGTTAAAAATGAAAAAATGTAACAGAAGCTATGTGAGGTTCTTAAAAATGAACATGTTTTTGTCTCCAATTGCAAGAAATGTCTTTCGACCAAAAAAATGTTTGGTTCCGTGTCCGTCTGTCATATTTTGAGAACCATCATATCGTGTTGGTCCCATATAAGTTTCAACCTTCTGCGTCCATTTTGACATTTTCATGTTTAGGCTATGGGACATAAGTCAAAAACGTTACGTTACATTTAGCTTATAAACTCAGAAAAGTATAACAGGGAGTTATAAAGCTATAGGAGGTGTGTAATCCAGTCTCCAGCAGTTGGGCCTCCCTCCACCGCACGGCATAGGGCCGAAGAAAGTTGAACAGATTTATACGTGTGACAGGGGGTTAGGAAAGTACAGGAGGTTGCCATCAACTCTCAGCCCTCTCGGCCCTACCTAGTATGAAGGCATATTAACAATTCGTAGAAGGCGCGCCGGCGCCTTTGAATTCAGTCGTTTGTAATAAAGCCGAGGCAGTGCCAGTGTGGAGATAAGAATATAATTGTCTTCCATCTACTTGAATAAATTACCGATTTTATTTCATTTTATGTCCGTAGTTTACGCAGAGCAAAAACATGCACTGTCTTGCGGACTCGTATGCAAGAAGTATTTTTTTTTTGTGGCATTATCAGTGTATTATCTGGTTTCAAACATTGGGATAAACACATTGATATTGAATATGTCATTCTTCTAAATTTCGTTTGAAACGGACCTAGATGAATCTATAACTATAACGAAGCATAAAAATATTTTTTTTAAGCGAAGCATAACCAAATTTTTCGTTATGATTTTTGTTTCCGAGCTTACCGAAGGTAACAGAAGCTATGTGACAGAAATCCGTTTCAGACATCAGGGAAAATTTTTGGTTCCATGTCTGTATGTCACTCAATTTTTGTGAACCAACATATCTTAAAAACTATACTCATTTATAACTAGCTCATTTTGACACATTTAAAAAAACGGGGGCAAATTGAAATAAATTGACAATAATAGGTTGTAAAAGCATAAAATCAAAGTATACGCAATAGGACGCGAGGAAGCTATGTGCCACACTTTTAGGCATACTATTTTTCCTTTGGACAATATTTCCGGTTAAAATATTGCCTTCTAATATTATTTCAGGAAGGTTATTAACATTAGAGATTTCTGAATCCGATTCACAAATGTCATTCGTGTATGAGGTTCATAAACGTATCAATATTCAGCTCGGCAGCTTCTTTCCCTCTCTCTCTCTCTTCCCACTTCTGCTCTCACTCATCGAATCTTTTTGTTGAACGTAAATTAATAGCAAACATGTTGAGTGCGAAGCGATTTGGATTCTATAGTCTGAATGTGAACCCGCATACCTGAATGTAACATCAGCCGCTTGATTAAAAAAATGATCGAGACAGCTGACCTACCAGCTGGATGCTGGATTTGAGAATCTCATGCGAATCGCAGTCTGAATGAGAACCCGTATAGCCAGTGCCGGATAAAGGATTTTTGAGGCCCTAGGCCAAATTTTACTAGCGGCCCCCCACATTGTTTTTTCATCCTAGTTTTTATAAACTATAAAAGTTCTATACTTGGGGTTTCTTTCATTTATTTACAAAACCGTTATGGTAAGTCAATATTCGTAGGCCTAACTTAACTTAAATTATCTAATGTCAAACAAGTATAATAAATTGGATTTTTTTTAACTCTTGAAATACTTTTTAATTTAGTTTCACGTACTAAATAATATGTGGTTAGGTTTTAATAAATAGGCCGATAAAACTCACACTATTTATTGTATTTTATTTATTTGTAGAACCTCTATTAAAAACTTATAAATATAAAATGTATAGTTCAGGAGATAGCGTGCAAAAGAGTGTTTGACTAACATCAAGTTAATCTTATGGTGCCTGTAAAAAATATCTGGTCGGCTAAGTTCGTCTGCGGGACATATAACCTCGTCAGCTTGGCAATAGGCATTTGGAAAAAAAAAACCGATGGAGGGCGGCCACGTCCCAGCAATTTTGGTGAACAATGTGATTTTTATGATCCTGAGTACAAAAAAAATTCAAGATAAAAAGAACTTTTTATATACTACGTTTTTAAATTTTCTGTTGAATCGTATGTAATGTTGATAATACAATTGTTATTGTTATATAATATATAATGTTAGTGAAAAAAAAATAGTTCCGAATTTATTTACTTCACATAAATGACAACCATCCAGAGAGCTGATCTTAAACCTATAAAAAAATAAATCTTTGTACAACGGATCTCCCTAACACCAAATCTAAAGCATGCCATCGATATATTTGAAATAATATAATCGATAAATAATATAATCGATATTTCCTGTTTCGCTGTCATTCAATGTTTATCTATCACAAATTTGAGACCCGTCAAAATGAAGATAGCGTAAATATTGGATATGGCAAAACAAATAAAATAACTTGCGGATTTTTTCCGAACTAACTTTCCGCACAGCAAAATTTGCTGAAAACTAATTAAATTCTGCTGAAAGATGGCTAAACGTATTAAAATAATGCATTGTCATCGTGTTCTGAGCTATGCTAAAAGTTTCAAATGTCTAGCTATTCGGGAAGTTAGTTAGAAATCGATTGCCAGATTTGTACCGGACAAACAAACAAGAATGCAAGCTAATAAAAACGTAGTAATGAGTTTGTTTACCAAAAATGAAATTGATGTTAGCTTGTCACTTGATAGGTGACCACTCTTGTTGGGAGTAATAATTGAATAACTAACCCATCAAGTGACAAGCTAAAATCAACATGATATTTAATTTGGTCTACTAACTAGGATCGTACTCAAATTCAAGAAATACTCCTTAGAATATACTGTGTCAAAGGCGCTAAGTGGCAAGCCATATCGTATTGCCCATATCTGCGGCCCCACCTAAGCCTGCGGCCCTAGGCCATGGCCTAGCCGGCCTAGTGGTAAATCCGGCACTGCGTATAGCTAACATCAGTCGCTTGATTATAAAAGGATTGAGACGGCTGACTATCCCTACAGGCTGAATTTAAGAATCTCATTCAAATCGCAATCTGAAGTGTAATACTTCCCTCTAAATTTCGATTTAATCTTTCATTCCGTAAACTCTGGTGTAAATATAGTGTTAAAACTATGTTGATATTACACGTGGCTTCATGTTACTGATATTTCTATTCAAATTGTACTAAGATGAAAATAAAAATTGATCTAATCATCGACAATTTTATAGAATTATGAATTTAATAAAGAATTTTAAAAAATATGTTTTATAAATAGTGTATTATCCTCTAGATATATTTTTGTTTTAAAATGAATCTTATTTATAATAAATCAATGGCCTGATGGGTACTTCTTATATATATAAAAAAAAATCTTTAAGTTCTCATTCTTTTTTAATATTTGACGATTTATATGGTGTCTATTTGTGAGTTTAACTCTTTAAATTAAAAGATTATATTTAACTAATAAATATAATCAGTTATATTTATAGACACTTTTTATCTGGAGATAATAAATTTGACTAAGTATTAAATTAAATTACTTTAAAAATAGTTGTAAAATAAGTGTTAATGATGTGTAAAACACATCTGAGAAAAAAATTATGTTACCAAACATATTAATAGAAAATAGTAATTAGAAATGTTGTTCAATTCAAGAATGTATGATAAGCGTGATAATAAAACCCAAGGAGGGCTGAAATATCGAGAAAAAAACTTATGGGGCCCATTACAGCTCGGCGTCGATATTAAGTAATAAATAACCGTCGTTAGTTAACGTAAAGCATAAAACGTAATCAGGACTGGCTACCAGACGACCACATGCCTTAAGTCATAGGTTTCCAATCTTTTTGGTTGAAGTGCCGGATCTGGATAAGATGGTCCATAGCAGGCCGCATGGAATGAACAACATTCAGCCATCAAACTTTACAATGGTAGGGAATATGAATAATGAGCTCATAATCCATATCCATTTCGGCCAAAAAAAAACTTATATAAGACTCGTGCTGATCTTTTTTAATGTTTGAAATGGCATTTCACTATGGAGAATGGAGAAGTTATAACTTTGCATTGCTTAGGTTGATTTCTTAACGTCACGGCCGGATCCTGCACGCGGGCCGTAGTTTAGAGACCCCTGCCTTAAGTAACTAACCATTTATACCACAATGCTAGGGGAATGCCGAACGTAGGTCCCCGTAGTAAAAAATCGAACCCGGATCTACTATGTTCCATGCGCGCGCGAACCACCGCACATACTAATCTTTCATGAATAATAATTGAAGCGAGCTTCTTACATTCAACGAAATATGCATCTTGTCTGTCTGTCTGTGTGTAACGTTTACGTGTCCGACGATAACTTGAGTAAAAGTTAACCGATTTAGTTGAAATTTGGTATACATCTTCCTTTCACTAATACTCAGGCTAAGTTCGTTGGACAGCGTGATCCGTCCAAGAGTTCGCGCGCAATGCTCGCGTAAACGTAAGCTTCAAATTTAAAATGGAATTTCAGGACGGGAAAAAATTCTATCATCACCTATTCGATGAGACGAACATTTTTTTCAAATAACATTTTTTAGTAAAACCAACAACGACACTGCTATGAATTAATAAAGATCGCTAAAACTATTAAAGCGGACCTAAACGTTTAAAATAGAGGAAACAACCTTTTTACCCATATCCTACGTTTTAACGTAACGATTTTAATAAAACTTTATGTACATCGTCTTAAGTACAATTGAAATAACTATGTAAAATTTCAACTTGATATAAGCAGTAGTATTTGAGTAATGAAGTGATACATTTATAATAATTGTTTAAAAGCTATTACGGGTGGTTAAGATTCTTATGGTCGTGTTGTTTGTAGGTTTGTTTAGAAAGTAAAGCTTTGTACCGAATACCCCCACTCTACTCCACACTAACCTCTTCCACTTATCTTCAACTATGACATTCATCATGATTAACTAATTTCAATATTCAGTATTTTATTGCAATATGCTCGCTTCAATGATAGGGCCACGCGATGCCTAGTATATATACATATATTAAATTATTGTAAAATTATTTTTATTTTAGTATAAAATTATTTATACAAAAGTTCTAAAGTTTATCCTTAAAATAAGATTTAATTTTATAAAGCTTTAATTCTATACAGCGTTGGAGAAGTTTGAAGGGCAAGATTTGGTGGCAGAATGGACTTGCTTTTCAAAAGTGGGGCCCATATTTAATTAAAGTTTTATCCCTGCTTAGCATTTCAGAAACTCGTAACACAAGTTTTTCCACTCAAAAAAATTAATTAAAGATTTACTTGCAATGTTTAAGTCGTAAAAAATACAACAAATTTACATTATATTGCTTTTATAAATTATATTATAAAGTGATCGTGGTTGAAAGGCTCTAACACTGATAATGATAATATTAGATTCTATCAAATTCTCTTGATATATGCAGTAGAAGTACTGAAAATTCTGGAATTGTATCCAGTATGGCTATATCCATCCATTCATGTCCGCTACAGCCTATTATCGGGTTTAGCCACATATGCTATCTTGCTCCATTCATCCATTTATACAGCCATCAATCCGTCCAGTCATAGCTATCTCCATTAATATTGCATTTACCATCTATCTATTTCGAGTTCGTCCTTTTCTTCTTCAGTCGAAATGCGCCCCTCTCCACTTCAGTTTGGGATACCTCGCCCCAGGCTCTTGCTGTAACTGGACAAAGTTTTTAATCCATTTATCTTTCAAAAACCGCACCGATGTGCTGACTCGAAATTCCTACTTTTCCCGTAGAATGAACAACTAACAATGAAAACAGTTCCACATAGAACTTCGCTAAAATGTTTAATTAATTTATTATGTTAACTTAATAAAGCAAGTATTCTTGGTCCTTTACTTATACTCCTATTATACATCCGATGTCCCTCAAGTTCCGACTACCCAATTAGCTATATTCGCCGACGATAAGTGTATAATATTCTCCATATCCTCTGATCCTAATACAGCTTCCACCAACATTCAAAACCACCTTTATCTCCTTGAACCTTAGTTAAGGAAATGGAGGATAAAAATTAATGAGCAGAAAAGTGTCCGTTACTTTTACTCTCAGACATTCAACTTGACCTCCAGTCATCCTTCAATCCTCTTAAGATACCTAGGACTCCATCTTGACCGACGATTGACTTGGGCTCTGCACACCAAAACTAAACGTACGGACACTAACAGACGGTACAAACTCTTACTGCGACTCCTTGACAAAAGATCTCACCTATCCCTTTCTAATAAACTCCTTATCTACAATTCAATACTCAAAACTATAGCCAAGCTATGTCCCGAAGACGAATATTCTAAAAAAAAATAGTAAAATATTAACTTGTACACAAAATTCTAGCTTGATGTTAGTCAGAAACTTTTTTGCACGCTTTCTCCTGGACTAAAAGTTGACGATTTTAACTGAAGAATAATATAATATTTATGACCTACTTCTAATCAAACCAAAGAATAATTATAACCAAATGAACAAGAAAAACAAATACAATCACAGAACAAATGTCTCTAAATGTCCCAATAGCTCATTTATAAATTAATAAATTATTTAGATTTATTGATTAGAAGTTTTGGTTATTTAATAAACTAATACAACAACTTAAAAACAAGTTAAGTACAACGACCTTGAACTGAATGAAAGAGGTCAAGCCAAAGTTTGCTCAGAGGCTGTTTCGGAGTAATAATCCCGGCTGCAAACATTCTCTGAGCGATCTACTCCGGTGGTTTTGTGGTCTTAACGGGACAAAACTTGTATACACGATACGTTTTCAAACCAAACTTTGAAACATTCCATTCCAATACTGACGCTTCTCTTCAATTATTCCTGGGTAACTCGGCTGAAGATATTTAAGATTTTACTCGGTAATAATATGCACGCTAGCACCGTAATCATTTACGGAATTTGAAATTAATTATCAATAAATCACGAATACTTATAACTTTCCTAAAATAATAATAAAATATGTAATTATACAATTTAATAATATAATAATATAATTATTATGTAATATAATATGCCATAGACTCACATCTATCTTCGAAGTCAATGTTGAAATGCTTTGAGAATCTTACCTGGAAACAAAAAATTAATTATAATAACTATACTGTCAAAAATCACAGGGAAGTACATGCATCTAAGTATTTTTTTGGGTATCGTAGATTATTAGGAATCCCATCCTGCTCTCAAAAAAAAAAAAAAAATCAGTCATAGACAACTCTGACAAACTTGCTCATATACGAGTTAATAATTACTTAGCCCAGTTTTTCCATTTATTAGTTTTAAAGTTTCTGTAGGTTAATTTAATTATTATTAATCATTTTATCAAAATGTATTATAAAAATAACTTCTCCACGGGGAATCAAACCCGGCCTCTCTTCGTCCGCGTTTAAAGCTATTTTCTCGGGAACTAGATTTTTTCCCAGGAAAACAGCTTCCATCGTTAGATTCGTAATTAAATAGACTTCATTTTTTAAATCAAAATCGTCGGAACCGTTTTTGAGATTTTTTTATTTCACGTTTCTTTCAGAGTTTGTTAGAGGGTAGCGCCCCCAAATTTGGAGCTAAAATTAATTTCTCGATTTCACCTCGGGGTATGATTATTCTGAACATCAATGCCAAATTTGGTCAAAATCGGTCAAGTAGTTAAGGCTCCACGCGCCTGCACAGACGACGGAAATGTTTAAAAATACTTTTTTGACTCATCGGACCTCAAAACGTGTAAATCCATCAAATGTAAATCCAAACGTGTAACCTACTCATCAGCATCTTTCATTTGATACCCCACTCAAAAATTTAAAAAAATAAATTGCGCATGCGCATATTAAACATTTTTTATGCGTGGGTCAAAAAGTTGGGCCAGTGTTTTAAATTTCAACTTATAGCCTTAAACGGTTTGGGTGATTTTAAAGTGAACCAAAGAGCGACGGACAGACAGACAGATCACCCTAGGCATAAGGGTTTCGAGAAGGATCTATGAAACCCTTATACTTATAAGCATAAAACGTCCCTCCTTCCTCGGGCTTGCTGTACACTGTAGCTAGTATACTATAGAAGAAATTATAAACAAGAGATTCTAATATCTTTTTAAAAATATTTTTATACTTTAAAATTTAGCAAATTTGTTTTCTTTAAATAGTATAGGGGGCAAAAATATCACACGCAACTGATTAAAATTATGTATTACCACTTTTGAGAGTCAAAAAAACGGTTATAACGGTTATAGGGGGATACATACATAATAAAAATATAATTATCAGCTTCTTGGATATTTTTCTTTTTGCAGTTTAATGTTTAGTTTAATAAGACGTACAAAAATAAATAATAATTAATATTATTAAATAATAATATTTATAATTAATAATATTAAATTCAAATTTGTTTATCAGAAGTGTTTTTATACAGCTGACAATACAAAACTGTGAAAATAATTGTAATATAAAAGTAGTAGTATGTCGGGTACATGGCTAAATAAGCCAAAAAGCTGCACTTTTTGATTGGAATATGCCACTTTTTGTGGTCATAGTTGATGGCCAGAGGTAACTTTTCAGATAGGGAGCCACTTCAAAATCCGTGTAGAACACCAAAATGGCGGCCATTAAAGATGGCGGTCATTAGCCACCGTATTGACTCACTAAATGTTTCTGTATCTCATCTCCTAATAGTCCGATTTCGAATTTCTTTTTTTTGTTTTAAAGGTCTTTTAAAGAAGAAACTTTATTGTCCTTATACATTTATCTATACTCCTTAAAGGTTCAGCACAATTTTCAAAAATATCAAATAATTTTTAAATTTTAGGAGTTCTCAAAATCGGTTTTTTGTGAATATCTCATTAAAGGTCACATTTACAGAAAAATCATGTCATATTAAACTTGTAGCTTGAAAAATTACCTACAAAAAAGATATTATCACTCTTATTGATAGGAGTAACCAGTTTAGAGATATCTCGATTCACAGAGTTTAACGAACAGATTGCACTCCTAATATACCTGTATAAAGGGTGTGGTAAAAGTTCGGCAACGGCTAATTATCTCCGTTAATGTTCAAGACGTATAACTGCTGTATGTTGTAATCTTCATCATGCATAAAAAACTTTTTTTTTTGGGTACCCATTTTCCCACCATTTTGGTTGCCGCCATATTGGATTCAACTTTAAAATTGCAAATTGGAACCCCTATACTGTGATACATATTTGAAAAGGCCTTTAAAATAGAAAACATTTGCCACAAACCAGAGCTTTTTATCTTTCACCGTTTCAAAATGGCGGCCAGTTGAAATTACAAAATTGACACTATTGACGTTTAATTACGGCCAAAGTAAAGATATAAGGGAAAAAATGCAAAAGTAAGTTTGTCTTTTTTAGGGTAAAAAATAATATATCAACGCTTTTTTTCCAAAGTTTTAATTTTATTTGGTAGCTATAGTACTTAGTACACATAGTAATTTTACTTTCGCAACCTAAAATGTAATTAAAATATTTTTTGAAACCAACTTTGAATTTTGAGTTGAAATAGGATAATTTTACTATTATTTTTTTTCTATTAAAGCCTTATTTTAGCAGCAACAATTGAAAATGTCAATTTTTTAATTTCAACTGGCCGCCATGTTGAAACGGCAAAAGATAAAAAGCTCTAGTTTGGGGCAAATGTTTTCTTTTTTCAGCCATTTTGTTTTCAGAAAACGTTCAATGTACAACAAGAAAAAACACGTGCAATTTTAACAAACAAAAAACTTTAATTTTCACTTATTTTATTAATTAAATTCAACTGGCACACTTTAACGATGTCTAACTTACAGGGCATCATATCCTCTTGGTAGTATTATTAAATATAAGACAGTATTTAAGTTATTATATGGTTTTATTTCACAGAGCCCATCTTTACAACACAACAGACAAATTACTACAAAAAAAAAAAAAAAAACAAGGAAGATACATTCCTTGAATCTGTTTTGGCGGACTTATAAAAACATCGAATTTTAATATTTAGGTGGGGCAAAATCTGCAATTGCTTCGACTTTCCGCTGACCTGGTTGAATCCCATCCTTTGATACTACAAACCCTAAGTACTCAATCTTATTGGTCCCAAAGACGCACTTTTTCAGCTTTAACGTTAAGTTTGCCGAAGACAACGCCTGCAAGACTTTCTCCAACTTTTCCAGCATAAGTCCAAAACCATCCTTGTGAATTGGCCTGTGTCATCAGGGGTAATGCCTAAATGCCGTCTTCTCCCTAGCCTCTCTGGATAATGCACCTGTAAATACCAAGTGCTAAGTCTAAGACAGCGAACAAGGTTGAACCGGATAGTTTTTCAAGTAGGTCATCTATTTGCAGTAGTGGATACGGCTGTCGTACTGTGATGCTTTTTAACTTACGGAAATCAACTACAAGCCCTCGACCCTCCAGTCATCTTCATCACTAACAACACTGGACTGGCAAATGATGATTCAGTATCCTCCACTATACCTTCATTTCTCCATTCGTCTACAATCTTACTGATCTCAGTACGTTCAGGCCACGAAGCCTTGTAGTACTGGTGCAGCACCTGGTTTAATTTTTACGTCCATCTCCGTAAGGTGAGTGTGTCCTAAATCAGATAGAATTTTGGAGAAACACTCCCTGTAATTATTTAATATTTCCATCAGTTCCAACTTCTGCATTGGGTTTACGGGGCCGGTTATCACTTCTTCCTCCAGAATTGCTTTCCTTGACTCTAAGCCTCTATTGCTGATCCCATTGCTCGCCTCCACGTTTCTAACCAATATAGTACCTGATTTTAAAAGTTTATCTTCTTTTCCTTCATTTCTTACAGGCACCTCTATGTGATGGCAATTAACTTTACCATCTACTATGCAAGTCGTTCCAGCGGCAACATTCACATCCCCTACTACCTCCAGATTTTCTGTGAGCTTATCGCTAATATCCATCGTACTGACAGGAAACTCTTCAGCATGTCTAATCTTAAGTTTACCATTTGTCTTTATAAAACTAACACCAGGTGACTCGGTCCAAGTACGACCACCAATTAAATCGTAGGGCTGGCAAGAATCTGGTACAACATAGGCTTTGATCTCCCTAACTAAAAATCCATCTATTGTGATATCTAGGGCAACTGTACCCAGCGTCCTAGTTCTTCCCTCATCCCCAAATCCCAGAATTTCAATCTCCGACTTAAATTCAATATAATTTTGCAGCCTTAGTGCCACAGATGCCTTGCTTAAGCACTCACTGCTGCCAGAGTCAATAAAAACATACATTTGATGGTTATTTTGCTCAGTGATGGAAAATATTATATACTGACAGTTCACACCTGTCTTAAACCTTCATTATAATGTCAATAATATCAATTTTGTAATTTAAACTGGCCGCCATTTTGAAACGGTGAAAGATAAAAAGCTCTGGTTTGTGGCAAATGTTTTCTATTTTAAAGGCCTTTTCAAATATGTATCACAGTATAGGGGTTCCAATTTGCAATTTTAAAGTTGAATCCAATATGGCGGCAACCAAAATGGTGGGAAAATGGGTACCCAAAAAAAAAAGTTTTTTATGCATGATGAAGATTACAACATACAGCAGTTATACGTCTTGAACATTAACGGAGATAATTAGCCGTTGCCGAACTTTTACCACACCCTTTATACAGGTATATTAGGAGTGCAATCTGTTCGTTAAACTCTGTGAATCGAGATATCTCTAAACTGGTTACTCCTATCAATAAGAGTGATAATATCTTTTTTGTAGGTAATTTTTCAAGCTACAAGTTTAATATGACATGATTTTTCTGTAAATGTGACCTTTAATGAGATATTCACAAAAAACCGATTTTGAGAACTCCTAAAATTTAAAAATTATTTGATATTTTTGAAAATTGTGCTGAACCTTTAAGGAGTATAGATAAATGTATAAGGACAATAAAGTTTCTTCTTTAAAAGACCTTTAAAACAAAAAAAAGAAATTCGAAATCGGACTATTAGGAGATGAGATACAGAAACATTTAGTGAGTCAATACGGTGGCTAATGACCGCCATCTTTAATGGCCGCCATTTTGGTGTTCTACACGGATTTTGAAGTGGCTCCTTATCTGAAAAGTTACCTCTGGCCATCAACTATGACCACAAAAAGTGGCATACTCCAATCAAAAAGTGCAGCTTTTTTTGGTGTACCCAACATACTATAGAGGCAAGGTCAAAACTTATAACAAAATTTCGATCCAATATTTATGCAGTTAAATAACTGAGTCGCTAAATAAAACAAAATAAAAATTGATTTCTTTTAGAAGGAATAGAGTAGATTCTGTTACGATAGTTGCTAGAAACAAAACTATTTTTTAAATTGAGAAAAGTAGTTAACAAAGTTTAAAACAGGGCTTGGTAAATCCTTGAGTCGAAAGGGAGACAGACATGAGGAGTTGGGGCGTCCAACTTATTTGACTTTGAGAAGCAAGGAGATTTACAATTCCACGTCCCCGAAATTGTGACAGTTACTTTATACAGAGTCCTAGGTGCGAATAAGTTTTGGAATTAGAACGGCATCTTTACAAAAGGTTATTTCAGGGTTCGTCAAATCCCTCTAGGTAAGTTTTCAAAAGCTGTCGTTGCATCAAATAGGAGCTCTCGGCCAAAGTAGAGGACGCCCTCTTGGGTGACTAAAAGGGGAAAACTTGGTTAACGAAGCCGCCCACTCTTAAGGCCCCAAGTCACTCAAAACCTCAGTGAAACTTTACCATTAAATACATCTCGGAACTTTCTTGGAATCAGCCGAAGTCCTTTTCAAACTAGTTTACCGGGTATCTATTAGATTTCGGGGTCGAGTTTGTACTCCAAGCGTAAAACTTTGTGGTGGCCAATAACTTGACCCAGAAATTGGCCAGGTGTTAAATAAAGTTTTTGTGACAGCTTGGTAACAGATCAGTTACCCATCTGGAATCAAATTAAGTGATTTAAGTAATGCACTCTGAAATCCTTATTTTATACCCTTTTTAGATAAGACACAGATTAAGCACAAATAAGATAAGAGGATATATCAAAAAAATTTAAGTGACAATCATTCTTCCATTTTAGCCAAGGGCTTAAAGTGATGAGGGGTAAAGGCAATGAATTCTTCGTTACATTTAAGGCGGCGAGGTGCATCTTTATCTGACTATTTCCTTTTTCAATATTAATGATGATACACAATATATTAGAAGAATACGATATCAAAGTAAAATAAAAAAATAAATTGGTTGTGCATGAAGTCTCATGTAGAAAGGGTTTCGTTGGTATTGTGAACATGAAATTAGTGTAAGGTTCCTTGGTCTAAATAACTATTATGACAAAGGGATATAGAGGGGTCCTTAAGAAAAAAATAAAGAAAAATATATAAGCCTAAATGTAGTATAAATTAATGTATATAAATCAATGTCAATTGTGTATTGACATTAACTATATTTTAAAATAATAATATAAAAAATATTAAAATTATTATTCAAACTTAAGACGTTATAATATTATATTGGCGCTGGGGATTAAAAAAAACACGTAAGAGAATTGCAAACAATGAAATAGTTAAAGCTAAACAACCAAGAGAAGATAAAGTGACATAAAACTTCTCATCATTTGATCCTAATAAAGAAGGATAGATTCATTATAAACAGAGGTGTCAGATCGAACTCAGGGTATGGCAAATTAACAAATTAGAACAAAAACAAGATAAATATAGTATAAATCAATGTCAATCATATATTGACAGATCAATCATATACTAAATAAACAGAGTACAAAAAACTAAACATTTTACTACTCTTCGACAACTAAATAATTAAAATAAAACAAAAAATCGTTAAAATTGTAAAATTCCAAGGATAAAAATAGGTCAAAAACAACAACAACACATTTATAACTATTAAAATGTAATTCGAATCCTTTTTTTTTCTCATTCGTAAAGAAATATAAATAAAATATATATAAGAGGAAGCACAAGTATCTTTATATCAATGCAGACAAACCTATTACATCTTTGCAGTTATCATAAATAAAATTTAGTTAAAAAAAAAACAAAAAAACAGTGGGATGTACTATTTTATTACAGAGAACATGTTTATGTTTAACTAATATTTTACTTAATCAAATCTTTTATTTATATTATAATATTTAAGGATTTATACAGCAAGATTTAAAATGTATTTCTTTTGCTAATAGCTACGCATTGTTCTGCTAAAAGCGTTTCTCATTTTTTTCTCTTTTGCAAGTTTGATAAAAAAAAACGTTTTTACGTTCAAAATACTTAACCAAAACGTCTCCAGTTTTAAACATTTTTTCCTCCCTTCTTTATCCTTGTAATTCTTTATACTTTTCTTACGTCACTTTCTAAGAATGGATCTCCCTTTTCCCTTTTCAAGAGAACCTTAGGACTATTTGTTATCAAGTTAAATAAAGGGTGCAGATAGTAGGTCTAAAGACGATGGAAAAAAATTGTCCGAAGGCGGTAACAATTCTTAAAAAGCTAAAATGGGGTAGCTACGTTAAAAAAGCTAACGAAATACCCTCCGAAAAACGTAATCTAACAGATAAAATTATTAAATCTTCCCTCCCTTCTCTTTACACTTTTCTATCCTCTTTTTTATATATTATTTTTAACAAATTGGAGTTGACAGGATCTGCCACGAATAAAGGACAGTTTAAAAAGATCTTTTACATTAACGGTAGGAGGTTTTACAAAGAATTATCATAATTTTTTTTTTTTTTTTACACTTAAAAATGTCCTTTTTCAAAAACCTTTTTTCCTCATTTTCTTGCGCTATTTTTAAGGTTTTTAAGACTTTTAAACATAAAAGATTTTTTCGAAGGGGGGAGAAAAAATTGTTTTTAGAATCGGCTTTGTGTTCAAGAAGTGGTGTTTTGCATAATAATGTCACATTAGAAGATTTTTTTTTTTTTAAGAATGTGTTTTGAAAATATTGTAAATGAATTTTGATCTCGAACCACAATAATGTAAAAAATTGGTAGGGCGTGAAGTCTCACGTAAAAAGGGTTTCGTTGGTATTGTGAACACAAAATTAGACGGGGGGGGGGGGGGGGGGGGGATTTTTTTTTGACAAAATGGCGCCGAAAATTAAACACTATCCCTAAGTAGTATATATATTTGTAATCTACTCTTCAATACCTTTCATTTGATACCCCACTTAAAATTTAAAAAAAAAAAAAATTCTCGAGTGACGTGAATTATCCGCCATCTTGGATTTCCAGTAAATCAGATCAAATTGCTAATCTTATTTTTTCTATGGCCCAGCAGACCACACATTTTGCATATTATTCTATATTTTTAGTAATAGCGGAAATACGATTTTAGGGGGGGGGGACACACAAAATTTCGATGTTTTTTGACAAAATGGCGCTGAAAATTAAACACCATCCCTAAGTGGTATATATATTTGTAAACTACTCTTCAATACCTTTCATTTGATACCCCACTCAAAATTTTAAAAAAATATTTTTTCTCGGGTGGCATGCATTTTCCGCCATCTTGGATTTCCAGTAAATCAGATCAAATTGCTAATCTTATTTTTTCTATGGCCCAGCAGACCACACATTTTGCATATTTTTCTATATTTTTAGTAATAGCGGAAATACGATTTTAGGGGGGGGGACACGCAAAATTTCGATGTTTTTTGACAAAATGGCGCTGAAAATTAAACACTATCCCTAAGTGGTATATATATTTGTAAACTACTCTTCAATACCTTTCATTTTATACCCCACTCAAAATTTAAAAAAAATATTTTTTCTCGGGTGGCATGCATTTTCCGCCATCTTGGATTTCCAGTAAATCAGATCAAATTGCTAATCTTATTTTTTCTATGGCCCAGCAGACCACACATTTTGCATATTTTTCTATATTTTTAGAAATAGCGGAAATACGATTTTAGGGGGGGGGGGACACCCAAAATTTCGATGTTTTTTGACAAAATGGCGCTGAAAATTGAGCAATATTCCTAATTGGTATATATATTTCTATTCTACTCTTCAATACCTTTCATTTGATACCCCACTCAAAATTTAAAAAAAATATTTTTTTTCGAGTGACATGAATTATCCGCCATCTTGGATTTCCAGTAAATCAGATCAAATTGCTAATCTTATTTTTTCTATGGCCCAGCAGACCACACATTTTGCATATTTTTCTATATTTTTAGTAATAGTGGAAATACGATTTTAGGGGGGGGGACACGCAAAATTTCGATGTTTTTTGACAAAATGGCGCTGAAAATTGAGCACTATCCCTAAGTGGTATATATATTTCTATTCTACTCTTCAATACCTTTCATTTGATACCCCACTCAAAATTTTAAAAAAATATTTTTTTTTCGCGACGTGAAATATCCGCTATTTTGAATTTGAACAGCTGATAATATTGAGTTCGCTATATTTTTCATGTGTGCGCGTCAAAACGATCTTTTATACTGGAAAGTTTCACGTTTTTATCTTTTTTGGTTCAAAAGTTATTGGAACCGTACAGAGTGACAGACGGACACAGGAACGAAACTATAAGGGTTTCTTTTTTTTGGTTTTACCAACGAAACCCTAAAAAGAGAAAATCAATAACTTTCTAAAGCTAAAATTCCTTTCCTATTTCCTATCAAAAGAACAACAGTTAATTCATAATTACAATATCGATAGTAATGAATGGAAAGTTCAATTTGACCTTGAACATAGTAATTTAATTAAGTGAAAATTTATTTATAGGTAATATATATATATATATATATATATATATATATATATATATATATATATATATATATATATATATATATATATGTATATATGTATATATAATGTGCAAATATTCAGTCTATTCAATTTTTCTTTAAAGATATTCTCTTATTTACAAATATATATATATATATATATATATATATATATATATATATATATATATATATATTATAAGTTAAGGAAAAAATCCTAATAGAAGACAGAGGAAAAGTTCTTAAAATAAACGAAAAAAAAAATTATGTTTACCTTTTTGTCGTTTAAATTAAGGTCTAATCTACTTTGTCCTAGGTAATGACACGAAAAAAGCATTTCGGAGGTAGAGGTAACTTTTAAATCACATCCTCTGACTAAAGCCTTCTTAACTAAAGTTTCTTTTTTTTAATTCAAATTAGGATGTAATTGGCAAAAGGAAAATAAAAAAGTGTCATTTTGTTCAGAGATTTTTAACTTCAAATTTTTTTCTTCTTCTTCATTTAAGTTAAAAAAGTTAAATGTTTTTTTTCTAAAAACTTTAATTGCCTTGAAATTTTTGTTTAATCAGATAATGACATTAATTGTAACGAGAGGGTAAACACTCTTTTTTTTGCATAATTAAAAATATGAACTTAGGGATTAGATGTACAAGAATGCTCATCCAGGGAACCATCTTTCAAACACGAAAATATCTGGTTTTATAGGAAAAATTAAACATCTGAGGCACGGCAGTACCCCGGCTACCATCCTTTACTGGAACCAATTCAAGGCATTTTGGACCCTCTCTATTATCTTATTAAGATACTTAAATACATACTTTTTTCTCATAACTCAAAATAAGAACTTAGGGATTAGATGTACAAGGGTGCTCATTCAGGGAACCACCTTTCAAACACGAAAATATCTATAATTTTTCTTTTTCTTATCTTTCCTTATCCTTTTTCTACTTTAGTTTTTTAATTTTATTTTATTAATAATTTTAGTTAATTCGCTAATTTTGCATAATTAATTGTGCTTATATTTTAAGTTATTTATTTTATTAATCTCGTGTTTTTGCAAGCTTACTAGTCAATTTAATTATATTGAGTTTTTATTATTTATTTTATTGTTGATTTTATGTACGCTTACTTAATTTAATTTCTTGTTTAGTTAATACTGCTTTATTTCATTGTTTCGAATTTTTATTTATTTATTTATTATGTTACTTGTTTTATTAATTGTTAACCATCAGTCCCTTTTTATATTTTTATCTTTTTATTTTCATTTATTTAAGTTTTGCTATATTACATGGTTTATCACGTACTGTTTGTTCTTTGGGCACTGATGACCTTATGAAGGCTGAAAGCTTCTTTGGCTAATAAAAAGTTTATTTAACGTGGAGAGACAACTTTTATTTCTCTTAAAGATGACCTCCATAGACACTCCCATATCTAATGAAGATATCTGGCTCTCTAGAAAAATTAAATACCTGAGTGCAGGGCAGTGCGCTGGCCAAGTCTAGCCATCTTTACTGGAACCAACTCAAGGCATTTTGGATCCCCCTCTATTGTCTTATTAATGATACTTAGACATGTAAAATTAATTTAGAGTTCATTACAGACTGAACCAGAAATATAAATTTCACACCTCTACCTATATTGGTTTGTAAGATGTATTAAACTAAAGTTTTGTTATTTTGTCATTGATTCATCAAAATTCCAAGCCACTTCTAGCAATCCTAGAAACTTGAAATTTAGTTTATAGGTAAGTTTAATGTAAAAATAAAGGAATAATTCAAAAATCCGCAAACATCTATTTCTTTACCCATCTAAACGCTATTAGAAAATCTGCCTATTCAAAATGAATAAAAAATTAAAACTTGCACTACTAGCGCTACCTAGAAGAGAACTTTAAAAATAAACAGGTCAAGTGAGTGCTAGTCAGCACATAGCGAGGGTCCGTAGGCAATCCTGTATAGTTTAAGTAGTACCCTATTGATGGTGTTTTTTAAAATGCTAAAAAGCTTACTTTGAACTATCCTGTGGGTCTGATATTCTCAAAACACATGAACAAACTTTTGATAAAGCATTTTTTTGTCACTGAACCAGACTACAACCATATAAATACATCGAAAAGACCATAGTTATAAAAAAACTTATTTTGTCAATAAAAAATAAAATAATATTTTTTTCGAAATTTCCAAAAAGTGGTATCTTTACTTTTGGTCGAAGAATGTTCAGGATTTTTTTCAGATTTGTTGCACTTCACATAAGCGAGATAGACGGGGGGGACACGTTTCACACCCACTTCAAACTTGCCTACACTCGCCCAATCAAAGTTATAACTAAAGAATTATATATTTTTGTAATCAGCTCGACGTACCCTTTCATGTGATACCCCTCACGGTGTAGAAAAAAAAAAAAAAAAATCTAACCCTTATGTTTTTTTACCCTATTTTTTTTGAAAAATATTTTTTTAAGTCGCTATATTTTTAAAATATGTGGGTAGGTACAAGACACATACATGCCAAATTTGAAAGTGGTCGGACAAAAGGTGTAGCCGTGAGAGCAGGCGACAGGACGGACGGACAGACACACGAAGGAAAGTATAAGGGTCCTTGATTTTGCCTACGGACCCTAAAAATACTTGGCTTATTATTTTACCTCGCGTAAAACGTTGTGAGATCATAGGTGTAGCCAAGTTTCCCTCGTCCAAGTTAGTATGATTTTTCGAGTACAAGTAAATTATGTGACTGTCCCCCATCGGACAAAAAACTTATTAAACTACAAAAAATCAAATAATAAATTTTAATTTTTAATTTTAGTGTCACAACACGAGTTAAAAAAATTGAATAAGACACTGCATCTTATTTTAGTCTCTTTGTGCTGTGTATTTGCCGTCAGAAAATGTTTCTATTTCTAGAGAGAGAGGGGGGGGGGGGGGGGGAGAGTCACATAATTTATTTGTACTAGATACATCAGATACCTAGTAGAACTTACTTGGACGAGGGAAAATTAGCTACACCTATGATCTCACAACTTTTTACGCGAGACTTGGCTTATTTTTTTACATAAGTGTATTTGTTGGGATATTTATAATATAAAACATAGGGAAATAATAAATTAAATAACAACAAACTGTTTAACATATTTTTGTTGAGTGATTGCAAAGTTAGAAAATGTTTTTAAATTTAAACGTGTAGAGTGATTTGGGAAAGAAAAGTGTGAATTTGTGAAGGACAGATAATAGAAAGGAAGGCTACAACATCACTCACTTGTACTGAATAAATTAGACCAAGTAGAAAGAGCTTACTTGGAAAGGGGGGAAATTTGACTAAACCAATGATCTCACAACATTTTACGCGAGACTTAGCTTATTTTCCACAACTGTTTATAATGGGATTGCTTTTAAACCATGCAGCTTAAAAAGTTCAAATAATACTTTTAATGGAAAAAAAATTTCAAATCTATTAAATATTAATAAATGCACACACACACACCTAATCAATAGTTTCATTTATTTTATTACTACCTTAGATCATTAATCTTAATGAAAAATTGAATTATGCAGATAAATTTCCAACCAGAATTATTTTAATGTACTTACTTAAACATATTTTTCAAAATAAAACGATTCCTACTCGATTATTGTAATTTTTATGATTATATACTATTATGGTAATGAAAAAAAATAATTTTTACATTTGCTACAATATACTAAGAGTGAAACAAAAGAAACTTATATTATATATATATATATATATATAAAGTTAAATACATAGTTTTATTGATACAATTTTTCATGGTTATCAATACTTAACTGGTTGAGAAAATATATAAGTAACACGCGATCTAGCCGAGGCACTCATGGCAAAATAAAAAATAAATTCTTAAAACCTCTCTTCAAACTGCAAGTATAAAATTAAAATACAGCCCTAGTGAGAGGGAAAAAGTTATAAATTATTCATACAAAGGCCATTTATGAATTATTCTAAACATTTTTCACTTAAACTTAATACGAATAAGAAAAAAATTTAGATAAATAATGAGAATATAATATAAACATTTAATAGCTGAACGTCTACAAAATTATTCTACTGTAAAAATATTGGAATAGGATACAACTATTGCGTCTTGATATGCCTGTATGAAGGGAACTCCTTATAATTTGATTGCCTGAACAGGCCTAATTAATTAATGTTTATTAATTAGTATGATTGTAGTTATTGCTTCCGAGCTTACCGAAGGTAACGGATGCTATGAGATTGTTCCGAAGAACGAAAATGATATATGTGTCCGATTTCAATAATTCCAAGACAGAAATCCGTTTCAGACATCAGGGAACATTTTTGGTTTCGTGTTTGTCTGTCACTCAATTTTTGTGTAACAATATATCTTAAAAACTACTCGTCCCATTTTAATAAAATTAGGATAGTAGGTCATAAGCCGATTGTTGGTCAATTTGCCTATTGTTGTTTGCCTATTAAAAAGTAAAAGTAGGACGAAAAAGTAAAGTAGGGCAAAAAAAGTAAAGATTGCTACTTAATTATTTTATAAATAGTAGAAAATGAATGCCTAATGTAATGAAGTTGTTGAAATCAGGTTGGCGACACTGCTTTTTCGACCATGTTTATCTTTGTTTATAACCTGCATCTAAATAACCTTCTATTTGAGTTTAATTCCAATTCTTATTTGCTTTTAATATTGAATCTCTTATATCTGCTATTAAAAGTGCTAATAATTATTGTTATTTATTAAAATAATAAATAAAAACTGTGCAATGGACGAAAATGTGTATTTTCTTCCTACTGGAAATAAAATATTGTATGTACCTCGTGAGTAAAGTGCCATTATTCCCCTCGCGATAATTATCTCCCTCGGCTGCGCCTCGGGATATAATTAGAGTTATTCCCTCGGCAGCGCCTGGGGAATTAAAGAGTCTCATTCCCTCGGCTTCGCCTCAAGAACCAACTTTTTCGCTCAGGGAATAATGGCTTACTTTACTCCCTAGGTGCATAAATAACTATTTTATACAAAAATTGATGTAACAAGTTTATTGAAATCGGCCCACGCTTCTGCTCAGACAAACATTTTTAAAATATTTTTTTTTTACTCAAGGGACCATATAACATGTAATTAACCCTCATAAACCAATTTACGAGCCATCCCACATATTTTCTGTTGTATATGTACTACGTAAAGTAAAACATACTAACAAGTCTAACTATACAAGTCGATTTATCGGAAATCATATAAATTTAGCGCAGAGACAAGTGCTTCTATTCTTGCTTTTCATTCAAATAAATTATAATAAACCTGTTTTCTTTTTTCAACCTATTTTAAATCGAAGTCTCTGGTTATAAAAAATTAAATTTTATTTTAAATTCGGTTAATTTATTAAGGCATTATATAGGTATATACAGGTTAATTATTTTAAAAACAATCGGTACGATATACTTAGAGTAACTTTCACACATCCTCTCTTTTTCTGTTTTCGATTTTCAAAAAATCAGATTAATTTTCATCAATATACCTCGGAAACTAGATTTATCCTGGGAAAACGGCTTATATCGTTAGATTCGTATTTAAATGGAATACATTTTAAAATGTTTAATCAAAATCGGAACTGTTTTCAAGAAATAATTTTTTCACGTTATTTCAGAGTTTAGGGGGTAGCGCCTCCAAATTGGAGCAACATTTAATAAATTTCTTAATTTTGCCTCGGGGTATGATTTTTCTGAACATGGTAACATAAACATTGTCTGAAAGAATTACATAGCTAATATTCCTTTTGAGCACATTCAAATACTTGTAGAAAATTTATAAATAGAGTCGAAATTTGTGAAGAAGTATTCGCCTCGGGGTATGATTTTTCTTGAACATGTATGCCAAGTTTCGTCAAAATCGGCCGAGAAGTGGAGCCTAAGCTCCACGCGTTTGCACATACGACAGAGAGACAATTTTAAAAAAAACCCTTTTTTGGACTCAGGGAACCTTTAAAAAGTGTGAATTCATCAAAATCTCAAAATCGAATTTTCACGCTATCACAATACTTTCTCTTTATAGAAGAAAGTAAAAATTAAATAGATCTTAACATATTAGATTTGATTGAACATTCTTTGAGGGACAAAACAAACGAGGCATAGTAAAGAGAGACATTGACATGTTTTGATTATAGTGTATGGGTACTTTGATGATCCATTAGAGTAATTGGTCGTTCAATCACAGGTATTGGATAATTAAGCTAAACGCACCTCAAGCAAACCCAACTCTAGCCTAGTTCCCTCTACTCTCACTCTCTACTCTATTTTCACATTAACCAACTACTCTTATAATTAATGTTATTTAATAGTGATGTGTATCGGAATAAACACATACAACTACTCAAAAGTTATTAATTAGCTTATAACTATTAGATTAACTTATTAAATCAAACAGTTAGGTAATCAGTAAATATATAACTTTGAAATTTAGGCAGATTTAAACTTAATAAAAGGATATGCTATTTACATCCGATCTCACCGAAAGTGACGGTAGCAAGAACTTTATTTTCGTCAGATTTTATTCAAAAACCACCACTGAGTGACGACGAGTGACACGTCATTTTAAAGTTATTGATAAAAATAATACAGAAAACTAGAAATTCTCTGCAACAATCCTATCTAAAATTGCGGCCAATCAACTAATTTATTTTGAAAATTTTGATTTGCCGCTATTTTTGGATTGGATTGAGATAGACGCCTCAACTTTACGCTGTTCTTATTATTTTTGCTAAGACCTTTAAAATTAGGAGTCACTCGGTAGGTGATTACATATAAAATTATTGAGCAGCCCCTAAAATCCCCCAAGAAGAGGAGGGCAAAGTTTCCCCATACGCTATAATGTATTTATGTATATTTTTATGCCCTATAAACATTTCTTGAGTTTGGTTTGCCTCCGCTGATACACTAAAAAATTATTGAACACTTTTGACTAACCCGTATTTATATGCACGGAGGATTATCACAGCGAACTGCTCTCGGTACGACAACTGTGCTGAAGGGTTCCATTTGACTGTCAATAATGTACGACAAGAAAACTTTACATTGTTTTTATATATAAACTAAACATGTTCTTTTGTTATTGTTCTGGACTTAATATTAATTTCTATTGTTATTATTAGAGTTTATAGGTCTACCTTCGATCAATGTTTAAAACTAATTAATATTCATTAACTTCACTCGAGTTTGTTAACTTAATGTCGGGGGATTTATTTGTCTTTGTAGGTGTTAATTTATTTTCTTTTAAAGGTATAACTGTTTTAATTTAGTTTATTACAGGTATGAGTTTCAACTCTAGGTCTTTTATTTTATGTGAACTAGGGCATTACTAATTAATACCCTTAATTAGTAATGCCCTAGTTCCTCATGGTAATGTTCCTTTATTTTATTATGAGCCCTTAGGCACGTGTCAACGGGCTTCATTTTATACTTAAAAAAAAGTAAAACTCAGTAAATTGGTTTAGATAAGTTATTATATCTATTTAAAGACCAACAAATCAAAACAAATATTTACTTTTATTGGAATAAATGTGGTTGCCTTAGCTTAGAAATAACAAATAATTTCGAGGTGCTTCGTCGGGACACTACTCGATTATATTAATGATTATTACAAGCTTTCCGTTTAAAAATTTATTTTATTGTTAAAATAATAATCCCCAACTTCACCTACCTTTACTGACCTAGCTGGTAAAATATCAAGGTAAAAAATACAAGTTCAGAAAAAATCATATTGGAAGAAGTGCTTTCAAAAAGTCCTCAAAAAACAACATATTTCTCAAAAACCGTTAGGTACGATCTAAAATTTAGTCTATTTATAAATCCAAAATTCGTTTTTCTAGGAAAAATTTAGGTTCCAAGATATTAATAAAATCAGTTAATCCCTTAGCTGCGAAGATCCGCTAGCTTTGACCCACTTTAACGTTACAACCAGATAACTTTAATTTTCTAGTTTTGCTGAAATCGACTTCGGACTGTCGGACATAATTTCTAAAATTTAAGTAAACTTTAAAATGTAAAAAGTGTCAAATATATTCTAAAGTAAAGGTGTTATTCATATTTTCTTATTATAATATAGTGAATTCCATATTTTAATCGTTTGTCAAATGTAGGGGAATAAAAATGTTTGTCATCAAATCATAGTAGCGCCTATGGAGGTCTAAAATAAAAGAGAATGCTTAGCGAAAAAAGATAATTAAAAAGGGAGTTAAATAGATATTTTAATAGTTCTGTTTCTACATTTTTAAAGATTACTATTTTATTAAAAAAAAAGTTAACCTCATTTTTCTAGATTAGAAGAATTTAGAGTTGAACTTTATCAACACCTCAAATTAATCAGTAAATAATTATAACCAGCAAAAACAATCAGCAGCTTGAAGCCTTAATAAAATCACCACCAGTGCCATTAATCAGTTTGATGTATAGAAAACAACTTAGACAATTAAACATATGTTATTTTCCGTGGAACGACAATTTATTCAAATCCTTCAAGATGACCTCCTAACATCTTATTATCTCTTCTAATGTTTTAAGATGATCTTCATAGACGCTCCTAACAAGTGATATTCATTCTAATACTTTAAGATGACCTTTATAGACGCTCCTAACAAGTGATATTCATTCGAATACTTTAAGATGACCTTCATAGACGCTCCTAACAAGTGATATTTATTCTATCATAAAAAATTGCCGTCATAGACGCTCCTAACATCTTACATCTATTCTAATGCTGTAAGAATGACCTTCATAGACGCTCCTAACAGGTGATATTTATTCTATTCATAAAACATTACCTCCACAGTCACTCCTAACATCTGATGTTTATTCAAATCATGACAAATTACCTTCATAAACGCTCCTAACATCTTATATCTATTCTAATTCATTAAGATTAGCTATCAAGTTTGAGAGATTGTACAGAATTTAATAATTATTTCACAATATGGCCCTTAAGTCGAAGGTTGTTTCAATCCAGATGTATGTGTGACACATACACATTTCTCAAAAAAAAAGTAAACGAAAACGTAAAACATCAGATGTAATTTGTCATAACAATGAAAAAGAGTCATTTTACACTTCATACGTATATTTACTTTGCTATATTATTATATGACGTCTTAGAATATTAATATGTTCCTCATAATTTAATCCATATAAGTAAGTAATTTCATCATATCCCTGATATAGACTAATTAATTAATAAACTGATTAATTAAATAAACATGTCAAGTGTTTGTATTCAGAACACAGCGAGGGTCCGTAGGCAACAACGTATTGTTTAAGTAGTGCCTATTGATGGTGCTTTTTAAAATGCTAAAAAGCCTACTTTGAACTATCCTATGGGTTTGATATTTTCAAAACACATAAACAAACTTCTGATATAGTAATAAGGTGAAGAATTCTTCACCTTATCGCACGATTATAAAACGCGTATGCGCAATGAATAGATTATGAAACGATTATGAAACGCGCATGTGCAATGAATACAGATGCGAAAATAATCACTTTCTACGCATCAAAACAGAGATAAAATGTATATAAAATGTATATATATATAAATGAAATGTGTTCCAGACAACACAAACAATAAAATAATTGGCAAAGCCCCAAAAGTAAATTGTTGTGCACTTTCAAATCATTAAGGTGGACAAATATTCCGTGCATTATTTCAACAGGTTTTTAATAATGTATTTACTCATTTCGGTAATTGAGCAATTTCAAAATTAACCTTAATCGCAATTAAATTGCGGTGTAAAGTAATTAGGTTAATATGAGCTTGCTTGCGTGTACATTTCAAACGGCTTTAAAATTAAGTTGAATTATTAGTCAAAAATTTAACGAGTAATTAGTAATAATTGGGAGATTATTATCTTAATTTATCTATTTTTTACTGTCAAGGGTTTATACTCATCTAACAATGAAAAAATTAAACAGACTTCCAAGGCGCATTTAACAACAAAAGCGTAGCTAAAGTGAACCTAGCCAACCAACCAACTGAACCAGTCTAGCCGATAACTATTAATAATCAAGTCCCTAAATATTGCGGTACTTCTTTAGATTCTTATTCCCTTATGTTTTTTTTAGAATATAAATGGATATAATTATTGGAACGAAATTCCTTATGGTACGTTACAGCGTCTGGAGCCCGGGAGTCAATCCGAAAAAAACGATCGTCCCAAAACCTACTGTCACAAAACCGAAATCGACCCATGGCAATAACTTGAGTAAAATTGGACCGATTAAGTTGAAATTTGGCACACATGTTCATTTTACCAATGCAAACGCTTGCATAAACGTAAGCTTAAAATGTAAAATTGGAATTAGGACGGAAAAAAATTCTAACTTCAGCTATTTAATGAGACAAACAACTTTTTTAATATATCTTTTAGTATAACCAACACCGACACCGCTATGAGGTGTTACAGATTGCTAAATTTATTAAAGAGGACCTAAACGTTTAAAATAGAGAAAACAACGTTTTTACTAATATCTTTCCTTCTAACGTAACGATTGATTATAATAAAACTTAATATTTTTGTGTAGTGAAGTGATATATTTTATAATATTTTAAATTGAATAGGCGTGAGAGATAGGGAACAGTGCAGACCTCGGCACTGTACTACAACCATTCTCTTTAACTATAATCTCATCATGTTTAACTACTTTCTCAATATTAAATACATATTTATTGCAAGACACTCGCTTCAATGATAAAAAAATAATTAAGTAAAAATAGTTTGTTACTGCACCGCCCTGTAATAAGTAGTTAAGCAGCGTATACTTTGCATTGTGATTTTATAATTTATATTTAATGAAAAGCGTAAGGAATTCCTACCAGGTGTCCCGCGACACCATATCGCTAGTATACCTGCAAAACCTCGTAAGTCCGATTTTTGGGATTTTTATTTTTTTTCATATTTCGATAGATTTAGGTCGACTGCGTCTCCGTGTGAAATATTGTAAGTTTTTGTCGACTACAACGCCTTTAAACGGCGATTGAAAAAACTCGTAAGTCGAGATGGTAGCATGAAAGGTAATAAATCCTCGTATGTCCGTAGAAAAGCACGCCGCTCACAGGCTACAGCAAAGTTCCAGTTTTAAAATAAGTTAAATGACTTATATTGACAAATTTTTATTTAAAATTATTATATTATTTTAAGGTACACTTGCGTTTTTATTAATTACTACATCTATTTATCTCTAATTTTAAGGGGGACTTGTAGTTCAGGAGACTTACATGGTTTTATACAATGCATTGTTAGAAGGAAATTCAACTTGCGTGGTTTTGTACCATATGTATAAACTTACAAGGTATTATACCTACTTTTAAATAACCTTACGAGTTTTTATCTGGACATTTTCTTTGTAAAACCTCGTAACTCAATAAAAGTTCTTGACTAAAACCACGTAAGTACAAAATTAGTCCACAAAATTGTAATTTAATTATAATTTTAATTATGAGTGTATATAAAACCTCCAGTGGTAGTAAAACATCATATAAATGGGCAATGTGTAATAGAAATAAAAGATTAACCTATTATTCAGTTTTTTTGCTCTCCTGTAAAATTTTGGATTTGGTACATACGAGGTTTTGCAGGTATACTAGCGATATGTTTTCGTTTTTTATATACATAATTCTTTGTCTAATGACTATTAAGACAAAGCGATGTTTTGTCCAATGTACTTCGGTGACAATGGAATTACACACTTCAGTTTTTATCAAGGGAGAAAGGAGTAACAGTCTAAAGAACAATTCCGTAAACCTTCTTTAGATTGTTACTCCCTTCAGTGTTTTTATAAGAGGAGTAATAGTCTAAAGAAAAACATTATTTTTACCTTCTTTAGATTGTTACTCCCTTCAATATTTCTATAAAAGGAGTAACAGTCTAAATAACTGTCAATATTGCTAATTATTCAAGTTACATACATCGCATACGGGAAGCGAGTGACGTCTCTCATAAGTAAAAAGGTAACTGTTTGATTGAGGGATATGTTGTATAGATTATAAATAAGTTTTGGAAAGAATACTTTCGCTGGAATAGCGCATACATTTTTTTTTTTTTTTTTTTATGTACCTCTTAGTCTGTCAAGCGAATAAATTCCCAGCTTTAAATTCACACTTTTATCACGATAAGAATTTGAATTCAGCAGTTAACGGCGAGAAAAAAAAATAAAACTCTCACATTTAAGCTTAGAGCTTTCATATGGGATATATTTTATTCTAAGATTAAAAATAAGGGAGAGGGAATAATAGTTGTGTATGAATCATGGCTTTTTGTTTTTGTCTGTTTTTTTTGTTAAAGCTGTTACATTTTTATTTTTTTATTTAAATAATTTTCTGGTAGAAGCGTTATCATTAATCACTGGATTTAGAGTGCGAGGAGGTAAAAACCTGGGTTATTTCGGTGTTAATAGAAAAGTGTTAAAGTGTTCCATACTGGCGGGCGAGGTTCTAGTCCAGAGTATTGTAGGTTTTATCCAAGGCTATAAATCCTGGGGAAAAAACGGGTTCCTCTAATACTGCCCCTGATCTCATCTACAAACCTGTTGGGTCGGTTAGGTTTTCACGTTGCGGTTCTCCTCTGCTCTCGGATACAACATGCTTCTGATTCATTATCAGCCTCAAAAACCCTAAAAATTCCTAATTGAAAAACCTTCCCAAAAAATCCTTCCTGGGACCCAATCTCCAGAGGATTAAATTCAAAAATTAAATTAGATGCATTCCCTCCCCCCCTCCCCCTTTTATCAAATACAATTAAGGAATAGATTTGTTAATGATTTAAAAAAAAAAATCTGCATTCAATTAAATTTGTGCCGTTATTAAATCATAAGCAATGATTAAAAACAAATTATAGATATTTAAGCGCTTATTCATTAAATTTTATTATATTACCAAGTCAATTGATTTAAAACCAATAAAACAAAATTAAAACAAAAATTAATACATTAATAAGTATTTGTTAGACAGTAAAAAAAAAAAATCCTCAGTTTAGTAATGAATAAATAATAAATATACTACTAAAAATCAGTCTGAAATATCCCAGACATAATTTGGTCATCACTTCATTTTCCCAATTCTCGTGCACCTTTTATTTATATAAATAGATCATTATTTTTATATACATGCATATGAGTGTATAAAACTCGGCGCTTAGCGCCTCGGCGGAGGAACCCCGAAAAACATGGAATAATTTCTTTATATAAACAATAAACAAAAAAGTTTATTACATTTATGATAGTATATTATATATAAAACAAATTTGCTTTGATGAACTTGTCAGATTAACATGGAATATAGATTAACATAACGTAGAATGTTGTTGCATGGCAATATATATATATATATATATATATATATATAATATTTTTACATTTAAATTTATTTTATAAAGACAAAAAAGTCTTAATTAAAATTATAAAATTTATTTTAGTAATACGGTTATTTTAAAAGCACTTCGTTGAGGGCCTCTGGAAAAATGAAATTCAAATAGGAGAGTGGGCACTTGACTGAATTATAAAAAAATATATTTATATTAACACTAGATATATATTATGTTCTACCAAAGTAAAATCTTTTTTCTTTAAACATTTTTATTATAGAAATATAATTTTAAAAATCAATTTTGTCGGAATCACAGTTGTGAAAAGGATAAAATATCAAGCGTTATAAAAATAGACTGGCAATTAGTGTGGCACATAGCTTCCTCGCATCCTATCATGTACTTTATTATTATATTCGCGTTCTCTTCTTAATAACAAATATTAATAGTGTTAGCGTTCTTCAACACTTCATAGCGGTGTCGCTGTTGATTTTACTAAAAATTTGTATTCGAAAAAAATCTTTGTCTCATTGAATAAATGAAGTTGGATTTTTTCTGACCTAAAATTTCAATTTTAAATTTGAAGTTCACGTTTACGCGAGCGTTACGCGCGAACGTTTGGGCAGATAACGTTGTCCAACGAACTCGTTATGGCCATGGTTAAAATGAACATGTCTACCAAATTTCATAAAAATCGGTCTACATTTACTCAAGTTATCGTTACACGTTTCAGACAAGAGTTCGCGGACATACAGATCGACAGACTGACATGAGACCAAAATAGTTCCCTGATGTCTGAAGCGGATTTCTGTCTTGGGTATAATAATTTTTAAAATCGGAGACATAAATTTTTTCGTCCTCAAAAGTGAACACAATGCTTCCGTTACCTTCGGTAAGCTCGGAAACTAAAAAGTTATCATTGTTCGAAACGAATTTTTACTTTTTCTGTGAAATTGTTAATTAATAATTCGTTAAACGAAATTGAAATGATAAGCATGTTAATAAGGCACAATAGCTTTCATGGAATCTAACTACTCGGTAATTAGAATATTAGAAATTGAAGCCCTTCAACACTAATATAAAATAACAGATTTGTGTCAAGTATTGATAAAAACTATTAACTATTCTCCTTCAGGTAACGTGATGTAATGTAAAGAAGTAAAATACACTCTCTATAAGAGCTTTGTTAAGGTAAAACCATTTTAACTTCTACAGGTCATAATTAATGCTGGATACATCTAGTCAAGAGTTAATATATGAGCTGGATATAGCTGTAAACAACTATGTTTTACATTAAACTAGCTAATCTAAATCATCAATTAAGTTAGTTCATGTTATCATGTTAAGATAATATATTTGTTGAAGGAGATCTTAAGATTGTGCCTGTTTTCTCACACTGCACAGTTTAGGAAACTAAACTATTTAAGTTCATCTTCAAAGTTTAAATGTTACTCTAGATTGAGGTTAAGTAGGCTTGAGTATAAAATACTTTTTCTCCACACTCAACGATAACTATTTTAGGCGAACGATGGAGTTAGATGGGACATAAAGCTGGACAGAACTGAGAACTTTTGACTAATCCTCTATACATATATATAGGGTGCTGATGACAGCTTTAGGTTTCCCCTTGATAAAGTTAGCGTGAAGAGAGTACTTTACTTTGAGCTAAAGTTATAGTTAATCCACTGCTAAATTTTTAAACAATATGTAGCTAATGTTTAATCAATGTACTGAAGTAGTCGAAACAGGCCTATATTGAGCATTAGCTATTGTGATATTTCGCAATGAACTAAACTTCGTTAATTGAGTTCTTCTAGAGCCAAACGAAATTTTTTTTTTAACAGGTTACAGAATCTCGATTCTGAAAAGGAAGAAAAATTCGCCGAAAAAAAACCGCAAGTTTCTATGGAAGGAAAAATCTTTCAGAAAAGACGAAACTAATGGCCCACAAATCAATTTATCGCCATCAACTTGTAAACATTCCAATCCTGAGCGGCCGGTAAAGTTCCATTTTACAGCGGGGTCTGTAAAAATACATGCTTTATCTTTACAGGGCCGCTAGTAGTTCGAGAAGCGAACGCTTCCTGGCCGGGCCGCGGCGTGCAGGAAGCGCTAGTAGTTCTCAGCGTCAGCTGTTCAATTAGTCAACAACAATATTTTCACAAAAATTAGTCAACAATCAATATTTTTATAACTGCGGTTTGTTTTGTTACTGATGTTTCCTTGATATAACCTTAATATGCATTTATTGTTTTGAAGATTACGGCAAAATAGTTTGCATGTTTAGTAATTAGTTTACATGTGGTGGGCGATAAAATAGTGTACGCACCACGAGCAGTAAGCGACATGACAGGCCTCGGGCGTTAAACGCACTCATCAAACTTCGCCCTCGGCCTGTAATAACGCCCTTACAGCTCTAGGTACGTAAATAGCTATTATATCCCATTATTAACATATGGATGTGAATCATGGGTACTAAACTTAAGAAAAGAACGTCACATTCAAGCGGCTGAGATGAGAAACGTTGCTGCCGAAACTTAAAGGGATCGAAAACCAAAAATATTTTCACAAAACCTCTTTGGGAACAACTCATTTTAGGTCAAATCTTACACACTTTTGTTTCTTTTTTGTATTTCTTAAAATGTTACGGTAATTTTGGTTAGCTCAGCAAAGATTAAGTCATTAGGAGAGACGGCGTTCATAATCCCAATTAATTTAATTCATTCTTCAAATGTCTTCTATATTTATCAAATTCAGCCGTAACGAAGAAAAATTGTTGACAAGTAATATAATTTAGATATAATACTAATGGCTATACACTATACACACTACCAGCCTAGATCGACTGGCTCGGACTGCCTGGTCTGTCAGACCGTCTGGATCAGGCGCTCCCAGGACTGTCAGACCGTCTGGATCAGACTGTCTGAGGTTTGGTTAGCCAGCACACGTCTAGACTACATAAGGTGGGGGGGGGGGGGGGAATCCAACCTACATTCAATTTCATCTCCAAAAATTGTAGTTATGGTTTTTTAGGGGGAAGTCAATTTTCATCTAAACATTTTTTCCTATCAAAATCGGTTGTATAAACTACTCAATGGTACCCCTAACATTGATTCTAGCTGATATACTAAGGAGGCCTTTCAACAGGAACATAAGATAAGCCTACAAATCACATAAAATTCAAAGTTATGCAGCATAATACTACGTCAGCATTTTACTTGTCAAAGAAACATAATTTACAATTGAATTGTTCAGCCAACGGAATAGTCCACTCTACTAACAAGAGCTAAAAGCCATAAAGTATAGACAGAGAAAGCTTTATAACTCATCGTCTAGTTGGGATCCATGCCAACAGATAGCGTGACTACGACCAGCAGCTATATATGAATCATGTCCAACATAGAACCCGTTATGCAATCAACTATTATTTTAAGACAACGTGATATTAGTGTAGTTGAAAGGCGACAAGTATTATTTCATGTGCAGTATTAATATTTTTAAAAATATATTGCACATATATTACAGTAAAATCACAATATTCATTTAATAAATTTTTAGTTTTTAACAATAATTTTTTACGTTAATTCTTTTTGTGAATTAAACAATAACTTCATTTTGGAAAGTTCATAAATTAGAAACAGTCTAGTCCGCTTACATTGAACATATGTGAGATAATATGTTAGAAGCTCTAAATTTAAATAAATAACCCTTTTCTTTGGTAAATTCAATTTAATTTTTCAATATAACAATATGGAAATATGTTCATGCAAAAAAAAACCACAGTTCAGCTGTTTAGAAGACAGAACAGAACAGAACAGAAACGATGTGAGACTTTGTTTATTATAAATAAAACTAAAGGGAAAAAATCACAGAGAAGTACTTGCGTCCAAGTACTTTTTAGGGTTTTGTAGATGATTAAGCATACCCGTTTTGAAATAATGATTTTTTTTTTCGATCTCAAGGGTCCCGGGTTCGATCCCCCGGGGGGTCACAATGTTTTTTATCAGTAATAACAACTATATAAATAGCATTTTTTCAGAACATATTCATAACCATGTATAACCATGAATTATTTCAAAATTTTAGGACCAGCCATTATATAGTGTTTGGGGGGGGGGAGTATATTTTAACTTATAAAACAAATAAAGAATGAAAAATTTAAAAAAGCAAATATATATTTCTATCCTACTCTTCAGCAGCTATCATTTGATACCCAACTCAAAAATTAAAAAAAAAAAAAAATTTGGGGTTTCCACATTTTTGCGAATTGCGAATGTATCTATAATTGCGAATAATATCTAATTTTGAACTTCTGTATATTTTTTCTGTGGTTGGGTAAAAAAGTTGCACCAGTGTTTCAAATTTCAGCACTTTTGCTTAAACGGTTCGGGCTCTATGAACCAAAGAGCGACGGACGGACGGACACATCACCCTCGGCATGAGATATCATTTTAATATCATGTATTGGTAATTCATAATTATTTGATTTGAATCATATATTCAATTTAATGAATGAGTTGTTGTTTTCTATATACATATATATATTGTTTTTTACACTTAAGTGAAATGTGATAAAAAATAATTGTGGAAAATAATTGTCGTTTTAAGTGTTCAGTTGTTCATGAAAATTGTATTTAGTTAATTAATTTTATAATGTATTTATTTGACGAATCCTATGGAGAATAAAAATTTTAATATTAACGAAAATACTAATTATTAAAATTTCAATGCGACTACACAAATTTATGAAAATTATGTGATGGGAAGATGACCTTAGAGGGTCGAAACGTCTCACAAATAAAAGAAATGGAAATCAACTAGTTTTTTTTTATTTTTTAAATACACCTAAAAAATCCATCAAAAAAATGTAATAAAATATACAATTTAAAAAGGTGTTTAAGTTTAACAACGTTTGTTGAAGAAGAAAAAGGAATGTTTAGTCCAATGTACTTGGGACAAAGGAATACCCCACTTCTTTTTTTATAATAGTATGTCGGGTACATGGCTAAATAAGCCAAAAAGCTGCACTTTTTGATTGGAATATGCCACTTTCTGTGGTCATAGTTGATGCCCAGAGGTAACTTTTCAGATAGGGAGCCACTTCAAAATCCGTGTAGAACACCAAAATGGCGGCCATTAAAGATGGCGGTCATTAGCCGCCGTATTGACGTACTAAATGTTTCTGTATCTCATCTCCTAAAGGTCCGATTTTTAATTTCGTTTTTTTGTTTTAAAGCTCTTTTAAAGAGGAAACTTTATTGTCCTTATACATTTATCTCTACTCCTTAAAGGTTCAGCACAATTTTCAAAAAATCAAATAATTTTTAATTTTTAGGAGTTCTTAAAATCGGTTTTTTGTGAATATCTCATTAAAGGTCACATTTACAGAAAAATCATGTGATGTAAAATTTGTAGCTTGGAAAATTTCCTACAAAAAATAAATTATCATTTTTATTCATATGAGTACCCAGTTTAGAGATATCTCGATTCACAGAGTTTAACGAACAGTATGCACTCCTGACATCTCTATATAAAAGGTGAGGCAAAAGTTCGGCAACGGCTAATTATCTCCATTAAAATTTAAGATATCAAACGGCGGTTTGCTGCAATCTTCATCATGCATAAAGAACTATTATTTTTTTTGGGTACCCATTTTCCAGCCATTTTGGTTGCCGCCATATTGGATTCAACTTTAAAATTTAAAATAGGAACCCCTATTGAGATGATTAGTGTGACGTCACAAAAGCTTTCGAAAATTTAACTCAGTGTTTGTTATGTTCCTTTTTCTTATCACCTCTTATCAAACCCATGTAAAATGAATGGGAGAATTTTCTCAACTTTTTAAATAATTAATTATTAAATTATTATTGATTTATAAGAGTTTTCACCCTTTGAACATTGTTGTACCAAGTCTTTTTTAACGAGTGTAACAAAGAAAACATTAAAAACTTTCGTTTCAGTTATTTAAAATGAGTATTTGTGTGAAGGGTCATATCATCGAAAAAGCTATCTGAGTTATTAATCTTTATACTTGATTTTTTGTATTTCCTGTTGCCATAAAAATTCACAGGGTGTGTTCGTGCTCATATTGTGTGTCCGAAAATAAATTTTCCTCAAGTTTTGAAACTCAATGAAGTACACTCAGGGTACAGGACTTGTAGAAAGATAGTGACACTTAATCTGTCAGGTAATAAAAGATTATTTGCTAATAATATTTTGTTCCTGGTTACTTACAATGTGCATTATATTTAACCGATGTTGCATAATTATATACTATACAATAGATCACTGACCAGCCTAGGAAAAAGACATTGATGACGAAACATAGAGCAGACTGTTATTACTATAATTATTTGTGTATTTTTTGTTATCTATATTAACGAGTATAATAATATAAGATATGAGTGCCTCGCATGTATACTTGTTTAAAATTTTGATTAAAAAACTAATTTAATACATTAATTTAATATTACTTAAGTACTCTGACATACTTTTACGAAGAATAGCTTTGTCCTCCCTAAAAAATGAAGTATAGATGAAATTTTCATAACGCTCGAGAAGGTGGAACACATAATATACAAACTAAAATAGAAAAACGATTTAAAAAATTAACAATAAATAAGAACGGACCCGGACGGTATCACCACAATAAAACACACTCACAATAATACTTTTTTAAACCACTAGAACGGCAATTTTTAATGTTTTCTTATCTTACATTGTTAAAATAGACTTAGTATAATAACGTTCAAAGGTTGAAAAGTCTTATAAATTAATAATAATTTAATAATTAATTATTTAAAAAGTTGAGAAAATTCTCCCATTCATTTTACATGGGATTGATAACAGGTGATAAGGAAAAGGAACATAACAAACCGAATCGAATAAATTATCGAAAGCTTACGCCATCTTGTGACGTCATTACTAATCATCTCTATACTGTGATACATATTTGAAAAGGCCTTGAAAAAAGAAAACATTTGCCACAAACCAGAGCTTTTTATCTTTCGCCGTTTCAAAATGGCGGCCAGTTGAAATTAATTACGGCCAATGTAAAGGTTTTTGGGGGAAAAATGCAAGAGTAAGTTAGTCTTATTTTAGGGTAAAAAATAAAATATCAACGCTATTTTTTCCAAATTTTTAATTTTTACTTGGTTGCTATAGTAACGCACATAGTAATGTTGCTCTCGCAACCTAAAATGTAATTAAAAATATATTTTTAAACCAACTTTGAATATTTGAGTGTAAATAGGACAATTTTACTCTTAATGTTTTTCTATTAAAGCCTATTTTAACAGCAATCAAGAATTGAAAATGTCAATTTTGTATACAGAAACATTTAGTGCGTCAATACGGCGGCTAATGACCGCCATCTTTAATGGCCGCCATTTTGGTGTTCTACACGGATTTTGAAGTGGCTCCCTGTCTGAAAAGTTACCTCTGGGCATCAACTATGACCACAGAAAGTGGCATTTTCCAATCAAAAAGTGCAGCTTTCTTTGGTGTACCCAACGTACTACTGGGGCTTTCATTGTAAGTCAAAACAGAAACTTGGATTGAGACAAGTTTTTTGAATACGAAAATGCCAGAGCCCCTCCTTTGCTCTCCTCAAATGGTGTTCTTCGATCATGTCAGAAATCTCAGCTTCTTGAAAATCCTGGAAGAAGCCGTTGTTCCACCACATTTGGTGGATGGTGCAGCTCTAGCATATCCTCTTCCACCCAAAACATCAAGGACATTTGGAGAATACTATGATACGGAATTCAAAAACTAACTTTTGAATGATGCTGAGAGGTTTCATGCAAACAGAATACACATTTCTTGGGATACTTATTCAAAACCTTGCCTAAAGAAACGTGTGAGAGATAAAAGAGGCGTTGGTCTTCGTCGCCAAATAGCACAATGAAATGTGCTACCAAAAAATTGGAATAACTTCCTCTGCTGTGATCAGAATAAGACAGAACTCTTTAGGTTACTTGGAGGACATTCATTTTTGAAGTTGGATTGGGCTCACATATATGTACTGAGATTGATTGATAAAATTATTCGTTCATTATCATCTCGGCCGGATGAAACTTCTATTGACGGAGTACAATGCAGGCAACAGGAAGAAGCAGACGGCAGGATTTTTATCCACGCTAAAGATAGTGTTGAGCAAGGAGCGAAAAAAATTATTATTCACATAGTAGATAAGGATGTAGTTGTTTTGGCAATCTCTTTCTTTCAAATTCTAAAAACAGGAGTGGGGGATTCTCTTTGGTGCTGAGAAGGGACAGAGATACATGAACATTAATGTTATGTTTGATAGTATGGGTGAGCTGAGCATAAAGCTGTTGCATTGAGAGGATTCTATGCATTCACTGGGTCAGATGGGCCATCATCATTTGTAATGAAAGGGAAACAGACTGCCTGGAAAGTGTGGAAATCATTTGCTGAAGCCTTCCATGGCCTCTCTCTCTACCTCAACAGTTTATTTCTATCGAGACTTTTCAAATTCTGGAGAAGTTTACTGTTCTGCTTTACTACAAAGACGCAAAAGACTTCTCAGTCAATCGTGTTCGAAAGCTTCTCTTCACTTCAAAACGTCGCAGTCTGCAAAGTCTGCCCCCCAACAAAAGAGGCATAAGGCAAGATTGTCTTTGTTTAGCATACCAGGTCCAAAATATTCCTGGGCCAGACGGATGGGGATGGACCATGGTTGCTGGGGAGTGGACGCCGGTGTGGTATATTCTTCCCTCTATTATGGCTGCATGCAGAGAATTAAATAAGTTGTTCCTTATGCTATACATGATGCTCCTGTTCAAAGGCCAAGGTTCAACAATGTCAGCAATGTTCGTAGGCTTCCGTGGTTACAATTCTAATGAAATTCTAGGTCTTCTGGTGAAGACCACGTCTCGAAGGGTGTACGCCCTGACGTTTCGCTCCTACGCTAGAAGCATCATCAGGTGTGAACTGACAGTTCACACCTGTCTTAAACCTAGAATACCATGAACACCCCCTCAAAATGCTTCTAGCAGTAGGAGCGAAACGTCAGGACGTATACCCTTCGAGACACGGTCACCACCGAAAGACCTAGAACTTCATTGTAATGTCAACAATGTCAATTTTGTAATTTCAACTGGCCACCATTTTGAATCGGTGAAAGATAAAAGGCTCTGGTTTGCGGCAAATGTTTTCTTTTTTCAAGGCCTTTTCAAATATATATCACAGTATAGGGGTTCCTATTTTAAATTTTAAAGTTGAATCCAATATGGCGGCAACCAAAATGGCGGGAAAATGGGTACCCACAAAAAAAATAGTTTTTTATGCATGATGAAGATTGCAGCAAACCGCCGTTTGATATCTTAAATTTTAATGGAGATAATTAGCCGTTGCCGAACTTTTGCCTTACCTTTTATATAGAGATGTCAGGAGTGCATACTGTTCGTTAAACTCTGTGAATCGAGATATCTCTAAACTGGTTACTCCTATGAATAAAAGTGATAATTTATTTTTTGTAGGAAATTTTCCAAGCTACAAATTTAATATCACATAATTTTTCTGTATATGTGACCTATAATGAGATATTCACAAAAAACCGATTTTAAGAACTCCTAAAAATTAAAAATTATTTGATTTTTTGAAAATTGTGCTGAACCTTTAAGGAGTAGAGATAAATGTATAAGGACAATAAAGTTTCTTCTTTAAAAGAGCTTTAAAACAAAAAAACGAAATTAAAAATCGGACCATTAGGAGATAAGATACAGAAACATTTAGTGCGTCAATACGACGGCTAATGACCGCCATCTTTAATGGCCGCCATTTTGGTGTTCTACACGGATTTTGAAGTGGCTCCCTATCTGAAAAGTTTCCTCTGGGCATCAACTATGACCACAGAAAGTGGCATATTCCAATCAAAAAGTGCAGCTTTCTTTGGTGTACCCAACGTACTATAAGGGAAGTAACAGTCTAAAGAAGAACATTCAGTGCACCTTCTTTAGATTGCTACTCCCCACTGTTTTTTCTTTTATAAGGGGAGCAATAATCTAAAGAAGTGCCAATTAAGATGTGTACAAAAGCTGAGTTTTGTATTTCAAACGGTTCCTGCGATATCGTTTAGAAACAAACAATAAAATCTTGTTTTGACAACCTGTATCTTGAAAAAAGTGCGTTGGGTTATCAAATTAAAGGAGGTCCAGGGCCTACTCCTTAACCTTAGCAGCTCTGTGTGGCCCTCCACACAGAATAATCTAGAGTTACCTAGATAAGCTTATCTATATGCTTGGAAGAACAGCAGCTCTTTTTATACTCCTTATGAATGTAATATTTGCTCGACCATATTCATATTAAAGCTAAAAATATACTTTGATGTAAGAAATCATCTATAGATTTTTCTTCTAGTAAACAAGATGAAGGATGACAAAAAAAAAAAAAAAAAAAAAAAAAAACATATACTAAAAACGAAACATCTTAGGGTTTTTTGACTGAGAAATTTTGCTTTTAAGTATTAAATGGAGAATCATAAACCTTATTTATTAAATATAATGTAAAAGATTTGAATAAAAAACCTGATATAATAGACAGAACAGCTAAGAAATAAAAAGGTATTTCTCAATTGGTTTTAATATGTGGTTTGTACGCAATATTATACAATTAGAAATACGTGGAGATAATAACATATAAAATGGTCTTTGTATCATCTTCCTGTAGCGATTTCCTTAAATAATTATTTGATATAAAAAATAACAAATCTACGATATGTTGGGGACTTATACTAGTTAAATTTAAGTCAGCAAGTCTTGAAAAGTAACAGTTTCTGAGTTACGGTAGCCTTTAATTTTATTTTATATACTACTAAAATATCAGTTTAATTAAATTGTATTGTGCTGATGATGTATTTTAAACATTTGAAAATTCGGAACTTCCCGGGTTGGAAAGGCTTCGCATACAAACGACATGAATTACAAACGTTGCCATTTGTATACATGCAAGGAGTGGGCAAATGCGGCTCTTCGTTGAATCAAGTACGGCTTCCATTGAAAATTTAATTCCTTTTATGAAAAACCGGAATGCGGCTTTTATTGACCTCATGCCAGCGCACCCATGGTATATATAAAATTCATGTATAAATTTCTTAATGAGTAAACAATTATGTTAATTTTAACTAAATAATTCAATTAGAATTGGCCAGTGAATTATTAATAAACAGGTCAAGTGTGTGCTAGTCAGCACACAGCGAGGGTCCGTAGGCAACACTGTAGTAGTACCCTATTGATGGTGTTTTTAAAAATGCTAAAAAGCTTACTTTGAACTATCCTATGGGTCTGATATTCTCAAAACACATAAACAAACTTCTGATAAAGTATTTGTTTGCCACTGAACCGGACTACAACCATATAAACACACCGAAAAGACCATAGTTATAAAAAAACGTATTTTGTCAATAAAAAATAAAATAATATTTTTTTCGAAATTTCCAAAAAGTGGTATCTTTACTTTTGGACGAAGAATGTTCAGGAATTTTTTCAGATTTTTTTCACTTCACATAAGCGAGATAGAGGGGGGGGGGGAACACGTTTCACACCCACTTCAAACTTGCCTACGCTCGCCCTATCAAAGTTATAAAATAAGAATTATATATTTTTGTAATTAGCTCAACGTACCCTTTCATATGATACCCCTCACGGTGTAAAAAAAAAAAAAAAAAAAAATGAACCCTTAAGTTTTTTTACCTTCATTTTTTTGAAAAATATTTTTTTTTTAGTCGCTATATTTTTAATATATGTGGGTAGGTACAAGACACATACATGCCAAATTTCAAAGTGATCGGACGAAAGGTGTAGCCGTGAGAGCAGACGACAGGACGGACGGACAGCCACACGCAGGAAAATATAAGGGTTTGCCTACGGACCCTAAAAATTACCTATTTGAGTTCGTTATTAGTACAACTAGTTTGTTCAATAAATTAAGGGGGGGGGGCACGAAAAACGCAATTTCTAAGGACACGTGGTGCAAAGGTGAATTGGTACAAAAACGAAACCAAATATATATTTGTACTCAAGAACCCCTCTCTCCTCTTACAAACCCTTAGTTTTTGAGGAATGGTTTTTTGGAGCTCCCCTAAAATTTCCCTGTGTTTGGGAAATTTTTGTTGGGTACTTTCAGAGATTAGATGCGTTACAGATAGACAGACAGACATGCGCAGGAATGTACAAGGGGGGTACTCGTTTAACCCATGTTTATTGAAACGTATGTATTTACATATACGTGTTAATTAACATGGATACATTTGTTTTAAAAGTTTTTAAGAGACGTTGTATAAATACAAAAACCTTATACTTTGTTATAATCGCATATTAGCCTAAACAAAACTCTTGAGTTTTGCGAAAGAATCAATTTCAAACTGATTTTCTTTATCAAGGATATTCAGGATTGGAACGCAAAATCGGAGAAGAAGCTAAGTGACGAAGGTTCTGGCTACTCTTCCAGTGAACTTGTCTTATCAAGTATGCCTCCCACCACTTGTTTGAAACGATCGAGTGATGTCTATAGATACAAACTCTGTACTCGTACAAACCCTACTTTCCAACTAGGCTCTCAAGAATGTTTATGCAGTATTATCTACTATAATTCAATGAGAAACAGTATTGGACTAAGCTTACTCCGAAAAGGGATGAAAACAGGCCAGACCTGCATTTTGCTTGGAGAATCCGATCATAAAAGATAAAATCCCGGTCGAATAAAAGAGCGGACGCGACGCGGCAGACAAACGAATCCGCTTTCAATTTGATCTCCTACGGGTTGACCTCTGTTTTAGTCCGCTTCTCCTGTTTGACTGGACCTTAAAATAATTACTACTGCAATAAACATCTATAAATTGTGGATTTTTCTATCAATCTTCTGTTGTCAAGCAAAAATTATTACAAACACGACGTCCGGTCATGGCGTGTCAAACTCGCCCACGACTTACAAGTAGTAACTGGCAACTTTAAACATCAAATTGACCGACAGACAGACACGAAACCAAAAATGTTCCCTGATGTCTGAAACGGATTTCTGTCCTGAAATTTTTGAAATTGGAGAAATAAAATAGTTTCGTTCTTCAGAACGATCACATAGCTTCCGTTACCTTCGGTAAGCTCGGAAGCAAAATTTAATTGCAAGTTTCCTTAAATTAAGAATTCTTGAACTCTCTTGGATTTTAACATAATGAAGTTTCTATTGCCGAGTAAGGTGTTCGGCCGAAAAGTAACCTCCTGAAGGTCTTCAGCAATTATTGACGGCATATCCATATTCGCTTAACTTTTATCATTTTCGATGTTAATATTCGTTGAATTAAATCCTAGTTGTTGTTTTTGCTCAAAATTTGTTTGGGGTTTCTCTCGAGTATTTTCCTCTGGTGAATTTGAGTTTGAATAGTTGTTTGGTATTTCCCCAGGCACAAACTGTAAGTTCTGAACTGTGCCTCAATTAGTTATATTTTGAAACTAGAAGCATCTAGCCTCCTGCTAGATAAATTGGTTCCCTTGATACCTACTCTAGTAATTAAGTGCTTTTAGGTAGACTGGGTTTCCTTTACCTTAGACTTTAGACCTTGTTCAAATAACTGACCAATGGATTTCTACCTTCGGAAAATGGTAAACTGATATTATTGGTTGATTTTATTTTTAACTATCTTGTGATACCAGGTATAACGAGATACTTTAAACATAATTAAATGTTGGAAAAAAACTTTTCTCGTAGGATTGATGTTTCCAATGTAGATACGATTATTTTACCTGACGATATGATATGATGATTATTATGAACCGAGATTTCACTCATTTTGTTAATTATCTTAACATGGATATGTTTTGGCTCTGGGGGACAGAAGAAATTTCAACATGAAAAATGTACCCCTTTTAAATATCGTGCCAGCAAGTTAGTATTTAACAGGAGGTCGATAGGTTTTCATTTATAGTACAATATTTTGACGATGGGCGAGATGAACTTTCAATAAACGACATGCAAAATGTGACGCTCTTAAATATCGTACCAGGAAGCTAGAATACAATAGGAGGTAGATTGGTTTTCACTTGTATTCATTGCAGTACTATATTTCGCCGATAGATTTATTTAAGAAATGATATCAAAGCTCCTAGCGGATCAAATGGTAATCAAAATGTTTTTCACAGCTTAAGATCCATCTACTATATTAATTAGAGAAAAGTATACTGATTTTCTCCACTTTAAAGAGAAACATTGAAATGTCGATAAGTGGATTCATTGCCCAAAAACATTTCCATGATTCGATGTTTAGCCATAAAATGGAGTCATTTTTTTTTAAGGAGTTAATATTTCTTCGCGATTAATATAATAATATTGATAAGAAGTCTATTTTACATACAAGGTAGCTTTGTTGCCAGATTTCACTTAACATAGAACTTGTGTAAGTAACTGCCCACAAGATACCACCAGGAAATGTTGATCGTTTCTTTAAACACCTTAAAACTTTTCTTGAGCCACCTGTTGTTCTTAAATAAAACTTCATAATAGGTCCAGTTGGAATCCAAGTGCTCAACTACTACTGATAAATAACCGGTTTAACACAAGACAATAATACAACAACAACTTTTTTCGAAAGCTTCGAGTAATCATAGCGATGCTTATAATCTTTAAAAACCTTTTTTAAAGATTATAAGCATCGCTATGATTACTCGCACTACACTTCCAATAATAAGAGAGCAAAGTTAGCATGTTGTATTAGAATAAGCAATTTAGGAAACCAATCAAATAAAAATATTGATTTAATTTAGACAAAACACCCTTACGTATTTTCAAATCTATTTTTGATTCAGAACTTACCGAAATTTACGAAAGCATTGTGACCACATGACAATGATACTTTTTTCATTTTCCGAATTCAAATATTCTGTGAAAGAAATCCGTTTCAGACATCAAGAAAAGCACTGCAGGTCTGATGATTAAGAGCGCAAGTGGAGTAGATGTCTTCAAGCGAGTCTGTTTTTGCGTCTTTCGTGTGACTCAAAGTCGGGTTGTTTCCTTTACCTTTTACCGGCACTGATGATTGATGATGGCCGAGAGGCCGAAAACTAGTTTTGTGAAATAAACATTATTCTGTGGAGAGGCTTTCCGGTTTTTTATTATTCTATTGCTAGTCTATAGCTTAAATTTTCACAATGTGAATGGTCGCGTACCACCCTATCATCTCAAAAACTACTCCTCCGATTTTAATAAAAGTTGAATGGCAGGCATAATTAGTCCACTTTTGCTGCAATTTTACTCCATTTGCAATGTTACTCCATTTCTCTTTCGCAAGCACACTAACATTTTGTTATTAACAGCTATATTATTAAAAGTACTCGTCCGAATTTGAAGAACTTTTATGGTTTGTCGAAAGAAGCCCACAAATGGCACTAAATTAATTTTAAACATCTGCTAAGATTGTTTTCTCGTCCACACCGCACTGGGAACGTCACTGGGAACGTCGTTTTTAATTTTCAGTGATTGTACACATTAATTTATAATTATTTAAATAATCTACCAATAGTAAGACGTGAAGAAGGTATGTGCCACACTAATTAGCAGACTGTTTCAAAATTAGCAAAACGTACCTTATGAAAATGTTCTACTTTAATCATAAAAAGCTCCCTATATTAATTCACATCTGAACTCGAAACAATATATACAAGCCCTGCTATTTTCGACATTTGTCAATTAAAAGTTCCCATATCAATGCAGATATACAATATTTCCTTTAATATTTTAAGTGTATTATCTAGTTTCAACCACTGGATATAAACACAGTCACATTGAATACAACAAATATGTCATTCCTCTAAATTTCGATTGAAACGGACCTAGATACATTAATATTTATAAACCTAGCATATTGTCTCGATTTTAGCTAAAACGAAGCATAAAAAAAAAAAATATTTTGTTTCCGAGCTAACCGAAGGTAACGAAAGCTAACGAACATATTTTTATGTTTCCGATTTCAAATATATCAAGAGAGAAATCCGTTTCAGACATCAGGAGACAGCATTTTTGGTTCCATGTCAGTCTGTCACTCAATTATTGCGAACCAACATATCTTAAAAACTATACTTGTCCTATTTCTTCAACCTTCGCGCCCAATTCTTCCTCTACCACATGCGCACAAACATACATTTATTTACACCTATATCTTCAAAAGTACTCTTCTGATTTTTATAAAATTCGGATGGTTTATCGATATAGAACGCAGATAGCACCGTCATACACTCAACCGATCCGTCTATACACTCTTTAACTTTTGCCTTAATTGATACTTTATTTATGTAAAAAATCATGACAATTTAAGCAGATTTAAAAAAGGGGGGGGGGGGAATTAAATTTAATTGACTATAATAGGGTGTATAAGTATGCATCAAAGTATTCAACAAAGGACGCGAGGAAGCTATGTGCCACACTAATTGGTAGTCTATTTTTAAAATCCCATGTAAAATAAAAATATATCCTGCCAAAAGAATCGCAACAAACTTTAACATCTGCTTTTTTTTAACCCCATTTCAACGAAGAAGTTATAAAATTAAATATTTACAAGATTTGGAATAGTTTATCAGCGAGAAAAAATATTAAATGCGGCGTAGGCAGGCTGTATATTGTATCATCCCCAAGAGGCCTACTAAACTCAGAAACACTGCGGATATTCCATGCCTCACCCATTAAAACCTATAAATGATAAAAAAAAAGAGCAACAGAGAAAACTATTAAGGATTCAAAAGAATAAAAGAATGGTTTGGAACTAGAGTGAAGTATGTCTTTACAAAACATGTACAGTATAAAAAATAAATTGAATCCACAGAAGGGTTTTGAAAAAAGTATAACATTTTAGAGGACATTATTGATTTACATAAATGTCAGACCTCTATAAAGCATAAATAGTTAATTGCCCTCTGAAGACAGCTTTATTAAAAATGTATAAATTTAGGATTACACCCGGGACTTGAAAATCACATAGGTAATTAGGTTAAATCCTGTCTCTCAAACAAAGATTTCCTTTGGTGTACCGCATATGAAATTTTTTAAGTCTTGAGGAAGATCCATTTATAATGTTATAGCTTAAAGATAGCGGTATACTGACTTCCATCTGAAAAAATTAATTCCGAAAGCTGAGAAAACCGGAAACCATGTAAGATTATAAAAAAGTGATAATATGTGTATATAACAAGTACTATACTCTTATCGACAAAGTACGCTATAAAATGAAGGAATCTGTGCTTTATCAACTGTGTATAACTTTCTTTAAAAACTTACGAGGAAAAGGAGGTCATAATCTCGGAATTTATTCTCGTGGGACGAATCAAGCCAAAAAAAAATGAGGATGATAAAAAAAAATGGTTCTCTCAGCAAACAACTTCTAAGTGAAGAAGTATTGGCAATAAATACAGGGCTATAAAAGCCAGAGGAAAGCGTCGGAGAGTGAGGGGCTTGGGTTCCTACTCGGAGGCTTTTAAAGAACCGTCGTTAGGTCTTAAAAATATCCTACAGATCGGTACGAGGCCTGCATGTTAAATAGGAATAAGCAAAACTGAGAGCGAACCCGAAATAAAAATAGCCGTAACAATCTATGCAACACCTGCCCGTAGCCTAAACAAATTGACGCAAAACACTAGCTGCATTGATAATGTCGATTTAAATATATAATTATGTGTTTTTAAATTACATTACATTTTTACATTACAACGTAGCATAGAGTTTGAACGAAGTTGCATTTTAATGTATAAAGTAACTTATCAAATCCAACAACATTTGGTTTAAGACGAGTACATTAAGTTAACCTGTCTATCCATTGAAGCGAGCTTCTTACATTCAACAAACTATGCAGCCTGTCTGTCTGAGTGTCAGTAACGTTTACGTGTCCGACGATAACTTGAGTAAAAGTTGACCGATTTAGTTAAAATTTGGTATAAATGCTCCTATTGCTCAGGCTAAGTTCGTTGGACAGCGTTATCCGTCCAAGAGTTCGTGTGCAACGCTTGCGTAAAATTGGAATTTCAGGACGGGAAAAGATTCAAAGATTCATTCATTTTTTTCAAATAACATTTTTTTAGTAAAATTAACAGCGACACCGCAATGAATTAATAAAGATCGTTAAAACTATTAAAGTGGATCTAAGCGTTTAAAGTAGAGAAGACAACGTTTTTACCAATATCTTACGTTCTAACGTCAATAACGATTTTAATAAAACTTCATATACATCTTTTAGAGCACAATTAAATCAGGCCAGGCTTGTAAAATTCAACTCGATGCATGCAGAAGTTTTTGTGTAGCGAAGTGATACATTTTATGAATTGAAATGGGATGGCCAGGGCGCATAGGCGAGTTAAGGAATAGCAGAAAATAACCTTCTCCCGCACTACACGACTCTCTATTACAAACATATTCTTTAAATATCAACTCATCATGATTACCTATCTAATATTTATTGCATCATGCTCGCTTCAATGATAGAGCCACGAGATACTAAGTATTGTAAAAATAATAAATTATCATTTTTTACCTTACTGGTGGTCTATACAAAAAAGCGTTTTACAATACTTAGCATCTCGTGGCTCTAAAATTGTAGTATAAGTGTATAGTGGCAGATCTTTAAATCTTTCTCTATATACAGTGGCCTGCAAGAAAAATAGATGTAAAATAGAATAACTCTCTTATAATCAAGCCAGACTAAATCAATGTTAAATAAAATTTACTAAGTAGTATGCCAAGTATTGCACTAATGATTAAATGTGTAAATTTCTTCAGTGGAGAGAAAAACAACAATTAACACTAATGTAAACATTTAAACCGTTATTATTCACATTAAATAAAGACTACATATTTAAATAAATAAATCGTGAGTGGCTCGTAAACGAATAGCAAAAAAGTCATGTTCCCAACATGTTGGGAAATAAGTTGCCGGCAGTATCGACGGGTAACATGTAGTTAGATATTCCCGGAAATATTCCTGGCCACAATGTAACCCGCAACTTTGCTACGTATACTTGACAAGTAGTTTCCTACATTAAACATTTATTTAATTATTTACTTATGTCTTTCCATCAGTTTTAATTATTTTATCTTATTTTTTATTCAATCTATTGTTATTGTCTCTTCGCATGTAAGCTATCAACGACTGGTTCAGGGATATAACGAGAGAGTATAAATGATACATCACAAGCATACCAAATGGTTCATTTGTTCACTTCTCTTTTTGTGAGTACGTCCGCAAGCTTTGGAATCTGAGTAAATGAAGTAAATAATGATATTGAGCGCCCGGCAGTGCGCAAGGACAAGTTCCAGCAAGCATGCAGTGTATCTTTACTTGATCAATTCCCCCAGTCTTTTCTCACCCTCAAAGCTATACTTCCTCTTAAGATGGGCTTTTGAAACTTGGAACATAGATTAAGCTTAAGTAGCTTAGGCCACTGTGAACAATTGAGCCCTTAATGAAAAGCTTATCAAAAGTTTTAGCTTTACAAGTTTGCATTTTTGTTAATGACTAACTGACTGTATCGCAAGAAAGTTGAAATTAGGCACACTTGTAGCTATAAAGATTAGACTACGGAAGGCTCTAGGGAGAGTAGGGAACTAACATGGCCGAGCAATGTTTACATATTTTCGCTCCGAGGCCGATATCACCGGTACACACCGTCTAGAAATAATAATACGAACCGTATTGCCGGGCTATACAGATATATTGGGCTACACAAATTGCCATGCCATTTGAACATATTACTGGCAATGTTTCTGGATGTTAAGCATTATAGCTCGCCATGATAGTCAGCCACAAACTGCCGTAAAGTGTTACTCGTTTCAATACCCTTTTGAAATCCTGCAATTAGACTTCAATTCCTGAAGTCAGATCAGAATTAAGGCGATATATGCAACTACAGACCACAACTAATAATATTTTTTGTATAGACCACCAGAAAGGTAAAAAATAATAATTTATTAATGAAACTGTATAGTGGCTGATCTTTAAATTTTTCTCTCTATACAGTGGCCTGTAAGAAAAATAGATGTAAAATAGAATAACTCTCTTAATCAAGCCAGACTAAATCAATGTTAAATTATAATATACCAACATAATAATAAAATTTAAATTACCTTCTAGAAATGCCCAGGTTGGATGCAGTAAAATTTAAAGATTACCTGAAACAAAAATATACATAAATAATACATTAAAATGTTAGTTAAAAGAAAAAATATTCTAATGGAATACGTATTTAATACTAGTCATCGCGTGGCTCTATCATTGAAGCGAGCGTATGGTAATAAATATGTATTGAATATCGAAAAAAAAAGATAATCATGAATATTGATGAGTTTATAGAGTATGATAGTAGTACAGCTGCTAGTACTAAGGGAACAACCCTGCATTCTTACTATTCCTCTAACCACACATCTTTAAACGTTTAGGTCCGCTTTAATTGTTTTTAACAATATTTATTAATTCATAGCGGTGTCGCTGTTGGTTTCACTGAAAAATGTTATTTGAAAAAAATATTCTTCTCATCGAATAGATAGTGTTAGATTTTTTCCCGTCCAAAAATTCCAATTTTAATTTTAAAGCGCACGTTTACGCGAGCGTGGCGCGCGAACGCTTAGGCAGACAACGTTGTCCAACGAACTCGTCCTGAGCATTGGTAAAATGAACGTGTGTACTAAATTTCATCGAAATCGGTCAATTTTTACTCAAGTTATCGTCGTACGTTTCAGACACACAGACACACAGACACGGAGCATATTTCGTTGAATGTAGGAAGCTCGCTACGCTCGCTTCAATTAGTTGATTAATAACCAATACGCTAATATATATATTTTTTTTTCATATATTTTTTACTCTAGAATCATACAAGAACTTAATTCACTCAACAGTAATTTCTGTGTATCAATCATTAAATTCACTCGTTAGTTTTTCACCCACTTTACGTAAGTATGAAGTTCTCACATTACTTCAACACAAAAGTTAGACTATAAATTACTCTTGTTTTATGTTATGTCAATCATGGTAAAAGCTTTTAGTTCATTCAAATATTAACTTCACTAAGTAAAAAGAGAATTTAAGTATCAAATCTCTTGATTCACTAAATTACCCAGTTATCATGTTATTAATTAATTAAGTTGTAACTCAACAAATCAAATTATGTTATTATTTGGTCAAGTCCTTACTTCAACTACTAAGGGACGATTCTTAAATCACAAAATTACTGATTTACTTAAATACTCATAAAAAAAATAAATAGTCCCCAGGCCACCATAAGAAGTGAGTCGCTGATTGATAAAGTTTTCTTACCTCATGGAATCGCTTATTTATGCCTTGTCCACCGATGAATTGGGTATATGGCAACTGGGCGCTGGGCCATTTCTTTTTTGTTAACATGCCAAACTTGCCCTTCTGCGGGAACATTGAAAAAAGATAGAAAAAGTTTTGATTTTCACAGGATCGTTTAATTAAATTATTTCAAAAACAGTGGTAAAGGTGGCCACCGATACGAGTGGGCCGTTTTATTTTCAACGTCCTCGCAGAGCGACATGTTTGGGACGGTGGACACCCCAAACGGCCCACTCTTATCGCGCAAAGATTCCATAAGGTAAGAAAACTTTATCAATCAGGGACTCACTTCTTATGGTGGCCTGTGGACTAAAATTCATATTTAAGATCCTAAAAAGATAAAAAAAAATATTGGAACGGGACCAAACAATACCAATGCATTAAAAATGTTCCGAAATATTGTTATCAATATTTCGTTTCCAGTGATCAATGTCGAGATGTTTAGAATTTATCTTTATCATATTCGGGAAAAGGACTAGAGCTGTGGCACTGGTGTTTCCGTGAACATACTTTTTTCTAGAAAGAAATCCTCACCATATCGTTCCCTCCCCCCATTACTACCAAGGACCGCAGTCAGATCTCAGAACTCAATTTTGTGTTTTGTTCTTTCAATGATTCATCTTCTTTCATCAACTAATTTACTTAAAAAAGTGTAGAAGGAAAATTCTCTCCTCGTAATGTTTATTTAAAAATCGAAGCAGCTTTCGGCCTCTATATCAGGTCATCTTCAGTGCCGAAAGAGGTGGAAACGTAAATCAACTAAAAGAGGCCATAGGGCGGGTTGAGCCATACAAAGCCAGACACTGGCACAAGCCTCGTGCCAGTGTCTGGCTTTGTATCACGTCTGTTCCAGTGTCTAGCTTTGTATGGCGTCTGTTCTAGTGTCTTGCTTTGTATGACGTCTGTTCCAGTGTTTGGCTTTGTATCACGTCTGTTCCAGTGTCTAGCTTTGTATGACGTCTGTTCCAGTGTCTGGCTTTGTATAACGTTTGTTCCAGTGTCTGGCTTTGTATGACGTTTGTTCCAGTGTCTGGCTTTGTATCACGTCTGTTCCAGTGTCTAGCTTTGTATGACGTCTGTTCCAGTGTCAATGACGACCTCCACTGACGCTCCATATCCTATCTAATTTACATAAGTTCAAAGTTGACTTGTTTCGTTTTCAAGTTTAAATTTTAAAAGAATATTAAGTCCTTCGAAATATCGTGATCTTATAAATTGATGTACATACTTACTTTTATGAATGAATTAGTTTTGTCCCTAAAGATTAATTATCTATTGTTCCTCATTTTTTTACGAAAAATTATTTTGATTATTATTCAAATTATTTTATTATTTGCTAATGTGACATCACATCATTTAGAGTACGTACTAATTATTTATTTTGTTTCTACTTGAGTTCTATAACTTCTTCGGTGGTACCTTTTGCTTATTAAAATCAGTCTATTGATGTTATAACTTTGTCAGGGTCCCAAAGTGATCACTTTAATATATATATATATATATATATAATGAAATAAATTGCTTGAGAGGCTTGCCTGTCATATCTTATAAAAGTTATACCCGTCAGATTCAACAACCGTTTTAAATCCTTCAAACACGCATCAAAAATACCATCTACAAAAAAGTAGGGTAAATGTTCTACTGTACATAGATAGATATTTTCTTGTTATAAAAAATGTCTAGATTAAGAGTCTTGGAAAATGTAAAAAGTTATTCAGTGAGGAAGTTGTAAGCGGTTTTCCACACAAACACTTTCTCTTTCAGTTTCACAAGAGGGGGAGGTTTTACAAAAGTTAAAATTGTGAATTCTCATATCTCAAAACCCCTTTTCTCCGAGTTGGAAAATATTGAAAAGAGGGGCCCTCCCTCCGGGCTCAGCTCACCGAGTGAAATTAGAATGAAGAAAGGGCCGCGAGGCCCGCTGGTAAAGCTTTATTAAACTTGGGCCTCTGTAAGGAAAAGAGGTCTAAGAGAAAAGCGATTTTCACGGACGTCCAGGAAGAAGTTTAGAAACTCCTGAATTCATGAAAACCTTGATAATAAGTTCCTAAGAAATAAATGATCTGAAAAAGGCGTCTGCCGTAATTTTAACTTATACCTATATTTATAACAAACGATTTAAAAAAGGGAAAAAAATTATGATTTAAAAAGTTTTTCTGTTAATTATATTAAAATCAGTCTGTTATCTGTTAAAATCAACAAAGTAGTTTTTATCTATATATATAAAATTAAAGTTTTGTCTATACATTAGTCAGAATGGAAAATGTTTTGGATACTTTTTCATTTTTATTTTATAAATTCCAAAAACCGAATCCGGCCTTAACTTTTTTCGTGTATGTATTTGTGTGAGTATGTAGAAAAGAGGAGTGTCTGTCGCCCCAGTCAGACTTTATAGGAGCAAAACTGGCTCAATGAATTCGATTAATATTTTTTTCAGAGGTGAGCGCCAAGATGTTGCGCAATTTGTAGGCCTGGTTTCATCTAAAAATAGTAAGTAGAACCAAAGTTATTTTTATTTTTAAAAATGTATAAAAAACATAACCTAAAAAAAATAGGTTGACCCACCGTAACCAAACCCCACAGACTCGCTAATCAAAATGCTTGGGTACTTCTCAACCACCTAGAGACTCGCGGTTTTTTGCGTTTGGTCGGAAATTGGCCCATACAGACTAGAAAAACCGAAAAGTTAAAAAAATAAATTTTCCCCCCCTTAAAAAATTAAAGATGACGGACGAACTTTTAAAGTTTTTTTGGAGGCTTATTGTGCCTAAACGGTAAGTCATATTGACAAGCTGATTGCGCCAGCGGTAACTGATTTTAAAATATCTACAACTTTGGGCCTATGATTTTTGTCGTACCTTCATCGGATCTACCTTAAATAGAGCTCAATTTATTTTTTTAAATTTATTACTTTGAGCTCTAATGGCGTCCGCAATTGTTTACCGATTTAATTTCTGATTGGAGTGCTTAAACCTCAAATTAATCCTCTTTAAATCGAGTGTTTATTATTTTATTAATTTGTCCTAGAACTAGAGTTATTAATTATTTACTGGTGCAACTGCCGTATTGAGAGAAGAGACAGGTAATTAAATTAAGGTACCAATGGTTGATCATTGTTCAATGAGTTCTCAGTCTAGGTTTGCGCTCTAATAGGTTTTGACTAAGTTATATTTCTAATTGACTATATTTTTTTTTACCATTGTTATTTATTACTATATTACTTAGTTTCGATTTGCATTTTTTTAAATATATAAATAGAGTCCAAAATACGATTTGGAGAGTATCATATTATTCTTAGTAATGAAATGAATTATGTATAATATAGTCCTGATTCTATTCCTAGAAGGCTTAGGAAACAAAACTATTTAAGCATTTCATTTAATTGCTAGGCCTACATGATTTTAGGAAACAGGCACCACTACCTAGCATAAGCCCCGCGCGGAGCGCGGGGTGAAAGCTAGTCTATACATAAAATTAAAGTTTTGTTGACCCAATGATGTATAATATAGTCCTGATTCTATTCTAAGAAGGATTTGGAAACTTAACTATTTAAGAATTTCATTTAATAGCTATAGGCCTACATGATAATAGGAAAAATAGCCACTGTTACCAAGCATGAGCCTCGCGCGGAGCGCGGGTTGAAGGCCTATTTAGAATGTTAAGGATAGTCCGTCATTTCTCAAGAATAGCAGTGGCATATCTCTTTAGAAAGAAGAATTTAGGATAGCTCATCAATCTAATAAAACAATAAACAATAACGTATTTCATGTAATGGTAATTACTTGGCCGACATTGTAATTCAAATATGCTAACAGTATACAAAAGGAATGACGTTCCTAAAAGGTCTTTGTACAAAGGAAGATCTCTCATGTGTATAGAAGTAATAATATTTTTAAGTCAAACTCACTATTAAGATAAAGGGATATTAACACTTCCTTGTAAAGAAGGGATGATAAACCACTGTCTAACAGTTCTATAGATTAAGGGATATCATTCTCTTCGAAATAATTAATTTATATTAAATTCAATTACACAGATCTCAATAACCGATATAAGGATTGTTAAGTTGTATTTTCTTAATCTTAAGCGTCATTTACGCTTAAGTGAATTTACACAACAATGGCGATTGTTGACTTTAGTACGACATTAACTAAACGCTTATTTTTAATAAAAAATCACCGGGAAGTACTTGCATCCAAGTATTTTTTAGGGTTTCATAGGTTATTAATTAGGCAAATGATAAAAATAACATTTCATAATTTCCCCATCCCAACATATATTCAATGGATGGCCCGAAAAAAAAAATTGTGTAGAGTAAGGAGAGTAGAAAAGATGTCCCTGGTTCGATTCCCCGGGGGGTCACAATGTTGTTTTTAACTGACAACATTTGTCCCTGACAAACAAGCAAACCTACTTAAATGTGTATGAAAAATAGACTGCCAATTGGCGTGGCACATAGCTTCCTCTCATCCTATCACGTACTTTACTGATTTTATACTTTTACAAGCCATTATTGACTAATGGTTTCCCCGTCTTTTTTATCTGTCTAAATTGTTTGGATTTTTTAAATAAATTAAAGTATCAATTTAGCAAAAGAGCGCAGACATTTAAAAATAATCTGCGGGCTATTTTGAATACGCGACAGACAGACACGGCACCGAAAAATGTTCCCTGATGTCTGAAACGGATTTCTGTCTCGGAATTTTTGAAATCGGAGACCTACAATTTTTTCGTTCTTCAGAGCGATTAGGTAGCTTCGTTACCTTCGGTAAGCTTGGAAGCAATAAATTAACCGGGTCAATCAAAGATAACAGCAACTCAAATATATTAAGATAGATACGGGATAAGCAATAATCAATATTAGCACACATATATTAACGAAAGTCAACTGTTAAAGAAAAGAAAATTAAGTACGTGAGGCAATTATAACCGATTTCTGCACGATTAAGTTAAAATTATTAAGTGTAAAATTTGAATAGTTGCATATTCTTTTTCTACAGTTCAAGACCTTCAAATTGATGTATAACATGTCATGGTGACTAAAAACTTTATTTTAGTCGTCCGCCATCTTGAAAATATGTGTAAAATGTTAATAGTGCATATTCGTATTCACTTTAAGACCTATGTATAACATGTCATGGTGACTAAAAACTTTATTTTAGTCACCCGCCAAATTGAAAATATTAAGTATGAAAACTCCAAAAAGTGTACAGTTGTCACTAATGCCGAGATGCACCTGTGTGCCAAATGTCATGTTCTCGGCTTTAGTAGTTTATGAATTGAAACAAGCCAACGGACCGACACCAACAGACAGACAGACAGAGCCGTTAAATAAGGTTTCTTTTCGTACTTTGTACAGAAACCTAAAAGTAAGGCAGCGTCAAGCTAGAATAAGGTCCGGGCAAACACTCTTTAACTACTACCTTTGTTAATTCCTTACCCAATATCAATATAAAAACTACAGAATTAAAATACATATAATATAAATAAACATATAAAATATATTCTGTGTGTAACATATCTTTAAATAATATACTTATTTTTTTCCTTTATACGTGTATATAGGATTCAGGAAGAATATAAATAAATGAGTAAATATTACACTAAAATTGAAAAAAAGTAAAAGGAAAGGAATATTCGAGGCACAATTCACTTAAATATATATATATATATATATATATATATATACTATACACACACACATAAATATTATACACACACACTCACATTTGAGAGTAAATGTCAGCTCGTGAGTGCATGTAAATGCGTATTGCGTATACATGAAAATTCGTAAAGGTACATCTCAACATGTACGGGCTTCCCCACAGAATCACGTTTTTTTCAGTCATCTGAGATTTTTCAACATCGAGAATAAGGAATGAAGCCTAGCGAGAACGAAAAAAAATAAATAAGGGAAAGAGGAAAAAATATACGACTTTCAAACATGTCACCATCAAATGAAAAAAAAAAAAAAAAAAAAAAAAAAAAAAAAAAAAAAAAAAAAAAAAAAAAGGAAAAGCAAAGGACATTCAGTTTTTTTTGGGTCAAAATTTATAAGAAATTTTGTTTAAAATGCGAATGAATGTGTGTGTGTTTTTGTGTGAATTGGGATGAATTTTGTTTAATATATTCTAGATATTGACCTACAAATGGACTTAAAATTAGTACATTGAATAAAAATCTGATATGGTAAACATTTTGGTTTCTTCTTCTTTTGAAAGATACAATATTATATGGAAAAAGTGTGTATTTATGGATTTATAATAAAAATGAATCATATTAAATGTTCAAATTTCTAAAGATATCTATAAATAATTAAATATTGAGTAATAAAAATGGAGATTTCTTTGTATAATATTTTTAATTTAAATATGTATATAATATTTTTTTAAATTTATAATAACCTAACAGTATTATTATTCCAAGTATAAAGAAAAACATGGAAAATTATAATTTAATGATAAACAAAGAAAAAAGAAAAGTTAAAGTAAATTTGTAGCAAGTGGATGAATATCATAGATAAATAGGATACATACGGGGAAGCGTTCAAAGAGGGCAAGAAGAGAAGAATATTTATACTTTTATTTTGACTGGTCTTATATTACTTTGCTTTTTAGTTTCATCGCACATTTCCGTTTCCCCAATTTTGAACCACTTCCCGTGATTCAATCTTCCCCAAATTTTGCACATAGAAACAACTATGGTGAAGAATACAGAAACCAAAAAAAAAAAAAAAGGCTTCAAATTTATTTGCTTTTTAAGTTTCATCGCACACCTATTACCCTAATTTTGAACAACTAAGGTGAAGAATACAGAAAAAAAAAAAAAAAAAAAAGTTGAAAATAAGACCAATTTTGAAAAATGGCATTTTTATATTAATTATTAATAGTAAAAATTAAATAATAAACATAAATAAAAAATTAAAACAAAAAATCTATGAAAGAAAATGTAGGGACTCTTCTTTACTAAAAATATAATTAGATTACGTATATTTTGGTAAACGCGTATATATTGACATTTTCATGTCTCGGCTATGGCACATAACCTACATATGTTCGATTTAATTCCTAATTTACAAACGCAAGAATCTGCACGCTCGAATATTTTGACATTTTCATGTCTTTACTTTGGCACATAAACTCGAAAAGTGTTACTGAAAAACGACACCAAAAAGCGTTACATGAAAATGTCTCACTGTCTTGCAGACTCGTATGCAAGCAATTTATTATAACATGTTTTCTACAATTTTAAGCTGTTTTACTTTCTCAAATACGTATTATATAAATAAAGTGAAAGTATTGGGATGGCGCAAAAACTCGATTGATGGATTTACATGTTTTGAGACCCCAGAGTCCAAAGGAGTAGTTTCTAAAAAAATGCTGTCTAGAAAATAGCTTTAAACGTGGACGGAGAGAGGTCGGGTTCGATTCCCCACCGAGAAAAAGTTATTCTATAGTAAATATTGATAAAATGTTCAATAACTTCGAACAACTAATACATGGATAATAAAGAGTGTTTTAAGTTAAGTAATTATGAAATCGTATATGAGGAAGTTTCTGAGGTACATCGGACCGATTTATTTTTTCTTGCATTTTAGTAGGATATATTTTTAATTTCATAATATAACTTAAAAAGAAAAAAATGTATTATTTCATTATTATTCCCCCCCCCCTTTTTAAATGTATTATATTACCCCATTATTTTTTAAATGTATAATTACATAGATCAGCAATGTAATACCGTGTTTTTGCACACTGCAATAGGCTACACAATTTGTGAGAGACACCAAGGGATGTGCCACGCAAGCGTGACCTCATACCGCCATTCTCTGAGAGCACGCTCGTCTCTGATAAGTCCTATATCTGATCTTCTTGATCTAGTATAGGTCCAGAGTTGGGTGGGCATCGTCGGGCCCCTGATGAGTCGGACGCGACGAAACGATGCAGGACATGGCGTAATGCCGAGCCAACATCTTAATTGCGCAATGTCTGATGTTGGAACAGTTCCTATGGGTCACGCTTGCGTGGCACATCCCTTGGTGTCTCTCACAAATTGTATAATTATATAAATACATATAATACACTGTTTATCCAAAATATATTTACCTTATTAACAGGAATAAATAATAATCTTGTAAACCATAAAAAAGTATATTTTCTAATACAGTATCAAATAGGAGAGGGGGGGGGGGGGGAGTTTATTTAAAAAAAAAAAAAAAACAAAGTTTCGAGTTTGTTTTTCGAGAAAAAAATGAGATAGTTAGATTAATAATTTTCTCTTCCTCTCTTGTCCATTTCTATTAGTTTTCAGTAAAATACAAAGTAAGGAAAATAACTTCTTTTCTAAATAACTTCTTTATTTTATTCCTTTAGAGTTTTTGTTGTTTTATATTTTATGGTAAAAAAAATTTAAAAAATTCTCTTTGTTCCACAGTAACAAAGTTTTAAGTAAAGATTTTCTTAAACAGACTTATTCACAGGAAAAACCATTAAAGCTTTTCAGAATTCACATTTTTATCCTACGATAGAATGTTTAGTTTTTTACTTCTTTTAAAAAATAACTACTTACATTTACCTAAATAAAAAAAAATAAAAAAATAGAGTAATAATAATACTGTTTCACTTTATCTACATCTTATAAACACACGAATATACATAAATAATAAATATTTATACATATTATTAAATAAAATTCTTTAAAGTGTTTTTTAAATTTAAATTTTTCTCCTAGACGAGTTTTAGCACTAATCTACCTAATTTGAAATTCAAACACACTTATAGACTCCTTCTCTAAAGTCAAATATTAGTTTTTTTCTACAGTTCCATAATTTCATAATCTATTAAATAAAATGGAAAAATTGAATTTTTCTGCTTAAAAAAATATAGTTTTTATAAGTTTGAATTTTCCTTTTATGATATTTGAATTATTTATTCGTTTAATTTAGAGATTGAATGATTTTCTTTTCTGTGTGCGCGTCAAAACGATCATTAATATTGGAAAGTTTCACGTTTCTATCTCTTTTTATTCAAAAGTTATTGGAACCGTACAGAGTGACCAGACAGACAGACAGACAGACAGACACATGAACGAAACTATAAGGGTTTCTTTTTTTGGTTTTACCAACGAAACCCTAAAAATAATGTTTGTCAGAGAAAAATATAATATCAGACAGAAGAAAGCGGTCCGAAATAACTCAGACAAAATTTCTTATATACCAGTTAATAATTACGTAGCCCAGTTTTTTCCATTTATTAGTTTTCGAGTTTTCGTAGATACATTTAATTATTATTGAACATTTTATTAAAATTTATCATACATTTTTTCCTCGGCAGGGAATCGAACCTGGCCTCTCTCCATCCACATATAAAGCATTTTTTCTCATAAATTAAATTTTTCTCGGGAAAACGGCTTATATCGTTAGATTCGTATTTAAATAGACTGCATTTTAGAATTGTATAATCAATATCGTCGTAACCGTATTCGAGAAATAACATTTTTTCACGTATTTTCGAAGTTTAAGGGGGGTTACACCCCTAACTTTGGAACTAAAATTAATTTCTCGATTTCCCTCGGGGTAGGCTCTTTCTGGACTTGTATGTTAAATTTCGTCAAAATCGGCCCAGTAGATTAGGCTTCATGTGTCTGCACAGACGACAGGCAAACATTTTTACTCACTGACTTTTATGGACTAAGGGGGCCTCAAAACGTGTAAATTCGTCAAAATCTCAGAATCGAGTTTTTGTGTCATCGCAATACTTTCTCTTCATATCAGAAAGTAAAAACAAGGACACAAAAGTAAAATAAAACAAAATTCTGTGGCCGTAAAGACAAGTCAGATAAGAGATGAACCAAGGGTGGTATGACTATAAGCCCTTCACACTATCGGTCCGGTCGCAGTTCTCTAGGCCAATTACTCGGGTAGCAACCCTGAACGGACCCACACAACCGAAATAGTGACCCACACGACATGACTGTGACCGTAGGTGTCAATCCACCTTAAAGCTACTAACGTATATAAAATTCAGTCTTAGTTGTAGACTAAGACTAAAAAGGGAGTTGCGAGTAACGTAGGGGAGACCGGGGCTGGTTGTTACATGGGGTAGGTTGTTACAAGCCGAATTTAATTTGAACTGAGGTGCAGAGGTCTACAATGCATATCACAGTCTGTCAAGGACAAGAAACCTTAGTTCTTTCGTTATCAGCTTGAGGTCAGGTCCCTTCATCGTACATTAAAGCGAACTGATTAAAAATTCACTTATAAGCTAAACTTTTTTCTTTTTTAATTTTATTTTTAGGAATTAGCCTAGTTCAGCGGTAAAATATGATTAACTTTAAAAAATATTTTTTTGTTTCTCTATATAAATGGTTTTGAATAGAGAATTCAAAACCATAAATAAACAAATTTTAAGTTAGTATTATCAATTTTTACTTACATTTTATTTTTTTGTGTATCCTTACCTATTTCTTCTATTAACCCTTCGAGACACGGGCTGGCGCATGGAGTGCGCCACGAGTAAAAAAGTTTCTGCAAATCACAGATTCAGGATGCGAGAATAATAAAACCTCAATTTACCCTACCACTACCCCTAAAACAGATGAAACAGTCTGCTTTGATTTTTGTTTTGCTTCGTTCTGCCTTGTTTTGCCATGTTTATTTGTCTTGGTGTACTGTATTCGCCGCCCATGCCACCATGTCCGGTATAGAAAAATTATGCCATCCGATCAATATTTTTCGCTTTTGCATGAGTTGTCGGATTAGTATGATGGTTGTGAGGAGTTATCTTAGGACTTTGACAACTAATAATAATAAATAGGGTTGATAATTAAGGTTGAAAGCCCGATACTTAAGTCAGAACACTGAAGGAGTAATTACTGATTTTTTATAGTAATTTTTATTTTTATAATTAAAGATATCATTGAATATTAAATATGTAATACATCAATTAACTTTTTAGTTCAACATTTCCAAAACGCAATCTAGATAATCTGGATTTAACCAATTTATGGTTTGAAAAATGCATTGGCGCATAAAGTGCGCCGCCCGTGCCTCTTTGTTTGTCCACTATAGCCGTGACACGAAGGGTAAGTAACAAAATATAAAACAAATTGCTAAACTTTATGTTGTTTAATTGTTCTAACCCAAGTAACCTAATGTAATTAAAGTTCTAGAAATCATATTACTTGAATCTAAAATGTAAAAAAAGGTGTTCGAATGAGGTACTTGATAAATTCAAGACATTTGGAACTTCAATAAATAATTTCTAACAACTCTCATCACGCAAGTTCCTTTACCAATATAACTGTAACAACTTGCCCCAATACCTGTAACAACCTACCCCATAGCGGGGGGTAGGTTGTTACAATTTAATTTATCTCAGATTATAAGTCCCTGCAACAAGAGACGTGAATATTAAGACCCGAAAAAAATAATTGAGGTAGCCAAGAGTTGGTTTTAAAGAACTAATGTTAAATTACTTTCTTAAAATTTATGCTATGGCCAAATAAAAATAAATAATAAAACGTGTAACAACCAGCCCTGAGGTCTCCCCTATATTATAACTTCCATCGTAGTAGTATACAAAAGACAGAGTAAAGCGAATAACGTATATACAATTCCGTCGTAGTTGTTTATTAAAGACAAATAAGTAAATAAAGCATAATACAAGTGTTAAGATACGTCTAATAGAGAAAGTAATTATATAAAATGAAGTTTATTTTAATAAAAGTAGAAAACACTTTCAAAATGAACAATAGGTTTGGTTAAAAATACTTTAGGGCTAAAAGAGACTACCAAAACAAAATTGAATGTTTTAGAAAACATTTCGAGGACTTAGGATTAAAATTGAAAAGGATATTTCTAAAATATTATTTGAAAACATTGTCAGAAAATATAAAGGTATCAAACAAAGAAAATTAATAAAATAATAGAGTAAAATTGTTATGAAGCCTTATTATATTATTAAATCAGATTACATTAAAACTTAACTCTCTAAAGCCTGCCAAGCATATTAGTATATTGACTAACAACTATAATTTCACTGATGTAGGCTAATTAAAATGCACCAAACCCTGTTTTAATTAAACACTAGCGGTGTTACCCGTGCTTCACAACGGAATGTGTGTGAATAGGTCTCCCAACCTATCTAGTTCAAGTGGCTAAACTAGTATTTCTTACTACTTGGCTTACCTAAACTTTCTCATACCTTTTGTCCTAAGGATCTTCTAGTATTAAATATAATATTCCATATCAAAACTACAATTAGTTTTCAATTAGTAATATTGTAAGTTTAATATGCTCTATATATCTTTAGAGCCTTAATAATAAATAAAAATAATTATAGAAGATAACACGGAATTTAAAGATGAATAAATGAAACGAAACTGAGAAATAAATTTTCACTTAGCTGCAGAATGAATTAAATTTTAATGATTTGTTAATTATCTGGTTAAATATATTGCTTTAAACTTCACTTTGTTGGAACAGAAATGTTAGACCAATTTAAAATTAAGGTTTAATTAAAATGTTTGTTAATTTCACGGCGGTTAATTTGAAACTATATTTTGCTGCTCCTTAGTAATTAACACAATAAACTCAACAAAGAAAGGGGCTGCGAAGCAATTAAAAGATAAAAAACCGTATCTGGAATTATAAATAATTTTAAACTACACAACGAAAGGTATAAATTAAATGGTAAAATATAAACGAGTTTCTAAACTGTTTCATTATCCTGTTATAGGGCTAACTAAGCTATGTACTGTGCATAATAGTATTAAAACACTTCTTAAAAAATACGCCAGGGCTGACGGATTCGCTTAATTTTCTAGTTTAAAATTACACCAAAAATACTCTGAAATTAGAGTGGCAAAGAGCTACCTCGTGTTCGAGGAAGCTAATATGCTTAATGATTTTATAATTATACAGCCCATTATAGAAAAATTTATTTAATTTGCCCCCGGTATTTTTTAAAACTATTAAAATTATCACTTGAATGAAATACAAGTTGTTCAAGCTAAAATATATATATTTGTCTAACCACAATTTTCATATACTTCAATCAGACGATCGTTTCAGTCTTTCGACTATATATAGATTGTCTATATATACGTGTCACTGAAGATAGTTGAAAGACTGAAACAATCGTCTTCTTGAAGTATATAAAAATTGTGGTTAGACCAATATATATATTTTAGCTTGAACAACGAGTGTTTCATTCAAGTGTCAATTTTCATCATGTACAATTACCACAAAATATCGGTCAACACGACCAAATTTATTAATCATGATGAATGTCATAGTTGAAGATAAGTGGAAGAGGGCACTGTGGGGGTACTCGGTACAACGCTTTACTTCCTAAACAAACCTATACACTATAAGAATCTTAACCACCCGCGATAGCTTTTAAACAATTATTATAAATTTATTACTTCACAACTCAAAAACTTCTACTTGATTCAAGTTGAAATTTGACATGCCTGTTTCAATTGTACTTTATTTATATGAAGTTTTATTAAAATCGTTACGTTAGAACGTAAGATATAAGTAAAATGGTTGTTTTCTCTATTTAAACGTTTAGGTCCGCTTTAATAGTTTAACCGATCTTTATTAATTCATAGCGGAGTCGTTGGTTTTACTAAAAAATGTTATTTGAAAAAATGTTCGTCTCATCGAATAGGTGATGATAGAATTGTTTCCCGTCCTGAAATTCCAATTTTAAATTTGAAGCTCACGTTTACGCGAGCATTGCGTGTGAACTCTTGGACAGATCACGCTGTCCAACGAACTTAGCCTGAGTATTATTACAAGGACCATGTATACCAAATTTCAACTAAATCGTTCAACTTTTACTCAAGTTATCGTCGGACACGAACACGTTACACACAGACAAGATGCTTATTTTGTTGAATGTAAGAAGCTCGCTTCAACTATGTTACATATATGCTTAAAAAACGTACATTTCTTTTCACGAACAGCCTAAAACAAGCTATTATATTAAATTATCAAACGACGATTGACTGAAAAAATGGTCCATGACAACTTAAGACATACTATCACAAATTTCGGTGGGATGCACTCATTATCCTCCACCAGTGTGTGCTATTATCTTAACACCACAAGAAATGCAATGGTTAAAACACCATAAGAATTAAGGTGGTTGAAGTACCATGGTAAATAGTAATATCTGAAAATGATCAAATGATTATTGATGGTTAATATAAATTCAAATGTTTTTCCAATTTTTTTAGTGTCAGCTGGAGCTTAGCCAGGTGACAGGTGACACAGTATTTAGTGCAAAATGGATCAGGGTTCGGAGCCATCAAAAGATAATATTGTTGTTATTCATTTAATTTTATTTTATTTAATTTAATTTTTTTTTGGGGGGGGGATCTTATCAAAATGTATGGTTCAAGATATATCAAATTTATAAATCAATAAAAAATTATGTCTCCAGACTTCTCCAAATCTATTTCTATTAATATGTTATCGATTTCTATTAAAATCCAAATATTTTGGACTTGAGGGACCTTTACAATGAAAATACTTTAAAAACAAAAAATTCTAAACATTAATATTATATCTAAAATCTGCTGTATTTGTAAGTATTAAATAACAAAAAACTTCCAATGTACCGCGTGTAAGTATTAATAAAATATAAACTTACATAATATGTAAATGTATTTATATATTGTACTTTTAAGCTTTGATTTCAATGCTATTTATATCCAATATAAATAGCATAAAATAAATAAATGTAAAAGACAAAAGAGGCAAAAAATAATTAAATTAACAATTGAAATAAAAGAAATCTAATATATATCAAGCTTTCTTCCTGAATACATCTGAAAATATAAATAAAAATGATACGGCATTTATTTGGAACGTAGAATGATATTCTATTCGAAATCAAATCTTTCTCTCAAGGCTTTAATCCAATTTTCTATTTTCTTTCTTTCCTATTATGTTTTTTTTCCTCTTTTCCCTCTAAATTTCAGGGGAAGGGGGAAAGCACGGTTGAAGAGGAAGAAGGAGATCTCGGTGATTCATTCGAATGATTTCGGTAGGATTCGGTTAATTCCGGTACCTTGTGATGAGCGAAAGGATTTTCTTCTGGTTTTTATTTTTTTCTGAAAATCCTTGGCCGGGATTTTTCCCTTCCCTCCGAGCTCAGGATATTTCATTTCCTGTGCAAAGGATGTAAGGAAACGAGACTTCCTGTTTCCTTTTTCATTAACATTTCCTTTATGTTACCCAAAGCGAAACGTAACTAACCGTAAAACTAATAATGTAGAATAAATGGAATATTAAATTTAATTTAAATATATTTCTGCTTAAAAGATGATGTAATTTCAAATTGTTGTATACTGAAAATATAATTTACTTAACTAATATCAAGTCATATTTTTAGCTAATGCTTAAGTCGTTAGAGGAATTTTACGGCAGAAAAAGGACCAAACAATCCTTAATCAAACGTGAATACCGTGTTTTAACAACATTTATATATATATATATATATATATATATATATATATATATATATATATATATATATATATATATATATATATATATAGCAGAAATAAGAAGAAACAATAAAGAAATAGACTTTATATGGGTCAAATCACATCAAGGAATTGAAGGAAACGAGGAAGCAGACAAACTTGCCAAAACCCCTACACAACAATCTGAAAAACAAATACCAACAAGAGACCTCATAACACTATCCAAAAAGAATATGTTTGAAAAATTTAATATAAAACTACAAGAAGAACCAGAAAAAGCAAAAAATTTCAAATTAATAGTAAAAAAAATTCCACTTAAACCATGGTTTTGGAAAACAAAACTACCACGTACAGATATTATGAAAATTAATAGATTAAGATGTTACCATGCACGATGCATTCAGTACAACTATAGAATAGGACTAAGTGATTCACCAATATGTTATACTTGTCCTGAAAAAGAAGAAAATGTAGCTCACATCCTGTTGGAATGTCCGAAATATAAATCAGAAAGAAATAAATTATACCAAGAAATTAAAATACAAGAAATTCAAGACAAAAATGAAAAAATCAATACCATCCTATTCTCAAATTTAAAAAATATTAAACTTACACTAAAATTCGTAAAAGAAATAAAAATTGAAAAAATCTGGAGTCCACTCACCAACAGAAACCCACAAACGAAATAAAATTTAAAAAATAAATAAAAATTACTTAGGGAAAACATAGGAAGAATTTTGGAAGGACTCGGGTCCACCCAACCTAATTGAGGTTTTCTGTGGTTTCCCTCAATTTACTAGGCAAATGCCAGGTTGGTCCACTCTTAAGTCAGTCCACAGACTGCCTATGATACCCGTTTAAATACCAGCAAACAACCTTAACAAAAATCCAATCAAAAACTTCCGTTTAGAAAAATAAAAAAATATAAATATATACTCCAAAATTGTCCATTATACCCTTCCCCAAATTTGATTAAAAAGCTCCAATCCCTTACAAAATATCAAAATTATAAAAAGGCACAAAATAACCCCTCTCAAAATAACATTTTGGCTCCGGTAAACACATATATTTTTTTTGTTACTTATGCCAATAAAGAATTTGTTAAAAAAAAAAAATATATATATATATATATATATATATATATATATATATATATATATATATAATTCAAACAATTTAAACTACGGGAGACAGAAACAGAGAAAAATTTGCACTGGCTCCGGGATTTGAACCACGGACCTTCATATTTCCAGTATGATGCTCTACCAATTAAGCTAAGCCAGATATAAACTTTCCTCTGCGCGAAACGTTAGAAAATCCCAGTATTTAGCGTGAAATGTATTCTCAAACCTAGGAACCGAAATTTTTACGGCAGACGAACTAGACAAGAGAAAGTTACGCTAGAAACTCGCCATTTGGCAACATCCACTCTTACTAGAGAAATATGAAATCTCAACCTTCGGGCAGCGACATATAATTCAAACAATTTAAACTACGGGAGACAGAAACAGAGAAAAATTTGCACTGGCTCCGGGATTTGAACCACGGACCTTCATATTTCCAGTATGATGCTCTACCAATTAAGCTAAGCCAGATATAAACTTTCCTCTGCGCGAAACGTTAGAAAATCCCAGTATTTAGCGTGAAATGTATTCTCAAACCTAGGAACCGAAATTTTTACGGCAGACGAACTAGACAAGAGAAAGTTACGCTAGAAACTCGCCATTTGGCAACATCCACTCTTACTAGAGAAATATGAAATCTCAACCTTCGGGCAGCGACATATAATTCAAACAATTTAAACTACGGGAGACAGAAACAGAGAAAAATTTGCACTGGCTCCGGGATTTGAACCACGGACCTTCATATTTCCAGTATGATGCTCTACCAATTAAGCTAAGCCAGATATAAACTTTCCTCTGCGCGAAACGTTAGAAAATCCCAGTATTTAGCGTGAAATGTATTCTCAAACCTAGGAACCGAAATTTTTACGGCAGACGAACTAGACAAGAGAAAGTTACGCTAGAAACTCGCCATTTGGCAACATCCACTCTTACTAGAGAAATATGAAATCTCAACCTTCGGGCAGCGACATATAATTCAAACAATTTAAACTACGGGAGACAGAAACAGAGAAAAATTTGCACTGGCTCCGGGATTTGAACCACGGACCTTCATATTTCCAGTATGATGCTCTACCAATTAAGCTAAGCCAGATATAAACTTTCCTCTGCGCGAAACGTTAGAAAATCCCAGTATTTAGCGTGAAATGTATTCTCAAACCTAGGAACCGAAATTTTTACGGCAGACGAACTAGACAAGAGAAAGTTACGCTAGAAACTCGCCATTTGGCAACATCCACTCTTACTAGAGAAATATGAAATCTCAACCTTCGGGCAGCGACATATAATTCAAACAATTTAAACTACGGGAGACAGAAACAGAGAAAAATTTGCACTGGCTCCGGGATTTGAACCACGGACCTTCATATTTCCAGTATGATGCTCTACCAATTAAGCTAAGCCAGATATAAACTTTCCTCTGCGCGAAACGTTAGAAAATCCCAGTATTTAGCGTGAAATGTATTCTCAAACCTAGGAACCGAAATTTTTACGGCAGACGAACTAGACAAGAGAAAGTTACGCTAGAAACTCGCCATTTGGCAACATCCACTCTTACTAGAGAAATATGAAATCTCAACCTTCGGGCAGCGACATATAATTCAAACAATTTAAACTACGGGAGACAGAAACAGAGAAAAATTTGCACTGGCTCCGGGATTTGAACCACGGACCTTCATATTTCCAGTATGATGCTCTACCAATTAAGCTAAGCCAGATATAAACTTTCCTCTGCGCGAAACGTTAGAAAATCCCAGTATTTAGCGTGAAATGTATTCTCAAACCTAGGAACCGAAATTTTTACGGCAGACGAACTAGACAAGAGAAAGTTACGCTAGAAACTCGCCATTTGGCAACATCCACTCTTACTAGAGAAATATGAAATCTCAACCTTCGGGCAGCGACATATAATTCAAACAATTTAAACTACGGGAGACAGAAACAGAGAAAAATTTGCACTGGCTCCGGGATTTGAACTACGGACCTTCATATTTCCAGTATGATGCTCTACCAATTAAGCTAAGCCAGATATAAACTTTCCTCTGCGCGAAACGTTAGAAAATCCCAGTATATATATATATATATATATATATATATATATATATATATATATATATATATATATATCTGTAACAACGAATATACCGGTGGAGATATTGTGTTGAAACTTAGCTCCTCTGCGGAGTTAAGAGGAACTAAGTTAAGAAACATGAAATATTCCGGTGGAGACACATTGTTGACCTTAAGCTGTCCCACTGAGTTAAAAGGAACATAAAATATTCCGGTGGAGATACTTTGTTGACCTTAAGCTGCCCCACTGAGTTAAAGGGAACTAAGTTTAGAAACATGAAATATTCCGGTGGAGATACTTTGTTGACCTTAAGCTGCCCCACTGAGTTAAAGGGAACTTAAGTTTAGAAACATGAAATATTCCATGGAGATACTATGTTGACCTTAAGCTGCCCCGCTGAGTTAAAAGGAACTAAGTCAAACAACATCAAAAATAGGCAACTGCACTTATACAATAATATATCTATTTATATCTATTACATAAATAAAATAATTACGTTATTATAAAGGTAAGGAAAGCAAGTATTTTATAAGATATTGACTCAACTTCTAGCTTTATACACAGTTAGATACGTGTTTGAAGAATATTAGTGAGAGCTTTGTACTTTGCCAAAAATGCCATTAGACTTCAAATAAAATTACTTAATTTCTTTTTTTTTTGTAGAGAACATATCAAACTGAAGTTTTTCTTTTGTGGACTTGAGGTTTTTTTATATAAGTAGTTAGTTGTTTTTTGGAATGAAAGTCCTTTATTATATTTGATTCAAGCAAGCTTTCGTCCAGGGAACCTGGACTTCTTCAGGTTTTGGAAATACTGTAAATTTAGAGAAACAAATGGTCAAAATGAAAACGAATTTTGGAAATGAAAGTCTTACCAAGTTAATTTTGATTGTTTTTATTGAAAAGAATTGCATATCAAACGTTCTAAGCAAACAATAGTTATGAAGGTATGAGCGATTTATAATAAAAATGTATTACAATTTTTTTACCTCAAAAACAAGTGAAGGTAAATGATAGTGTGTAAAATAGAGATCAATTTAAAAATAAATAAATTCGGTCCGAGACAACTCTGACAAACTTTCTCATTTAGATGATTCTGTATTTAAATTTCGAAAATATGTCATTTAATTGATTTTGCTTCCGAGAACAAATTTTTGTATGCCTCCAATTTTAAAAGTTCCAAAATAGAATTCTGTTTCAGACATTAGGTAACATTTTTATTCACACGAACATTTTTATTTAACGAAGATAAAAATAATTGAAAATAATAATGTGCGTTTTTTAAATTAAATATTCTCTTTAATAGAATAAATACAAAACTAGTTTGTACTGTTGTGCAGGACGTTATGTATTCCTTACATATTTATTTATTTTAAAAAGAGAATTTGAAAAAAAAAAAAACGAATTATTATTAACCTTTATTTTTTATTTTTCTCTTATTCCTTCCGCTTGAACTAGTTTGCGATATTATTATTATTAAAGTTCAACAATAAAGAGTATATTTAATAACTATATAAAGTAAAAAAAAGCTTAATCTTAAAAGAAATGACATTTTACAACTAAAAAACAGGGTCAATTTCTAGACTTAATATAACTTCTTATACTAAGTAGATTTCTCGACTTACAATGTGAATTTAAATCGTACGTGGAAACTTTAGAAGAAACTGCATTATCCCCGTATCTCAAGAAAAGTTTAAAGAAGTTATGGTAATGCTTGTAGATTTAAAATTAAATTCTCCCTTACTAACAACGCTTAAAATAGTTTTTGTTATTATAATTTAGGTCATTCAAAGAATTAAGTTAATTTCATGGTAATTTATAATTAGGTTGTATTAAAGTACGTTTATTTTGCTCTACTTTTTAATTACTCATTCACGTACTAAACGTAGAGAAAAAATTTCTCATAAATGGAGTATATTAAAAGAAATTCAAAAGCGTCTAGCATAGAATAGACAAAGAAAAATAAGTAGATAATTTAGGTATCTAGAATGAAGGTGTAATCGATTAGCTGGAATTAACAAAGCTAAATTAAAACTTGAAATGTTATATTTTATTTAAAAAGTACTTATATTTTGTAAATATAAACATTAAATATTTTATTAAAATACAACCTCCCTTAGCTGTCACTGGTCGTGTTTGTTTACAATTGATTTTGAATTTGACCGCCAACATTTCTCAGAAATCTGGCGATTTATCGACTAACACTAATAATTTAGTAAAACCAATTACTGATTATTGTATTGTCATCGGAAATACATAATCTGTGCAAGTTTCAGCTTTCTAGGTAGTCGGGAAGTCGGTCAAATTCAAAGATTTGCCGCGGACATAGAGGTCAAGTTAATTAAAAGTTCTTTTTATCTTGTATTATTTAGAGTTCGAACGCAATGCATCTACTCATTAGGGTTTAGTCCAATCCGTTTCTAATACATTAAGATAATACATAAGATAATACATAGTTCTAATACATAAAATAATACATTTTCAAGATTTTCAGGGAAAGGGAACGTTTATTTCTCGTAAAATATACATCGTCTGAAAAATTCCTTAAACCCCGTTTCTTACTGTCGTTTTCTCCGTCGGCCTGTCACTCAATTTTTGCGAACCAACATATCTTAAAAACTACTCGTTTGATTTGATTGAAATTTGGATAGTAGGTCATAATTAGTCCATTGTTAGTCCTATATAGGGTTCAACCTTATGCGCCCATTTGTTTCTTTTCCTAATGCGCAGAAACATACATTTAATTTCACCTATATCTTCCGAAGTAAACATCTGTTTTTTATGAAATTTAGGTGGTTAGGCGAAAGTTGCCCGCAGATAGCCCCACATTAATTTCAACTGTCTGCACTCTTTAAATTTTGCTAAATTGATACTTTAATGCACGTAAAAAATCAAAATAATTTTGACAGATTTATAAAACGCTGAAAAAATTAAATAAATTGGATAAAATAGGTTTTAAAAGCATAAAATCATTACATTAATAATAAAAATTATTAAAATCATTACATATAAATAGGATGCGAGGAAGCTATGTGCCACACAAATTGGCAGAGTATTTTGTTTTACACATTTTTAACTTTTGCATTTAAATTTTGAATTCAAGAAAATAATAATAAACTCGTGACACTGAATAAAGTTGGCTAAATTAAGCAAAGAATATATTCTTAGTTGAATATTTTTGGAAAAAACCAATTCAAAGAATAGTCGTTAAGCTTTCCCCATGCCAGTAAGATTTTTTTTAAATCCTCATTTTTCCCTCGTCCTACTCTCCCTCCCCAGACATGCAAAAATATTCAATCCTCCGGTTAGACACTTATAAAGTGGGTTCCTTTTTTTTTTGCTTTAAACGGTTACTCCTCAACTTTTTATTTTATTTTAAAAAAAGCAAGGTCATAAGTTCAGGGCCGTCAAATATATACGATTTTAATAATTCCAATGTAACCGGTACTCAACCCTCCAAAAAAAATCCGATTTGCATTTAATAGTTACATTTATATTTCCATTTCTTCTTTCTCTCTTTAAAAAAATGTAAAAATACTTAAATGTATAAACTTAATTTAACATTCGTTTAGTTTGTAATTTAACTATTTACTTTTAAATAAAATTAGTGTGAATTTAGATTATTTAAATAAAGAGGGTTAATGTAAGATGTTTATTTTTCTTTTTCTCTCAGGAAAAAAATAATATTTTAATATACAGTAGTTATAATTTTTAAAACACGGTATAAAATAATCTTGAGATTTTTTCTCATTTTGCTTCCAAGCTTAACGAAGGTAGCGGAATTTTTAAGTCTCCGAATAAAAGATTCTAAGGCTGGAATTCGTTTCAGACACCAGGGAACATTTTTGGTTCCATGTCTGTTTGACGTTTAATTTTCGCCAACTAAAGTATTTAAAAAAAACTTAGATAGTAGGTAAGATGAGTATTTTTGAAAATATAGGTGCAACTAAATGTATGTTTGTGGCCATGTGGAATATGGATAGATGTAGAAGTTTTTAACTTATTTAGAACCAACAATGGGCCAATTATGGACCTACCATCGACATCATCATTAAATTAATTTCATAAACATCGGACGAATGCTGGTTCGTAAAAATTAAACGACAGACACGGGACCAAAAATGTTCATGGATATCTGAAACGGATTGCTGTTTTTGAATCTTTGAAATCGGAGACATAAAAAAATTTCATTGAAGAAAGGAGATCCCTAAACTTTCTCATAATCGAAGATTGTGTTTTTTGAGATATAAAAAAGGTTGATTCTCTTTTCGACACAATTCGAATAATTTTAAAGCACCTAGAACAAATTCACTTAAACATTTTGTTTGATTGACTTACATTAATTGTATTGCAGGATTTTAATCGAAGAGATACAATTTTTTTCGTTCTTCACAAAGATCACATAGCTAACGATAATGATGCCTCTATCAATAAGCTCGGAAGCAATATGGAGTAAGCAAACACTACATAGGATTTAGGACCTATTTTAATGATTATAGCTGATAAGATGCAATTCAAAATTGCATGAGCCGAAACACATTTCTAGATAAGGGTATAGAGGATCGGTCCACTGTCAGATTATTTATCTGATCGAACTCATTCACTATAAATACAAAGAAAGTAATTTAGCTTAGTGTAATTTTGAATCCTAAAAAGATTTAGTTTGTTTTTGATTCTAAATTAATCACTAATCTAAGATAAGAAAGTGGCTACAAATTAGGCAATCGTACCGTTGAAAATGATCACGTATAAATTTCAACCATAAAGATATTATATTTAAATTTGAAACAATCGGTCTAATAATTGCAGTTTTATTTATTACTTTGCTACAATCTAGTTCAAGGGAGGGAGAGGGCACAATTAGAAATAAATCTTTAAATATATAGAACTCAGATATGTATCTTTTATTTTTAGTCACGAAACTGTTTTACATTTATCAGTCAGGCAATTTATGGCCCGACATTTGCAAAATACTACAAAATAGAAAGCTTTGATTCTTTGTTTGGTGGTCAAAGGCTAAAGTTCGAAGACATTAATTGTATGTATATATAAAAACCCGCAAAATAACATTCAAATGTTTAAGATAAGACAAATAAAAAAGAAACTAATTAACAAACTGTAGTAAATTGCAATGGAATTATGGGAAATAGTCAAATAAGATTAAAAGTAAATTAATTAAATATGAAGAATTATTCTGCTTAATTTATAGTTGTTTATTGTTAAGAACACATTCGTTTTCTAAGGGTGGTGACTTTATTTAGGACTAGATATTACAAGAAAAATGAAGATAATCAAACCCTATTTGCCATGTTATGACCTATTTCAAGGCGGAGGTTTACGAGATCAAAGAAGTACGTTCCCTATAAAATAAGGTACTTAGGTAGGTCCAATTAGTATTTTGTTTATTTCCCCAAATGCGTAGAAGGGTATTAAGGAGGAAGTATTATGTCGTCAAACAATTTTGAGTTTAATGGATTTAGTCGTTTTAAAATTACTCGAGATCAAAAAAGTGGTTTTTAAAAAATACCTATTTCTCATATGTAGTCGGTCTGTGTAGACACGTGGAGCCTAAACTACTGAACCGATTTTGATTACATGTTCAGAAAAATCATACCACGAGGCGATACCGAGAGTTGAAGTTTAGCTCTAAAATCTAAAAACATCCTAACATTTTTTCATTGTATTATCAAAAAGGGTTCCGACAACTTTTATTTAATATAGTCTGCTAATTAGTGTGGCACATAGCTTCCTTGCGTCCTATTTCGTATAATATAATAGTTTTTATCTTCTTGAAATTGGCCTTAGATAGGGTTTTTAGAAAAAGGTTTTTATATAATAAATATAAAACAAACTTTTTCTTTTTTATATAATTCGCTATACTTCGTCCTCTCACATTGGGGCTTCTTCAGGCTTTTGATTATTCCATGTCACATGAGTCAATATAATCGATATTTTCTTTAAAAACAGTTTTTTAAAGTTCACTTATACATGTGACAAATACATATATATATAAAAAACAAAAAAAAAACTTGGCATCCTCCCTGCTTGAATGTCAGGGAGAGACTCCTATCATTTTAAATTTATCAATTAAAAATCAATTAAATGAAATGTTATAGAACTTAAATACAGTTTCAACAATATGAGAAAGTTTGTCTGAGTTGTCTTTGTCATTTTTTTAAAATACGTCAAAATGGTTTTGATTTTTTACACGAATTAAAGTATCAATTGAGCAAAACTTAAAGAGCGCAGATGGTTTAAATTATTCTGGGTCCCTCTGCAGACTACTTTTGACAAACCATCTAAACATCATAAAAAAAGATTATTACTTTTGAAGATATAAGTGTAAATAAATGTATGTTAGTGCGCATATGGAAGAGAAACAAATGGGCGTAGAAGGTTGAAACTTAAATGGTACCAACAATCAGCTAGCTATGACTTACCATTAAAATCAGACGAGTAGTTTAAGATATGTTGGTTGGCAAAAAGCAATAAAAAATAAATAAATAAAGAGATAAAATAAAGAAAAATAAATAAATAGAAAGATTTGTTATTCCAGAGCATAAGAAGGCACTTGTATATGAGTGTTGCTTGCACAGGCTAATGTTTATAGGCTTATTTCTGTATAACAGAAAGAGTAAGTTTAAAAAAAAAAATTTTTTTATTCACACATAACACTCTTTACGGAGTATTTTTTGTTATATAAGATTCATATGACATGCTACCTAAGGAGTTACATCACCAATTATTAAATATAAAGGGCTACACGAGTTCATGAAATTGTGTCTGAAGTAGACACAGAGTTAAGATAAAAAAAAAGGATCTTATTCTTTGCCGTCATTTAACACTCCAAGGCGGGAAGATTGTACAGTAAAATATGCATGTGATATTCTACCATTTAAGAAGGTTCGTGTCTACAAATAATATTACACTACACCTTTCGTACTCAAAGTAAATCTCTTTATGGTACTCGAACTTCATGTATTCATTCGGTAGGTTCCTGAAAAATGTAGAGTTAAGTTAACTCTTCTTTTGTCGATTTTATAACTCATTTGTGTAATAAAAGATACATGCCATATGAGTTATATCAATATTTATTACATGTAAAAAAGTATAAGGTTAATAAGCTCATGAACGTGTTTCTGTATTACGCAGGGAATTATGTTGAACAAATCTCTTTCCCCAGTCAGTATCCAAAAGTATTTGAAGGTGGAGGTTCGGATAACATTCTAAAATAACCGCATATTATAATTAATAATAATAATAAATTTGGCCCAACAACCCATGAAGGGCTTAAGCACAAGGCCTACCAAAGGGCTTATAAATTAAATGGATAAGACGAGGATAAACAAGAAGAGATAATTCCTTTAAATGTTATAACTAAACTCGAATGACACGGAACACATGATACGAACTGTATCCATTTGTCTTTTGACAGAAATACAATTAAGTAGGGAGAAACTGAATAAGCATGTTCTAAAATGATCTGCCAACATTCGGAAACACTTCAAATGGCTTTGCCTCGTCGAGACCAGTGTTAAACAAATATTGGGACAATGTTTTGAATAATACCATAGCTAATGAGGAGTAGAATTCGGTTTAATACCATTTGACATTCAATAGGCGATAAAACAAGAAAGAACCAAAAGACTAAACTACAAAAGGACCATGTTTATATACACTATTTTGTACATTAAATAGATAGTGTTAATGTACTAGTTAGGCCCCACGTTGGGCGCCAGTGTTAAGGTACTTGTTACTAATAACTAACATAGATAATAAGGGTTTTGTATATAAATGTATTATTATTTAACATTGAACTCAATCATTTTAAGCTTGTCAACACATAGTGCCACAATAGTTAAATAAAAATTAAAGATAGCTAGTAGGGTCAGTAAAAAGTAAAATAAAAGTTGTGGATTTACCGATGTTTCAGAAAATAATTTATTTCTCTCTTTAAGGTATAAAAAAGAATAGCGTCAGTACTAAAAAACTTCCGAAACGTCGCACAGTGCGGGATTTTCCAAATCTAGCTGGACAAAAGTATAAAAATTTAATTTAAAAAAACAAATCAAAAAGCAGTTTAATGATACAAGGAAAGTCTAAAAGTAAAAACAAATCAACAAGAAAATTAATTCAAAGAGATTACGGGTTTGTAGATCATTGTCCAAAATAATAATTTAGAATATTTATTAATCAGTTTGTAACTAGCCTTGGTTCAAACACTTTCAATTTAAAAATATTTTTACACTTTTCTTTGGCTTTAATCGTGTAGAATGACATTAAATGGAGCCCCCGAAAGGTAAGTACCCACTTTAAAAAAAAAAAAAAAAAAAAAATTAAACATACTTTATTTGTCTTTCATGCAATGAAAAATAATAAAATATTCAGGTAAATTTTAAATTGGGAATCCCACTATATTATTGTCGTTTTTTCAAACATAAAGCCATGTGGTCTACAGATTGAGTAACATTTTTTGCGCATATTTGTGCAAACCTTACCTAATAACCTAAATAACTTGACTTTATCATTGAGGATAATTTTTCCAAACGCTATTTCTTTTTTTTTTATTTATTTATTTATTTTTTTTTTTTTTTCAAAATCATTGTTATTAAGAATATATCTTCTCCAAGTTTGGGTAACTACGGCAAATCAATCTAATAAATCAAAGGCTGTGTATACCAAAACTGTGCAACATTACAATGTAAATCATGAGAAGCAATGAGATTTGCATCAAATATATAAAAAAAATATAAACTGTAGATACATAATATCTTAAAATGTATTTAAAAAAAATAAAATCCTTTAGTTTATTATATCTATTTCATATTTACCTAGAAAAACAAAAAGTAGATTACCAAAATTAAATATTTTACAAAAAAATAATTTTGTCCAGCTAGATTGGGAAAATACCGCACTGTGCGTCGGTAACGCCACAACTTTTGATTTTTACTTCTTATTTTTAACTATCCTCGCTATCCAAAATTTGTATTTAATTCACAGTCGATATCCACATAGTTATTAAAACAGTAAAGTTAAATAAGCCAGCATATCACTCAATATCCACATAGTTATCAAGAGTTAAGTTAAGCAACCCTGCATCTTAGTCAATTTCCCACATAGTTGTCAACAGGAAAGTTAAACAGCCTGCATCTTAGTCAATATCTACATAATTACTAAGGATAAGTTAAACAAGCCTGCATATCAGTCAATAATATCCACATAGTTATCAAGAGTTAAGTTAAACAGGGCTGCATCTTAGTCAATATCCACATAATTAATATGGGTAAGTAAAACAAGCCCGCATATTAGTCGATATTCAATGTAGACAACCGCTTTGCTAAATATAAGAAGCAATTTTGACCTGACATTACAGTTGTGTTTTTATAGTATTGAAGTGAAGGAGTATTAAAGAATTATTTTCATCGTTTATTGAAAAAGCTACAAATCTTAGTTACTTTAGTTAAACAATTATACACAGCTAACATTTATACAGAGTAATAAGAATAACAGTTTTACACGGAGTAAAATACTTTATATTTGAAAGGCCAATGATTGATGGGATACTCGTATTATACAAAAAAGCGCCAGTAAGCTAGAAATAAAGTTCTCCAAACTAACAAGAATATAAATGGTTTTATTTGGCAAGGGAAAAATGAAATGTCGATTTTTCGCTCCTTTACTCTGCAAAGAGTCAAAGTGGGGATGTTAAGCTACTTTCTCGGAATAGGAACAACTACCACAGGCTTTTACTTTAAACTCTTCTGTCATTTTACACTCTACTGACATTCACTTACAAACCCCCTAATCTTTCATCTCTCTCCAAAACTTTTTTTTTTTTCAATTTGAAGTATAAAAAATGAATTCCGGATCATCCTATAGTTATTGGGAAGCACAAAATGATAAGTGGTTTCTTATGCAGATTATGCACTAACGCTTATGTATGAAAATAAAACTGGAAGAGTAAAATTGATTAATTTGTATTCAAGAAGGATGCTCATGTTATATATATATATATATATATATATATATATATATATATATATATATATATATATATATATATATATATATATAAAATAAATAAATAAAAAGTAAGAGGGGTAAGAAATTGCTAAAGTAATTTTAATTTTAATTAACTACTTCATTTTGCTACAATGAGTTAATTCGTCATAGTAAAAACAAATTGGCACTTCATAAGACTGTTACTCCCCTTATAAAAAACAGAAGGGAGTAACAATTTAAAGAAGGCGTATAGAATGTGCTTCTTTAGACTGTTACTCCACTTAAAAAAACAGATGTGTGATATTCCTTTGTCTCAAAGTACATTGGACTAAACATCCCTTTGTCTTAATAGTTATTTAGGCACAGGAATATTATATATATAATTATTACATATATCCATTTATATTTAAAAAAACAAAAAAAAACAGGGCAGTTTCAATCTCAAGAAATACCGACAAATTTATATTTAAAAAAATGAACTTAAAGAAATACTTATGTGTACCCACAAATATGATGTACTATTTTTTTTTTTTTTTTTTTTTTTTTTTTTTTTAAACAAAAGCAACACTTGTAAAGAAAACTGCACTGGGCTAAGTAATTATGAACTCGTATATGAGAAAGTTTATCTGAGTTATCTCGGACCGATTTTATTTCAATTTATTTTCAGACAGCCATTACTAAAATACCCATACCCAGACTGATAATGTTCAACCTTGAATTGTATCGCTAGTTCTCTCGTAATATAGTTTAGATATAAATAGAAACTCGTTTAAAATGCAATCAAATTCTTTGTATAAATGAATTTGTAACATGACCTGCTCTCAATAAAGTCCGATCTAACTCCTTATAACATGCAAGTATGAAAATTCAATGCATAAATATTTACATAAATAAATTTCCAGTTGATCAGATTTCATAACTAGAATACTCAATTATGAATAAATACACACTGGGTCACAGGAAAGAGTACTGGTAGAGTGCTGGTGGGGGACCAGGAAATATTTGTGTTTTTGTAGGTTTACGAGAAAATGCCATTCTTCGTAAAAACTCATGCTTGCTCTTTAAACCTCGGAAAATTATAATATTTTTTGCACACGATGTTCAATTTTTTAAATTTTTTTAAATATTCACCTAGAGTAAACTACAGATATGCATAATAATTATCAAATAATTTAAATTAAAAAAGGGGTTCGCAATTACAAAAAACAAATAATAATAAATGCAGATATTACATTTTAGTAGAGCGCGGACGGTTGAAATTAATATTGGGCTATCTGCGGGTACTTTCAACAAATTATCCAACTTTCATAAAAATCATATAAGTAATTTGGAATATCTAGATGTAAACAAATGAATGTTTGTGCGCATGTGGAAGAGAATAAAATGGGCGAAGAAGCTTGCAACTTATATAGAACCAACAACGGGCTAATTATGAACTACAATCTAAATTTCATTAAAATCGGATGAATAGTTTTTAGGATATGTTGGTTAAAAAATTGAGCGACAGACAAATCAATAAACAGACAAGGGACCAAAATTGCCTCTCTGCGTTTCAGACGGATTGCAGTCTTGGAATTTTTAAAATCGGAGACAAAAAAAGTTGTTGTGCAGAAAGATCACATAGATTCCGTTACCTTGGGTAAGCTTGGAAGCAAAAATAAATCAACTTACTACGACTTAATTAAAAGACAAATTCGACGCTGTTTATAAATATGTAATTGTCATTGCCACGTTCAACATTTTGAACGTGGCAATGACCACGGTCATAACGTTGGCAATGACCTGTATAAAAATATAAATTTCCCCTTAGCTTTATTTTCATCATATTTGGTTATTATTAAAATTCAGGGTCATGGACATCCTTCCGGAGCCCGCTCTTACACGTCCAAAATGGCTAAGCAAATCGTCCAAAATGAAGTATTTTAGATCTGGCTATTTATGGCTATTTATTTAAAAAATGGCTATTTATTAAATCTGGTATTTTTGGAAATTTTAAATCTCCTGACACTATCTCCTCCTAGACGGCTAATGTGAAAAATATACGGATGATATAGTTTCTTAGAGTAGATAATATGCCCAACAACGACCATGGTATTATGAGCCCCGATTTCTTTGGTCATCTATTTAATTTTGAATTTGGTCATCACTTATAGGGTGACATTAAATATTATTTTAGGGCCTTGTAATTTCACACGTAGGTAGCTCCAAGTGTCCCCTTAAAGATAATCGAAAAATTTCTTTCGAAATCAAAAAATTCTTTCGACGTTTCGAAAGAATTTTTAGCGTCGACCTTCTGGCGACAGGGTCGACGCGTATGTACGAAAAGTGACCATATTTGGCCCCTTAGGACCCGAGGCGCCAAGTCCGCGAGGGTTGCTCGAAGCTTATATTTTGGAGTTCCGGGGTGAAAATCGCCCCCGGAGGTACGCTGACATTTTTGGAACAAGGCGACATTTTTTTTTGGGCCCCGTTCGCGCCCCAGGGCGCAAAAACCGCCTAAATAAATAAAAATACTTAAAATAAAAAAGAATAAAATAATAAAGATTTAAAATAAAACTTATTAAAGGTCCTACTTTAAAATAAAAAAATACTTCTTTTGGACGATTTGCTTAGGCCTCATTCACACTAGAGATTCCGGAATGCGATTCACGAATCGAAGATTCTAATGATACCAGGCGGCCTATGTATTTTGCTTATGTCCATTCAGACTACGATTCCGGTATGCGATTCGTATGAGATTCTCAAATCGACTATCCCGTCCCCGTGAGCCGCCTTGATTCTTTTTAGAATTCTTCTTAGAAAGCTGCTCATGATACATTGCGCTTTATGGGCCCATTCAGACTAGGCGATTCCGAATCGCATTCCGCTTCAATCTTCTTGCTATTTATTTTCTTTAAATAAAATATTTTAATTATAAATTCATAATAATTACTGTAGTATCATTAATTATAATATTTTATTACAAATAAATTTATTTACGTTATATAAAATATATATTATATTAATTATATAATCAATGTAATATATTATTTAATAATATATTTTTTTTCAATCGTTTTATTAACGTTAAATAAAATAGGTTAAGTATGAATATAATAATAAATATAATATAATTAATTATTTAAAAATTAAAATACATATATGTTAGTGTATAATAAAAGTGGGATCAAACTAGAAAAAGTGGGGTAAGAAGCCGCCGAGATACTGAATCTTGATACTTTTTTTAATCTCATACACGAATCGCATTCCGGAATCCCAGTGTGAATGAGCCCTTAGCCCGCAGCGCATGAGTGTTCTGCTTTTTAGCTCGTTTACGGACGTGTAAGAGCGGGCCCCGGAAATATCCATGACCACACACTTTTTTTCCATTCTAAATAATATTTTTAGTATAAATAATGATAGTTTAATATTGATAATTTTGAATAGTTTTCAATAAATTGCTCACCCTGTGAAGAAATAAAATAAATAATAGTAATAATATAATTCTTAGTGGTGTAAGACCAAGCAGAAGTTTTATTTATAAGGAATTATTTTTCTCAAAAACCCACAAAAACAATTTTTTCTCTTCAGTACTCAATAGTGGGTCTGTAAATATATAATACAAAGCACATTTGAGGCTAAAACGGATTAATAATGCTCATATACATACAAATTTAAACCTACTCTATAGTGGGACTGTACATTGTACATAGATATTTCAACTAATAATAGATATAATACAAAGCACATTTGATGCTAAAACGGAATAAAAATGGCCATATACATATAAATTGGATTCAGACATTAAAAGAAAGGAAGTTAAAAAATCACTAACTAATAAAAAAAAGAAATCACTAATCTTTTACTGTATAACCAGAGTAAAATGTAATATTTTCTAAATGGTTACACAGATCGAATTATATTTTATAATTTTGAGGAAAGAAGTTTTTTCTTTAAGGTCATTTTATTTCTAACTATAAACATACTATTTGAACGCATAACTTTTAAAACATTATTCACGTACATCACTTTTATATACCTCATTATTCGCTGGATTCCCGTCCTTCGCTACGGAGTGTTATTTTTAATTTGATAGGTTCATAACAGCCGTTAAAAACATTAAAATTATTTTACTAAGCGAGAATATTTATATTTCCTCTCATGGATTAAACATAGTTTGCAAAACTCTTAAATTAATTCCGAATGGAGGAGAAGCATATTTAAATGTTAAATAGGTGTGTCTCGTGATCTTGGTGTCTCATCGCATCCCAGGGTTGAAATTGGAATTATCTTTAATTAATATAAATGCTTACATCCTAAAGAAAAGCTCTTTTCTAAATACATATTAACTTCTTAACTTCAGAGATCAGTCTCAGCACAAATCCTCTTATTTTTACTCAGCCCTTATTTTCCCCTTAAGAATGAAATTTCCATAAAGATCCATCATTTCAGCAAACATAAATATGATAATAAGAAGTATCATACCAGCAACAATAACTTAATTTAAACGGTTCAAAAAAGAAACAATAATTATGTTAGTGAGAAAATTCGGGTCAGAATATATATATATATATATATATATATATATATATATATATATATATATATATATATATATATATATATATTTATATAGTAGCCTATTGCAGTTGCAAACACGGTATTAAATTGCTGTTGTGTTCAACAGCCAAGCAAGTATGGCGGTATGAGAGCACGCTCGTCTCTGAAAAGCCCTATATCTGATCTTCTTGATCTGGTATAGGTCCAGAGTTGGGTGGGCATCGTCGGGCCCCTGATGACGCGACGAAACGACGCAAGACATGGCGTAATGCCGAGCCAACATCTTAATGACGTAATTTCTAATGGTGGAACAGTTCCTATGTGTCACGCTTGCGTGGCACATCCCTTGGTCTCTCTCAGTGTGCAAACACGGTATTAAATTGTCAGCCGTCATCTTGAAACTCTTCAATTAAAAAAAAATCTCAATTCCATATTCAAAGATTCTACTAGAATTTGTTCCGGAGATATCGTTTTTACAAATTGTGCTAATAAATAGTTCATCTTGAATAAAGAAAATATCTCGTAAAACGATTTGTTAGCAAAGCACCAAGCACTGTGTGGAAAAAATGGCATGTTCATAGGAATAGTGCTTCTAGAGATATCTACCTACAAAATATCACGGTCATAGGACCAGTGGTTTTAGAGATATCTGCCTAAAAAAATCCATGGTCATAGGACCAATGGTTCTGAGATATCTGCCTACAAAATTCCATGGTCATAGGACCAGTTTTAGAGATATCTGCCTACAAAATTCCATGGTCATAGGACCAATGATTCTAGAGATATCTGCCTACAAAATTCCACAGTCATAGGACCAACGGTTCTAGAGATATCACGACGAGTCAGTCATTGATATTTGGATATTATAAAGGGTAGAATTATACATAGGATTAAAATTTAATTAGTATTCATAATTAAAAAAAAATGACGTAAAAATATTATTAGCATTAGATCAATTAGTATTTATAATAATAATTTTAATTCTATAGCCTTGATACTAGTTAAACACTGCAATAATATATAATTATACTCATAATAATTTGCATCAATGGACTAATAAGTTCTCTTTTGATGGCCAAGGGGTAGGAAACCAGTCTAAATCATCAATTTAGTTCTTTGAGAATTTCAGAAAGAATAAATTCCCCAAATATATATGTTGAGAGAATGCTTAAAATATAAACGTATAATAATTATTATATTGTGTGTAATGTATTTATATTTTATGATATGTAATATTTATTTAAATTAAATTTTATATTATATTGTATTTTATTCTATTAATATTTATTTATTAATCCCTTGTCTCATTTTGTAGAAAATTTAAATTTCGTGATTTATTTCCCGTTAGCGGTTTTTTGATGATAAATAATGGATTTTTCAAATTTGTATACTCCATTAGGCTCCAAGTCAATAAGAAGTTATGATATTCAGTATTTAAGGTTGATAATCTACATAGATTGTTTAATAAACTAGAACCAACTCTATATTTAGTTGTTATAAAACATTAAGTAAAAAATTATAGCAAAAAAATAAATAATAATTAAAGAATTATATAGAAAAATGAAAAAATAAAATAAAATATAAAAGAAAGTCATAATAAAATAGGTTTTTATGTCTTAATACTTCCTATTCGCATTAAATAAATATTAATATACATACATCAAAAGCAATCCAAACTTCAGTCATATTTTTACAAAGAAATTTTGTAAAAATATATGATTAGTTTATCATTGAGGATTCATAAAATAAAGTGTTATATATTATAGTGGATAACAATAAAAAAGAATGCAGCGTTATTTCATTTACCTCAATTTGTATTTCGAATTCAATAAAAAAAAATATTTTACAGCGAAGATAATTTTAGTATTTTATTATAGATTTATTTTTTCTCATATTATTTTATTTATTTTGTTTTAAAAAAATATATCTGCAGACCCCAATAAAATGTGTACTAATCATAATAGAATAAATTTTAGAATATACTGGATCAGTAAAGTTAAATATTTTTTTATTTATATTGAAAATAATAATAAATTATTTTTTTCTTTTATAGCATTTAATTAAAACTATTTATATAATTAAATATATAAGGATTGTAATCAAATAAAATACATAATTTGAGTCAAAATTGAAAATTATTTATTATAATTATTTAATTGTATGAAGGTTATATACTTGGACCTAAAAAACTTAATTAAAGTTTATAAAGAAATTGGGTTAATCCTGGATATACGTTGCGAAAAAAAAAAATATATATAGAGAAAAAAATTAGGTATTTATTTTTTTATTTTATGAACAAATATCTCCAGTAAAGCACCTTTATCCTTGTAGTGAGAGATCTTGCTCATTCTCTTTCGTCTTCACATATTCATCGAGGACAAGTCCCGTGCGAACAAATGTCCCTTAAAAATTTTGTCGGTCTCGCGGGGATTCGAACCACGCACCTTTGTGTTATGAAATTATTCGTTTACGTTCCGGAGACGGGTTGCCAAGGGCCCGGCTCGGTGGAGACTGGAGCCGGAGGGAAGCTAAATTCCAGAGACGGCCGCTACGTACCGCCACCGTACCATCCCCTTGCCTTCCTTCTATCCCTTCGTCTCCCCCTAATAACCGCATTATTTTAAATCAACTCCCCCTAAAGGGTTTAAGGTCCCCTCAACCCCAACTCCTGTTGAGATGAAGGAGTTAAATTCGACTTCTTTCTCAAGTAGTTTTCGGTTGTGAGTTTTACAATTATATTCTATTATTAACAAAGAGAAGGGATTCCACGTAGGCTCCTATCATTGTTTCAAGAGAAAAAAAATTTCAAGAACACGATAATAATAATAATTATGTTCAATTAATATAATTTAAAGATAAAACATTTTACAAAATGCTTCCTAACTTATTTAAAGAGTAGCTCTAAAATACTAAATTTTGTTCGAGGCTTAACGTAAGCGAACGAATTCCATCTTGTACTTAACGGAAAGTTTAAATAAAAATAGAAATGCGCCAAATCAAAAAGGTTAAATCAACAAGTATTTTAAGTCTTATTAAAGAACGGCTATCTTAGTACCCTTAACTGCCCGAATTATTTTTTTGGGGAATTGTTTGGTTTTTTCTGGGGATTTTGTCTGTTAAGAGGTCCCTTAATATGTAAAAAATGTTTAAAAAAATTGAAATAAATTCCTTACCCCAAATTTGGGCTGTTGCCATATGGCAACGCTAGGACATTAGCCCTACAGTTTTTTTTCTCAGTAAATTTTTTAACAATTTCTTTTACAAAATGTATGTAAAATAAATTTTAGGTTAAAAAATTACAAATAATACTAACAAAATACTAAATTTATTTAAAAGAACAAAAAAGGTTTTTTTTTTTTTTTTTTTTTTTTTTTTCATTATTTGATCATGTTTTTTTCTGTAAAATTATGTAATTATTTCTTAATTTTTTGTTCTATGCATGTGTTTTTGTTATTACCTTTAAAAATATATATGTATTATTCAATTGTAATAAAAAAAATATAGTTATTATTATATACATATTATTTTTCAAAGAATAGCCCAATAATATTTGTTACTAATTATTAATTATACTTGTTCAACAAAAATTTAGATTTACAATATTTAGAGACTAATTGAGAAATATTTAGAAAATAATCAATAAAAAATTAACATTAGGCAAAAAAACATCAAAAATTTGTATATAAATATGACTGAATAAAATTACCACTTAGAAAAAAAACTGTAAGGCTAATGTCCTAGCGTTGCCATATGGCAACTTTGAAATTGACGCTCAATTTAGGGCATAAAAATTAAATTTTGTGAAACTGCAATAATTTTATATTTTTAATCACTCTTTATTCTAATAGTTTCATTACCAATAATAAAAATATTTAATTAATTAATTGATTTAAAAAATTAAAATTCTTTCCGTGTCTCAAATTTGGAATAACCCATTTTTTAAACCTGTCTTGTCGCATACGTGTTGCACTAAACAAATAAATCTAATGATGAAAAATCAATTTAGTCCTTCTTTTGACATAATATTAACATTTAAAAAGTTCAATATTAACTTGGACCTCTCCAGACAATAATAAAGGGAGGGGGTTTTGCTGTTGCCATATGGCAACGCTAGGTTATTAAGGGTTTAAATACTCTCCAGAATACTGTTCACAAAATCTTTATTAATTTTTTTAATGTTACTATTGTATACCAAGCATATGCTTAAAATAAATTCTCATTTAATTAATAAGTAATAAAAGACAAAAGAAATAACTATCTAGCCCGATCAACTTAAAAAAAAATAAAAAATAAATAAAAAAAAATAAAAATAAATAAAAATAAAAAATAAAAATAAAAAATAAAAATAAAAAATAAAAATAAAAAATAAAAATAAATAAAAAAATCAGCAAGAAATTATTTGATCGGTAGGGCAGAAAACGATTATAAAAACCGAGATAGAAATCTTACATCACCGAGATAGAAATACAGACATATTTTTACATCACATCTATACTCAACATGTATAAAAGATTGTGCCAGATCTCTTGGACAGTAAGTATTGAACAATGAGGGCACACTAAACATTTAACATAAAATAAACAAGAATAACTTAAGAAGACCAGAGAAAATATTTATTTTTAGGGCTTATCGAATCAGCTAAACCAAAATTTATTTTTGATTTAGCCTCTAACAATTCTGTCTAAACAGTAAGAAAATAAATAATACAAATCCTTAACCCAGGTATTAGGAATACATTTAGTTAATCATTCTTTGTGATAAAGAGGACAACATGGTGAAAAAGGCGCTTTCTAATTAACAACATTACGTTTCATAATGCAAGGCTCTCCTTAATAAGTAATGGGCGAGTGCGAGGAATGAGGGATACGTGAATGATGCCGCATGTAATGAATGCACATTGCTTCCTTTTTCCTTTGCAATGTGACAGAAGTCACCTACTTCAATTTGTTATTATCCAAAGCAAATAAAAAGCTCTAAAACTAAAGCCCTAAAACAAACCCATTATTTAAAATTAATTTCCAGAGAGATGAAACATGTTCCACAAGAATGACCACATTTACAAATGTGTAAAGTGTATCCTTCGTATAATTATCTAAGTAATCCTGTCAGTCTTCCAAGCTGAGATCTTTGCAATCTTGACTTGTAGTCAAGTGATTCTGAGTAAGAGTGAGTCAAGAAAACAGATTTACATCTGCTAGGACAGTCAGAAGAGGTTTCTTAATGATTTGGCAAGAGTGCTGTCCATCTAGTATGGGTTCCAGGACATAGTGAGATAGAAGGAAATGAATTGGTAGATCAACAGGCCAGGCTAGGTGCCAGTGTAATTCCTTCTGTCTCGGAACCTGACAGAAGGAGCACCGCGTTGTGACGATAGCTTTAAAGAAGCCTAAGTTAAGAGATTTTCAAAGAAGAAGGAAGTTGCTCCCAGAATGAAACAATCTAAGTGGTTTATTGCAGTTTCCAAGATAATATTGGCCTCAACAGAGCCACTTATCATCTTACGTACGACTGGATTTATAACCGGTCATTGTCGTCTCAACAGACCTTTGCAGCTGCTAGGCTTGGTTCATAGTCCTACCTGTCGGCAGTGCGAAGAGGAAGATAAAACCCCTTCTCATCTTCTAAGCTGCTGCCTAGCGTTGGCTTGTCTTAGATGGCAAACCTTTGGAATGCCAATTTTTCCCTTAGACAAGTTTAAGGGACTGCCTCTGAACAGACTACTGACTTTTAGTATTTTTATCAGTGTACTCAGATTAGAGAAGAATCAGGGAGAGAATTCTTCACCAAACCCGGGTTCGCTCAATGGACCTAAGTAGTCTATGTCTCTCGGTTTTTAACCCCCCGGTATTAAAAAAAAGTAATCCTGTCGATAGGAAATAAAATAAAGCGAAAATAAAATAATATTAACTAAATAAAAAGAGATATAATTCCTAACTTCTTTTTTAGTCTACAAGCTCCCCCTTCCCAAGGATCCCCTTTGTCCGTGACCTACCCTTGTCCGATACAAATCCTTTCATGATCCCACACCATATTAGCCCAACCCTCTACCCCACAACCTAACTTCTCCATTCATTCATGCCAATCTTTCTCGACGCCCAAAGGGGCAGTGGCAACACGGCTTAATTAGATTAAAAGGGAAATAACTCAATGCTATTTTTAAAATATAAGGTCGGAAATACACGTATCTACAGTACAAAGTAATAAAAAGGAAAATAGCATTAATGCTATTTTTAGAATATAAGATCGGAAATACACGTATCTATAGTACAAAGAATTAAAGGGCTCATCTATATATAGGGGAATATAAAATTAGTTTTGTCTATACAAATTGTCCATATAAAATGTTTTGGATCCTTTTTCATTTTATTCAATAAGAAATCTAAAAACCGGCCCTTCACGACTTACTTTATAGGCTAAAAAATTTCAAGATAAAAAGAACTTTTTATAAACTACGTTTTTAAATTTTCTGTTGAATCGTATGTAATGTTGATAATAATATAATCGATAAATAATATAATCGATATTTCCTGTTTTGCTGTCATTCAATGTTTATCTATCACAAATTTGAGACCCGTCAAAATGAAGATTGCTTAAATATTGGATATGGCAAAACAAATAAAATAACTTGCGGATTTTTTCCGAACTAACTTTCCGCACAGCAAAATTTGGTGAAAACTAATTAAATTCTGCTGAAAGATGGCTAAAAGTATTAAAATAATGCATTGTCATCGTGTTCTGAGCTATGCTAAAAGTTTCAAATGTCTAGCTATTCGGGAAGTTAGTTAGAAATCGATTGCCAGATTTGTACCGGACAAACAAACACACAAACAAGAATGCAAGCTAATAAAAACGTAGTAATAAAATCGATTTATAAGTTTTCAGTGGTGTAGGGTAACATGAGGCGTATGTTAAAGGCGTTGTTTTATCGAAGAATATTTAAGTAGAGCCAGATTTATTAGATATTGCTCAGGTTATACACGCCACGTTGCTCTGGTAAATAAATAGAAATCTGGAAAATACGTTTTTCAGAACGTCAAAATGAAAAAATTAAAGCTCCGATTTTTTGGAACAGAAAACCTAAAATGTCTGGATTAATAGAATAAGCAAGAGTGACCAATGTAAGGAAATAACTAGATAAAAAATGTCTGTCAATTATTTTGCCACATAGCTTCATGAAGATTGAAAGTGTTGTTGTTTAGAACAAAATAATTTATCGATTTGAACGAAATTGTGTACACAGGTACGTCTCATAATTTGTGACGTGAAGATAGCATGGTTTTTGGAAATTCCAGACTAAATATTTTCAAGATGGCTGCCAATATGGCGGAGAACTAAACAAAAAGAATTTAGTCAGCATGACATGTTATATATCAATTTGAAAGTCTTAAAGTGTAGAAAAAGAATATGTAACAATTACTTAAATAAAATACATTCTTTTACCGGCATTTTGAAAACAAATATGGCCGAAATGGGTGTTGGCAAAAAAGTTAATGGTTATAAGCAGCAAGTCACATACCATTTTAAAGATCTTTTCAGATAGATTAAGGCTATGTTAGTTTTTATCCACAAAATGTTTCCTGGTAAAACAAATATAGCCGATTTAAGTGCAACATTCTCTGTTGCGAGAGTTCTTTAAGCACCGCATCACTAGTTATAATCAGTAAAGCACCGTTTACTCGTTGATAGTTCTCCCAAGATAGAGCTATCATGTCAGTCTACGTCATAGAACTATCGCGGAAGTGTACAGTATGCACGGCGAGAGTTAGCATATGTCAAAACTTGTTGTTTTGTTCTCAAAGTTATATCCATATCCTACATTTCTGACTTGGATACAGAAATAGAGCATTAAATATATTATAATACATATACAGCAAACGGAATATTTATAATATTCAACAAAATCAATATCAACCAAATCTAATATCAAATATGAAGCAATCTCTCATATTTGCTGCCATTTAGATCTGTTGTTACGTGATATAAAAGTATAAACAAATAATAAACTAATCAACATCTAGCATCTAGCCTGGTAGTTCTTAAATCTGTCGCGTGAGTACTCTGGCTGCTGTGATAAGAACATACTCAACTATCTCGTCAGGCGAGATTGTATGATGATTAATAGTTCTATCACGACAGAATCTATCACATAGCATACACGGTGATAGTTGATGCGATAGTTGCTATCGTGACCTTAATTTTACTACCTTTTTGGAACACCACATCAGCATATATAAGGTAAATTGCTAAGATTACTTAAATTAAAAATAAAAACTAATTGTCACTAAGTTCTTTAAATGTTCTTATAAATGTTATTGTGAATGATGTTATTTTGTTGTAATTGATTATTTTGTAAAAAAAGATTTACCTCTGATTTCAGGCCTGAAGATGTCCCTCTCGGGACGAAATATAGCCAATTTTATAATGTAATTTTCTACACCTTACTACACCCCGTTTTGACCCAAAACTTATCAGTTTAAATATAAGTTTTAAACAATCTTTAAAGGAAGTAAATTATTAAGCTGTAAACACATAAAATAAATTGTTGCTTTTACACTTTTAGACTAAACCCTAACTGAAAAAAAAGAAAATATTAAACCCTTTCAAATACTATGATGATATTTGGGATGAGATTTATTACTTTGTGGTTAGTTGATAAGTTAGAAGTGGAGTTACCACATGGAAAGCTCAATCAACACTAAAAGTAGATCGATGTAGACTGAGTGCTAACTCACGTACTGGTTTAACTCACAAGCTTTTCAACTTTATACTCCTCGTTAACTATTTATATTGTACAAGATAAAATACTGAACAAACCATTTTCTCGAGACTAGGTTAACGTGGAGACTTCACGTGACTATACGTGAAAATAAAAATAGAAATAATGCAACAATACTAATCTACAGGTGGGAAGTATTGCAAGTTTCGAAAGAACGACAAGAAACAATACGTCTGCCAATAAGTACGGGATGTAACTTCTATAAAAATAAGTTTTACCTAGAGGGAATTGAATTGGTTTATAACACAATTTTTTTAGGAGCAAGATCTTTCCTGGAAAAAATTTACATGGCTCATAATCAAAATCGTAAAAAACTAAGAATTGGTTTGGCACACAGCTTCCTCGTATCCTATCACGTACTTTATTGATTTTATGCTTTTACAAGCCATTATTGTCTAATTTATTTAATTATTTTCCCCGTTTTTTAATTTGTCAAAATTGTTTTGATTTTTTACATGAATTGAAGTATTAATTTAGCAAAAGTTAATGAGCGCAAACGGTTCAAATTAATCTGGGGCTATCTGCGGGTTACTTTCGATAAACTATAAATGTTTCATACAAATGAGATACGTACTTTTGAAGCTATAGGTATAAATAATTGTATGTTTACGAGAACAAAAACGCATGTGGAAGAGAAACAAATGAGCGCAGAAGGTTGAAATTTATAAAGCCCCAACAATGGGCTTTTCTAGGAAATGTTGGTTCGCAAAAATTGACTGACAGACAGACACGGAACCAAAAATGTTCCCTGATTTCTAAAACGGATTTCTGTCGTGGAATTTTCGAAATCGAAGACATGAAATATTTTCGTTCTTCAAAACGATCACATAGCTTCCGTTACCTTCGGTAAGCCCGGAAGTTAAATTTGCTGCAAATTATTGGGACACTAAGCATCCTCGCGTACTTTACTTATATTATACCTATTTTTGCTTTTACCACCTATTATTGTCTAATATATTTAATTCCTTTCCCTCCTTTATAAAAAAAATCTGTCAAACAAAATTGTTTTGATTTTACTTTCTTAAAAACGTAGTATATATATATTTATTGAGAGGGCTAAATGATTGAGAGGGCGAAATGATTGTGATGGCGTAAAAATTCTAACTACTGGACCGATTTCGAAAATTTTTGGCTCATATATTTGGAGAAATTATGCCCTGAGGCGATATCGAGAAATAAATGTTATCTCTATTTCCATAAAAATCAAGAAAAAAAAAAAAAAAATCCTGAAAACAATTTCGTTGATTATGATTAGAACATTCTAAAATGTAATAAATACATTTAATTACGAATTTAACCATATAAGTCGTTTTCCCGGGAAAAAATCTAGTTCCGGAGAAAATATTTCTAAACGAAGGTGAGAGGCCGGGTTCAATTATCCGCCGAAGAGGAGTTATTTTCAAGGTATATTTTGACATAATATTCAATAATAATTAAATTTAACATCGAAAACTTGAAAGAACTAACAAATGAAAAATACTGCTATGTACTCGTATATAATAATGTTTACTGCGAACAGTTTTTTTACATAAATTAAATCATAAATAATACCTATTGTGTTAAGTGTGTTGAAGTTAACGTAGGATCATCCGAGGGTATTTTGACGAAAAATTTGTACAGACCGAAGACCAGAAATGTTCCCTGATTTCTAAAACAGATTTCTGTCTTGAAATTTTTGTCTTTACAACAATTTCTTATTCTCGGAAGGTTGGAAACAAAACAATAAAACGTTGATTGATAAGCAAAATAAAGAAAAGATAGCAGAAAGAAATCAGCGGGCTTCTCTTTCCTATTGTTCTTTATTTGTTGTATGTCAACCAAACTTTTTGCTTTTTCTATTGTAATAATTTTAAAGAACGAAATTATTTTGATTTAAAACATTTCATGACACAAATCAGTTTCAGACACCAAGGTATAAATACATCTTGGGTCTCGTGTCTGTAGGTTTGTCTTTCAACATGATTGCGAACACATATTAGATGATAGGTCAATAAGCCCACAGGATAATAAGCCCATTTTGTGGTCCCATTCTCAACCCTCTGCGCCTAATTGCTTCCTTCCGCGTGTGAACAAACTTGTTTTTATTAACAAATATTTCCTTAAAAGTAGTACTTTTATGAAAAAATTTGGATGATTTGTTGAAAGTAGCCAATAGCAATGGATGGTCCCTTATGGATTTCAACCGTCTGTGCACATTTAATATTGAATAAAAATAAATGAGACCCCACTGGGAATCGAAACAGATCACATTATCATGTCTATTATAATAGGACGCTATAATAAGACATTAGACTATGTGTATCAGTAGAAGCTATGTGCCACTCAAATTGACATACTATTTTATGTTTTTTCTATTTTACCTACAGGCACCCAAAATAAATAATTAAAACTCAAAAAACATAATTAGTTACGATCCAGTTTCAAAAGTTAAGAACCAGTTTTTTAAACATTTTAGTAACTACACCATGTCGGTATACATTAAATTAAGTTTGACATCAAGGGACAAATTATCTGTTTACTATTGTGCCGATATTTATTGCACACAAAACATTAGGAAATATTATATTTATAGTAGAAGAGATATAGATGAGGTAGATGTTGAGTATCTTTGTAGGAAAGAAGCATTGTCCTGACATCTGTTGGTTTTAAACCGAACTAATAGTTTCTCTTTTAGACCTCATAATTATTTTATAGATGGGTAGGTAATATTTTCTATTTTATTGGCTACTTCTTAATATTAACTCTTAATTTTTTTAATCTTTATTTGTTCTTGCATTCCTGTCATACTCTTTCATGCCGAGACAAGCTAATTGGGGAAGAAGGGATTAAAGGAGTTTTTTTAGAGTCACTAAATACAAAAGGGAGGCTAAGAAAGTGATATTATGTGTTATTACATCGAGTCTATTTTAACGTATAGAACTGATGATTGGAAACTAACCGAACACCAATTGGAGTAAACTTAAAGCACCTTAGTCTTAGTTATTCATGAAAGGGGTTGTCAGGTGTGGTTATGCGTATTTAGGTTTGAAAGATGACCTGACAAATTCATTCGCTGTAGTATGAGGAACTACGCAGTTCATCGAATTGAGAGGGTTCGCTGAAACAGGTCATATTAGACGGATGAGAGATGGAAGGGGACGTAGCGCTAACGAGTGGGTAAGGAAGTGAATATAATATGGTAGGTGTGGCTTGGAGAGGTGGAGTCATCCAAGCGATGCTTAGAGCTTTTAACTAACAAGATGGCGGGAGGGAAGACCGTTCTTGGTCTTTGGGAATTCAAGGCTACCGCTGAAGAATGTAAAGCTAATCAAGGGGGAATGGGCGGTCAGAAACACTATTCTTTTTAACAATTTTTTTGTGTTCAGAGATGCCAAAAATGTGTAAATATCTTGAAACACTGAAACTATCAGCTGGTTTTCACCTACTTGAGTATTCCCTTTACTTGAGAGACATAAAAAATACCTATAATTCTCTCAATCATGAGTTCCAATAATCATCATCTAAAAAAAACAGTAAGCCACTTTGTGTGACAAATCACTTCCTTAGGTCCTATTATCGGACCAATGGTTACAAAAAATTTAGATGTTGTAATTCCCAGTGGAGTCACACTTTTTTTTAAGCCATATTTATTTCAAAAAGATGGTTAAAATTAATATGGGACTTATCTATGGCTACTTTACACAAACCATCCAAATCTCTTCTAAATAGGACAAGTAATTTTAAAAATATGTGTTAATATATGTATGTATGTGAGTATGTATATATGTGTATGTATGTGTATGTATAAATATAAATTTATTTACAATGTAACAATAATAGTTAGTTATAATATATGTATGTATATGTAAATGTAAATTGTAAATCTATAAGTATGTCTGAGCATGTAGATAACATGTAAAGAGAAAAAAAGAAAATTTAAAAGACAGGAAAAAAAAAATGAAAAAAAAAATCATCTAAATAATATGTAGTTGTTATAAAGAGACGGGCCCTCTGTCTAGTCTTAATTGAACTACTGAGGGACCTCACCTTAAATATAATGTATAACTGATGTACATGGAACTAAACTTAAAATTTAAATTATAACTGTTAACTATTATGTATTGCAAGAAAAATCAGAAAGGTGGAAATATAATTATTATTATTATTATTATTAATAGAACAAAGTTGTTGTTTCGAGTCCCAATGGGTTCAAACTTATTTTTATTAAATATCAAAAATGTGCATCAGACGGTTGAAATAAATGTGGGACCATCATCTATGGGCTATTTTTAACAAACCACTTAAATTTATTTAAAATCGAATAAAGATATAGTTGTTAATAAAAACCAGTTTGTGCTCATGCGGAAGGGAGCAAAGGCCTAATTATGACCTAATATCTACATTTTGGACGGCAATAATTTGGCGACAATAACGTAAGACAATAATTTGACGACAATAACGTAAGACAATAATTTGACGACAATAACGTAAGACAATAATTTGACGACAATAACGTAAGACAATAATATGACGACACAAACGTAAGACAATAATTTGACGACTATAACATAAGGCAATGATTTGGTGTTTCGCAAAAATCTTGACCGACAGGCAAGAGACCAACAATTTTCTTGATGTTTGAAAGGGATTTCTGTCCTGGAATTTTGGAAATCGGATATAAAAATTCCGTTCTTTAGAATGATCAAAATGCTACCGTTACAATCGATAAGCTCGGAAACAATATAGTATTCGAGTACAAAAGCTAAATCAAACAAAACACCCACAGTCAAATAAACCTTGAATTCTAACCCCTCCACACATAACATCACATACCTCTAATTACAAGGCCTCGGTAATTATCAACAAACATAATTTCAAATCGAATTATACTTTTATCTGTGTACCTATTTGTTTTTACCTAAATTAATTCAAATGGAACATTTCAGTTGATTTTAAATCTATCTGGAGTTTATCTAGTGCGAATGAAATCCATTAAATCCAGTAAGTTATATTAAATTTGAATTATTAATTATATTATATTAAAAAAAAGTTTGCATTGATTTTAATATTTTAATAATGGTTAAATAAATAATTTAAATAATGATGTAGAAATAAATAATAATGTATGTATTCGAATATAAGAATGGCTTCTTTAACGATTTTTTGCTTTTACAACATATTTGTCAAATTTCCCCACTTTTTAAATTTGTCATAATTGTTTTGATTTTTTCATGAATTAAAGTATCAACTTAGCACAATTTAAAGTGCGCAGAAGGTTGAAATTAATCTGGTGCTATCTGTGGGCTACTTTTGACAAACCATCCAAATTTCATAAAAAAGAGTACTTTTGGAGATATAGGAGTAAATAAATGTATGTTTATGCGCATATGGAAGAGAAACAAATGGGATCAGAAGGTTAATACTTATATGGGACCAAAAATGGGATAATTATGACCAACCATCAACCATCCAACCAAACAACCAAAAATGTGCCATGATGTCTGAAACGGATTTCTGTCTTGATATTTTTAGAATCAGAGACAAACATTTTTGTTGTTCGGAACCATCACATGGCTTCCGTTACCTTCGGCCATCTCGGAAGCAATAATTAAAACAGATAAAATCACAAAAAAGATAAAGTAACTTTCTTTAACGTAAGCTTAAGAGCTAATATATAAAACGAAGCTTGTATGAAATTCCTTACATATTCCTAGGCGTTATATATAAATAACATTTTACGTATCTGTCTGTCATTTAATTTTTACGAACTCAGCATATCTCAAAAAACTACACGTCCGATTTTAATAAAATTTATTAAATTAGCCCATTGTTGGGCCCATATATGCTTCAACCTTCTGCGCCCATTTGTCTTTCTTCCACATGCACACAATTATACATTTATATACGCCTATATCTTCAAACGTAACTCATCTTATGTTATAAAAAGCTTGGGTTTCCGGTGAAAGCCACGTCACGAAGGATTTGAAGTCCACCTCTGGAAGCATCTTCAGAGTTGTGGTGCATCGTGATGTTGACTCGAAGCAAACAAAAGATGTACCCAGCTGGGTTTCAGCTTTCTGGATGTTCACCGGAAACCTAAGCAGTTTATAATGAGTCTAACCGCGGAAGCCTTCACACCAAGCCATCTGATGTTGCACCAGGTTATCTGAATTTGATTTATCGAAAGCGGCCCGCAGATAGCCCCAGCACACATTAAAAAATATTCCTAAAATGGTATTTTTATGTATTCATGTAAAAATATTTTTATTCATATAATATTAAAATTATTTAAAATGATTATTCATATTATTTTTTATTCATGTAAAAATCGGAACAAGTTTAACAGATTTAAAAATAGTAAGCCATTCAGCGTCCTATAGCTTATACTTTAATAATATTATGCTTTTACAATCAATTAATGTATAATCCATTTAATTCCCCCCCCCCCCCAACTTTTATAAATCTGTGGATTATTTAAGATAAGGGTAATAAATGGGAAATTAAATAAAAAGTAACATTCCATGCTCAAACACAAATTCATCTGACATTTAAACGTGGCCATTATGTTCTGTAACCTACTGAGCCATAATTTTCCAACTCGTTGAGTATATTCCTCTAGCTCTGCTAAGATATCATATATTAAAGCTAAGTGGTCATATTTTAAGTAATTTAAATGTTGGAAAACAATTCGCATAAATAAGTTGACTTAAAATATTTGGCTGGAAGGGATTATCTCAAATATTATGCATCAATAAACACGTCATAATTCAATTTATGATTCGACCTTTCAAATGCAAATATTTATTACATTCATTACACCGAAAAGGGATTTTAGCCTTGTTATATATATTTTAACCCTTATTGAACTCTTGTTATACGAGGCATGAAATGGCATTATGGACACGTAAAAGCAAATGCAATATATAATTATTAAAACCATATAGTTTTATAAATTATCTCTATAATATTACAGATTATCTAAATTACAGAAAAAAATTAAAATCAATATTTTTTTGGCTTTCTCATATACAGGAGAAAGCATAGAAAATATTATAAACATTTTCAAACACAAATTGTAAACAAAAAAAAGCGAAGTCAAAGTCGTGACTGGGCGCAGGGACTCAAAGCGGATTGCTGTGACTTATTATGTATGTGTGTAGTTTGTGACTTAATTCGATTAAATAATAACTGAATTGAAGTTAGGGCGGAGCGCCTGACACATCGGACCTCATAGCGGGATTACATCTTAGCATCGTCTTATATACCACATGCGACACTCTCTAGACACATAACCGAGAACATTCGGCCAATAAAATAGCAATTATTGAAGAATTTGTTGAACGAATCCAAGTAAAACTGTCACATTTGACAGATTCAACACTTAAAACACTTAAGATAGTATATTATAACAAAAAAAGACAAAACAAAAAAACTAATACAACTGAATCGGCTTAAATTTGAATGCAGTAATATTAGAAGGAAAAAGAAAAATTAATACCTTTTAATTGTTAAATTAAAATTTAACAATTAAGCTACTAAGCTTGATAAATAGCATTAGGTAGACCCAGCATACATCGGATATAAGTACGAACTAAGCAATGTTATAAAATTAAATAATCGTATGAATAATTAATTTTCTGCATTTATCAGATTTGGTGGATTTCATAGCACCAATATCGGTTTCGGCCGAAATCGTTTTATCAGATCTTTTTCTTTTGTCCCTGAACAAATGTTCAATTGACCGCTGTTGATGTTGATTGGTGTGCAGAAATCAACCTTTAAATATCAACAAAATATGACAATATTTGCGATTTTAATTTTTTCCAATTTTCATTGCCTACATCCTATAATTTCGCCAATTCCTAGAGAGCCAAATTATTTTTGAAGAAATAAGAGAGATTGATGCAGTTAATACATAGAAAGACAATGTAAGCAGCTGGAATACATAGTTAAAAATAAAATAAGTATGTATATATTTATAGGAATATAATCAATATTCATTTGTAAATCAGTGGTGCTGTATTACTTAAGGTATTAACTTTTTTTTATACAATAAATATATTTAAAGTAATATAATTCCTCCTTTTTATCATTAAAAAAGATACTTCGATATGCAAGTCTATAAAGTAAAATGTATTTTAATAATAAAAAAAAATTAAATAAAAAAAAAGAAAAAGATGAAGTCAAAGTCGAGCCAAGGACGCAGGATTACAATCTGTTGAATAGCTTCGCCATACATCAGTGTTTAGCTGAATTAGAATTAATCTGAATTAAAGTAAAGGTAGAAGCGCCTGACACATCGGACCTCATGAGAGGTATGAAGCGGGAGTTGCCTTATATACCACAACTCTACTCTCTAGATGCATAACCGAGAACATTCGGCCTACTAAATACCAATTATTTAATTATATACTTAAAATATCCGTAAATTTTTGTTATTTTTGGATTTATCATATGGTCATACACATTATTATTGACTTAAAATATTAATTATCGAAGATATAAAATTTAATAGAAATTTAAATTTTCATATTCTTTAAAGGTAAAATATAATAAGTAAATCTTTTTCATGAAGTAAGAATATAGGACCAGAACCTATTTAACCTATAATACTTATATTATCTTTATTCAAACCAACAACATTTAAAATTGAGTGATTTAATGTGGTATAGGGGCTTCGACCCGCACAACATTGAATGATTAAGTCTGAGTTTTTTTATCTAGCTTATTTAAAAATGTATTATATCGATACTCGAAACACCAAATTACACTCATTTATTCACATATATAATGTTAATTATTACGTATGTAATTAGTGTTGGATGATTAATATTGATTTTATCAATTCGATTAAATCATTATTTATTTCTCTTCATTACAATTTTCTATCTGAATTAAACCAAAAGTGATAGAGGTCTTTTTTCTTTCATTTCCACAATAAATCATTAGTGTTGCAATCGTTTTAGTTAGTTATTGCTGAAGTTAGTTGCATATATTCGTTAGTTGATCAGTTAACTGTTGTTGACTAACTAAAGTCAAAAAGTGTTTTTAGGGTTTCGTTGGTAAAACCAAAAAAAAAAAAAAAAACACTTATAGTGTCGTTCATGTCCGTCTGTCACTCTGTACGGTTCCAATAACTTTTGAATCACAACAGATAAATACATGAATTTTTCAATATTAAAGATCGTTTAGACGCGCACACGGAAAAAATATAGCGAACTCAAAATTATCAGCTGTTAAAATCCAAAATTGTGGATAATTCACGTCACGCGATTTTTTCTATTTTAAATTTTGAGTGGGGTATCAAATGAAAGGTATTGAAGAGTAGATTACAAAAATATATAAAACTTGTGGAAGCGTATAATTTTTCACCCAAAAACATCAACATTTTTCGTGTCCCCCTCCCACTAAAACTATAATATTTCCGCTGTTACTAAAATTATTAAAAAAAAATATGCAAATAGTGCGTTCTGCTCGGCCATAGATAAAAAAAAATTCGATTTGATTAACTGGGAATTCAAGATGGCGGCTAATTCCTGTCACGGGATTTTTTTTTTTATTGTAAATTTTGAGTGAGGTATCAAATGAAAGGTATTGAAGAGTAGATTACAAAAATATATAACACATGTGGAGAGTCTTTCATTTTTCATGCCATTTTGTCAAATAACAACATAATTTTACCCCCCCCCCCCCCCCCCTTATACTAATTTGATGTTTACAACACCAACGAAAACAAACTTATGGTGTCTTTTTTTGTATTTTTTTTTTTAAGAGTAATCATTTTATCATTTTAAAGGTACTAAAATTTAGATCACAAATATACATCGCGTTTCCAAAATGGCGGCCATTTTACCCCCAGAAGAACCAAATAAGTCCATACCTAAGATGGTAAAGAATAATATGCACAATGTACACCTTGCTCCTATCGAAAGTGGAATTTTTTAATCATATAAAAAAAAAAAGTATAATAATGTAGGATATATGGATTTTTATGTCCGAAGTAACCCGTTTAGTAGCTTGCTGGCAAGTAATAAACTTTTTTTTTTATTTACATGAGTAAACACCAAAGTCTCCTTGCGTCCTATCATAGAATGGTCAAGAGTTTAAAATAAAGTATAATAATAAAAATATTTCAAAATACAGATGTCAATTAAAAATAGGATGAACATGATCATTAAAAAAGAAAATGAGACGCCACTAAAAATTAAAGATGTGTTTGATTGGACGGGTTCTTATTTCCATCGGGGGAGCATTTATTTTCATTTCATTGGTTGCAGAAGATTGACATTTATATGAAACCGTTTATGGATTGATTTTAATTATACCATTAATATTTCATTAAAATTGGACAAATAGTTTTTAAAATATGTTGGTTTAATGAAAGATCGGCAGACAGACTTAGACCAAAAATGATACCTTGATTTCTACTAAAACGCATAAATTGTCTAGGATTTTTTTTTTTAATTTAGAGACATCAAAAATTTACTTAAATTAAAAAATCGTTCTTCAGAACGATGACGATGGTTCTGTTTTTTTCGGTAAGCTTGGAAGTATGTAATATTAAGTAAACATTAAGGAAAATAAGGATACAGAATGTATAGTAGGCTTAAGGATTCAAACTTAAGCTCTCTAGACTGAAAATCCGCTAAGATATTATCTATATATTATTTGTTTTTTAAAATGACTTTTATTTTATTTAATAATATATATTTAAGCTTACTTTACAAGACGTATCCTTAGTAAAGTTATTATCAAACATGTTTTTTCTTAGGTATACAAAAGAAGTAAATGTAGAAGCATTAAACTGCAATATGTAATTCAATATTAATTTTTAATTTTAATAAAATAATATAATTAATATAAGAATAATATGGTGTTAAAAAACAATTAAAAAAGTGAAGTCAAAGTCGTGACTAGGACGCAGGGGATTTCAAAGCTGTAGCAGCTTTAAAGTGTTTTTTTTATCTCGTTTAGAAATTTAACTGTATTAAAGTAATGGTAGAAGCGCCTGGCACATCGGACCTCGTGATAGAGGAAGAGCTGGGACTGCCTTATATACCTCTGCTTCACTCCCTTGAAACATAACCGAGAACATTCGGCCTAGTTAATATCAAATATTTCATAATCCTCAAATCAAATGTATGTAAATTTTTAATCATAAGGATCTTTAACCGATCATACAGGATAATCAACATTTTTAATATTCTTTTACGGGAAAAAATTATAATTAATAATTAATTAAATAATATACAAAGTAAAATAAATAAAATCAAGGGCGTACTTTGAAAGCCTAATTTTAAGTGTCATAGCAATTATCTTAATTCAATAAATAGCTAATACATAAGAGGTATGAGATGAAAATAATTCTGCTTATACTGTTTCCTATAGAAATATGTATTCATTTATTCTAATTAGGTACCTGCTTAACGTAATATTAATTATTATAATAATGATTCTTAAATTAGCTAAAAAAAAAATAAAAAAAAAAAAAAAAATGTTTGCTTCCGTGCTTAACCCAAGGTATGGAAGTAATGTGGTTGTTCTGAAGAGCAATTTTTTTTTTTCTCCGATTTCAAAAATTCCAAGACAGAAATCCTTTTAAGACATCAGGGAACATTTTTGGTTCGGTGTCTGTCTGTCGGTCTGTCGCTCAATTTTAGCGAACCAACATAAAAAAAACTACTCGTTAATAGAATTTGAATAGTAGGTCATAATTAGCCCATTGTTGATTGTTGGTCCCTTATAAGTTTTAACCTTCTGCGCCCATTTGTTTCTCTTCCACGTGTTCACAAATATACATTTATCTCCAGAAGGGAGGAAAAGTTATGATTTTAGTTTAGTTTAGACTCTAAAAGACTTGCTTAAGTCCCTCTAAACTTTAGAGGGACTTAAGCAAGTCTTTTCTTCCCTGAACTCAAAAAGTAAAACCAGGGAGAAAAAGAAGGATTGCCAACTTAATTATTTTATGAATAGTCGAGAAGGAGAAGGAATAGCTATTGTATAGTGAAGTTGTTGAAATCAAGTTGGCGATACTGCTTTTTCGACCTTATTTGTAATTTGCGCTTATCATTGTTTATCAGCATCTAAATAACCTTCTATTTGAGTTTAATTGCATTGAAATTCTTATTTGTTTTTAATATTGAATCTCTTATATCTGCTATTAAAAGTGGTAGCAATTATTTTTATTTATTAAAATTAAATAAAGTTTACTTAAAAATTATGTATTTTCTCCCAACTGGAGATAAAATATTGTATGCACTTCGGAAGTAAAGTGCTATAATTGACCTTAGGGGGGGAGAGGAATGAAATAAATGTGACAAAAATAGGTCGTAAAAGAATAAAATCATTATATATAAAGAAATAGTATGCGAGGAAGCTATGTGCCACACTAATTGGCAGACTATTATTGTGAGCAGCGTTATTGTTGTTAGATAAACTCGTACTAAACCTTCTTATACAAGTACATTATTACTTTATTATTTTATAGAGCGATAATGTCAGAACAGCTTTTGAAAAATTAGTTTATAAGGATGAGGGGGGGGGGGGGCTAAATTTAGAGCTAAAAATGTATTGAATTTTTATATTTTATTTTTATTTTATTTTATTGATTTAACCTCGGGGTATGATTTTTCTGAACATGTATGCCAAATTACATTGAAAAGGCCCAGCAGTTTAGGCTCAGTGTTTGCACAAACGATAGACACGACATTTTTAAAAAGTCACTCTTTTTGGACTCAAACATTAAACGTGCCCTGAACTTATAAATCCATCATAATCTTAAAATCGAATTAATATCTGTTTATATATACTAAGTACCTACACGAGAAATTAAAGAACTAATAAAACAAAGCTGATACAAATATCTAAAAAAAAAACCAAAGTGTTTGCAGACACGTTTATTTTTTACTCCATTTTATTCGATTCTACACTGGATTCCTATACACACAAACGATCTTAATATGTTTAATTAAGACACGAAAAGTACTCTTTATGTATGGTCCATAACATAAAGGAAAAAATAAAGCATTTAGTATTGTAAATTTAATAATCATACTAAAATAAAAATCAATTATTAATATTATTTTAATAAACATAACTTTAAAAATGAAGTCAAAGTCGTGCCTAGAACGCAGGATATCTGTTGATAGCATTAGGCATACATCAGTGGTTTAGCTTAATTTGAATTAAACTGAATTAACGTAAGGGTAGAAGCGCCTGACACATCGGACCTCATGTTTTAGAGAGGAGCTAGGATTTTCTTATATACCTCTTCTTCGCTCTTTAGACACAACACCGAGAACATTCGGCCTTGAAAATCACTACATATACCACTTAAATCTAAACAATAAGCATAACTATAATTATTAAAACCAAACTAATACGAATAGGCATATAAAGACGCAAGGTATCTGCAAAATTAATTAATTAAAAACTGATAAAATTAATAATTAAAATTAATTGTTAAAATTAAAGTTTGTTACAATATTTTAGTTAAAATAAATTATAATAGAAAAATATAAACTTAATTTTCAAAAGCAGTAAATATAACGTCAATTAAAAAAAGAAGTTAATTATCTACTGGAGGAATCAAGACTAAAATATCATAAATTACATGATTATAAAAAAAACCAATTGCGTAACAATTTAAAAGAAAATTAAAGCATACGCATCTTAATTACTATGCCTATATATTTTAAATTGGAACTAGCTGAATTCCCGTGCTTCGCTACGGAGAGTGTTATTTTAAATGTATTTATATAGTTTGTAAACTACATCAAGGTTAAAATTAATTTGCTAAGCGGTATTTAGTGACCAAATATAATTAGCGACATTATATTTTATTAACATTGATATACATAGAATATGGTTACATCCTGAAGAGAAGGCCTAAATATAAAGTTCCTGGCTTCAGGAAATCAGTCTGGGCTGGATTTGTATACGGCTCTGGAACATACCATTTTGTATTGTAGATAGATTCTCTTAGGCGGCTTTCACACCGAAGTAGCAAGTCGCAGGTTGCATGCGTGCTAGAGGTAGGATGCAAGCAACTTAAACACCGGACTATGTAAGGAGTCGAGGTAATTGAACGAGAGCCTACACGCCGAAGATGCAATTGCGACGTGCATCATGAAAGCAAGTGGCAAGTGCGACTCGAGAACCAGCCAGCTGGTTCTCGAGTTGCTAGCATCCTACTAATGGGACGAATGCACTTGCTACTTCGGTGTGAAAGCCGCCTAAAAGAAACCTATCTACAAAATGGCATGGTCCAGAGCCATATTACATTCATGTATATTATAGACTACTCTTTTTATTTAATCACATTCGATTTTTCATTATTTAATCAAGATGGGCTCCACTTGCTTGCTAATTTTTACAATAACCATAATAGGTACAAACGTTTATTTGGTAAAGATACTAGAACTTAAAAAATCAACGACACAAAATAAACTTCGTCAATGCAGGACTGAATAACTTGAGGTTTAACATGATACTAACCATGATTACTTAACATATGCGGTTTTGTATCTGCCGAATTTGTATTAGATTTAGCAACAGATTTAAAAAAAAGGGGAGACAATAATTATAGGTATACAATTATATGTATAGGTATTTTGAATAATAGGTAGTAGAACCATAAAATCATTGAAATAAATAAAATAGGACTCGAGTAAGCTATTTGCCACTCTAATTGGCAGAGAATTTTACATCGTCTCGTTTATTGCATTCGTCAAAGCTATAAATAGTTTATTTCAATAAACGAGTATAATACATACCTTGAACATTGATAAAATATCATACTATTTTATACAATATTCATTTATTATCTCAATAAATAATTTAGATTCTTACAAAAACTATCCAACCAACATTTTTTTTTTTTTTTTTTTCTATTCCATTTTAAATTGAAAGTAATTTTTTTAGAAAATAAAAACTAAATAAAACTTCAGGCTTCATTGGGACGCCAGAAAATTGAAATAATTTTCCAAGAAGCCATATGACCGACCACAATAACGATAAACTAATTAAAAAATAAACAGGTCAAGTGTGTGCTAGTCAGCACACAGCGAGGGTCCGTAGGCCACACTATATAGTGTTTAACTGTAAAGTGTATAAACCGTGTTTTTTTAAAATGCTAAAAAGCTTACTTTGAACCATTCTAAGGGTCTGATATTCTCAAAACACACTCTGATAAAGTATTTTTTTTTTTTTTTGCCACTGAACCGGACTACAACCATATAAATACATCGAAAAGACCATAATTATTAAAAAACGTATTTTGTCAATAAAAAATAAAATAATATTTTTTTCGAAATTTCCAAAAAGTGGTATCTTTACTTTTGGTCGAAGAATGTTCAGGAATTTTTTCAGATTTTTTGCACTTCACATAGGCGAGATAGAGGGGGGGGGGGGGGGCACGTTTCACGTCCACTTCAAACTTGCCCACGCTCGCCCTATCAAAGTTATATCCAAAGAATTATATATTTTTGTAATCAGCTCGACGTACTCTTTACCCCTCACGTACCCCTCACAGTGTCGGAAAAAAAAAAAAACATTTTTAACCCTTACGTTTGTTTACCCTAATTTTTTTGAAAAATATTTTTTTTAAGTCTATATTTTTAAAATATGTGGGTCGGTACAAGACACATACATGCCAAATTTCAAAGTGATCGGACGAAAGGTGTAGCCGTGAGAGCACGCGAGAGGACGGACGGACAGACACACGCAGGAAAATATAAGGGTCCTTGGTTTTGCCTACGGACCCTAAAAAATAAACAACAAAGAAACCAAATGCAATAATATACCAAAAATAGCGTTTAAAAATGTGTACAATAAATTTAAAGAGGCAAAAAACACTCTTAAGATAAATGTACTTAGAATAACAATAAGTATGTAATAAAATTTCAAGATAAAAATAAATTTTTATATACTACGTTTTTAAATTTTCTGTTGAATCATATGTAATGTTGATAATATAATTGTTATTGTTATATAATATATGATGTTAGTGAAAAAAAAAATAGTTCCGAATTTATTTACTTCACATAAATGACAACCATCTAGAGAGCTGATTTTAAACCTATAAAAGGACAAATCGATATATTTGAAATAATATAATCGATATATTTCCTGTTTTGCTGTCATTCAATGTTTATCTCTAATTTATAAAAATCACAAATTTGAAACCCGTCAAAATGAAGATTGTAAATATGGGACATGGCAAAACAAATAAAATAACTTGCGGATTTTTTCCGAACTAACTTTTCATACAGCAAAATTTGCTGAAAACCAATTAAATTCTGCTGAAAGATGGCTAAAAGTATTAAAATAATGCATTGTCATCGTGTTCTGAGCTATGCTAAAAGTTTCAAATGTCTAGCTATTCGGGAAGTTAGTTAGAAGTCGATTGCCAGATTTGTACCGGACAAACAAGAAAGCAAGCTAATAAAAACGTAGTAAAATAAAACAGGTTTAGTTAATATATATATATATATATATAGTACTACAAATCGAAACATCACACTTTAGGAGTGAAATTCGGGAATATTGTCAACAAGCCTTCTATCGTTGTGGTATGCCTTAATAGTATCAAATCAGCTTTGCTATTTACTTATAGGATGTTTGTGAAGGCAAAAGGCAATTTAGTCCTTTGCAATCAACTATTTATACATCTGAAAGGGAGTCTATAACACAAGTCTTTGTATATAATCCAAAACCAGACTGAATCCCGAATTCCAAAAGCCTTGAATCGAATTTGGACAACTGATTCAACTAAAGCTACGAAATAGCAGGTTAAGGACACAACGACACTCTATAGATCAACTTCATATAGTTAAATTGTGAAGATTTCAATGTCAAGGTTATGTTTTTAGTTTATGTTTCAAACTACACATGGACAGACAGTGGTTGTTTACAAAGATAGACATTAAATGCTATGCTAACACATAAAAGAAACTTATATACTAAAATTATCTAATCATTTTGATAAAAATAGTGTGTTCCGTAAACATAATTAAATTAGTACACTAATAAAAACAAGACCATTAATTATAAAGATAGACAATATCAGTCCATCTCATTAGTACACGTATTATGATTATTACTAAAGAGGTTAATGAAAAGTAACACAACAATATATTTTACTTGGGTCTTCAGGGGTTAATAAAAAAACTTTTTTTTAATTTAAAAAAAGGTGATATTTTATCCCTTAATAGGGATATCTTCAAACCTTGTTTTGAAGTCAATGTTTCATTTTGAAATATTCTTTACCGGAAATTTGGTAAAAAAAGTCTATACTGACTTGGAGTCAGTTGATTGAGCTCTATTGACTTACATCAGGTTTTTTACCCTGATGTAGTAGATTTAGACATTTTACCAAATTACCGGTAAAGAGTATTTCAAAATGTAACATTGACTTCAAAACAAGGTTTGAAGATATCCCAATTAAGGGGTGAAATATCACCTCTTTTATATATATAAAAAAAGTGTTTTTAATAACCCCTGAAGACCCAAGTAAAATAAATTATTAAATACAAAGGGGATAGCAAAAGAAAAACAATAAAATAACACAACAATATTGTCACCACAATTTTAAATATGCATTTAAACATTAATATATCTTCAGTGTAAGTGTTAGCATAGTCAGTGAAAGACTACTAACTACTACGCTACATATTTATTTTACAAGTTTTTATGTCTTTAAATAACATTACAAAATAGGGGTAAAATTGGGCTATAGAAGGATAAAGGAACCAACGGTAAGGAATGTGGAGGCAGTCAGGTACAACATTATATTTTTAAAGCTTAAAGCTAAACAATACTATCTTCTTTATCAATACTATCTCATTTTAGTATACCTAAATTATATGTACCTTAAAACTAATATACGTTATTTCTCAAAATTATTTGTTATAGGTTTTACAAGGGAAGAGTGGTTAACTAGGACTAGATCATTCAATGAAACATTCTACATTTGTGTCTTGGATAGCACTATGCAATAATGCCGAAACGCGTATGTTTAAATAAGTGGTAGCACAAAATCTCAGTTAAAACAACCATTTAACACATATTATATCTGTCAATGCTAGATATTTGAATAAAAAATATGATGCTACAGAGCAAATAAATAAAATTTTATGTAAGTTATAAAAGAAAATTAATAAACGCTCTTAATAAAAGCAGATTAATAAAAGCAGACTGTCATGTCCTTATAAATCGTAGTTTACATACTTCAAGTATGCACAATAAAAAACCATTCTAAAGGTTAAACCAATAAGTCATAACAATAGTAATTATATATAGAAATTTCTACTAACATCCTGTTAAAGAGATGGTTACAATATTAAAGAATAATTAGCTTATTTATTTTTTATTTCACTATTAACGACATCAATGTCCAATTATAGAGATATTTAATAACAGTAAGGAATGAGAATATAAACCTAATCTTAGTTATCGGATAATTCTTCTGTGATTATGTATTTTATAATTACTACTTAATCCTTAAAAGTTTTTCATTTTTGTTTTCAGTTTTCATCGACTAATTGAGTATTACAATGAAAATTCAATCGTTACTACTGGTTACAGGAGTTATTGTAGGAAGCCAATGTTGCATTGATAAATTCTTAGACGAAGATGGACCTCTAAGCAGCTTAGGAAGGATCGTCATGTCACCTGTTAACATTTTTAGCTCCATTATCAACGACCCTTTAGAGTCACTAAGGAGCTTCTTGAAAGATCCGATCGATGCCATTCAAGTGATGAGTGGAGGTTGTTTGAATTGTAAAGAACCGGAGAATGAAGCTGATGAAACGAAGGACGATTCAGAAGAAGATTGAATAGATGATGGTAAAAGAGGAAGGAATTGGATCCATTATAAGCCTTATCCTACTTTACCTCCTGTTAGCCCCCGAAAAGTTCTTCTACTTTTTCTTACTGCTATTATCCTGTGGCTTATTGGATCTTGAAGAATATATTATCTTCATGACTCTACTGATCTACTCAAATAGGCTTAATAAGGGGAGGGTATAGATATTTAAACAACTGCTTCAATGCTCAACTAGTCTGGCGATGATTACAATCTAACAGAATAAATGTTCCGAAGGTAAGGCCTAATGTAAACCAGTGATTTTTAAAATTATCACTTTCCTAGTAAATCTCTAAAAACTCAAAGATATCATAGGATAAGGAGCGTTAGTACATCATTAAAGGTAGAATGAAAAGTCTCTCCACGTAAAATTATGTAAATATTAATCAAAGTCTTATTGTAATCATTGTCTTGTGCCAGTGTTTGGCTTTGCAAGACACCCCGCCCCTGTGACCTCATCTTTTTCGGCACTGATGATGGCCTTAAAGAGTCTGAAAGATGCTTTGATTAAAATATTCATAATTTTACGAGGAGAGACTTTTCTTTTTACCTTCAAAGATAACATTTTTCAAATCTATTTACGTTCGCATCTTTATGGGATCGATATGGTTTTAAAATATAAGAAAATAATAATAAATATAATAAAATAATATAATAAAATAATATAATAAAATAATATAATAAAATAATATAATAATAAATATGAAAAAATGATACTAAAAAGAGACGTATTCAAGCAGCTGGTGAGGTATTAGAAGGTAGTTAGAAAAAAGGGGACAAAGAAACACCATCATCCTCTTGAAACTTTAAACCTCTTATTAAGATCCTGTTGAACGGATGAATGATGAAGGTAATCGAGAGAAGACATTGAAGCCTTATGAACTTTATCTTGTATCATCAAGGACTTGGGATAATTACATCTTAATATCCTCTAGTTACAAACTGCCAAAAAATTTCCAAGTCAGCATAAGTGAACATCGTCAAAAAAATCTTTTGAAACACTCTCTACACTTGATGTAGTTGAGGCCTGGAATAATTAAGTGAGTTTCAGATTCAAACTATAAAAATCATAAGGTTCTTTTGATTAATGTCGTTAATAAACAATTTTAAATATGAACAACCAAAATCAACATCTAATGGAGGAATAGGGTGCAATTAAAAGTTATTATTCAGTAGCAAAATAGTATGTTTATATGTTACTATGCTGTGAAGTGAGTTTTTTCTTTACAGCGGCAATTACATTTATTGCCAAGGTAAAGAAAAAACACTTTTCAGTCGTGTAGCATATGCTATTTTTTCCATACAATAGTAGGTAGCAGACAATGAAAAAACATAAAATTTTAATAAATATAATAATAACAAATATTCGTACATACTTAAGAATTATAAAAAGAGGTTACACTATAAGAAAAGATAAATAAAACGCATTGACATCTAGCGGATTTTAATCGTACTAGAAGCATTTCTACAAAGATTGCAGCGCTAAAACGGAAGTTTTGATAACTACCAGCACGAAAGAAAAAATTGTTTACGTCCTAGGACGTTAAACTTTTTTTCTTTACAGCTAGGAGTAATGAAAAGATTTTTTAAGTCCACGTAATGAAAAAATGGATTCTAGCTATGTTTTTTAGGCTCTAAAGTTACTATTTCACAGCCTACCACGGAAAAAAAATATTTTTTGAGAGATTCCATCTTATTTCAGTTCCTTTTTAAGTGATTCCTCAAATTACCAAAATGATTTATTTTTTTATTTTTTTTTAGTATATATATATATCCTAATAGTATTATTTAACTGTTCATTATTACCTACGTGTTATATTTTTATTGCTTAATTTTTAAATAAAATAATTTAATTGAACACTTGTTAATGTCCACAACAAGTATATACTTGTTCCTTCGTCTAAAAAAATTGTCTACTGGTAAATTAAATTTCCAGGGAAAACCAAGCAATAAATTAAATTAAACTAAAAAACTACTTTAGAGTTAGTTTTGTATAAAATGAAGTTGAAACGCTATTTATCTTAGTTTTCTTTTCTTCTACCCCTTTTCCCACCATGGAATATTTTTATTTAAAAGACTTTAATTTAAAATAAAACTTGTTTTGCATTTAAAATTTCGGAGTCGTTTCATTCTTTTCATTCCCTCTTACTTCTGTTGAATGTACCCCCTTTTAAAAATAAGAGTGAATTCGAATTATGTATTACTGTATAAAAAAGGGAGAATTTATAAAGAGAGTTTATAAAAAATAGGTAAAAATCACAATGCTATTCGTGAAGAAAATGTAAATTGAAAAAAAAAAATATATATATATATAATTGAGAAAAAAAAGGAAGTGAGTCGAAAATATTAACATTAACACTCTACTTAACTAACTAAAAACGTTTAAAAGGAAAATTTAGGATATTAGAAAGCTTTGAATATTACTACGTCAGTTAATCTGTTTCTTGATGAAATATACATAAAGGAAACAAGAAGGTACTTCTTTAGATTGTTACTTCCCTATGTTGTTTTAGAATGACTTAGACTAAATTACTATTATGAAAAAGGGATGTTTAGTCCAATATACTTTGGGACAAAGGAATATCCCACTTAAGTTTTTATAAGGGGAGTAACAGTCTAAAAAAGAACATTCCGTACACCTTTAGATGGTTATTACCATCTGTTTTTATAAGGGGAGTAACAATTTAAATAAGTGCCAACAAGGGTAGATTACAATCTATCATTGGGTGTAAAGATTGACTAAAAGTATATTATACTTACTCTATTATTTAGTGCAAAGATCTGTTTCTTAAAGAAAAATATTGAATGATAAGAATATCCAACAAACATCAAATAAATCAAACATAATTAATGTTTAAAAATAATAATACTATAATTTATATATTAAGTGTATATATAGTGTGTATCATTATTGAGATGTAAAAATAAATATTATATACATAATACATAAGTATAAATTTGAAGTTATTTCCCTAATTGATACCTTTGACCAGCGTGTCCCAACCCTGGTTGCGACAAAATATTTTAGGGTCACGAAAAATCTTTGAAATTATAAAGATAAATTAAAAAATACTTATAAAAAAAACAAAAACATAATATATAAATGAGTTCAATTGAATTAAAATATGTTTATAAATTTAATTGAAAGAGAGTAAAAATAATAAAATAATACGAATAAGTCACAAGAATAAAGGAAAGTTATTAGAAAAGATAAAAACGAATACTTAAAAGGTTGATAAAATAAAGCGAGAAAATAAGGAGTATTGCAGCGTGGAGTAATAAACTATTTTCTTTTAACTTCCGACAAAGGTCATCAGCACGTCAACATGAGTTCAGGAATTATTAGGCGCTTTATATAATACAAAACTGATATAATTAAAAAAAGACAAAAAAATAAATAAATAAACCAATCAAGCAATTCCAATAACCAAAGGGTAATAAAAGGGTTTGGAAACACTGCCATAGACCAATAATAAAAGGCAATAGGTAAAGAAATGAGATAAGAGCTTGCACTATAAGAATCGATTTAGAGGTTTAGTAGGGTCGTCGACAAGCAAATTGAGCGAAGGAAGCCTAGACGATGATGAAGGACAATATGGGTGGACAAAACATGTCTTACAATATTTGCTGTGTCCTGTGTCTATAGTCTATAGATACATCCAGGAATAGAGAGAGAGGTGGTGTGGTCTTTACTTATTATTTTAACTTACTCGAGTCCTCTGCTATCGTTGGTGTAAAGCTTGACTAAAAGTATATCATACTCTATCATTTGGTGCAAAGATTAACTAAGAGTGCATTACAATCTATCATTTGGTTTAAGATTGGCTAAAAGTGCATTGCAATCTATCAAGGTGTAGCAATCTTTGGTGTAAAGACTGACTAAAAGCAACATTGACTAAAAGTATATTATAATCATACTTTTGACTAAAAGTATATTATACTCTATCATTGTACTATTTGGAGTAAAGATTGACTAAAATTATATTATATACTATCATTTGATGTAAAGATTGACTGATTGACAAAGTATATTATACATTTAGTCAATCTTTACACCAAATCATAGAAGAAGACACGACCAAGTAAAAATAAGAATAATAGAAAACATTTAAGTGGATGCCGAGGGCTTTTGATTTATTATTATGAAAAATTCCATTGAGGTCAGAAGTAAGTTTTGTAAGGGGTTAAGAAACCCCCAAGCAACACATGTTGTCCAGTTGGGTGGTTAGTTTTAAGAATTTTTGATAATTTCAAAATTGTTTGGACTATATACGTTTAATTTTTAAGTTATTGGTAGTATTCATACTACGGAACGTGTAAATTTTAATTTAAATCAAATATACGTTTATCACATGTTTGTACTCTATGACAAAACTGGGATTGATATAAAATAATTTCTTCAAATTCTTTATAAATAATATTAATGTTTTGCTCAAAAGAACTAAGTAATGAATAACATTGAATAGACTCACAACGAAGACCCTATGTTGAATGATGAAATAATATACATAATATATGAATAGATTTATTAATCTGACCAAAATAATAAAATAATTTAGATTAAAAATGAGTTAAAACAAAATATTTTCATAGATGAGAAGTTTCATTATTTTGATACCAGTGCTAACACCTATCGGCAAAAGATGAAACGAAAGAACTTCTAGATTACGTCCAAAGATGTCTCTGGCATGCAGTTTTTAGGGATATTCGTGTTTTTCCATTAAGTATAAATCTATAAATGTGATTATCACATCTAATTTCATTATTAAATAGACAATAATTAATTTTCAATAACAATAATAAAATAATAATAATAAACGTACTATGCACATAATGTGTTTATTAGATATTTTTAAGCTCTTGTGGGTATGACATATGGACCATGTTTCAAAACAAAGTTGTTTGAACCAAGATTTCAGGTCTTTTTTTCATAATGAGTATAATTAAAAAGTTAAACTAAATCATTTCTTATTAGACCCGACCTGCCTTAAAATCTAATCTGAGAATCTTTCTAGAAAATCTTAGATTTTAAAGATTATTAGAAAATTTTCTTTATACAGAACTTGTTTTAATGAGAATTTATAAAAAAGACAGCCAACAGAATACTTCTAAAAATATTAGAATAAATATATTTAAATATTATTAGCGACTAAATAAGGCTACAATATTTGATAAAAATATTAGTTAAAATTCAGGCTTCGTATTTTAAATGTATAATGTCCCACTTATAGTAGCTTTAATAAAAATATTATTTTGAGGGGTATATATTGCAAGGTCTTTATGTCTTATAAAAAAAGTTATCCTTTCAATCCTACGTAATTAATGGTGTAATCATTACAGTTCATTGTATTGCCACCAAAATTACCACTTTCTAAAAGTGTCAAACTAGCATAAGTGTTATAAATAATTAAAAATTATTATTTGTCCAATAGATTTATATTATGTTTAAATCTAATTATAAATGTAAGTTAATAGAATGAAGTAAGTATATCATTAACTCATTAATTTCCAACTTGTTGTCATTTTACCCTCTATTTAAAAACTAATAAAATTTTAATTAATAATACAACATACCAAATACGTGAACATATGAAACAGAAGTCCTACTCACCTGTAAACAAAAAAATAAAACAATTACATTTTCAATTAATCTACCTGTGTAAAATAAATTACTTTATCAAGGCAATATGAAGTTACATTTAAAAAAAATACGCTTTTTTAAAATTATAAAATTAATAGGATAAGTATATTAAAATATTGTTATATAAACTAGATAAATACCCGCGATTTTATATGACTAAAATATTAAATACAATTTTTAGTTTATCAGGTTGTATAATTTAAATTTATGAGGTCCCACTTATAGTAGTTTTAATAAAAAAGGTTATTTTGAGGGGGTGCTACCGTATTTTATAAGGTTTTTATATCTTATCATAATAAACGTATGCTGTCAATACTACGTTATTATTGGCGTAATCATTACGGTCATTGAATTGCCAGCCTGTTAGCAAAAATGCTAGAAGGCAGTTATTCGAAGAGCAGTCTTACCACAAGATTATACTCACAACATAAACTATGCCCGCCATGCAACCGAGAGTATTGGAATAAGGGATGAAAACTGTCTTTCCCAGTCCACTCCCGTATAGGAATTTTTCGATGAACCCGAAGTGTAGCTTATTATTACCATGTGATTGGTGAATAATAAGCTTATTACTTTTTGCACGTTAAAGCATTTTATTTCCCCCTGAAGGATTCTTATCCAAAAGTAATTGCAATTTTGGTTTTTGAAAATGAAAAATCTGCTTCTAACCTATTCGGGGTTGGTAGGAATAGTAAAATTGAGAGATTAAGTGAAGACTTCAACTATTACATTATATATACGAGTACACAAGCCATTAGGCCCGTGGCAACAGGCTAAATTTTTTATTTAGAAAAAAGGGTAAAATTAATATATATATCTATTTAGATAAGTTACGTTTGAAGACCAACAAATCAAAATATATTTACTTTCATTGGAATAAATGTGACTACCTTAGCTTGGCAATAACAAATCATTTCGAGGTGAGTCGTCGTCGGGACACTACTTGATTATATAAATGATGGGTAAATAGCCATTACAAAAATTGAATGATTCTAATAACATTCATAAAAATTAAAACTTAAAATATTGTCTTATGGAAAGCCACAAAATGTTCAATATGATAAAGTTAATAATAATATAAATATAATAAATACATTCAAAATAATAGAGTTATGAAATAATAATAGTAAAGAAAAGGATTTATGAGAAATTTAATTAGAATTTAAAATACTAATGTACCTATATGGTAAATAATAATTCAGAGAGAAAATGCTACTATTTAGTTACAAATATAACCAAAAGATGCCACTAGTAGTATTAACATGAGCATGGAAAACGTTTTCACCTATTTTTACAGATTTGAGCCAGAAATTAATAGCATTGTTTGTATAATCTAGAAGAAAATGCATTTATACCACTGCAAATTTATGGCTATAGATAGAACCAGGAGTAGAATTATGTAAAGGATCTTGAATAAAGAGGACAAAGTTAAAATAAAATTTTCTTGATAAGCAGACAAGTAAGGTTGGCATTTTAATAAGATTTATCCAATCCTATTTGATTAAAAATCCTAAATAGGATTAAAAAAAATTACCATTTTGAATATTCCAATAAATAGCTTTCAAATTATCGTGTTATCTATCACAAAAAGTAAACTAAAATATGGCTGCAAAAAGACCTAAAAATTAGTCTGATTGTTTGTTTTTAAAACATAAAGATTATTTTGCTTATGAAAATTTGTTTAAAAATGTATACTAGACATTATATATAAATTAAACCATATAACATCCTTAAATTATTTAAATAATAATAGATTTATTGATAGACAAGCTACAAGAATAATTTGTTTACTTCTGAATGTGTAAACAAAAATTGGTTCAGAACATAAATAGATATCATCGGAATTCTCTAATTAAAACCGTATTCCGAGCGATTAACTAAGCCTAATGTTCTCGGTTATGTTTCAGAAGAGTAAAGCAGAGGTATATAAGGCAGTCCCAGCTCTTCCTCTATCACGAGGTCCGATGTGCCAGGCGCTTCTACCATTACTTTAATTCAGTTAAGTTTCAAAATGAGCTAAACATTTAAGTATGTCGAATCTACTCAGCAGAGGATACTCATGCGTTCTAAGCACGACTTTGACTTCACTTTTTTAATTTATTTTTCTTTTTAAATAACAATAATAAAATTCTAAAAATTAAATGAAGTACAATATACATTAGAGTCTCGATAGTCCGAGCTCCGATAATCCAAGTTTCCAATAATCAGAGTCAAAAGAGAGTTCATGGACATGGAATGAAGGAGGAGGAGATGCTTCCCTTTAAACTTAAACAGAATTAGGACAGGACAGTGTTAAGGGTACGTCCAGAGTCCACGCTGGTTCTGAATCAGGTTCAGGCTTCAAAAACAGGCTTGTGATGTGTCAGCTTGAGGAAAGCAGGTAGAAATACGCACTGTCGTAATGTAACGTAAACACAACAAGGAGTGGTCATATAAAAGTATGATTTTTATGGAGGAGTGGTCATATGTAGTTGTTTATGGCCTCAGGGGGTGTTCATTTAAACGTGAAAGAATTGCTGTTTATGAAATTAATTTATTTTTAAAGGAGTGCATAAGGGGAATGTCGAATGAATACCTACACTTGATAGAGCAGTTAACTAATTATAGAGATCATGAAACATTTCTCCCAATATTTAGGATGGGTGTAGAGAAATTCTACAAAATATTCTTTTAAAATCAGTAGAAAAAGGTTTTGATGAACAACAACAAACCACATAAAAAAAAAAATCCCGTCAAGTACTTGCCAGCAAGCTACTAAAAGGGTTTCTTCGGTCATAAAAATCCATATATCGAACATTATATAATTTAAATCAAATTATAATTATCATTAACAACGGGAGACATTATATAATTGTGAACCAAATTTCAATTACCTTTGAAATGATACCCAACTTAAAATTTTCAAGAAAATAAAAATGTTGGGTCTCCATAGTTACAACCACCTAAAATTTCTAAAATTTTACTTTTTTATATTAACCCCGGAAATATCATAGACCCACAGAGAATTATATTTATGTATTTTTGAGTTACCATTAGGACCTATCCTAATGTTGTATCGGAGGGGGGGGGGGGATATTTGTTTTTTGTTTTAATTATTTCGTGGGGAACATGGCCGCCATTTGGAAAATGCGATATATATTTGTAATCTACATTTCAATACCTTTACTATGATACCCACTAAAAAATTATAACAAATTGCTACAAAATTATAACAAGGTTGCGATCAGCTCGCAATTGCTAGGGAGAGAGGGGGGGGGGGGGCTGCTCTGCACAACGATCTCGATGTTCCTTTAGTCCGAGACCCATCCGTATTCCGATACCACACATTCCACGAATCACTATCTAATCACCCCAATCCCCTAATAGAACTTATTGCATCCCAAATTATTCCAGATAACCCACCTCGCGCCTGCAGGGACAGTAACCTAGTGAATTATTCGTTACATAAATTTTATAATTAATTTTAATCACCACTTAATTTATTTTTATTCATTCACATATTTAATATTTCATTTCCTTATATACATTCATAAGTTTAGCTATTAATCCTTCCTAATTTATCCCAGCCTAAAGGAATAGTTACTGGACTATTAACTTTCTCACGCTACTCATTGCCAAAAAAACACTATTTAAAATCTGTAATACTTATATATAATTTTTTTTTATTATTTAACTTATATATAACATGAAATTATGTAGTGGTGCGTTAATCAATAAAAAATAAAAAAGGGGAAGTTAACTTTTTAACCTGCCTCCCGGTATCTTATCGTATCCCTGGATTTAAATTGTCACTATCTTTTATTAATATACATATATTATATGCTCACATCTTAAAGACTAGCCCATTTTTTCTAAACAAACACCTAGAGATTTCTAGGGGAGCAACATTTCATGGTCATAAGAGGGTGCAGATATATCGTGATAGTTGACTGTGTCTTGATTTGGTTACAGCATGCAAAACAACTTTCCAGTGAGAGTGTTTATTCATGAGATAGCAGATCAAAATAACATTTCAACGCCGGTTGCTGAAATAGCGAAATATATTATTTAAGGCTTTGGGTCATAGTCATAAGAAAGGACGTCTAGACTAGACTATCCTTTGAGCTACACAGACTCTATTGGACAGGAACACATATTATCTTAAATTAAATTTTCTGTGAGCCAATACAAAGGTGGACTTCACTGCCAGCACCTGACCATTTTCCTTCCGTCTGGTAACTGTCTGATCCCAATATAATTTTATGACGGGAGTGAACTATAAAACCGAGTACACAATCCAAAAACTTGGCAATATGTGGGTTTAAAATATGTTTTTCGGGAGATTTCAAATCTCAAGGGAGAGTATATAGAATCTACTTATATCAAATGCTCCTAAATAAAATGAAAAAACTCTCAACCATGTATGAGAAAATTTATGTGTACGTTATCACTCAGGATAATAATATAAAAATTTAATAATATATTCATTTCAAATGACAATAACTTTTATTTGTTTTTAAATGACAGGCTCACTCTAATGCCTTTACATTACAATGTATCAAATATTTCATCTAAAAATGTAGGTATATCAATATCCTAATACTAATAAAAGTATAAACTTTTGTTGACATAGACTCAAAAAACGAAAAAACCATTATTTCAAAAAAATAGCTAAGACCTTTCAAATCCAAATCTCCGTCTCAAGATGGCGGCCATAAAAAAGTTTGTTTTAGCTATAAATGCTAAACAGTTAATAATAATGTCATGAAACTATCTGAAAGATAGGCTTTTAGTGGGTCGTTGAAGGGTTTGAAATAACTTATCTTCACACTTTTCGTTTTACATTTGGCTATATTTCGCCCCTCTCCGAGGCATAGACGTGCCTGAAAACATCATTTTTACATTTTTTTCATATTGTTAGGTAACATTAATTATTTATTTTGTAAGTTAACAGGTTGATAATACATTGTGACATGAAATATAACAGAACATATATATATAAAATGAATAAAAAGACATACCGGGCATAAGTCGAAAAAGTTACATTTTTATGTGTTGATAAAACCAGGTCAAAATCTCTAACGTAGTTAGATTTGTCAATTTTAATTTTTAATAATTATCGCTCCATCTTCTAAACTGTTCAAAAATGAAATTATTTAAGGATAACATAACAATTAACAATAAAATCACAGAAAAAAAAAGAGGAGAAACTCGTAACAATTTAACATAGATAAGGTAATTGAAAAAATCGTTGATTTGTTGAATAAAAATAGAGGACACACGAAATATTTAAGGGAAAATGGGACAAAGAAGGTTAGTACAAAAACAATAAATATATTTGTATTCAGGGAGTCCTCTCCTTTCATTTAGCATTCAATAGAAAAGAATTTCAACCACTTGTTATTTGGGGACTATCTTTTGGGGCTTCTCTGTGTTTGGGTTTTTACTCAGATGTTTGTTTTGGGTACTTTCGGAGATACAGGTGCGTTAACAACAGGCACACAAAGGCAGATAATTATAAGGGCCCTCAATTTTGAGTAAGGACCCCAAAAAGTACTAGGAAAGTAAAGTACTATTGTATAAAACTAAATCCACTTATAATAATCACAAATTTAACAACTATTTACAACAAATAAATAATGAAGTACATTATAAGATAAGTGGGTCATCCTTGTTGAAGTTATAACATATTTAAAGTGTGATATCGAATGCAACCTTCTTTATAAAGCTCGGTAAATGTCAACGTTAGCAATCACGGCCAATGAAATGCTCTTCTCCAAATTATCCAGCTAAATTTAAAAAAAAATCCGTTTTATACTTGCAAGCAAGCTACTAAAGCGTTTCTTCGGTCATAAAAATTCATATTCCCTACATTATAATTATACTTTGGGGGAGTAAGGTGTGCATATTATCTTTTAGAATCTTAAGTATGCACTTATTTGGTTCATTTAAAGGTAAAATGGCCAAAAAATAAAAAATGTTCCCAATTACTTGCTGATTCAAGAAATGATGAGTTGTGAAGTTCTCAACATGTTTCCTGTTTTTGGGCAAAAAAAAATTAACTTGTAAACCAAATTTCAAATCTCTAGCTACAATAGGTCGGAAGTCGGAAGATATGATCCAAAATGCGACGGACGGACGGACGAACTACCAAAATCATAAGGGTTTCTAGGATGACCCCGAAATCCTAAAAAGATTCATACAGGTTGCCTAGGTATAAACATAATTATTATTTTTATAGAAAAAAAGTTTAAAAAAATATGTCAACACTAAATCTTTAGAAATAGGGATTAACTAAAGAGAAGTTATCACTAGTACAGGATTTACTAAAATATATCTGTCTTTTAACATAACAATTCTTTTTAACCTCCTTTTATATATATATATATTTTTTTTATCACTATGTGGCAACAAATGAACAGTGAAAGAAGGCCTCGAAGAGTAATGAAGCTCCCGAGGTAAAAAAGCTTTATGGGTTCACAAAATAAGCAAAAGGTCCGGCATGTTTATTTTCTAATGGAAGATGAAGAACATGTCGGAAAAGGGGAGGGTGATTATTGATAAGCCTGGCAGGCTAGCGGATGAACTCTTCTTTGTTTTGCAGTCCTTCATGAGGTAGAACCTCCTACCTCTAGTTTTTTGTCACTTTTTTTTAGGTCTCTAGGGTAAAATGAGGTTTGGGGTTAAAAACAAAATATATGTCAGAAGGGTGATGTTGTTTTTTCCGCTAAGTTACACTTTAGTCAAAGCTGACCTTTCATTTTCACTATGCTATACGCTTGTTTTTTTCTAAATGGTCGTTAAGTTTGTAGTTTATTTTGAATTCCACATCCATAAAATCTATGATTTCCGTTCTATTGCAACAACTACAAAAGATTTTTAGAACCACGTATCCTTCTGTTCAAAATAGCAAATGTGAACTACGACAGTGGAATCCCTTTTAACTGTCCTCATAGATGTTACTACAGGATAAATGAGAAAGATATCAGGACACTGTGTAATATTCTAGATACATTTTCAAATCTAGTTGTCTATGCTTAAAATCTTTAGACTATTAAATATTGCAGAAAAAAAAATAGTATTTATATACATAAATTCTTCCTTCAAAGCTTAGAGTCTTAATGCTCCGTAATTCATTTATACTCTTTAATAATAATATTAATGGTTTGACATTACATCCTCAATTCTAGATATCATTATCCTACCTTATACAACGCATCTCTCTGATTTAAATTTAAAACTTGTTAAAACTTATCTATGGGGAGAATATTCTTCAAAGACTTGATCAAAACATCCTTTCAAATCAATGGGTTTAGGAATTTATAAAACAGAGAACTTAGAACTACACATGCATTGTTCACTCTGAACCTGTCAAAATCCTCGGCAAAAATTTACAACCAATTCACGAAGGTAATATTCTGGTTGCGGCTTTGTTTCTATCACAGCCTCCAGCCTTTAATCCCTCGGATATTCTTTACTGTATTAAACACCTGCCATCACGAGAAGCTCACGGTAAAGACCTTATTACTTCCGAATTCGTTAAACATCTTCCTAAACGAAATTTTTCCATAATTATTTTACTATGGTGCTCCCCAATTTCATTTCAAATTTGACATGACCTGGGGGACGGGGGTTAAGAGAATATAAACTCTTCTGTATATAAAAATAATAATATCTCTTAGTCTAATTATTTATTAAGACAAAGGGATATTTAGTCCAAAGTACTTTGGGATAAAGGAATATTACACATTAATCATAATTTACATATTTATATTAATTATTGGTACAAAAAATTTCCCTTTGTCTTAATATAGTTATTTAGATTAAGCGATATTATCACTTTTCTATACAGAAATATGTTATTCATTTGTCCTAAAATATTTTGGATAATTTCCCCTTTGTCTTATTGCTTACTCAACTAAAGTTGTACCTTATGTCTCCTACTTAACTTTGGTACCAAATTTTAGGGGGAGAAGGTAATAAAACAACTCACTTTCCAACCCAATGGAAATTCCTACCAATGTAATAATGATTCCTAAACCATCTAAGCCTCCTTACCTTCCATCATTCTATCGACCAATAATTACTCTCCCAACAAAGGGGAAAGTAATGGAAAAGCTCCTTCTCCGTAGACTCCTTTTCCCATTCAAACTATTCCAACCTGAACATTAGTTTGGTTTCCGTGCTCACTCCTCCACCATCTAACAGTGTCATTGCATTGTCGATGTCATTGCCTCCACCCTAGAGAAGAAAAAGTTTTTGACTGAGTTTGGCATGCTGGGTCGCTTTGAAAATTCAAATGCAACCTTTCTTTCATTTACTACCTCATCCTGAAATCCTGTATCATTGATTTTTTTTTTCCTATGCAAGTTTAGGAACATCTTTCTCATCCCTGTAAGTGCTGCTCCTTTACACACATAAAATTCCTTGACGCCCGTCTTCAGTCTTTGCAACATTCACCACCAAGACCTTCTAATTGCATCGAATAAAGTCACTTTTTCCTTCTTGAGACTTGGATTACCTCGGCCTTAATCTTAATAGAAGACTCTCCTGGCAGCATTACACAAAAACTAAACAACATGACATCTCAAGACATCACAAGACTTCTGAACCATAAGTTAAACTTACTTTGAATAATAATATGCGCTTTTAAATGCTCTCCTTAAACTAACTTTGATCTACGGGTAGGAATTGTGAGATAGCACCTAGCTTTCTAACTCCTGTCGAATCTAAACATTCCACTCTTAGATCCTCAGAAAAATCACAGTCTCCATGCTTACTCTCCATAAAGACCTTAATGTTCCTTTTGATCGAGACATCCATACCTCGATACCACACATTTCACGAGTCCTTATCCAATCACATCAACCTTTAGTTGAACTCCTCTTAATCCATCCGATGATGACCTGGTAATCTTAATCCATCCTGATGAAGGTGGGTACCTCTCCACATGAGGAGACAGCGGCTTAGAAGGGGTTTACAAAGGTGTTTCTAGGCTGGCCTAATCAAACTTATTTTCCGCATGCCATCGATAATATATTTTAATGTATGTAGACATATAAGTATTAAAAAGTATGTGCTTATAGAATAAATGGATAGCTCAACTCTTAAATATATTATTAGTATTTTTAAATAATAACGTTTGAGTTGTTAAATTATACTTTATTCTGCACTTCGAATGAATTTTTGAACCAACGTTTTATTTCTAATCCGACCCAATAGACCTTAAAAAATAAAGACATTATACATAAAGGTTAAAAATGTATTATACATCCGTAAAGAGATCTAAATAAATTCACATTTCAAAATATCTTATTGGAATTAAGGAATTATATAAATGTATGATGCAAATATTTACGAGTAAAATTTCGATAAATTGTTTTATCCTTCAAAAACCAAATCCATTAACTTATAAGTTAATAATTACATTAATAAAATAATTATATTAAATTTTCCATTCACAGTTTTTAAAGATTCTTTATCATATTCCACTTTTCTTTACAAAAAATTACAAGTAATTATAGTACTTTCTTGACATCAATTAGAATTAATTTGGCTAAGACTATTATTTGACTAAATAAGTAAATTTTAATTCTTCTTCCTTTTATTAATTCTATAGACGAAATGAAATATTAACTAAAGTAATGATTGTTTAAGATTGACTTAAATTAAAAAAGATTGAATATCCCAGTATTAAATAAAGCTAAAAATGAAGGAGGAAAAATTCATTTTTTTAACTATGTTCCATTAATTCTTATTTTACGCTTCCTCGCTTTATACCAGTCTTAATTTCAGGTTGTTTTTTTTTAGAGTTTTACCTTCCACAGCTTTTTTTCCAGCCTTTCTTTATATTAATTTACCTCCGAAATTAACTGGAACTTTCTTGGCAAATTATGATGCAAGAATTTTACCCCCCCCCCCCCCCCCGTATAAAAATAATAAAAGAACAATTTCTTATATTGAATCAATAAGTGAGTTTCATAATAATTTTAGCCTTTATTAAATAAATTCATATATAGTTATAGTTTTAAAAATAACAGAATAATAATTATGGTTAATAATAATTATAATTTGATTTAAATTAAAACAGATTAAAGGTTATTAGTACGTGTGCTACCACGAAACATAAGATTGTTACCCCAGTAACAGCAAGCTTTAACAGTATGATCAATATTTTCATATAAGAACGTAAAATTTCGCTACCCACATTAATTTACTGAGTGAATTGAAGATATATCCACATGATGGCATAATTATCTCAAAATTAAAAAAGAAACTTATTTGAACATTTTGGTCCCTCGTAATACATGCTATCATAAGAGACAAGAGAAGTCATATCCCTCCCCCCCCCCCCCCCAAACGAAAGAGTTTACAGCAACATTGCTATTTCTCGCAACCGGAGACCTCAAATATTCAACTATAATTTTCACCATAAGCTCTGAGTTACTTTGTTCCTAAAACCGGCGGTGACGAAAAGGAATTATTGGAAGGTAAGTGGTAACGCTTGTCTTCCAATATTGTATTAAAACTATTAAGAGAGATACAAGAACGTTAAGACAATCATGAAAAACTATTCACAAAGTATTAATAACTAAATTGGGCATCTTAAAACTTGACAAATAGCTTTCTCTCAAAACAACATTATATTAAAAATTTCAAGATAAAAAGAACTTGTTATATACTACGTTTTTAAATTTTCTGTTGAATCGTACGTAATGTTGATAATATAATTGTTATTGTTATATAATACATAATGTTAGTGAAAAAAAATAGTTCTGAATTTATTTACTTCACATAAATGACAACCATCTAGAGAGCTGATCTTAAACCTATAAAAGGACAAATAATTGTACAACAGATCTCCCCAACACCAAATCTAAACCATGCCATCGATATATTTGAAATAATATAATCGATATTTCCTGTTTTGCTGTCGTTCAATGTTTATCTATCACAAATTTGAGACCCGTCAAAATGAAGATTACGTAAATATGGGATATGGCAAAACAAATAAAATAACTTGCGGATTTTTTCCGAACTAACTTTCCGTACAGCAAAATTTGCTGAAAACCAATTAAATTCTGCTAAAAGATGGCTAAAAGTATTAAAATAATGCATTGCCATCGTGTTCTGAGCTATGCTAAAAGTTTCAAATGTCTAGCTATTCGGGAAGTTAATTAGAAATCGATTGCCAGATTTGTACCGGACAAACAAACAAGAAAGCAAGCTAATAAAACGTAGTAAAATACATTTATTCTGATTTATTACTTAAATGTTCTCAGAAAAAACGCAAACAAAACGCAGAATAAAACCCCCCCCAAAAAATACTATTTTTAAAAACTGGTCTTATTTTCAACTTTTTTTTTTGGTTTCTGCATTCTTCATCTAAATTGTTTCCATGTGCAAAATGTGGGGAAGATTGAAAGACGGCAAGTGGTTTTAAATTGGGGTAATAGGTGTGCGATGAAACTTACAAAGTAAAGTAATATAAGACAAGTAAAAATAAATTATAAGGAAGATTAAGTAGTGGGAAGGTTACAAAAAGGTTATCAAGTCTTTAAATAATTATCACCAACATTAAAAGTAAAAACAAGGAACCGTTCATTTTTGACGTCTACGTTAATACCCAAGCTAATACAATTTGTTTTGGTAAAACTGAAGAATACGGTGATGTGAGGGAAAGAAGTTAGGTTAGATTATTTATTTAAAAATCAAAACCTATAGATATTCTTTATATGTATATTAAATCGTTCATTTATGTAAGTAGAAATCTGTTAAACTAAAATAATAGAAATAAAAAAATACCTTTTAACTCCACTACGATTTTTCAATCCGTCGTAAGTGACTTCAGATTTCATTATTTCCCTCAAATTCTTTCAAAATCATCGTCAATATTATTCTAAATAACACTTGATTTATAACTAACGAACGAGAAACTTTTACACGGAGAACAACATAACAATGAAAAGTAATAACCAGTATTAATAGTCAAGTTTGTTCTTGACTTTGAAATAAACACATCGAAACTTATAATAACAAATTATAACACACAATACATTTACAAAGACTAATTAACGATTTTGATTATCTTTCTTTCAATTTAAAAGTTGAATTATCGGAAGATTCAACTGAAATTAATATAGGTATAAAAAGACGCGTACTGAAAAACAATATGGCCGACGAATTGTAATAATGAGAATAAAGCCGGGCTGGCCGCTTACGACTACACATGTTAACCAACACAACAAAAAGAAAATTGTCTGAAACTTAAATGTAATAATAACAAATTATTATTCAAAAAAACTTAATAATAAAGGATAATAATAATTCATTATGTATAAATATTTTTTAGTTTAAACTTAATACAAAACTAATGTGAATAGTTATATCTTTATTTATTATTTTGATTTTATTATTGGGATAACCTGTAACGTCTTTGTACTGTTGTAAAAATAACATAACCTTTGTTTCATAAAGGTAAAATGAATAAAATTTTAAGAAAAATAAGTTTATTGTTTTATTAATATCAAGTTAAATAAAATGATAATTAATTGTAAGTTAAGCTAGACTGCAGGGAAATATTTTTGCTATATTTTTAACATTTAAATATTACAGAATAACTCGTACACCTTTTCTATTCTCCTCAATTATAATTTCTATCGATTAATATTCAAAACGAAATAAAATAAATTTGATACATCTAAAAAAAGCAACAAAAATTGTTTTAAGAAAATCAAATTGAAACAATTTAATTTAAAGTTTCTTTCTAACATTTTTTTAAAAAATATCTATCCAATCGTATCTAAAGTTTCTTTGATAACTCGAGGCAATCAAAAACCGGGGTAATTTTCTCGAAAAAGTACACTTAATTTCGAGGAAAAAACTTTGACTGATATTGCGCTCTGGGTCTTTGATATTTTCATCTAATTTAAACTTTTGTACAGCCACTAATTAAAATTGGAAATAATTAACAATAAAATTAAACTTGGAAACAAATAGTCCGAGCTTTCTCTCTCCGAATAATTAAATGATTATTTTCGTCATTTTCATTTCAAAAAAGTTTGATAAAACATATTTTAGGAGAGAAATATGAAATTAAAAGATATTACACTTGCTATTATGTAACAAGCTTCTTGTAATTTTGAATAAGACTAGATAAATAGAATAATAAAATTATATTACAATAAATTATCTTCCAGTAAAAAGAAGGGTAAATTTTAATTAGATGTGCATCATTGAATGAATAATATTTAATGGTCAAGATGAAAAGAGAAGTCAATTTCGGTGGAATGTGAAGAAATGTTTCCTTTAAAAATAATTTTACGGCTAAAATCAAGCTTTGGACCGCTTTTGATCTTTAGTGTCAGCATTGCCGGCCATAACGGTTTTGCGGTATAACTGACAGGGTAAACTGAAGTCTGTGGGATATCATAACTGTACAGTTAAGTTATAACTTGATAGAGCCGGCTGTACACGTTGCGCTGTACCTAACAGGTACACCTAGATAGACATGTGATTACAAAAATTTGATAGCAAACACACACCGGTTTGCCTGTATATGTATAGGTTACCTGTACAGGTATACCTGTCACGTATACACATACAGGTGAGCCTTTACAGATGAACCGGAGCGTGTGTCCTATCATAACTATGCACAGTTATGTAATAATTTGATAGCAAACACACACCGGTTTAAATGTATAGGTTACCCGTACAGATTACCTGTCACGTTACACATACAAGTGAACCTTTACAGATAAACCGGAGCGTGTGTCCTATCATAACTATGCACAGTTATGTAATAATTTGATAGCAAACACATACCGGTTTACCTGTATAGGTTACCCGTACAGGTTACCTGTCACGTTACACATACAAGTGAATCTTAACAGATTAACCGGAGCGTATGTACTATTATAACTATGCACAGTTATGTATAATAATTTGATAGCAAACACACACCGGTTTACCTGTATAAGTTACCTGTCAGGTATACCGCAACGAGAATGACCACTTTATTAAGAGGAGAAATAAAAGAGAAAAAGGATAAGGTGAGGGGGATATGAATGTTTGAGTTCGACTTTACCGTAACGATTTTTTTAAAAAAAACGTTCCTGACATTCCTGAGGGACCTTAAAATGTAAAAATCAAATTTTCATATCAACACAATACTATAATATCAACACAATGGAGTGGGGAGCCAATGAGAGGTCAGCATTTTAAAATCCTGAGCTCTCGTTAACCCCCACTCTTTATTTTACTTTCCTGCGCTGTCAACGCACTAACATTCATTTGGCACACACTGTAAGCATGCAATTTAGTGGAAATGATCCTCTTAGCCATTAGGTGCGTACTAAGAAATTATTCAAAATGGCGAATTTCTTTCAGATTAGTGGCAATAATTTTAATAAACATTATTAGAAAGATGTGATATAATTAGCTTACTTGTTTAGGTTAAGTGATGCTGTTCTATTCTCTAAATGTTGGGATGAATCTTCAAGGTTAGGATTATGATTATCTCCTTATCTATGTTATTATGAACTAAACACTATTATAAGTAAACATTGCATAACAAATATTCTTATAAGTGGGATCTTATAAGATCTAATGAATAAAGAGTTAAATAAGACATATAATTAATAAATTATTTTATCAATTTAATTAATTCTTAAGTTTAAAAGCTTACTATAATTATAACAAAAATAAAAATAAATTAAACATAACATAATGCATTACTATTAACAAGAGAGATAATAAAACTTCTTCTTGAGAGTAAGATAAAGGCTTGTAAAGCTGATCAGATTAGAAAAAAATATTGATAATGTCAATTAATAAAAAGATTTACATTTTAGTTAAATGAATTTGTCTAAAAGAGAGACACACCTGCGTTGAAAGACCACGAAAGACTGACTTCCCTGAAATAGTTGTTAAGGAACAAATCCTGTCACCCCACTTCTTTATACATCTATATGTTTTAATACAAAACAAACTAGAGTAGAATTGGAGGGAATTGTGTTCTAGGAAACTGAGAGTGTCGATAAAAATGGTTGTTAAAAAAGGACCGGAAGAAAGATTTAAACAGTTGAAAACATCAACTACCAAAACAACTCATTTTAATTCTAAGAATCAACCTTTATCGTTCTTCTATATCCACAAACACACACTTATACACCTATGTATTATATTATTTTTTCTTCACTAAACTATTTTATAAATTACTAAGAAATTCACATTTATTTTAAAAATAAAATGTAAAACATTATTTAAACCTGTAGTAAGCACGAATATCCGGCTAGTCTATAATATATTACTTAAACTGTAAATAAAATAGCCTGCCAATTAGTGTGGCATATAGCTTTCTCCCATCCTATTGATGTTATGCTTTTACAACCCAAAACGTCTATTTTATTTAACTGTTTCCCCCTTTTTTAAATCTGTGAAAATTGTTTTTGATTTTTTGCATGAATTAAAGGATCGATTTAGCAAAAGTTTAAGAGCGCAGGCGGTTGAAATTAAACTGGTAATACCTGCAAGCTACTTCAAACAAATCATCCAAATTTCATCAATATCAAATGAGTACTTTTGAAGGAAAAATGGAAGCAGGTGGTTGAAAGTTGAAACTTAAATGGGACCAACAAAGAGCTAATACATGACCTGCAGTCCAAATTTCATTAAAATTAATAGGACGAGTAATTTTTATTATATATGTTGGTTTGCAAAAATTGAGCGATAGACAGAAACGGAACCAAAAATGTTCCCTGATGTCTGAAACAGATTTCTACGTAGGAATTTGTGAAATCGGACACCTAAAAATGTTTTGTTCTTCATTACGATCACATGGCTTCCGTTACCTTCGGTAAGCTCGGAAGCAATAAAAGAATAATTAATTTTGTTTTTATCTTTATTAGCTATACGCTATACCTAAATTAACATATTATTCGGAAAGTTATGAAAATATTAATATTTTTTATAATAGTGCTATATGTACCCTGTAGTAAATGTTCTTGATGATAAGGTGGACCCTTAAGGGTAAGAAGAAAAGCAGACTAATTCAAGTCGTGTGGCAACGTTTCGGCTACACTAGCCATTTTCGAGCCTCTATCCAAAATAAAATTCTACAGTCAGTTGAAAAAACTGTGAGTAAGAGAGTAGTAAGTAGTAATACAAAATTCCATTGGGAGAACTGGTAGTTCACCACGTCACATTCCATAATATCACGACATGCCTAAGTGTAAATTGTAACTGATAATCACTAAAGAAATATAGAAATTACTCTGACATCAAGCAAAACCATAAAATAACAAACTAACAATATTAAAATATAACTAAAAAACAACAGGTAGTTTAACAACTAATAAATTAAAGCTTTTTACAAAATATAACAAAAGGAAGGCGAGAGGCCGATTCCTGCTATCAGTGGATTGATGACACACACTACCAGTTCTCCCAATGGAATTTTGTATCACTACTCTCTTACTCACAGTTTTTTCAACTGACTGTAGAATTTTATTTTGGATAGAGGCTCGAAAATGGCTAGTGTAGCCGAAACGTTGCCACACGACTTGAATTAGTCTGCTTTTCTTCTTACCCTTAAGGATCGACCTTATCATCAAGATTAATATTTTTTACTTTGAGGTAGGCGTTGTGTTAAGCAGTATATTAAAATGATTTAAAAACCTTTAAATAAAAACGTAATATGTCTCAATTACAATATAAATGACAAATTCATTACTCATACAGTAGCACATTACAACATACATACAAAACAACAGTTATTTCCTCATACGTTATACTGCATTATAATTTAAATACCAAATAATATGAATTCTTCGATCAATACCTAATTACTTGAATAGAAAACTGCAAAATGTCGGAAAACATCAATTAACTTTTAAAATTCATGTGTCATAAAAAAACAAAATCCTTCGCCCTTAATCAAGGTAATTTGTTTTGAAACGTAATTCTGTAACAATACATATTACTAATGACTAATAGGTACAAGAAGCACTATTTTTGTTTCACCTTTTCGCAGGTAATTAAACAGTTATTGAACGAGAATAGAAACAAAATAATTATTAAAACAAATACAAATTAGATAAATATGAGCAATGAGCACACTATTTGTTTAATGATGGAAGGAATAATTCCTACCATTTCTTTTAACCAATATAATTATAAAGCAGATATTACTTCAAAACAAGTCGTTTTTATGAAAAATAATTAGTATTCGTTCAATTGTATCGTACAAAGCAATTACATTAACTTTTTTTTTACCTTTTCAAACTATCTTTAAAGTTTTTATTAGATTTCGTTTATATTTTCTTTTTATTAGACTTCTCATTTGTAATCAACTCACAAATCAGGTAATTTCTTGTAATTTGTTTTTAATATTCGTAGAGAACAGAAGCCATATTACTGTTTTAGAATAGAAGAACGACGTTTTTATAGACGCCACTTTTATAAACACTAAAAATAATGCAGTTTTAAAATTAATTTTACAATAACTAAATAAATTTTGTAAAATTACATTTTTATATAGCCTCTGATTTAGATGTTATTTTTCAAATAAGGTACTTGACATAAAATTATATCCTAATCAATAATTTTTTTACAGACAATTTAATAATTTAAAAGTAATCAAAATCGGTCTGTATAAGCATTTGCAACACTGGTTTGATAACATAAAGTAAATATTTTTACCCATCGCGTTCTATTAAATATTACAACATAATTATTATAAATCAAAATATAATTATCATTAACTACGGGAGACATACAGAGAAAAATTGACCTCCAGCCCCGGGACTTGAACCACGGACCTTCTATATATCCGTTACAAAAAAATAAATTCATAATTATTATTTAAGGTACTACGAAATCAGAAAAATATCCACTAAAGACATCCTACTCTTTTAATTTAAATTCGTAATTTGTAAATTTGTCCCTTACATTATGTATCTTCTTTTTCTGTGGGTCATAAAGGGTTAAAAGTTTTTAACAGAACTAGATTGTTGTTGGTCATATTCATGCCTTGTCATATAGAAATTGTATGGATTTTCCACCATTATTAGGTATCGTGAACAAAAATCCCTTAATAAAATTTAAAAATATCACTTCATTATTTTAATAAAATTAATAAAAATGCCACAATAAAATTTAAAATTTTATGCATAACAATGATATTACTACGTTTTTATTAGCTTGCTTTCTTGTTTGTTTGTTTGTCCGGTACAAATCTGGCAATCGATTTCTAACTAACTTCCCGAATAGCTAGACATTTGACACTTTTAGCATAGCTCAGACCACGATGACAATGCATTATATTAATACTTTTAGCCATCTTTCAGCAGAATTTAATTGGTTTTCAGCAAATTTTGCTGTACGGAAAGATAGTTCGGAAAAAATCCGCAAGTTATTTTATTTGTTTTGCCATATCCCATATTTACAATCTTCATTTTGACGGGTTTCAAATTTGTGATTTTTATAAATTAGAGATAAACATTGAATGACAGCAAAACAGGAAATATATCGATTATATTATAAATCAATTATATTATTTCAAATATATCGATTTGTCCTTTTATAGGTTTAAGATCAGCTCTTTAGATGGTTGTCATTTATGTGAAGATAGATAAACATTGAATGACAGCAAAAAAGGAAATATCGATTATATTATTTATCGATTATATTATTTTAAACGAAAATTTAAAAACGTAGTATATAAAAAGTTCCTTTTATCTTGAAATTTTATAAATAAAATTATAATTATCATTAACTACGGGAGACATACAGAGAAAAATAGACCCCCAGCACCAGGACTTGAACCACTGACCTCCTATATATCCGTTACAAAAAATTTGAATTCATAATTATTATTTAAGGTACTACCAAATCAGAAAAATATCCACTAAAGACATCTTAACTCTTTTAATTTAATTTTGTCTCTTATATTATGTATCTTCTTTTTCTGTGGGTCGTAAAGGGTTAAAAGTTTTTAACAGAACTAGATTGTTGTCATCTGGCTATATTTCGATTAATTCCTGGTCATATTCATACCTTGACATGAAGAACTTTTATGGATTTTTCACCATTATTAGGTATCGTCAACAAAAATCCCTTAATAAAATTTTAAAAAGCTATCACTTCATTTTTTTAATAAAATTAATAACAATGCCACAATCAAATTTAACAATTTTATGCACCACAATGACATTTTATGCATAACAATGACATTTTATGCATAAAATCGAGGTAACTGTGGGGTAACCATGTTTTAATTTAAAGATAAAAGAGTGATAAAATTTAAACAATAGTTTACAAAAAAACCTAGATCAGATATTTGAAAGTTTCCATACTCTCCTACTTTTAGGGTTTCGAGGTCGTCCTAGAAACTCTTATGCTTTTGGTAGTTCGTCCGTCCGTCGTATCTTGGAGTATATCTCCCGACCTACTGAAGCTATAGACTTGAAATTTGGTATACATGTTAAACTTTTTTAACTTTTTTGCCCAAAAACAGAAAAACTATTGCGGACTTAAACACTCCAAATTTCTGCGAATAGATCGCAATATTTTATATTTTTTGTAATTTTCAAGTTAGGTATAATTTCAAAGGTATTGAAATGTAGATTACAAATATATATCGCGTTTCCAAATGGTGGCCATTTTACCCCCAAAAAACAAACCCAAAATGTACCCCCTCCCACGCTACCCCATTAAGAAAGGTCCTAAAAATAAGGAAAAAAAACTAAAATATGCATCTCTGTGGTCCAATGATATTTCCGGGAGTTGAAATAAATATCATTTAAACAAATAGGCAATAATATAGACGCTTTAAAACCCTTACTGTAAACAAGCGAATGCTATCGTTTACCTTCTCTCCTCTTTTAAAATCTATCATAAAAAATTCTTAGGTTCTTTCTAGATCTATACTAGAATCTAACTGTACAAGAATCAAATATATACTACATTTTAAGGACCTGTTGTGTTTGCGTACCTTACTAAGGGCGGCCGATAGTAAGTCAATACACATAATCAGCTATCAGTCAGTCCGAGAAAATTGTGAAAAACTTTTTCACTTATATTTCATCTGTGGTTAAAATGTTTTGTTAAATATCGAATTTTCCCGCCATCACAATACTATTTCTCTATATGAGAAAGAAAAAAACTTACCCAATGGTTGCATATTTCAAAACAATTGTATATTCACCTCACCTGTGAACAATAAAAAAATTATTTTAACATGAAAACTATACAAATAAATCGATAAATTTTAAGGTAGATAACTTATTGCAAATCTTAAAAAAATATATAAATATTGCTAACATATTAATATAAATTAAAATTCGACATCATAGATGGGTAACTGACTGAAAATATCCCTTAGTCAAATATTAACTTTTATGAAATGGGAATATTTACTCTTTAAAGTAATTTGGGGATGGGAAACCAAGAAAATAACGGTATTTAATCTGTTTTTATTTATTTGGTCACATCACTAGTTAATAACGGATTTTATATAAGAGCTGAACTACACTAATTTTGAGTTTAATACATCAACCATATCTCTACATACATGTATAAAGATCTATGCTTAATAAAATATACACTAAACATAATATGCATTTAAATGAGCTATTTTTACCGGGCTTACATACACAAAACACATGCATAGGTATACAATTAGCTATTTTTACTGGGCTTACATACCCAAAACACTTGCATATCCAATCAGCAATTTTTACCGGGCTTACATACACAAAACACTCAAATACAATCAGCAATTTTTACCGGGCTTACATACACAAAACACATACAATCAGCAATTTTTATCGGGCTTACATACACAAACCACTTACATACAATCAGCAATTTTTATCGGGCTTACATCCACAAAACACATGCATATACAAGCAGCTATTTTTACCAGGCTTATACAAATATATATGTAATGAATGACAGTTATTGTGTCGCTCCATCAGGAGTATAAACCTTAAAATTGACATTCACAACCAGTTAGTAACTACTTTACATCAGCAGCTAAACCATTTATGTGGTGATACTGAGTTGACATGAGGCGTGGAATATTTCTAGGCACAACACAATTATAATATCATTATGAACTAAATGTAACGCATATTATAAAATAAATAATTTATAATAATATTGTTTAATAAGAGAACAATGTGTTTAATTCAATTTTGGAATTGCAATTTGCGCGTATTTAGAAGAGAACAATTCAGACTTTCGTCAATTGGTATTCAGGGATGTTTAGGTAGATGGTAGGTCAAATAGCTCCAGAATACTAGTTAGAGATTCCCAAACCTCAATTAGGAATTCCGGAATAATAATGCTGAATTGTGCGGTATACTATTGCCATGTTGGAGTTGGAACGGCCCTTCTGCAATGATCATGTGTATTGTCCCCAGATCTATCAAGGCTTTGCCACTAATACAAACTATCTACCACTAATTGTCCTTAACTAGACTACTTGTCAACACTGATTCTACTTGTAACTAAAATACCATTACATGTTAGTATAAAACCATTGTCGGTTTGATTAACTGCGGTCTCACGAGATAATTCCGTGCGATAAATAATCTTAAAGCATGTCCATGTAGATTTTACAAGAAGTATATAACTATAACGATATAATAGCCTTGATTAGTTGGGTCTTTTAAGAAATATTCAAACGCATTAAATTTGCGATATTTCGATCCCTCCTTGGATCATTCTCAAGCTAAAATCTTAGTTTATTTAAAAATTACACTTTACCAAAATATAATTAATATACAATGCAAAATGACGATTCAATTTTAAGTATTAACCATACCTAAAATACAATACTTAAAATATGGTTAGTTCTTAAAATTTAATTGTCATTTTGCATTGTACATTAATTATATTCTGGTGAAGTGTAATTTTGAAATAAACTATGATTTTAGCTTGAGAATGATCCAAGGAGGGATCGAAATATCGCACATGTGATGCATTTGAATTTTCTTTATAAGACCCAACTAATCAAGAATTAATACTACAAGGAACAATCTACTAATTTATCAATATAATTGCCTAGTTATGGCCCTACTAGTTCTAAACATTTGAGTTTCCTTTGCTATATTGTTTGGACATTATTGAACATAAAACTCAAACACATAAAGATTATACACTTAATGCCGTATTTAAAGATAACATCATAATATATATGGTAAAGAACACAATTGGCAAAATATGTTGGTTATTCGATCTAAAATTGATTCCAGGTTACTATAAAGTAGGTGCCTAAAACGTTGAGGCACCACACATTAGTAGATAATTTGTGTGGTTAAAGAGTAATCTTTAAAGATTACTTTTTAATTCTCTCAGAGAATCTAAAAGTCAAATTGTAAAATTTTAGAATGGCAAAGATTGAAAAACAATAAGCATTTTTTGGGTCAATAAAAGAGTCGTGCGATACCGAATAGTCTTTTTCTCTGAGCAAGAAAAGCCAAGAACGTCTGTGATATTTAATAATTTCAGTGTCTTAAAACAAACGAAACCACGGATGAATTGAATAATTTAAAATGGAGCAAGAAGCTCCGAGTGGGGTGTAGTCATCGTAAATTCAAGTGAGACTACTGAAAACATCAGCTGGGATGCAGCAGTATACAGAAGGTAGTCATGTTTGGTACCTCTATTTACCTCTCTCTCTCCTATAAAGTGCGAGTAGGGTAGTAGACAAGTTTCACTGCTCACCTCCTAGGGCTCCCTAGTCTCCCAATACAGCAAATGGAAATTTGTTAGTCTCGTCTACTCTTTTCAACTTTTAATTTCAAAGACACTGGAGCCGAAATCCAATCCTTAATAAACTACTTTTTACTTTCTCATATAAAGAAAAAGCATTGTGATGGCGCGAAAATTCTATTTTGATGGCTATTCTATTTTTGAGATTTTGATGGCTTTACACTTTTTGAGGTCCTCTGAGTCCAAAGAATTGGGTTTTAAAATGCCCGTCTATCGTCTGTGTGTGATGAAGCCTGGAGCCTAAACTACTGGGCCGATTTTGAGGAAATTTGGCTTAAATGTTCAGAAAAATCATACCCCGAGACGAAATCGTGAAATGAGTTTTAGCTCCAAATTTGGTTAAAAAAATATTTCTCGAAAACGGTTCCAACGATTTTAATTTAAAAAATCTAAAATATGACCAATTTAAATGCGAATCTAACGATATAAGCCGTTTTCCCGGGAAAAATCTAGTTCCTGTGAAAATTGCTTTAAAAATTGACGGAGAGAGGGTTCGATTCCCCACCGAGAAGTTATTTTTATGATACATTTTGATCAAATTTTCAATAATAATTAAATGGACACTGGGCTAAGTAACTATGATTATGAACTCCTATATGAGAAAGTTTGTCTGAGTAGTCTGGGACCGATTTTTTCTTTCTCCTTCTGTCAGTATGTTAACTGGAGTGCTATACAAACATTGTCTCTAGCTTTTCTTTAATGGATTATTATTCTAGGATTATAATTATGCGATACCTTAAGTAAAATAAAATTAGAAGCTGTAGTCGCTAGATAGACAGACATTTGTAATAACCACTTTTTGGAATCAGGGGACCTCAACAAGACGTGCAAATCCATTTAAATCTCTTTTTCGATTTATACGTTTTGAGTCCAAAAAAGTGTTTTGTTTTTTTCAAAAATGTCTGTCTGCTGTCTCTCCAGACGCGTGAAGCCTAAACTCCTAGGCTGAATTTAATAAAATTTGTCTAATAGTTTCAGAAAAATTATACCCCGAAGCGAAAGTGAGAAAGAAATATTAGCTCTGAATTGGAGTATTTGGGGCGTTACGCCCAACTAACTTTAAAGCTATTTTCTCGGGAACTAGATTTTCCCGGGAAAACGGCTTATATAAATGGAATACATTTTAGTATTTTATCAAACTCGTTGGAACCGTTTCCAAGCCATAATGTTTTTTTCACGTTTCTTCAGAGTTTTTGGAGATAGCGCCCCCGAATTTTGAACTAATATCATTTCTCGATTTCGCCTCGAGGTATTATTTTTTGGAACATGTATGCCAAATTTCTTCAAAATCGGTCAAGTATAGTTTAGGCTCCACGCGTCTACACAGTCGAAAGGCAGCTGATATTTTTAAATACCATTTTTGTGGACTCGGTAACCACAAAACGTGTAAATTTATCAATTTCGAATTTTCGCGCCCTCACAATACTTTCTCTTTACATGAGAAAGTAAAACGTGAATAAAAATAAAATAGTATAATGGTGGAAGAACTGAAATTGCTTTAGGAATTATTGGTTGCTATGTGCTATGAAGATGTTACGTAGGTTTAAGGTAGAAGAGTATAATGTCTGGTTATATAGGTGCGTTAAAAAACACCTGTTCAAATCTAATATTGCCTTACTGTATTACCATACACCAGCCAGAGCATATTATCCAGCCTTATATGTTCATATATTACGAAATATTACACAAGAGCATCAAGTAATAACTTGTTTTAAATATTATTCTGGGTAGAAATTATAGTTTTATTAAAACATTAAATTACAAAAATAATACACATAAGGACGTTTAAAAATATACCTATACAAAATATGAAAAAAATAAATTCTAATTTTACTAAAAAGTAGAATACATATTTGGTCTTGATTTAAACAAAATAAGAAATCTTTTTATTAAAGAAATATTTTAAGATGGGTGTTGTTTGCCATTTATGAAAATCGGACACAATCTGGCCGGGAGGCAAATGTCCACACCGGTGTAACTGCCGTGCTGTATTCTTAACTCTGAAGTTATTCTATTTGGAGCTAACGCAGCTGGTTTCACACAATAATGGAATTCACACTTGTGTATACAAATATGACAATATCCCTTAGTCTAACTAACTATTAAGACAAAGCAATATTAAATATACGCTAAGAAAACTGTAGAACTCATAAACCTTTTTTGTATGAAGATTTAGTCTAAAACGTGATAAGACTCGATTGTAAAATAGCGAATTAAAACTGCCCCAGGAGTCTCAATGTCTTGGGGAGACAAACACACAAAGCTTTGAGACTTTTATAGGGTGGAGTATTATTTAGAGCCAAGGGGGTTCTAAAGTAAATAAGTACCTACTAGTTTAAGTTATTGTGACATTTTAAATTTGTATTTTATTTTATTCTCTATAAAATTTTATTTTATTCTCTATAAAATTTTATTTTATTCTCTATAAAATTTTATTTTATTCTCTATAAAATTTTATTTCATTTTTTTCTCTATGAGTAAAGGCGGAAATCCACATGCTAGTTACACGCACAAAAACATACGAGTAGCTCGCAGATGTGAGCTACTGGCATGTGTATACCTCAAATAGCATGCGAGTAAAAAGCATGCGAGTAAATCGCACGAGGTTTGGAACTGACACGGCACGTGTAAACAGGCCTGACAGCGCAAGGTTGCTAGTAGCTAGCACGAGTCTCCCTCAGCCCTTCAGTCTTCAGTTGCGTTCCTTCCTTTCGCGGGTATCTGACAACTCATCTACTTTCTCCGGAAGCATTCACAATTGATTCCTAAAACCATTGACGTCCCCGAACCGCATTTCATTTAGTAGCCACTGACTCGCTCCATGTACCTAATTCCCTTCAGCTATCCAATCTTTACCCACACTCTTCGTGTCTTTTTATTATTTTTCAAATGTTTTAAAACACAGTTTTTGCAAGTAACAGAACAATCTGGTTAATTTCATTCCGCACCGATAGATTCATAATGTACATTAAAACACAATTAATAAAACTATCAGAATTAATTAAATCAAATACAAGTATTTAATCATTTATTCCGGCTAAAAGAAGGCAAGGAACGTGTGCCTGTTTCAAAACTAGAACTGTGACTGGAATGTGTATTGTCATGTAATAGTAGCTCGCACAAGACCTATCATCCGGATGATACTAGCATGCTGTTTCACTGGCAAATGTACACACAGTCTGCAGCGTGCCAGCTACTGACGTGCTAGTAGCTCGCCACTGGCATGCTTTTTTACTAGTATGTGTATTTCTGCCTTATGAGATGTATTCACTCTCGGTAGAAAATATTAATCTAGACTAAAACTATATGCCACGCCCATCTACTAGCTGATTATCTGTGTGAATCAAAATTTAAATATGTATGGCTATCTAATAGTAATTATTAACATTTTTACAAGGTGTTATGATAGTTAATTATTTCATACATTTTTTTAAGGTGATTTTTTTTTTTTTCGTTCTACCTTTTGGCAACCTCAACCTAATTGTAGAATGATGGGTTTTATATGGTTTTATTTTTATCAATTAACTTACAGAGCCAGTCAGGCCCGGGCTTTATGTGAATGGCGCCCTGGGCTGCTCTCAGCTTTGGCGCCCCTCCCCCAGGGGTATTAATAAAAATATTATTAATACCCCTTTACTGTATTAATAAAAATACAGTAAAACTTTGATTAAACGTTTTTGTTGGTATCACAGAAAAACGAGTCAATAAAGATACAAATTTTCAAATTTACACTACACCTCTGTTTGAAACTATAAATTGGATAAATGGATTTGTCGAAGGTGTAATAATTTAAAGCAGACTCTTTTAGTTCATTATGAAACGTTTCGACTCATAAGAGTCACCTTCAAATGTTATAATCAAGTCTTTTTTTAACGTCAAATTTTAAATAATTTATTCCTTTTTAAGATGTTAATTGTCATGTAAGCTTAAACTATTTATGTATAAATATTGTTTTTAATCTAATTTCCATCAAGACGATCTCCACTAATACTAATGGAGGCAAAGGAACAAACCTACACCAACTATTGGTCATTTATAAAAATACATTTTGACTGAAGATGAATCGTATGAGTCAAAACGTTTTATAGTTAATTATAAGAATCTTCGTTAAATATTAAACCTTTAACAAAACCATTAGCGACCAAATTTATAGAAGAAAAAAATACTGGAAATTTTAAAAAACCATACCTAAAAGGGACTTAAAAAAAACAATTGTTGAATGCGGAATTAAAACAGGGTTTCACTGGTTGTTGGGTATATAAAAAAATAAGTACATTAAAACTATTGAACTAAAGGAACATTAAGTTGTCTTGGCATTTTTAATTATTTATAAGATTTTTTCCTGAATTTTAATTTAGCAAAATTTGCTATAACTTCAGAAAAGTTTGTTTTAAGAGTTATTTCATGCTCAGAACACATCAACACCAGAGCATTTAGTTTTTGCATAAGCTTTTCTTCTTTTCGACAAGTTTGATATTATTGAATCAATTATTTTTAGAAAAACTCCAGTTCTAAAAGCTGATCTTCCATCATGTTTCACTTCATTCTTACTGGTCTCATCTGCAAATATTTTGCGTTTCCTAACCCTAGAATAAGTAGGAATAACCATAAACAGCCGCAGTAGATTCTTCGTACTTTTCAAACTCGTCTCTTTTTTCTTTGACATATCCTTCTAAAGAGTGGAGCAGTTTAGTAGCCGCTGTCAGATCTATTGTTTGCATTTGTAAGTTGTTGCTACACTTGTCAAACCTTTCTAAGATGTCATTCCATAAAATACATAAAAAAGCTATTTCAAAATTTCAAAATTGTTTTTCAAGAGCTTGGGCTTCTAATCGAGCTCCAGGTTTTACTAAGGGATCTTCAGATAACGTGCTCAGAGAATTTTGAATTTCCTTATACCCTTTTACTACAGCTTTCAGGGCATCTGCTCTAGCTGACCACCTGGTATCAGATAGCGACTTTACCACTGGTGTATGGTTTTGACCCAAGTGCTATTTTAAAATTTCCCATCTGTAAGTTGACAGAGAGAAAAAATTATAGAGTTCTTGTATAAAACCAAAGAATTTTACCACTTCAGTACAGCATTCAGCAGCAGCGGAACCAACAAGGTTTAGTGAATGCCCTGCGCAAGGTACAATATCTGCAACCGAGTTGTGATTTTTAATCCTAGCTTGCAGTCCTGTGTAGGCTCCGGACATGTTAGATGCATTGTCATAACTTTGTCCTCGACAATACTTAATATGTAATCCAAATTCGGAAAGACAGTTCATTACAGCTTCTTCTAAGGAACTGGATGAGTGACCTATCCCAGGCAAAAGTCGTAACAGACGTTCTTTGGGTTCCAACTCTTCCAAAGACACGTATCGAAGCACAATAGCTAACTGATCTGTGTGAGAGCAGTCGGGAGTAGAATCAACAATGAGGGCGTAGTAAAGAACATTTTTAATCTCATTCAGAATTGTTTGAAGCACAACACTTCCCATTATATCAATAAACTCATTGCAAGTTCTCGAAAATAAGTAGGATACATGCCCCGGGCCTTTATTTCCATATTTTGTTATATGTTGAGCAAGGAATGGATCGTATTCACTAATAAGCTCCAGACATCCCAGATACAGCCCGTTAGAAGTAGACCCAAAGTGTTCATTGTCACCTCGAAAAGGTAATCCTCTTGCAGCAAGAAATCTTACAACCCAAAACTACTCTTGATAAGACGTTTTGCCATTATTTAACTTCTTCTTCATATTGTGTCGATAACAGGGTATTAACTTGAGTATTCTTCTTTTGTTTGGTTATGTAAGTGAGCATGTTACATCTGTGGTCAGCTGAGTGTTCGTGCTGTTTTATAAGAGTATGGCCATGCTTTCAGTCATTAAAGCCGGAACAAAAATGGGTTTTCTTGCTGTCTGGTTGGAATAAGTGACAGGGAGTACAAAACAACTTCCCAGTTGATGAGGAGAACAGCAGCCAGTCTCTAAAATATATCTCTCCATTAGGGAGTACACCTTTAAATAAGTTAAGGGATAAACTACGTTTTTGATCAGTGTAAACACGCTCAGACTTTGAAAAATCGGCATGCATGTTTTGTTTAGGAGAATTTCCAATAATATTTTCAATAACCTGAGTGTCAAAAATGTTCCAAGTTGCAGGGTCTTCTAACACAAATTCATTAGGCAATACCTTGTTTACATTGGAGATTGTAGAGTCGGATTGTACAGTTTCTGGGACTAGATTGGATTGGTCAGTACACTGTGGCCGTGTGGGGCCTACCGATATAGGCCTACCGAAGTCGACGATGATTTTTTTTTTTTTTTTTTTTTAGTTAAAAGATGTCTTCGAAAATTTTGCGCCCCCCAAAATCTGGCGCCCTGGGCTATAGCCCAGTCAGCCCATTTACAAGTCTGGGCCTGGAGCCAGTTAATAGAGGTCGTTGCCTTAAAATCAGGTTTTTGTTCCTAATTTTAGTTTTTAAAGTTAGAAGACGATCCACACTTTTTATTAATTAATTTGAGGATATCCTAAATGCGAAATGAAATATCACCTTTAAAATTGTCACACCACATAAATTGATAATTATTATGACACCTTGCACAAAAAATATATAAAAGATATAAAGGGGAAAACTGGACAACAAAGCAAAAAGTATTAGATCGCATGCAATACAGCGTACAGGGTGGACGAAAATATTATTAAGATGCATAGCAATAGTGGTACATACTACTATAATAATTATGTTTAAAAAAAAAAAACCTTCACGTTAATAGTGCAATACCAATATTGTTTAAATAAATCTAGCAAGGAAACTGGTCATTTGAATAATTAACTATTTATTTTAACTAGAGAATGAATAAATAGCAAATGATAACAGAATTAATGGATTTGAAGATTTAAAGAAGAAAATGATGTTGATTTTCATTAAGGGAGAAATCATGAGGGAGGAGAATAGCTCGAAGGGGCTTCAATAGAGGGGGGATGGTAAGGGCCCCTTTTAGGGTGGGGTGGCCAAGTGAATCCCTAGATAATAAGGGCGCCCTCTAGATTGTCAGAATGAATCCCTAGGAACCAGGTTAATGGATCCCCTTCAAGCCTGACCTCATCCTTCAAATCAAACTAAACACTTCCTCTCCTAATAGGTCTCTTTTGTTTTACTTGTAAATATAATTATATTAGACCTTCTTCTCTTAAATGGGGATCAGACCTAGAAATAATTCATTTTCAATAAATCTGATAAGATTAAATTCTAATCAATATTAACCCGTTTTAAATTGATCAGTTATTAGTTTATAGGTATTGCACTTAAATAAAGATTTACTTAGGAGAGAAAATCCTAGAATTTCATAGAATATTTCTTACGAATACCATTTAAAGATATATTTTTTTAACAAAATATTTTTACGAAATAAAAGTCCATTTTGTACAGATATTCTTGCTGTAACAAAAATATCATACCAGCGCCGGGATCTGTTTCCCGTAGTTAATAATAATTATAATTTGATTTAAATTAAAATTTAAACTTTCCGTAGTATGAAAACTACCAAAAACTTAAAAATTGGATTTCGAATTGATTGTACAAGGTACAGGTACTAATTGAGTACTTTATAATTATTATAAGCGTTAATTCTCGGTTTAGTTCTAATGTCATAAATATTGACTGTCTAAATGTGTATGAATATTGAAAGCTTGGATTCGGGACTAGTTATCGATTACGGCGGTGAAAAATCATTCTCCTGCGTAGAAAAATATCATACAGGGACCACCAAAAACATTATTAATTGCATATTGATAAACATTTTTTTAATTACTTACAATCAAGTAGTCATATTTATTTACATAAATACAAATATTATTTACAATAGAACTTTTTTCCTTAATTTTTCATAACATTTCTATTCCAAAAATTGGAAGATTATTTTTAAATGGATGGAAAGTATTGACTTACTTTTAAGGAGTTATTAATTATTATTTGATTCCAGGTATCCAGTGGCCTAATATGAAACTGCTGTGCGCGGTTGTATTTACAATAGTATCCAGAGCGGCTGCTGATTCAGCTCTCTACCCTGGATTCAACACTGGAATACAAAATAGGTTCAATGGGTTCAACGCTCAAAATCAAGAGATAGGAGGTCAAAGGGTAAATCTTCAAGGAGGAATTCCACTAAATGCACAAGGAATTAATCAAATTGTAAATCTACCGGCTCTACAAACTAAAAATATATTTAACACTCAGTTATCAGGTCTACAAGGAAACGCTCTAAGAACCAATGGCCTATTCAATAATCAGGGATTTCAAAATCTAGGAACTCGTTTCAACCTAGGTATACCTCCGTTTCAACAAAATATACCAATAAATCCGGCGTATAATTCCCAAGCGAATTTAGGTCAGGTAGCACAATCCTCATTAAATCGACTAAATCAAGCAAGGCAAATAGGTAACTTCATTGAAAGCGGAGTTGCCGCGGGTGTTGGCACCACTCCAAACAACCTGATTGGACTTAAAGCCAATTTTGGATCGATACCGATAAATGGTTTAAATGCAGCAATCCGGCAGCAACAACTTGCCCAAGCCCAGATAATTTCAAGGGGTCAAAATCTTCAAGGATTAAACAGTATTGCTGGTAACGCTCTTCTTCAAACACAGGTGGCCGGTAACTATAACCTGAACAATCAATTAAATAAATCCCCGTTCAACCAAATTGCGATTAATAGTTTGCTCAATCCTTCGACACCCTTTAAAAATCTCCGTAATCAAAATGCACAGCAAATTATACCCAATTTAAACAAAAATTATTTAACACAAATGTCGAATACTTTTAAAGGTTCTGCAAATACTCTTATGGGAAACACAGGACAGTTACAAACTATTGTTGCCTCTAATCCAATTGATCAACTGTACAAAGCCCAACTATCAAATCCCACGGCATTAAGCAATATTTTTAATCAATATACGTTTTCGAAAATGTTTGTAGCCGTCAATAAAGATGTCACAGACTTTATTAACAGGTTAAATACACAAGTAGTTAATATAGCACAAATAATAAACAACAGTTTCTTGAAAGCCATCAATCAGCTGGATAATGCGCTGCAATCAAATTCTACGACATCTTTAGGCAATTATCTCAATCACACAACACCGAATTTGATGAACATTTCTTTAATAAACTCTTTCTCTAACTTTATTGAGGAATTTAATAAAGGTTTCACAACTGCTTTCAATGCGTGGAATAAACAAAAAGGAAACATCGGTCAAATTCCTTTCGATAATTGGTACTCACGTTTAGCGACTTCTCAACTTTCACCAATTTTAAATAGTATAGAGAAATTAAGTGGAGTTATTGAAAATAAACATCCTCAACCAAGCAATTCCTCAGATTCTATATCTAATTCGACTTTAAACAACATCTTAAATACACCAGCTAACTCCACACACCTTAAAAACCTTCCGGAGATATCTGCCATTTTATCAGATGATGGTAAACAATTAAGGGACTACCTTGTGAAAATTAACTCGACACAAGATATCCTCTCAAAATGGGACGCCGTAGTAAAAGACAAAGGTAATACTTTCTCCTACAGTGTTAATTAATAATAAAAATTTCACTTTGAAACTTCATCTTGTAAAGCGACCCACTTGTATTTTAAGAGGGGGCTCTTTAAAAAGTCGGCACTTGACAATGCTTGACCTTAAATTGTAATATTTTATGCAAAAACAAAAGTAAAATATTTTATCTACGATTGATACGAAATATAAACATTATATCTCTGTTTAGATGCGTAGAAAGTGATTCTTTACGTACTTGTATTCATTGCGCATGCGCGTCTCATAGTTCTGAAGAGAGGAATTCTTCAGCTTTACGCACGATTAGCGAGTTTGTTTACATTTAACAAGACTAATTTGCTGTTTGTTTAATAAAAGTAACTTTTATATCGAGTTTTTTGTGAAAATCAATGAGTGATTTAAATGATTATAACGAATATGGGGAGAATAATACGCCTCCCGAAATAATTCGGCACAAAATACAACTAATGAATTAATGTTATCTTTATCAAAAGAGAAATACGAACTTGCATACAGGAAGTTTATTTTTTTCTGTATTTATTATTTAAATCTAACAATCGTAGATAAAGTACGGTACGCAACTCGTGCAAAAACGGCATTTTGCATTGCTCGTGTGGTTTTACCACCCTCGCTATCGCTCGGGTGCAAACTCCACACTCGCATGCAAAATGCTACTTTCCGCACTCGAAGCGTAATGTACTATTATTGACACCAACACTTCATATATTATGGAATTTTCTAAAAAACAAATGTCCTTTATTATTATGCTATAAATCTCCATTACATTTTTTACTATTCCTCACATCTTAAGGTTTAACAACCGCATTTTGTGATTTGTTCGAAATGTGTTCTGCAGTACGCAATAAGAAAGGAAATATCTTGGTAAAAATTCAATCATCTAAGATTAAGAGCCACATGCGTTAATTGTGTTTGTATAAAAAGAATCAGGTTATTTCTATAATAACGTTCATGGGCTCAATAAGGTTCCTACCTTATGGCAATGCTCTTCCTAAACGAAATTTCATTTCATTATTAAATTGAAAACATTTTAGTATGATAACCTCGTCTCAATATGTTTATTAGACCACAAGGGCATTTATTAGGGGCGTTTATTCGGGCCACGAACAGCATTGAGATCACTTTATAGATTTACTATGATATACTATGATAAATATATATATTAAGTCAAAAAAATACAGAATTCGATCCCGAAGATAATTTATTTTCAACCGTGGAATAAAACAAAAACTGGTATAACATTTACTCACAGCGATATAATTATGTATTCTTTTTTTCAGCCAAAGGTACCAAATTGAATTCAACATCATTTGAAAAAAGGATTCCATTCTGCATTTGTGACGGCGTTGTATCATGCAATTGTTGTCTAACCCTGAATTTAGAAGTCATCAAAAAAGAAGGTAAATCGAAAACTATTATTTAATTATAGTTGGATTAATCCATTATAATTAAGTTATTTTAGAATTGCTTTAAGCAATTAGTTTCCTAATATTTAAAGTTATGCCTTAACCCAGTCTCGGCATTTAATGAAACCCTAAGTCTTTACACTGCTACAAAACTAGATTAGAGAACAGCCTTGATACAAGGATATAATACAAATTAGTACTAAAATTAGTAAAGTTTTAATCCAATTCAAACCGATAGAGTAAACAAATCTGAGATTCAAGCAATTAGTTCTAAACATTTTCTCTTACCATATAAGAACTTATAACATATCTCAACTGCTGGCTAAAAAAGGATAAGAATTTTTTATTTACAGTTTAAAGTCTTTTAGAAAAATGAAGAAAGGTTTAAAATGTGGATTAATGATAAACAGAAAGCTTTACCACAAAAGGAATGTTTATTTCACAAAACTATTTTTTCGCCTCTTGGCCATCATCAGTGCCTATAATAAGAGATTAAAATGACTACATAAGTACTTATGTAGCCAATTTATCTCTTTTTGTATGCACTGATGATGGCTGAGAGGCCGAAAACTAGTTATGTTAAATAAACATTCCTTTTGTGGAAAGGCTTTCCGTTTTTCATTATTCTATTGACATCAACTCCACTTGCGCTCTTAATTTTCAGACGATGTTTAAAATTAATTGTAACAGAAAAAGTTTGGTTATTTAAAATGGAAAAAGAAAACAGAGGAAAAGATTTAAGTAATATTACCTAAGAAGATGAAATTACTAGAAAAGAATAATTAAAATTCAAAATTAATTATCTAATTGACTAGGTGTCTAACACAATGAACCTTCTAGTCAGATAGAGAGAATGAACAAACCCAAGAAGAAGTAGAAAAATCGCTAAAGTGTGAATTTAAATTTCTTTAAGATCAACCACTCAAGAATTTAAAACGACAGACTCATTATTAATTTTATCTACGATTGATACGAAATATAAACATTGTATCTGTGACGCATCTTTACGTACTTGTATTCATTGCGCATGCGCGTCTCATAGTTCTGAAGAATTCCTCTTCTTTACCACCCTAGGGCGGTAAAGAAGAGGAATTCTTCAGCTTTACGCACGATTAGCGAGTTTGTTTACATTGTTATCAAAACTAATTTTCTGTTATTTTATTAAAGTAACTGTTTATATCGAGTTTTAAGTGAAAAACAATGAGTGAATCAAGTGACTTTGACGAAAATGTGGAGAATAATACTCCTCCAGAAATAATTAATTCGGCAAAAAATACAACTCAAGAATAAATGTCATCTTTATCAAGAGAGAGATACGAACTTACATACAGCAAGTTTATTTTTTTCTGTATTTATTATTTAAATCTTACAATCGTAGATAAAGTACGGTACGCAACTCGTGCGAAAATGGCATTTTGCATTGCTCGTGTGGTTTTACTACCCTCGCTGTCGCTCGGGTGCAAACTCCACACTCGTATGCAAAATGCTACTTTCCGCACTCGACGCGTAATGTACTATTGTTTGTATTCATATTTATAACGTCCAACCGAATGCTCTAGTAATGAATATAATAATGAAATTGACCGGAAAAGACGATGCCAATCACTATTTATTAAGTAAATATTTACGGCTAAAAACAATATATTTTCATCAATAATAAATATCTATTAAGTGGCATATGTTTAATTACTTCGTTCATTAGTTAGATGTTTATTTTTAAAAATATATAATATATTTTAAAAATGCACTTGTAACCTATACAATATTTTTTTCTTATTTTACTTTCAGTATGTTTGGAAGTGGCAGCTCCGAAACCAGGCAATGGATCACAGATATCAATAATTATGGACAATAAGAGACAAAACATCACTGAAACAAATGGTAGGCATTGTTTATAATTGCTTATTTGTCAAAAAAAAAGCGAAATTTCATTACAACCTCAATTACATCAGCAATCTTGATCTAATGACGTGAGTCCCAACGTTTTAAAGCGCCTTTAAAGACACCTTATTGTTTTATGAGTAAACATACACTACGAGTATAAGCTTAAATTTTAATTCATTTTGCTAAAAACCAGGGCTACTTTATTCAAATAGTGAATGAGTGGTTGTTTTAACTGGTATTTTATGGTACCACTTCATAAGTATAACAAGAGAGGTTGGTAAGGAAATACCACAACAATATTGTCACCACAATTTTATTTTAAAATAAACGCGTTTCGACGTATAATATCATCTTTCAGTGTTGAGTGTTAACATACTAAGAGTAAAATCTTAACAAAGCTACATATTTTACAAAATTTTATGAAAAACCAATAAAACAAGGTGGGGTAGGCAGGGATGTGTGATTAGAAGGAGTACGGAAGTAAGGGATTTGAAGTTAAGATTTTTTAAGTTAAGTTGGGATTTTTGTTCTTTAACTGGTTATATAGCTAAACAATAATTTCTTATACTACTATAACTAAAATGGTACCTTACAACTACCAGACATAATTTAAAAAAAAAAAAATATTTACTCGTTTTACAAAACCAGAGTTATTAAGATTAGATTTTTCTTCAAAAAATGTTATATTTTGTCTTGTTGAAAAGCTCTTTAAATTTTCTCTTTTTTTTAAGAGGTCTAATTTCATAATTTTTTTTTGCCTTGAATCTCTTAACTACATATCCCTTACCTTGGTTCCTTCCGTAATCCTCATATTTACACAGCCATAATCTACCCCACCTTGTACTATTAGTGTGTCATAAAAATTTGTAAAATATGTAGCTTAGTAGATAATTTACTCTTAATACGTTATCACTTAACACTGAAGATGATATCATATGTCAAAAAGCGTTTGTGTCAAGCGTTTGGCGTTGTGTTGTGTAATATAAAATTGTGATGACAATATTGTTGTGTTACTTCCTAACCAACCTCTCTAGTAATAATAAAGAAATTGTAGTCGAAATAATAAATATATTATGGTACAAGACAGTTGATTGGATATTCATTAATTATGGTGAATTTTACAACTTTCTTCACATTTTTAATGATAAAAATTATAAAGCGATGCTTCTAACAGATTTAGTGGATCATATAACGAATATTTTTAATTATAAGATATGGGTTATACGAAGAACCACTAAATTGCAGTTTAACGATTCTAATTTCAGTCTCGAAGGCCAAAACTCTAATATAAAACCTAGTAGAGGTCGAAGGTTATTTATTTAGGACGGATAATGATATTAATTGGAAGCAGGCTTCGACCTTTAGTGCCTAGTTAGTCAGAGTCATTTATCAATATTTCATATATTGGGGAATTTAATTTCATCAAGCACTCAGCCAACCTTTAAAGTTTTATGAATACTAAAATTAAACCAATCTATTTTAGGGGGGAAAATTAATATAGGTGTGTACCACAATTTAGCCACAGTGGTTTAATCTAGCAGAACAAAGATGTTTCGATGTTTAATTCATACATAACAAGTTCATACATAAGGTTGATGTTATTACCATAGTAAATAAAAAACTCAAAGAACGAATTGCTGTCAAAATGCATTGTTTGTTATTAATGATTACAGGTGAAAACAAAGAAGTGAAATTCGATATGGAAGATCTAGCAAATGGCAATTTAGAGATATCATCCAAATTATCCGCCAACGACACGACGCAGCAAGAATTCTGTTTATCAGCAATTCTCGACCTCTTAGGTATCAGTTTCTCATTAATTCCTTTAGGATGCTACTTGCTAGCAAACCAAACCATCAGTATAAGCGATTAGAAGAGAAAAGTACCTGAAGAAACTTAAGAATGTGATTCCCTTCAAAGAAACATTAAGTGTCACCCCTGAATAAAAATGTAAATCCACAACTAAGGTAAAATGGTAGCCCCTAAAAGAAAAAGAGATGTAAATGTTGAAAAAGATCACTCAAGGACAACATAATCAATTTAAAAGGTTTTGTTACGTCAGTGAAAAATTAAGGAATTTACGAAATAATATCTACAATTTTATGTCAATATTATTAATAAAATAAATGCATTGTAATATTTATTTATTTATCTCTTTAAATGATTTAATTTAATTTAATTAATTTAAGTGTTGTAAATTTTAACCACATAAATTATAAATATAAATAGTTATTGTAGTATAAATATATATAGTTATAGTTAACCACCTCTAACCACCTCTATGCTCACAACCACTGTTAATTATACTTTTTCATTATCTATTTTTTTTTTTTTTACTAAATAAATTTTTAATAATAATAGTAATAAGGGGTTAACGCACTCGGCTCTGAAACCAAGGTCTAAACCCCGGCTGTGAGTTCGAATCCCAGAGGAGTGAGACATGGTTCACACTGATGATCTCATCGATTAGATGAGTAAAGTGGCCGGATAACCCCTGTCGTGTAATGGCCTAAGCTGGTGAACGGGACTAAAACCACAAAAAAGTAATATTCTCATTTTGTCACATAATTCAATATTAGTAGTGCATATGATTTGTAATTTAAAACTTAGTTTAACCTTAAAATGTTAAGCATGTAAAAATGTTTTTAAATAATTGAATACAATTATCCAATTTATTTTTATTTGTATTAAAATAAATAAGAAAAAAATAAAAGTTTTTTTTTACTAACTATTATTTGGGGTATGCATTACATTAGCCGTATATAAAAAATCCGTCTTAATAATAATAATAATTAAATAAACATATTTGTTTTCTTTTTTCTTATATTGGCATTAGGTTGGGGCAGAGTATAACCTCCCACATTTTTTTTAAGGAGTATAAAAAATCAACGAAATGACTTGGAAGAAAAATGTTGTTATATTCTGAAAGGTAGTGCAATACAGTTTCAAATCATGCGATTATAAAATTATGTCGGTTAAGTGACGACCATTAACGTCAATACACTGTTGAAAGCGTTGTCTCAAGTTCATCCTTTTGTGACTTCTTTCTGTGAGGTCACTTGAAAGCTGAAGTTTATAAACACCGACCTCGCACAATAGCCCAACTGAAGGATGCCTTAAACCAGGTTCCCACGGGGAGTGAACACTCTACAGTGCCACACTAGAGTGAAGACTGTTGTGACCCACGCCTGGAGGGGGAAAAAAGAGTGAAGTAGCGGAGGACCGTGGAGAGTTCACACGGGATAGTGATCACGCTTCACATTTTATATCAGGGAGCTACCCATGAACGAGCTTCTCGTAGCAAAGCGAGCTTCTCTAAAATCTCTATATTTATAATTTGAACAGCTCGAATCATATATAAAACTGACTCACTGGAATACAACTTTAGAAACTTCATAGTTTCACTGTCTTGCAATTTAAGAATACGAGCTGACGCAGATGGCTCAGACATAGTTACCTACTACCTTTTAAAATAACGTGAAGAATATAGAATAATATCACGCAAACTAACAAGAAATATAATATAGTATAATAATATAGTATAATATATACTACGTTCACACATCGTTTTGGAAACGGTTTTGAAAACGATCCGCTAGTTCAAAACGCTGTACGAACGGAGATCGACGGATCGTATCGGGTTAGATCCGCTCCACCAAAAATACGTGATCGGAAGGGGGGATCGAAATTCAAAATGCTCGTATGAACAGGTCGTGGAGGGGATCGAGATATCAGGTTATTTTACTCTTATCCACTTTTTAAGTTCTTGCAGCTTTTAAGTTTTCGTGAGCTTCCGTTTCTTTTTTTTAAACTGGAAAAACGTTTTTAAACAAAAGTTAATACTATAAAGAACCTGTAATAACATGTAAAAATTCGCGGACATATTAGGTAACAAGAAAGAAGGTTTTACTCGTGACGTCACCGTTACGAGATTTCGAAAACAAATATTTCGGTCACCTGTATTTTTTGTTGTGTGAACAGGAATCGTTTTGAAAACAAATTGGATCCGAAACGCTTTCAAAACGATGTGTGAACGTAGTAATAGTATAATATCACGCAAACTAACAAGAAATATAATGTAGTATAATATATAATATAGTATAATATAGTATAATAATATAGTATAAATATAGTATAATATATAAAATAGTATATAATATAGTATAATATATAAAATAGCATATAATATAGTATAATATATAATAAGTAATAATAAAACAAGCAAAGGTTAAAGGTTTTAGCCGCGGGTGGAGGAGAGATAAAAAAAACAAAATGTTGCCTCTATGAAACGGCTGGCGAATGGAGTATTCACGCCTGAAAATTAAACATGTTTAATATGGAGAGTGAGCGGTAGTGAACTATCCTCACTCCCGGTGACGTCAGAGGAGAGTTCACTGCGACACGTTCACGTTCACACGGGTCGAGTTCACTCTACAGTGAGCCACTCTAGAGTCTTCACTCCCCGTGGGATGAGCCACTCCGGCTTTACGCCCGGAGGTGAACACTGTTCCAAAAGACATGCTTCGAAGAGTGATGATGAACTTTCGACACCGCAACAAGTGTATTGACGTTAATGATTGTCACTTAACCGACATAACGTTTAAAACCATATGATTTGAAACTGTATTGTACTACCTTTCAGAAAATTACAACATTTTTCTTCCAAGTCATTTCATTGATTATTTATACACCTTTGAAATATGGGAGGTTACTCTGCCCCATCCTATTATCGAGTTTGTGTTATTGTGATTTACAGGTTTAACGGTTTGACACAGAGAATGGAAGGCATACCTTAAAGCGAAATCCAGAAATACATTTTTTAGATTTAAATTTAGGGGTGATCGAATTAATCAGAACCCAGAGAGAAAAGTTTATTCGTCTTGAATCCAAATTTCTTTAAATATTAGAGAAATGAATGATTCTGAAAAAATGTTCTTTAACTTGTATACTATTTCTTCGGCATCGGCTTTCCGATATTTTTGCGATCCAATCAACTCAGAATTAAATTAATAAATGAATGAGGGTTCGGTCACTAAATTCATGAGAAATATGTCCTACTAATCTGGGATTTGAACCAGACATAATTAGTATTTATAATTTGGTTTCATGGAAACAAGTAGGTTACACCAATCCTATCCATCTTTGAACTATAATAATTCAATTGTTTGTTCTTAATACAAGAGTTTCAATTAGTTCCTCTACAAAACTAGTTTTCAAGGATTCACCTTGTTCCAGCATTGAGTAAACGTCTACCCAAGGGACTAATTTAGAAACTTTGAAATTTCAAACTTTCATAAATTAGACTTTACCAAGTAAAACTCCATGACTTAAACTGTCTGTTTTCAAACTTTACTTACAACTAGGAACCAAAGAAAATTTCAATGATTTTAAGTCGATATGTATTCTGTTAGATTCTTGTAAGCAATGTTTGGATGTAATAGAAAGTTAATATTTAACAGGCGTTTCATTAAATTTGAAATGATATATTTTTTTAAAATAATAATTATTAATATCAAGAGGAAGATGGAGTTTAGTACCGCATATGAACATATTTTTTTCAATTAGCTTAAATGTTTTGAAGGGAGACGTAAGTAAGTATCCTAGCCCCAATTCTATATTCCCTTTACAAAGCTGACATTCCTGAACATCCTCATACCACTCTCACATCCTCCGCAGATGACAAATGCATTCTTTCATCTTACGAATCTACACGTACAGCTTTTGATCATGCAACAACACCTAAGCCTTCTTGAAACCAGGCTGAAAAAATGGATAATATAGATTAACTAAATTAAAATTAACCAGGTGACCTTTGCTCTGAGATATGGTATCTGCGAACCTGTTACCTTTAACCAAATCCCTATTCCTCATTCCAGCACAGTTCGATACCTTGGATTACACCTTGATCTACATTTAACCTGGGCACACCACATAAAACTCAAAAGACAAGAAACTAACCGTCGATATAAACTTTTACAGTACACATAAAAAGCTTTTCATGTATAACACCAGGATAAAACCCATATGGACATATGGCATCGAATCATGCGGTTGTACCAAGCGCTTTAACTCCAACCTTATCCAATCCCTATAGTCTAAAATCCTCAGGAAAATTCCAACCTCATTCTTCATAACGACTTAAAAGTACCCTTTGTTACTGACCTTCAGGTATTAATCCTTTCACGATTCAGTATCGCATCATCCTAATCCTTTAGTCCAAAACCTCTCTTCTAATTGCATTCCTGGAAATTTTCCACGAGGACTGAAAAGGCAGTGGCCACTCGATTTATTAAATTAAAAAAAAATTATGCATAACTAGATAGCATACTGTGCGCATGTCATTAATTGTGAGTGCTCTCACTGGACAGATACTCACATTAGATTACTACCATGCAATTTATATCAAGAATATCGTTATTACTTATAACTTATAACAATGCACTATTGTAGGTGAAATATACAAATAAAACGAAAAAAAAAGGTGACCAACGAGATAAAAATGCATTTCACCATTGGGGTTAAAACCCGGACCATTAGATTACGCGTCTAAAGCCCTTAGTGAGGTCCAACAGTTTTGATAGGTTCCCCAAAATCTAACATATTATGTAGATAAAAGTTTTCATTGTGGTAAATTCAGAGCAAAAATTGATTTCTTATTTCGTCTCGATAACCCTAATAAATAGTTACATCAAATTTTGTTGAAATCGATTCAGTACTCCAAACCTCTATGCTTTCACACACAACAGAAAAAAAGCAAAAATTAAAAACTAAGGGAATAAATAGTTTAGAGCTTTGACTTAATTCTTAATGTTAATCACAATGCGAAACATCCTATAGTTTAGAACGCTTAAAAGCAAATATGTGTAATAAGCTTTAGGGATCGAATAAACTGTTGACAATGAATCGTTATCAAATGCTTTATATTATTATATAATTATTTAAATGTATACAATAGCATTACTGAAGATGACTTTTAGCTGAAAGTGTGCCATCAAAGTTTTTACTGTAACAGCCAAAAGGAACAGCAGCGAAGTTGACACCCAGTACGGTGATGTTAGCAGCTATACAGGTGGCAGAACGATCTTGACGATGTTTGTAAGACTGAAGAACTCCTTGTGCTAAACCGTTCCCAATGTTAAACACAGCGTACCCTGATGGGCGTAAAAAAATAATAAATAATAATAAAAATAATAAATCATAAATGTTATTTTCACAAATTAGTATTAAATCTTGGATATTGCTGGTCAAATTCATGATTCCATTACTTATAACCATTCTCAAGAACGCTAAGCAAAAATAAAACAAAAATATACAGGTCAAGTGTGTGCTAGTCAGCACACAGCGAGGGTCCGTAGGCAACGCTGTATAGTTTAAGTAGCACCCTATTGATGGTGTTTTTTAAAATGCTAAAAAGCTTACTTTGAACTATCCTATGGGTCTGATATTCTCAAAACACATAAACAAACTTCTGATAAAGTATTTTTTGCCACTGAACCGGACTACGGCCATATAAATACATCGAAAAGACCATAGTTATATAAAAAACGTATTTTGTCAACGTACTTTTGGTCGAAGAATGTTTTTTTCGAAATTTCCAAAAAGTGGTATCTTTACTTTTAGTCGAAGAATGTTCAGGAATTTTTTCAGATTTTTTGCACTTCACATAACCGAGATAGAGGGGGGGGGGGGGCACGTTTCACACCCACTTCAAACTTGCCTACGCTCGCCCTATCAAAGTTATAACCAAAGAATTATATATTTTTGTAATCAGCTCGACGTACCCTTTTATATGATACCCCTCACGGTGTCAGGAAAAAAAAAAATTAACCCTTAAGTTTTTTTACCCTAATTTTTTTGAAAAATATTTTTTTTAAGTCGCTATATTTTTAAAATGTGGGTAAGGCACAAGACACATACATGCCAAATTTCAAAGTGATCGGACGAAAGGTGTAGTCGTGAGAGCAGGCGACCGGACGGACGGACAGACACACGCAGGAAAATGTAAGGTTCCTTAGTTTAAAAACTATAATTTTTATTGGTTTATTTAAGTTACCATTCCGATAACGATATCAAATAGTGGAACATAGAACACTATTTGTAGAAACACTCTCATTCAAAGACAACTAAGCAAAGAAAGAAAAATTAACAGGGCCAATAAAACATTAGGTACACACATAAGGTATTTACATAAGTCACAAATATTAAGCTTTATTGGTGCTAAGTTAAACCGCTAACTTTGAACCTCTATTAGTCATTAAATCTCGTATAAAAAGAAAGTCATTAATATCCAATATCCAAAATAACAACTCAATAACTTTCTCATAGAATCTCTGTCCCAGATCTTCAATTTTCGACAAATTAGATTTATTTTCATCAATATCTCTTATCTAAGTGGACTACATTTTAGAATTTTTTAATCAAATCGCCAGAACCGTTTTCGATAATTTTTTATTTCACGTTATTTCAGAGTTTTTGAGGGGTAGCGCCCCCAAATTATGAGCTTGGGGGGGAAGGTATAATTTTTCTGAACATGTATGAAAAGTTTGTCAAAATCGGCCACGTTGTTTTGGCTCCACGCGTCTGCACAGACGAAAGACGTTTTTAAAAACCACTTTTTTTCGACTCAAAACGCGTAAATCCATTAAAATCTCAAAATCAAATTTTCGAGGCATCACAATACTTTGTCTTTATATGAAAAAAGTTAACAAAGGATTTCGTCACGTCATTTTTATAAAGGAAAAAATATAAAAATATTGTAAATATTATACCCTGCACAAAAGGTTTCAACTGCTGACGATAATTTTCTGATGCAATGGAGAAAACAAGTTCTTCCTGGCTCTGCACGTTGGCAGCTTCCACACACACTACAATATAAATTATATAAAAGTAAAAATCATTATCTAAATATATGCTATTAACACAAATATCTAAGTACAGTTATCAGAAATTTAACTTACCCATCTTCTTCATCACAGAAAGGTCAAATGTAATACAGCAGCTGCAAGCTAATTTCTCACATTTACAAAAAGGTTCAGTTTTGGCAAAACTTGTACTATCAAGGTTACCGGAATTACCTACAATAGCAACATAGTTTTTAAAATTCATAAGTTAGGAATAATAATAAAATAAAATATTTGTACATAAAAAAAAAACCCAGCACGAAAGCTAGTATAATTACCTTTAGATGGTATAAAGCTTTGGAAGGTGTACCAGAGATTATTGCTGCCTCTATCTTCAAGGTATTTGTGAATAATTTTTCCATTGTCCAAAATCATTCCGTGTTTAGCTTGGTTTGATCCAAGTAAGGCAAAAACTGGATTTTTAACAATATCAGTTACAGTGGTCAAAATATTCCCTAGACCAAGAATCTGTCCAAGATTTCCTACGGAGTCAAGAACACCTCCAACTACGTTAGTAACATCGCCAAGAAGTCCATCCAAGAGCCCGGGTTGTTTAAACTGAGATCCAGGATAGCTAAGAGATAAAGGCCTAGAACTTGGCAAACCAAGTAGTCCGTCTAATAATCCAGGTTGCTTACCTGGCATTCCCGTAAACTTTGGCGGTGATCCCAAACTAAGTAACCCACCCAATAGGCCATTTTGAAGCCCAGCAGGTCCATAAGGCGCATTTCTATCACTAGGTTGATTAGGCCCATTAGGTCCATAAGGCGAATTCCTATCGGTAGGTTGGTTTGGCCCAGCAGGTCCATTAGGCGTATTCCTATCAGAGGGTTGGCTTGGCCCATTAGGTCCATAAGGTGAATTCCTATCGGTAGGTTGGTTAGGATCACCAGGTCCATAAGGCGAATTCTTATCGGTAGGTTGGTATGGTCCATAAGGCCCATTTTTGCCAGTAGGTTGGTTTGGTCCAGCAGGTCCATAAGGTGTATTTCTATCGGTAGGTTGGTTTAGGCCATTAGGTCCATTAGCCGAAATCCTATCGTTAGGTTGTTGAGGATTACCAGGTCCATAAGGCGAATTCCGATCGGTAGGTTGATTAGGCCTAGCAGGTCCATTAGGCAAATTCCTATCAGAGGGTTGGTTTGGCCCAATAGGTAAATTCCTTTCACTAGATCGGTTTGGCCCATCAGGCGTATTCCTATCAGTTGGCTGGTTCGGCCCATTAGGTCCATGGGGCATATTTCTATCACTAGGTTGGTTAGGCCCAGCTGGTCCATTAGGCGTATTCCTATCAGTTGGTCGGTTTATTCCAGAAGGATCATAAGGCGTATTCCTATCTGAGGGTTGGTTTGGCCCATTAGGAGAATTCCTATCAGAAGGTCGGTTTGGCCCATTAGATCCGAAGGGCGTATTACTATCAGTAGGTTGGTTAGGCCCAGCTGGTCCATAAGGCGTGGTTGTATCGGTAGGTTGGTTTGGACCAGATAGTCCATAAGGCGAATTTCTATCGGTAGGTTGGTTAGGCCTAGCAGGTCCATTAGGCGTACCTCTATCATCAGGCCGGTTGGGCCCGTTAGGTCCATAGGGCGTATTTCTATCACTAGGTTGATTTTGCCCAGCAGCTCCATTAGGCGAATTCCTATCAAAGGGCTGGTTTGGCCCAATAGGTGAATTCCTATCACTAGGTCGGTTTGGCCCATCAGGCTTATTCCTATCGGTAGGTGGGTTCAGCCCATTAGGTGAATTCCTATCAGTAGGCTGGTTCGGCCCATTAGGTCCATGGGGCGTATTTCTATCACTAGATTGGTTAGGCCCAGCTGGTCCATTAGGCGTATTCCTATCAGTTGGTCGGTTTATTCCAGAAGGACCATAAGGCGTATTCCTATCTGAGGGTTGATTTGGCCCATTAGGAGAATTCCTATCAGAAGGTCGGTTTGGCCCATAAGGTCCGAAGGGCGTATTACTATGAGTAGGTTGGTTAGGCCCAGCTGGTCCATAAGGCGTGTTTCTATCGGTGGGTTGGTTAGGCCTAGCAGGTCCATTAGGCGTACCTCTATCATCAGGCCGGTTGGGCCCGTTAGGTCCATAAGGGGTATTTCTATCACTAGGTTGATTTGGCCCAGCTGGTCCATAAGGTACATTTTTATCAGTAGGTTGGTTTGGCCCATTAGGTCTGTAGAGCGTATTTCTATCAGTAGGTTGGTTAGGCCCAGCTGGTCCATAAGGCGTATTTCTATCAGTAGGTTGGTTAGGTCCAGCAGGTCCATTAGGCGTAGTCCTATCTAAGGGTTGGTTTGGCCCAGCAGGTCCATTAGGTGCATTTTTATCAGTAGGTTGGTTTGGCCCATTAGGTCCGTAGGGCGTATTTCTATCAGTAGGTTGGTATGGCTCAGCAGGTCCATTAGGCGTATTCCGATCAGTAGGTCGGTTTGGCCCATTAGGTCCATAGGGCGTATTTCTATCAGAAGGTTGGTTAGGCCCAGCTGGTCCATAAGGCGTATTTCTATCAGTAGGTTGGTTAGGTCCAGCAGGTCCATTAGGCGTAGGCCTATCTAAGGGTTGGTTTGGCCCAGCAGGTCCATTAGGTGCATTTTTATCAGTAGGTTGGTTTGGCCTATTAGGTCCGTAGGGCATATTTCTATCAGTAGGTTGGTTTGGCCCAGCAGGTCCATTAGGTGCATTTTTATCAGTAGGTTGGTTTGGCCCATTTGGTCCGTAGGGCGTATTTCTATCAGTAGGTTGGTTTGGCTCAGCAGGTCCATTAGGCGTATTTCTATCAGTTGGTCGGTTAAGTCCAGCAGGTTCATAAGGCGTATTCCGATCAGTAGGTCGGTTTGGCCCATTAGGTCCATAGGGCGTATTTCTATCAGTAGATTGGTTAGGCCCAGCTGGTCCATAAGGCGTATTTCTATCAGTAGGTTGGTTAGGTCCAGCAGGTCCATTAGGCGTAGTCCTATCTAAGGGTTGGTTTGGCCCAGCAGGTCCATTAGGTGCATTTTTATCAGCAGGTTGGTTAGGCCCAGCTGGTCCATAAGGCGAATTTATATCGGTAGGTTGATTTTGACCAGATGGTCCATTAGGCGTATTCCTATTAGAGGGTTGGTTTGGCCCATTAGGTCCATAAGGCGTATTTCCATTGGTAGGTTGGTTTGGGCCACCAGGTCCATTAGGAGTATTCCTATCAGAGGGTTGGTTTGGCCCAATAGGTCTATAAGGGGAATTCCTATCGGTAGGTTGGTTAGGCTGAACAGGTCCATTAGGCCCATTTTTGTTAGTAGGTCGGTTTGGTCCAGCAGGTCCATAAGGTGTATTTCTATCGGTAGGTTGGTTTGGCCCATTAGGTCCATAAGGCGAATTCTTATCGGTAGGTAGGTATGGTTCATTAGGCCCATTTTTGCCAGTAGGTTGGTTTGGTCCAGCAGGTCCATAAGGTGTATATATATCGGTAGGTTGGTTTGGGCCATTATGTCCATAAGGCGTATTTCCATTGGTAGGTTGGTTGGGGCCACCAGGTCCATAAGGCGACCTATCGGAAGGTTGGTTTGGTCCACCAGGTCCATTAGGCGTATTCCTATCAGAGGGTTGGTTTGGCCCATTAGGTCCATAAGGTGAATTCCTATCGGTAGGTTGGTTAGACTCACCAGGTCCATAAGGCGATTTTTTATCGGTAGGTAGATATGGTCCAATAGGCCTTTTTTTGCCAGTAGGTTGGTTTGGTCCAGCAGGTCCATAAGGTGTATTTCTATCGGAAGGTTGGTTTGGGCCATTAGGTCCATAAGGAGTATTTCCATTGGTTGGTTGGTTTGGGCCATCAGGTCCATAAGGCGAATACCTATCGGTAGGTTGGTTTGGTCCAGCAGGTCCATTAGGCGTATTCCTATCAGAGGGTTGGTTTGGCCCATTAGGTCCATAAGGTGAATTCCTATCGGTAGGTTGGTTAGACTCACCAGGTCCATAAGGCGATTTTTTATCGGCAGGTAGGTATGGTCCATTAGGCCCATTTTTGCGAGTAGGTTGGTTTGGGCCACCAGGTCCATAAGGTGTATTTCTATCGGTAGGTTGGTTTGGGCCATTAGGTCCATAAGGCGTATTTCCATTGGTAGGTTGGTTTTGGCCACCAGGTCCATATTGCATATTTTTATCGGTAGGTTGGTTTGGCCCAGCAGGTCCATAAGGCGAATTCATATCTGTAGGTTGGTTTGGTAAACCAGATCCATAAGGCGTATCTTTGCCAATAGGTTGGTTCGGCCAAGCAGGTCCATAAGGCGTTCTTCTATCGGTGGGTTGGTTTAGTCCAGAAGGTCCATAAGGAAAATTCCTATTATATAAATGTTGACTGAAAGCCATGCCAGGACACATAGGCGTATTGTAAAATGTAGAGGGTCCAACTGATTCTGATTTTGTGTATGTTGATATTTTATTATTTTTTTTATTTAGATCGTCGTTTTGTGAAGAAGGGATAGTCACAATCTTTGGTTGACCTAGAGCATTTCTGGAGTCATTTTCGGTAGTTAATGCTTTTTCACTAATTTTCTCATTATATCCATTAGCCTGTTTATTTGGAATATTATTCCAGTTTCCTTCGGCGAAATTAGGCAATGATCCTGAGCTGGAAGACAGGAGCCCAACGACAACAAATAAGAATATTCGTTGCATCTTCTATCCTGAAAAATTCCGGATTAAATTAATTTTAAATAGGAATGTTTTATAACAATTTACGTTTATTAATAATAATTTATACTACTTTTATTGTCTATCTAATCTAAAATAGACTGCCAATTGGTGTGGCACATAGCTTCCTCGCATTCTATCCACGTACTTTATTGATTTTATGCTATTAGAAGCCATTATTGTCTAATTTTGCTTCCGAGCTTACCGATGGTAACGGAAGCATTGTGTTCACTTTTGAGAACGAAAAAATTTATGTTCTGATTTTAAAAATTCCAAGACAGAAATCCGTTTCAGACATCAGGGAACATTTTTCGTCTCATGTCTGTCTGTCTGTCTGTCGGTCTGTGTGTCCGCGAATTATGAAACGTGTGACGATAACTTGAGTAAATGTCGATCGAATTTGATGAAATTTGGTAGACATGTTCATTTTACCAATGCCCAGGACGAGTTCGTTGGACCACGTTATCCGTCCAAGCGTTCACGAGCAACGCTCGCGTAGTCGTGAACTTTAAATTTAAAATTGGCAATTTAGGTCGAGAAAAAAATCTAACTTCATCTATTCAATTAGACAAACATTTTTTAAAATACAATTTTTTAGTAAAACCAATTGCGCCACCAGTGAAGTGTTGAAGATCGCTAAAACAATTAATATTTTTAGCGTTAACAATAAACAATATAGCAATAAAGTAATATAACAATCATTTTAATGTTAATATAACAAGTACATGATATGAAGCGAGGAAGCTATGTGCCACACTAATTGGCAGTCAATTTTTAATTGTTTTCCCCGTTATTTTAATCTGTAAAAATTGTTCAAATGTTTAACATGAGTTAAAGTATTGATTTAGCATAAGTTAAGAGCGCAGAAGTTCCAAATTAATCTGGGGCTATCAGCGGGTTACTTTCGATAAACTATAGAAGTTTCATACAAATCAGATAAGTCCTTTTAAAGCTATAGAAGTAAATTAATGTATATTTGTGCCTATGTAGTAAAGAAACAAACAGGCGCAGGAGGTTGAATCTTATATGGGACCAACAATGCGCTATTATTACCTACCATACGAATTTCATTGAAATTGGACGTGTAGTTTTTAAGATATGTTGGTTCACAAAAATTGAACGACAACCCGACAGACAGACATGGAACCAAAAATGTTCCCTGATGTCTGAAACGGATTTCACTTGAAATTCTTGAGTCGGGGACTCATTTTTTAGGGTCCGTAGGCAAAACCAAGGACCCTTATATTTTCCTGCGTGTGTCCGTCCGTCCGACCGGTCGCCTGCTCTCACAGCTACACCTTTCGTCCGATCACTTTGAAATTTGGCATGTATGTGTCTTGTGCCTACCCACATATTTTAAAAATATAGCGACTTAAAAAAATATATTTTTTTCAAAAAAATTTGGATAAAAAAACTTAAGGGTTAAGTTTTTTTTCCGACACCGTGAGAGGTATCATATGAAAGGGTAAGTCGAGCTGATTACAAAAATATATAATTCTTTAGTTATAACTTTAATAGGGCGAGCGTAAGCAAGTTTGAAGTGGGTGTGAAACGTGCCACCCCCCCCCCTCCTCTATCTCGCTAATGTAAAGTGCAAAAAATCTGAAAAAAATCCTGAACATTCTTCGTCCAAAAGTAAAGATACCACTTTTTGGAAATTTCGAAAAAAATATTATTTTATTTTTTATTGACAAAATACGTTTTTTTATAACTATGGTCTTTTCGGTGTGTTTATATGGTTGTAGTCCGGTTCAGTGGCAAACAAATACTTTATCAGAAGTTTGTTTATGTGTTTTGAGAATATCAGACCCATAGGATAGTTCAAAGTAAGCTTTTTAGCATTTTAAAAAAACACTGTTTATACATTTTACAGTTAAACACTATACAGTGTGGCCTACGGACTCTCGTTGTGTGCTGACAAGCACACACTTGACCTGTTTATTTAGTATTTATTTAATTACTGCAACTACAATACATCATTGTTATAAGCAATACAGATAAATGAATATGTGACGAGACGACGTGATTTAAGGAACTATCCAGTGATAACACTTACTAAATTGAGACAGATATTATTTTATGAGTAATATAAAGAACAATGAATAAATTTAAATCATGAAATTAAAATAAATATGATTAGTTGTCTAAGATCACGCGGCCACTGCCTCTTCAGGCGTCAGGAATGAACCGGGAAATCAGACTGTGGACTAGGGGATTGGAATATTCAGAAAGGTAGTCATGGAAGGATTTGTAACACGGGAAATGGCTTATTCACGGAAAAAGGGTACTTTAAGGTCATTATGAAGGACAAGATTTAACACATTAAAGGGGGCAGCATTTTTTCTAAGGATCTTGAATTGGAGGCGATAGGAATTGAAAGGTTTGGTGCAACCCCAGAGTTCTATATAGATCCTAATATATCTACTGCATATATATCCTATATATATATATATATATATATATATATATATATATATATACACTATATATATATATATATATATATATATATATATATATATATATATATATATATATATATATATATATATCCTACTATATAATATATAGATACTAATATATCTTTTTGGTTTGTTAAGGCCATTAAATAAAATGTATCTATTTTTACGATTCTATTTATATCTGTTATAATAATTATTTCAAAATATTTGTTCGTATTATTTTAATTATTATATCCATTATATCTATAATTATTATTGTTCCATTTATTATTATCGTTATTTATAGGAGTCAGTCTCGGTGAAGGTCTATAATTGTTTTGGGTATAAGCATTTTCTCTCATTAAATAGAGGAAATTTTCCTTTTTTATTACATTATAACATAATGATTCCTAAATTTTTAGGATTCCTTAGTCGAATATTTGTTTGAAAGTTTCTTTGAATATGTATTTGTAAAGCTAGGTAATCATAATCCGTCACACGAATTCTCCGGCAGCTGAAGAACAAATTATAAACATTTCTCTAATAATTACAGTCTTACTTGCAAAGTCCCATTATGTCAGTAACACATTACTATCATTTGCGCTTATTATCCAAGAGGTTCTGGATTCAATTTCCGACGGTACTTCTTTAGATTGTTATTTCCCTGTTCTTTTTTAGAATGTAAATGTCTTTGTCAGAACAACTATTAAGACAAAGGAATGTTTAACCCAGTGTACTTTAGGACAAAGGAATATCACAATTTTGTATTTATAAGGGGAGTAACAGTCTAAAGAAGAACATTCTATACACCTTCTTTAGATCGTTACTCCCCTCTTATTATCTAAGGTGAGTAGAAATCTAAAGATGTGCCTTTCCAACTATAGCAAGGAGACATAAGTTGGGTGTTCACCCAGCATCGATTTATAAATTGTTAGCTACTTTAGTGAAGTGGCATTATATGGTTAAGGACTGAGCGACATGCTTTATACATATATATATATATATATATATATATATATATATATATATATATATATATATATATATATATATATATATATATATATTAATGAATGTTTCTACACAAGCTTAATAATTATAAAATAATCTGCCAATTAGTGTGGCACATTGCTTCCTTGGATCCTATCACTATTCTATTAGTCCCTAGGCAAAACCAAGGACCCTTATATTTTCCTGCGTGTGTCTGTCTGTCTGTCCATCTGTCACGCCTACACCTTTCGTCCGATCACTTTGAAATTTGGCATATAAGTGCTTGTACTCGTACATACCCATACATTTTAAATTTCTTAAGTCTTATTTTTTTTTTTTAAATTAGGGTAAAAAAATTAAGGCTTATTTATTTATTTTATTTTTATATGGACACTGTGGGGTATCATATGAAAGGGTACGTCGAGCTGATTACAAACATATATAATTTTTGGTTATAAGGTTGGATTGGGCTAGCGTAGGCGAGTTTAAAAAGCCCCCCCCCCCCCCCTAAATATTATGCTCTTTTCGATGTATTTATATGTTTGTAGTCCGCTTCAGTGACAAAAAAAAACTTTATCAGAAGTTTGTCTATGAGTTTTAAGAACCACCATAGGATAGTTCAAAGTAGGCTTTTTAGCTTTTTAAAAAACACCATCAATATGGTACTACTTAAACAATACAGGACCCTCGCTGTGTGCTGACTAGCACACACTTTACCTGTTTATTTTATTGTTGTTATCTTTTACAACCCAATATTATCTAATTTATTTAACTGATATCCGTTTTTAAATCTATTAACATTATTTTGAATTTTACATGATTTGAAGAATCAATTTAGAAAACGTTTAAGAGTGCAGACGCAGACGGTTGGAATTAATCTGGGGCAATCTGCGAGCTACATTCGACAAACCATCCAAATTTTATATAAATAAAATTAGTACTTTTGCAGATATTGGTATAAATAAATATATGTTTGTGCGCAGGTTTAAAAGAAAAGAATGGGCACAGATGGTTGAAACTTATATGGGACCAACAATGGGCTGTTTATGACCTACCATCCAAATTTAATCAACATCGGACGAGTAGTTTTTGAGATATATTGGTTCGAAAAAATTGAGCGATATTCTGATCGACAGACAGACACGGAAACAAGAATGATCCCTGATGTCTAAAACGGATTTCTGTCTTGGGATTTTTGAAATCAGACACATAAAAAAATTTCCGTTTTTCGGAACGATCACATAGCTTCCGTTCCAGTAAGATCGGAAGCAAAAACAACTTAAATATATAAAACTTATAAAAACTGTCAGTCTTGATCAGATTTGTAGTTATAACGCCAATGATTTTATATTTATACATAATAAATAATTACAAGATAAAAAGAACTTTTTATATACTACGTTTTTAAATTTTCTGTTGAATCATATGTAATGTTGATAATATAATTGACATTATTATATATAATGTTAGTGAAAAAAAAAAAAAAAAAAAAAATACATAGTTCCGAATTTATTTACTTCACATAATAATGACAACCATCTAGAGAGTTGATCTTAAACCTATAAAAGGACAAATCTTTGTACAACGGTTCTCACCAACACCGAATCTAAACCTATCTAATGGCACATTGATATGCGGTGATGTAGGAGGGACAGTAAGACAAGAAAAATGTGTACAAGTAAAGAAGTACAGATGCAGAAAAATTAAAACTATACCTAGGACACAAGTGTAAACAAACCTGGGTGTCACACGACAATTAATTTATTTCTTTGTTTACTTTTCGCTGTCATTCAATGTTTACCTCTTAATAAAAAATCCAAATTTGAAACCCGTCAAAATGAAGATTGTAAATACTATGGGATATGTCAAAACAAATACAATTACTTGCGGATTTTTTCTGAACTAACTTTCCATACAGCAAAATTTGCTGAAAACTAATTAAATTCTGCACAAAGATGGCTAAATGTATTAAAGTAATGCCTTGTCATCGTGTTCAGAGCTATTCTAAAAGTTTCAAAAGTTTAGCTACTCGGGAAGTTAGTTTAAAATCGATTACAAGATTTGTACAGGACAAACAAACAAACAAACAAGCAAACAAGAAAGCAAGCTAATAAAAACGTAGTAAAAATTGGAACATTTAAAGTTTTGATTTAATAAAAACGATTCTGGATAAAATAAACAAATTACTTATATAATAATATTAAGATATTTAGTAACAATTATTAATTTGTACTTACCTAAAGCCGTAGGCAGAGAAGGATCGAATGCCAAAATACCATCAATGACAATCCTTATATACTGGTTAGCATTCAATTAAATAAATCAGTAGGAAAAACAAATCATAAATCTTTTAATTAGATCAAATAACAAATTATAGTTAACTAACGTAAGAATAAATTAGCGAGTAGGCCCCTTCTTAATGTTATTCTAATGTTCAAATTAAAGCCTACAAATAAAAAAATTAAATAAACATAAAAAAGATTCGTAAAATAACAAAGCGTGTAATGGCAAATTAAAATTGAAACAATTAAAATCAAAACAAAACTGCCGACTTATTAATACCGCGATATATTTAGTATTCAAAATTCATTATACATTTTGGAGATGATTTATTAAACTAACCACTAAATCAAATATTTAAATATTTATTTGTTAGGATATATATATTTTTTTTAATTTTACGTTTTAGTAATTGCTAATTATCATTGTTTTATTTACTATAATTATTATTATTATAATTAACATTCACCTTCAGTGTTACTACTGTTGCTACAAATTTGGTCCACAAATGATTCAAGGTACAATAAATCTCTCCACAGAAAATACTCAAGAGTTGATTAGTCATTAAAAAATATTACGGTCATATTGGAAAAACATGAAACAATATATTAGAGAAAATTATAACTTATTGTCCAATATCAATTGACCCAGTAGTTTAGACTCAACGAGATTCCTCAGGCAACAAATGGATATTAGAAAAAAAAAAAAATTTTTTGAATCAAGTTACATCAAAACGGGTAAATGCACCAAAATCTCACATTTTTGCGCCAGTCACAAAACATATATACAGAAAAACCATCTAATGTTGCCTTCCGTGGAAAGTGACCACCAGCAGGTTAAAAAAAGTAGACAACTTCTCTATGGTCTCTGTGTAAAAATGGATTATTTTCAAATTTGTTTGGGGTTCCACTTTTTGTTTATCCTTTCTGTGGTCAATTTATAAAGGTTTAGCTGTATAAATATTTAAATTAATCCAATTCATTAGTGATTTTGACGAAGATTTTGTGGTATTTAGATAACATTATCGTAGTGTAAAATAAATCAACTAACTGATGATGACGTTAAGTCGAAACCGGTTATTTTATTTAAATTTGTAATAATTATTCTTGTGGTCAGACAACACACTGAGTATTCCTTAGATGTGCGTAATTATTTATTTTCTCAGTTAAATTAATCCAAGACTACAAAAAAACTAATCTATTTAAAAAAAGTCTACCAATTCAAGTTTTCCCACCTTTTTTAAATCTGTCAATATCGTTTTGATGTTTTACATAATAAATGTATCTATTTAGCAATATTTAAAGAGCGCAGATGGTTGTCATTATATTTGTCGTATGTGGGGGCTATATTCGACAGGCAATCCACATTTCTTAAAAATGATATGGGTACTTTTTAAGAAGTAGGTGTAAATAAATGTATTATTGTGCGCATGTGGAAGAGGCTATGTAAGTATTTTTGGGCGAAGAAGATTAAAACACCCATATGGGACTAACAATAAGCTATAAGACTAGTTTTTAAGATATTTTGTTTATGGACCAAATGTTAAAATATAGAGAAAAAATACTCTGCCAATTAATGTGGCACATAGCTTCCTCGCAAAGAAAAGACCGAATTAAGAAAAATAGCTCGATAAAAATAATCAAAAAGTTGGAACGGCATGGCACTGTTCCAGTAAATATTTAATAAAGTTGAAGAAATTTAAACATTTGTTGGAGATATAAAGCCTCCAACAAGCACCAAAAGTTAGCGCACATATAATTAATTTAATAAACAAATATAAAACTGCAACCAAATCGTAGAAACCACTGTATAAAGAGTTTCTTTTTATTTTACCCCCCTCAAAACTAAAAATAACACAAAATAGAATATAACAAAAATTAATCTACTATGCAAGAGCTTTTCAACGATATACATCAATTATAAAAGATTAACTTTAACATTTGTACCCCTGTACTCTGAGGTACCAAAATTATATTTTTAAAAAACAAACAATACAAAAGGGCATTCATTTAACTAATAAATACATATAAATAAAAAAACCTAATATCAAAAAAGTATTTAAACCCTTTAACCTACAACAAAATTATAAATCGGTACTAAAGTACATGTACAACATTTTTAAAAAATCAACAAATAAAATAGCTTTAATGTACATATCAAGGCCTTTAAAATGATATACGACACAATAATAAAAACCAAAAAATGAGGTCACGTGATACGGCACATGGGAAAAAGTTTACTCTCATGTTCTCACCAAGTAGGATGAACTAATGAAATAAAATATACTCAATTTAAAGAGCATTAGTGTGAGATTCAATCGCCGCAATCAGAAATAAAATCGGTCAACTATTATAGAAACTATCGCCATTCAAAGACAAAAATGGAAAAAAATAAAACCAAAAAATAACAAAATTATCACCATCTAAGGTACAACCGATGATGATACGACAAAAACTGATAGGACTAAAGTTGTAGATCTTTTAAAATCAGTTAGCACTTGTGCTATCCATTTTCTAATAAGACATACCGTTAAGCCGCAATAAGCCCCCAAACCAGCTTAAATTTTTTTAAGGGGGGAAGAAGGGGGAAAATTGAACTTTTTATAGCTATTTTTGTTCACAATATGGACGTTGCGCGTCGAATAGCGCAAACTGCAAGTCTCTAGCTCTTCTGGAAGTGGGTAAACATTAATGTCAGTCAGTGAGTCAGTTAGCCATGCGGCTTTATAGTATAAGACATATTAATTTACCACGATTTTAAGTGCTCAGAAAGTTGAAATTAGGCAGGTTTTATCTGTAGGCTACTTTCGACAAACCATAAAAATTTCATACAAATCAGATGATTACTTTTAAAGATATGGCAGTAAATAAATGTATGTTTGTGAGCATGTGGAATATAAACAAATAAGAGCAGAAGGTTGAAACTTATATGGGACCAACAATGGGCTAATTATGACCTACCACCCAATTTTCATTAAAATTGGACGTGTAGTTTTTAAGATATGGTGGTTCGCAAAAATTGAACGACAGACCGACAGACAGACACGGGACCAAAAATGTTCCCTGATGTCTGAAACGGATTTCTGTCTTGGAATTTTTGAAATCGGAGATATAAAATATTTTCGTTCTTCAGAACGATCACATAGCTTCCGTTACCTTCGGTAAGCTCGGAAGCAAAACTTTATGCGCATATGGGAAGAAACCAATGGGCACAAACTGTAGAAGCTTTATATGGAACTAACAATGGACTAATTATGACCTACCATCCAAATTTCATAACATTGAACGACACGGTACCAAAAAATGTTTCCTGATGTCGAAATAGATTTTAGTTTTAGAATTTTTGAAATCGGAGACATAAAAAGCGTTTCCTTCATCAGAACGATCACATAGCTTCCGTTACCTTCGGTAAGCTCGTAAGCAATACAGAACTTTCATTAAATGATAAAAAATGTATTATCTAAACGTAAAATAACTTTTATAAGCTACTTCCAAGATAAGTAGCTTATAAGTAAAAGAGACTATTCCTTTAGGAGTTGGCTCTTATAAAAATTGGGTTGTATTTAGACCAGAGAAGCAATTATGATAAGACTCCAAAATGTGATTGGATTCTTACTTTCTCATTTAAACTGGGAGAAGAGGAGGGAAAATCAATTATATCGAATTGTCCAACAACAGGCGTCTAATGGGGTAATTATGAATATATTTCAACTAAAACTATCATTGGTCCGATAAGTAGAACAAAACTTTCTCATCCTTTATAAAATCGAGTAGTCTCCCGACGACGCACCTCGAAATAATTTGTTATTGCCAAGCTAAAACAGCCACATTTATTCCAATTAAAATAAATGTTTGATTTGATTTGTTGGTCTTCAAAGAGATAATAACTTATCTAAATAGATACCTAAATTGATTTACTTTTTTATCTAAATCTAAAATTAAGAACGTTACCAATATTAGGGTATTTAAATTCCAAAATATCTCATAATGTCTCATTTAATTGATATATGACAAATTTTCGAATTAACAAAATTATAATATTTTCATCAAAATACCTGAAAATATATTATATTCCCGCGAATCGACTTATATAGTTAGATTCGTCTTTACATAGAATACGATTTTTGGGGAGCCAGCGTGGCCGAGGGGCTCTAAGCGCTCGCCCAGCTATTAATAAGTCGAGGCGACTCGAGGTCGTGGGTTCGATCCCGTGCCATGATACTCTGAATTGCATCTGTGAATCGCGGACGGAGCAATCTATGAATGGGACACCTCCTATGGGGCACTCTTCCCCCACACTTTGACGCACGCTATATAGCTTACTAATCACCACACCATACTCGCTTCGGCGGTACAATGTACAAATGTATGATGTGTGAAGTAGCTGGAACTCTCCATCACGGGGCGTAAAATGGGCCAAAAGATGGCCTAATTGCTAGGTTCGAACAAGTCAGTGTTTCGTCCTACCCGTTCTAGTAGGAAGTACTAGATTACTACTACTGGTATACGATTTAGAATAATTTAATCAAAAAAGGGTTTTTTTTAAAGAAATGTTTAAGTTTTTGGGAGGTAGGGTGTGAATGAGGCCTAAGGCCTCATACACGAATCGCATTCCGGAATCCCAGTGTGAATGAGCCCTTAGTCACTTAATGTATTCAAAGATATTGGCAGAAAGTAACACAATAATATTGTCACCACTTTTTTTTAAATTAAAACTCACAAAGGCGTTTCTACGAAAAATATCATTTTCAGTGTGCCTGTTAACTTAGTAAGAGAGAATTCTGTAATAAGCTAGAAAGAAGAACTATTTTACAAATATGTATGATAAACTAACAGTTCAAGGTAGGGGTAGACTAGGGCTGTGTGGGTAGAAGGATTACGGAAGGAACAAGGTAAGGGATATGGGGTAGAGATCTAATGCGGAACCCAGTAAAGGTTTGTTGCAGGTAAAAATGCTTGTTTTTCAACTGCTTATAGCTAAACAATAATTATTACTCATATTACAGCTAAAAATTTCAGCTTGCATCAAGTTAAATTTGTACATGCCTGTTTTAATTGTAATACTTTAAACGGTGTGCATGTAGTTATATTAAAATAGTTACGTTAGAACGAAAGATATCGGTAAAAACGGTTTTTTCTATATTTTTAAACGTTGTGGTCCGCTATAATAAAGTTTGCGATCTTTATCACTTCATAGCGGTGGCGGTGTTGGTTTTACCAAAAAAAAAAATATTTAAAAAGTTGTTTGTCTCATTGAATAGATAAAGTTAGAATTTTTTCCCGACCTACAATTCCAATTATACAATTGAAGGTTACGTTTACGTGAGCGTTGCGCGTGAACGCTTGTGAGGATAACGTTGTCCAACGAACTCATCCTGGGCATTGGTAAAATGAACATGTGCACCAAATTTCAACTAACTCGGTCATCTTTTACTCAAGTTATTGTCATCGGTATTTTTCGTGACGCTTGGTTTTGTGACGGTGATTTTGGTCGTTATTTTCGGATTCACTCCCGGGCTCCAGAACGTGCCATAAGGAACTTCGTTCCAAAAAAATATATTTTAGGTCTGATGATGCCCGTAATGGGTGAAATAAATCTTATTTTTAAATTAACTAATTGTTAATTTTACTCCCCTTTAATGATCCACAATCAAATAATCCAAAAATATCAAAGGTGCAAACTAGTAAGAATAATCTTCAACTGAGATAAATTATAATCTTCTGAGTCCATGACTTTCTCTGATGCATGCACAAAGTATTAACTTTTTTCTAAGACTTATCAATTTGAAATTTTCCTGATTTTGAAGAAAATTGAATGGTTTGGTTTAAGGAACCCACGGATTGTCCTATATTAATTTCAAACTTCTGCACACATTTAATATTAAATTTAAAAAAATGTGACCCCACCGGAAATTAAAAGTGTATTTGTTTGAACCTGTTTCAATGTGACCCCACAGGAAATTAAAAGTGTATTTGTTTGAACCTGTTTCAATGTGACCCCACAGGGAATTAAAAGTGTATTTGTTTGATCCTGTTTCAATGTGTCCCCACCGGGAATTAAAAGTGTATTTGTTTGAACCTGTTTCAATGTGACCCCACAGGGAATTAAAAGTGTATTTGTTTGAACCTGTTTCAATGTGACCCCACAGGAAATAAAAAGTGTATTTGTTTGAACCTGTTTCAATGTGACCCCACAGAGAATCAAAAGTTTATTTGTTTGAACCTGTTTTTTAATGTGACCCCACAGGCCACAGGGAATTTAAAAGTTTATTTGTTTGAACCTGTTTCAATGTGACCCCACAGGGAATTACAAGTATATTTGTTTGAACCTATTTCAATGTGACCCCACAGGGAATTAAAAGTGTATTTGTTTAAACCTGTATTTTAATGTGACCCCACAGGCCACAGGGAATTTAAAAGTTTATTTGTTTGAACCTGTTTCAATGTGACCCCACAGAGAATCAAAAGTTTATTTGTTTGAACCTGTTTTTTAATGTGACCCCACAGGCCACAGGGAATTTAAAAGTTTATTTGTTTGAACCTGTTTCAATGTGACCCCACAGGGAATTACAAGTATATTTGTTTGAACATATTTCAATGTGACCCCACAGGGAATTAAAAATGTATTTGTTTAAACCTGTATTTTAATGTGACCCCACAGGCCACAGGGAATTTAAAAGTTTATTTGTTTGAACCTGTTTCAATGTGACCCTCAGAGAATTGAAACAGGTCCAAACAAATAATACACTTTTAATTCCCAGTGGGAACATATCACTTTTATACTTAGGTGATTATTCGTCTAATCATAGGACACTATTATAGAGTAGAATTAAAAAAAAAAAAAAACTACTTTGGGCTAAAATATAAAGATAATTAGGTAATGTAGTTTTAAAGAGTAACAGAATAAGGCATTAAATAAAATTACAAACAAATTATTTCGTTCAAAGCGTTTATTTTAGTATATAAACACTGTATCTCACTGAAGCCAAACTCTGGCGTTGAGTGAGCCATTAGACAAGCTGTAACAGCCGAAAGGTACAGCAGCGAAGTTGACTCCAAGAACAGAAATATTAGCTGCGCCACAAATGGCCGAGCGGTCTTGTGGATGCCTATAGGCTTGAAGAACTCCTTGGAACGTGCCGTTACCCATGTTGAATACGGCGTAACCTCCACCTAGCACATAATAAAAGGAGGGGGGATTAAATAAATAAAACAATATTAGTTCGTAAAAGCACATCATCATTAAAGTACGTGACAGGACGCGAAGAAGCTGTGTCACACTAATTGGTAGACTATTTTACTGTTAATTCAGTTATAATCAAAGCACGTAATAATACGTGGAACAACAGCTGAGACCTGATAAACAGCTTTATCAAGTAGAGAACTCCATTAGGCGTATTATATATGCATGTGACATCCACTTGACACTTTAACATTACACTTAAGTTAAAAAGCTACCCTTTTGCGTCACGATGGTGAGCACCGAATATAGTGGTCGAAGTTGATAAGATATTCGAAAACTAGGAGGTATTTGTTTCTCGCTTATATTAGAGTTCACAAGTAATAATAGATAAGATATTTATACCATCCATCGCGGGAAGCATTGTTTCTGTCAAGTTATCCTCTTCAGCGAAAATGGAGAAGACAAGCCCAACTTGGCCTTCCTCACTTTCAGCTTGCATGCACACTGAAAGAACGGAAAAGTATGAAATTTTATTCAAGAAATTAAAATAATTTTTAAACAATTTCAATTTTTTTAATAAATTTCATTTACCTTCCTTCCTCACCACGTTTAGGTCAAAAGTAATACAGCAACTGCACGCTAATCCCTCACAAATGCAGAAGGGGTCGGTTTTGGCAAAACTCGTCTCTACCAAAGTTTCATCATCTAAAAAGTTATAAGTATTTTTTGTTTTAAACAAAAGTAAGAAATTTGTAGGTATATTAATTCTTAAGGCCGAATATATCAAATAAATAATCTGTAACTTTATATTTACCACTCTCTTCCACCATTTCTTCAAAGGAACCCCAGAGTTCTCCATGGTCATTATTATGAAGATACCTTCGAAGGATTCTGCCTTTGTCCATAATTCTTCCGTTGCTTACAGCATGAGAACCAATTAATTTGTAAATTGGATTTTTTATAAGATTAGTGACGGTAGTCAGAATGTTTTCACCTTCAATTGTTCCTGACGATACCTGTCTAAATCTTCCATATATACGCCCCTTCTTATTACCGCCAGGTTGATTTATATTATTGTAATGGATCCTACTAATACGTCTGTAACCTCCATGGGCCAATCCATTAGGGTCAGAACCAGGGCCGGTTGGTCTGGTAGAACCAGACAGTCCACTGCCACCATTAGCACTTGATGGTTCATTGGGTCCAGTAGGTCTAGTAGAACCAGATACTCCATTGTCACCATTAGGGCTTGAAGGTCCATATCCACCAATAGGTCTTTTAATACCAGATGGACCTTTAGGCTTAGATGGACCTTGGGGTACATTAGATCCAGTGGGTCCAGTTTGCTGTCCATTTGTATTAGATCCGAGAGGACCAGGTTGTCCATTAGGTCCTACAGGGCCGTTGTTAGAGCCCGGCTGTTGTCCATTAGGGCCTTTAGATCCTTGAGGTCCGTAAGGTCCATTAGAGCCTGGTTGATGCCCATTGGGTCCTTGGGGACCGTTAAGGCCTGGTTGTTGTCCATTAGATCCTTGAGGACCGATAGGGCCTGGTTGTTGTCCATTAGGCCCTTTAGGTCCTTGAGGACCAAAAGGTCCATTAGGGCCGTTAGCACCTGGTTGTTGCCCGTTGGGTCCTTGAGGACCGTTAAGGCCTGGTTGTTGTCCGTTAGGTCCTTGTGGGCCAAAAGGTCCATTGGGGCTTTGCGGACCGTTAGGGCCTGGATGTTGCCCGTTCAGGCCTGGTTGTTGTCCATTAGGTCCTTGTTGGCCAAAAGGTCCGTTGGGACCTTTAGGACCGTTAGGTCCTGGTTGTTGTCCATTCGGGCCGTGAGAGCCTGGTTGTTGCCCGTTAGGTCCTTGTGTGCCAAAAGGTCCATTGGGGCTTTGCGGACCATTAGGGCCTGGATGTTGCCCGTTCAGGCCGTTCGAGCCGGGTTGTTGTCCATTAGGTCCTTGTTGGCCAAAAGGTCCGTTGGGACCTTTAGGACCGTTAGGTCCTGGTTGTTGCCCGTTAGGTCCTTGTTGGCCAATAGGTCCGTTGGGGCCTTGAGGACCGTTAGAGCCTGGTTGTTGTCCATTCGGGCCGTTAGAGCTTGGTTGTTGTCCGTTAGGTCCTTGAGGTCCAAATGGTCCGTTGGGGCCTTGAGGACCGTTAGGGCCAGGTTGTTGTCCATTCGGGCCTTTAGGTCCAAATGGTCCATTGGGACCGTTAGAGCCTGGTTGTTGTCCATTCGGGCCGTTAGAGCCTGGTTGTTGTCCGTTAGGTCCTTGAGGGCCAAAAGGTCCGTTAGGGCCTGGTTGTTGTCCATTAGGGCCTTTAGGTCCAAATGGTCCATTGGGACCGTTAGAGCCTGGTTGTTGTCCATTCGGGCCGTTAGAGCCTGGTTGATGTCCGTTAGGTCCTTGAGGGCCAAAAGGTCCGTTAGGGCCTGGTTGTTGTCCATTAGGTCCTTGAGGGCCAAAAGGTCTGTTAGGGCCCGGTTGTTCTCCATTAGGGTCTTGAGGGCCAAAAGGTCCATTGGGGCCGTTAGAGCCTGGTTGTTGTCCGTTAGGTCCTTGTGGACCAAAAGGTCCGTTGGAGCCTTGAGGACCGTTCGAGCCTGGTTGTTGTCCGTTAGGTCCTTGTGGGCCAAAAGGTCCATTAGGTCCTTGAGGGCCGTTAGGGCCTGGTTGTTGTCCGTTAGGTCCTTGTGGGCCATAAGGTCCGTTAGGTCCTTGAGGGCCGTTAGGGCCTGGTTGTTGACCGTTCGAGCCTGGGTGTTGTCCATTCGGGCCGTTAGAGCCTGGTTGTTGTCCGTTAGGTCCTTGAGGGCCAAAAGGTCCATTAGGGCCTGGTTGTTGTCCATTCGGGCCTTTAGGTCCAAATGGTCCATTGGGGCTGTAAGAGCCTGGTTGTTGTCCGTTAGGTCCTTGTGGACCAAAAGGTCCGTTGGGGCCTGGTTGTTGACCGTTAGAGCCTGGTTGTTGTCCGTTAGGTCCTTGAGGGCCAAAAGGTCCGTTAGGGCCAGGTTGTTGTCCCTTAGGGTCTTGAGGGCCAAAAGGTCCATTAGGGCCTGGTTGTTGTCCATTCGGGCCTTTAGGTCCAAATGGTCCATTGGGGCCGTTAGAGCCTGGTTGTTGTCCGTTAGGTCCTTGTGGACCAAAAGGTCCGTTGGGGCCTTGAGGACCGTTCGAGCCTGGCTGTTGACCATTCGGGCCGTAAGAGCCTGGTTGTTGTCCGTTAGGTCCTTGAGGGCCAAAAGGTCCATTAGGGCCTGGTTGTTGTCCATTAGGGCCTTGAGGTCCAAATGGTCCATTGGGACCGTTAGAGCCTGGTTGTTGTCCGTTAGGTCCTTGTGGACCAAAAGGTCCGTTGGGGCCTTGAGGACCGTTCGAACCTGGTTGTTGTCCATTCGGGCCGTTAGAGCCTGGTTGTTGTCCGTTAGGTCCTTGTGGGCCAAAAGGTCCGTTAGGTCCTTGAGGGCCATATGGTCCATTAGGGCCGTTCGAGCCTGGTTGCTGTCCATTCGGGCCTTTAGGTCCAAATGGTCCATTAGGGCCTTGAGGACCGTTCGAGCCTGGTTGTTGTCCGTTAGGTCCTTGTGGGCCAAAAGGTCCGTTAGGGCCTGGTTGTTGACCGTTAGAGCCTGGTTGTTGTCCGTAAGGTCCTTGAGGGCCAAAAGGTCCGTTAGGGCCTGGTTGTTGTCCCTTAGGGTCTTGAGGGCCAAAAGGTCCGTTAGGGCCTGGTTGTTGTCCATTCGGGCCTTTAGGTCCAAATGGTCCATTGGGGCCGTTAGAGCCTGGTTGTTGTCCGTTAGGTCCTTGAGGGCCAAAAGGTCCGTTGGGGCCTTGAGGACCGTTCGAGCCTGGCTGTTGTCCATTCGGGCCGTAAGAGCCTGGTTGTTGTCCGTTTGGTCCTTGAGGGCCAAAAGGTCCATTAGGGCCTGGTTGTTGTCCATTAGGGCCTTGAGGTCCAAATGGTCCATTGGGACCGTTAGAGCCTGGTTGTTGTCCGTTAGGTCCTTGAGGGCCAAAAGGACCGTTAGGGCCAGGTTGGTGTCCATTCGGGCCTTTAGGTCCAAATGGTCCATTGGCACCGTTAGAGCCTGGTTGTTGTCCGTTAGGTCCTTGTGAACCAAAAGGTCCGTTGGGGCCTTGAGGACCGTTCGAACCTGGTTGTTGTCCATTCGGGCCGTTAGAGCCTGGTTGTTGTCCGTTAGGTCCTTGTGGGCCAAATGGTCCATTAGGGCGGTTCGAGCCTGGTTGCTGTCCATTCGGGCCTTTAGGTCCAAATGGTCCATTAAGGCCTTGAGGACCGTTAGGGCCTGGTTGTTGTCCGTTAGGTCCTTGAGGGTCAAAAGGTCCGTTGGGGCCTTGAGGGCCAAAAGGTCCGTTAGGGCCTTGAGGACCGTTGGAACCTGGTTGTTGTCCATACGGGCCTTTAGGTCCAAATGGTCCATTGGGACCGTTAGGGCCTGGTTGTTGTCCATTGGGGCCGTTAGAGCCTGGTTGTTGTCCATTAGGGCCTTGAGGGCCAAAAGGTCCGTTGGGGCCTTGAGGACCGTTCAAGCCTGGTTGTTGTCCATTCGGGCCGTTAGAGCCTGGTTGTTGTCCGTTAGGTCCTTGAGGGCCAAAAGGTCCGTTAGGGCCTGGTTGTTGTCCATTAGGGCCTTGAGGGCCAAAAGGTCTGTCAGGGCCTGGTTGTTGTCCATTGGGGCCTTTAGGTCCAAATGGTCCATTGGGGCTGTTAGAGCCTGGTTGTTGTCCGTTTGGTCCTTGAGGACCGTTAAGGCCTGGTTGTTGTCCGTTAGGTCCTTGAGTGCCAAAAGGTCCGTTAGGGCCTGGTTCTTGTCCATTAGGGCCTTGAGGGCCAAAAGGTCCGTTAGGTCCTTGAGGTCCAAATGGTCCATTGGGCCCGTTAGAGCCTGGTTGTTGTCCGTTAGGTCCTTGTGGGCCAAAAGGTCGGTTAGGTCCTTGAGGTCCAAATGGTCCATTGGGGCCGTTAGAGCCTGGTTGTTGTCCGTTAGGTCCTTGTGGGTTAAAAGGTCGGTTAGGTCCTTGAGGTCCAAATGGTCCATTGGGACCGTTAGGGCCTGGTTGTTGTCCGTTAGGTCCTTGTGGACCAAATGGTCCGTTGGGGCCTTGAGGACCGTTAAAGCCTGGTTGTTGTCCGTTAGGTCCTTGAGGGCTAAAAGGTCCTTTTGGGCCTTGAGGACCAAATGGTTTACTGGGGCCGTTATAGCCTGGTTGTTGTCCGTTAGGTCCTTGAGGGCCAAAAGGTGCGTTAGGTCCTTGAGGGCCAAAAGGTCCGTTAGGTCCTTGAGGGCCAAAAGGTCCGTTAGGTCCTTGAGGGTTAAAAGGTCCGTTGGGTCCGTTTGAGCCTGGTTGTTGTCCTTGAGGGCCAAAAGGTCCATTTTGCCCAAGAGGGCCATTTGGTTCTTTCTGACCATTTGGTCCTAAAGGTTGCTGGCCATTTGGACCTGATGTTCCATACGGTCCAGGTGAGTCAGATGGTCCATAAGGCCAATATTGTTGGGGTTGTTGTCCATTAGGGCCTGGATATTGTCCGTTGGGGCCTTGAGGGTTGTAAGTGCCTGGTTGAAGTCCATTAGGGCCTTGTGGACCAAATGGGCCAGTTTGTTGTCCATTTGGATCGATTTTCCCTGGATTTTGTGTCCCATATCTGTTTGGACCATAGGGCCCATACTGCCAGTATGGATGTTGGGGTCCATATGGTCCGTAAAAGTTAAATTCATCTGATTCTTGTGATTCTGACGATTCGTCAGGTTTATTCGGTTGACCATCAGATGAACTGTTAGGCGATTTTGGTGTTTTAGGCTTCCTTAATCCATAAGGACCGTAATAACCTTTAGGCCCATAAGGGCCATATGGCCATTTGGGACCGTAAAAGCCATTTGGTGGTCCAGTGAAAGGATTCATCATCGCACAGGGTGGTCCGTACGGCATAGGTTGTTGAGAAGCTGTAGTGGATGTGTTAGGTCCTGATTGTCCGGTTGCACCGTTGTTAGAAGAACCACTCTTTGTTAAGGGGCTAGATTCAATAGATCCGGTAGGAGTTGAAGATCCAGTAGAGCTGGATAGTCCGTTTGATCCTGGCATGTAGTTGGTAGTGTTCCCAGTTGTTGTGGTAGGGAGCTTTTGTGGTGATGCAACAAACAAGTTGGATGGGTTGCTCGCACCTCCGGTATTTCCTCCGGAACCCGAGACTCCTCTACTGTCGGTGCCTGAGTTCCCCGAAGTCCATGTTGGGCTGTTTCCAGAGCTGGTGGATAGCAGCCCCACGGAAACTATTAATAAAATGAGTGCCCTCATCTTCCTTTCCTAAAACATTCCCAACAGTATGTAAATGGTAAGATTGATAAATAGAAATGTATATATATTTATTTAGTATATGATTTTTATATTTTAAAAAAGCCAAGCATAAGTTATATTCTACATATCTAAAAGAATAAATATGAATTAATGTCTTTATAGTTATACTGTATAAAGTTATTGAAAATAAGGCGAGAGCTCAAACGACGTTATACGATTATAAGAAAAAATAAAGATTTTTTTTAATCAGATAAATTCTATCTTCATGCATTGCCAGAATTGTGAGAATTGAATATATTGGGAGCAAATTAAAGTTAAAAATTTAGTATGCGCATGCTCAATTCGCAAAAATGTGGTAAACTCAAATATTTTTTTTTAAATCTTCGTGTAGAAGGGTATCAGATGAAAGCTGCTAATGATGAGAAGGTTATAAATATATACAGGGTGGCCACGATAAACTGGCTCACCCTGTTATCTCTTTCATTTTTGAAGATAGAGAAAAAATGTAAATGGTAACTCACCTTGGATTTTCACGTAGTTTTATAATATGATTTCCAAAAATATTTGTATCTCATAGTGTCGGCGTTATCTCTCTCAACTTTGTAATCTTAAATGGTAACCTATATTTTTTATATTTTTTTCTAAAATTAGATCGCTTTTGAAGAAAAATGAGCTTTGAATCAACAAAATCGGTTGAGAATTGACAGAGATATTCAGTTTTCAATATATCAAAAATGCCATCTAAGTGTGTAATATACTAAATCTAAAAAAAAAAAATCTTAATTATGTTTATTTCACTTTGTTTTTCACTTATTAAGGTTAGATGAATGCATTTACTGATCATAAGTCATACCTTTTTTCCATTCCTTTCAGGAACATCGTTAGTATGGACCTCTTTTGATCAATGTGTCGACAATCTTCCTTTTCTCTACAGTTTTGGAAAGGAATGGAAAAAAGGCTTGACTTTTGATCAGTAAATGCATTCAACTAACCTAAATAAGTTAAATAAACAGAATTAAGATCATTTCGTATTATTTGCGATTTTTTTGTTTACAGTATTTTACATACTAAAATAGCATTTTTGATATATTGGAAAGTGAATATATCTGTTAATTCTCAACCGACTTGGTTGATTCAAGGCTCATTTTTCTTGAAAAACAATCTAATTTTGGAAAAAAAAAAATAGGTTATATAGGTTAAAATATAGGTTATTAAAGATTACAAAGTTGAGGGAGATAACGCCGAAACTATGAGATAAAAATATTTTAAACACACACAAACACACAATTTTTTAAATGTTGGATTCCTTATTGGTTTTATGAGTTAAAATATACATACTTAAAAATCCCCCCCCCCTGCCCTATAACGCCAAGACTAAAATTTAGAAATAATTCATGTAAATACCTTATTATAGGGCGATGAAAAATATTTATTTTGTTGTAATTACCGGTAAAAAACATTGTGACCCTGGGCGTAGAACCAGGGACCCTTTTATTTATTTATTTTTTTTTTTTGCAGCCTTCCGCCTTAATTTGTTTATAATTTTTTTTTCAATAAATATGGTTTTCAGCCTGAAGATGACCCAAAGAGGGGTCGAAATATCGCAAAAGTGAGCTTCTAATTTTTTCCTTTTAGACCCTACTTACCAATAAGTATAATTTTTTATTTTCATACAGATCAGGTTAGGGAAATAATAAAAAATATTTGTAGATGAAGGTGAACCCTTAAACTTTATTTTTTTTCATCCCGATAGACCCACATAACTCAGGAAAATAAAAAATTATATTTTATTACGTTTTTATTAGCTTGCTTTCTTGTTTGTTTGTTTGTCCAGTACAAATCTTGCAATTGATTTTTAACTAACTTCCCGAATAGCTAGACATTTGAAAAATTTAGAATAGCTCAGAACACGATGACAATGCAATATTTTAATACTTTTAGCCATCTTTCAGCAGAATTTAATTCGTTTTCAGCAAATTTTGCTTTATGAAAAGTTAATTCGGGAAAATTCCGCAAGTTATTTTTTTGTTTTGACATGTCCCATATTTACAATCTTCATTTTCACGGGTTTCAAATTTGTGACTTTTTACAAAGAGAGATTAACATTGAATGACAGCGAAAAAGGAAAAGTTAACAATGAAATAAATTAATTGACGTGTGAAAACCAGGTTTGTTTATACTTGTGTCCTAGGTATCGGTTTAATTTTTCTGCATCCGTACTTCTTTACTTGTACACATTTTTCTTTTTCTTCTCTTAATGTCCCTACACGGGGGCGTATCAATGGCACGGTTTAGATTCAGTGTTGGCGAGATCCGTTGTACAAAAATAATATTTAGTATATATTCATAAATTAAGATAATATTTAGTATTATACTGACTACTTCTGAACCACTTCTATAAATAATATTTTCCGATACCATCAGAAATAAGAGTAGTTTACTCTTGGTAATTATTTCAAAGTTTTCCAGAAACTGAACACCCTGTATATAAAATTAAGAAAATATTTCTGTAGTAGTTTGTTACCCTCTATAAGTATTTTTGTAAAAAATAAAGTAAGGTCTCCTTATAGAAAAAAAAATTATAATTTATAGAGATTTAAGAACAAGCAAAGATTTTTTTTTTTTCAAAAACCAAAAATAAGAAAATATTTCCTTTTGGATTCTCTATCTTGACATACACTGTATACGTGTGTGTATGACCTATAATGCATTATTTATTTAATTCAATAATTGATAGAACAACATTCAAAAATATAATATTTTAAAATCTAACAAATAAAACGAGATATATTATTATATATAATATTATTGTACTTACCAACTTCTCTGGTAATGGAGAAGGAAGGAATGATACTGCAACTGATGAGAAGTTACCTTATATACTTATTAGCACATGTTGAAATCAACGTAAAACAAATTTTTAATCTCGACATTAAATTGATTAATTGCTTGCACTTGTTTACCAAAAATGGAGAAAAAAACTGCATCTATAATCAATTTGACGATCGAAGGCATGTCGAAAACACGTTAAAAACAAACAACAAACTCATACAATTTGTATAACAGATTTACTAAACAACTTACTACTCCTCCCGTTGATTGATATATGCACAGGATAATAAATTTTGATGACTATTTGATGATCTTGTACTACATTAAATTAGGCGAAGGTTGTGAATTTATATTATATCATACCTAATTATTTGTCTCATCAAATAAATACATATTATTTTATTCACACACACACACACACATATATATATATATATATATATAATATTAAACAATTGTATTACTTATTGGCATAAGTAACAAAAAAATAATTTTTGTGTATACCGGAGCAAACATATTTTTGGATTTTTTTTTGACATTTTGTAAAGGATTGGAACATTTTAATTAAATTTGTGGACGGGTGTATAATGGATAATTTTGGAATATATATTTTATTCTTTTTTTTAAATAGAAACTTTTATTAGGGTTTTTCGCAAGTATTTAAACGGCTATTATAGGCATAGGCAGTCTGTGGACTGACTTGAGAGAGGACCAACCTGGAATTTTCCTAGTAAATTAAGGGAAACCATATAATACCTCAATTAGGTTGGGCGGACAAGAATTTCTTCCAGTATTGGCAGTTAAGGCTTTCGGTTTGGGATTTATGTTGGTGATAAGTCTTCAGATTTTGTGATTTGAGGCTAAGGGGAGTAATTTATTTGTTCATATTATCATGGTATAATTTGTTACGTTGGAATGTGAGTTATATTTTGGTCTTTATCTGGACATGTATGACATATAGGTGAATCACTTAGTCCTATCATATAGTTGTAAAAACTTGTGGTGTGGGGGGGAACTTTCTTTGTATATTTCGACTTATGTACAAAAATAAAAAACGCAACTTGTAAAGGTGTTTAAAACATCAAATCTCTAGGGTGAACGCTTCGGGAGATATGAACCGAAGTACGATAGACAGACAGACACATCATCCTCAGCAAAAGGGTTTCGAGGATGACCTACGAAACCATTAAAATGACGGTGAATGCTATGAGTAAGTAAAAATTAAAATATTCATTATGTCCACAAACCTAAAAGATATTGCTGACAATGTAAAGTTAATTAAAATTAGGACTAGGACAAAAGATATTGCTACAACAATATAAAGTTAGTTAAGACTAGGACTTGGACAAAAAAAAGTTTTACTAATAATATTGCGTGACATACCAGTTAGAAGATACAGCGCTTTCAAACTTTTCATCGGGAACCTGAGAGAGAAAAAAAAATATATATATAAATACATAATATTTGAAACATTATACATTTATTTTTTTAAATATATTAATTTATGCTTTAATTTGTACATAGTATGCAATGTATTTATGAACTATATAGCATTCAACATAACTAACAAGTAATTGCAAAAGAAGATGCCAAAGTCAACAAGCTTAGCTAGTCAAAAAAGTTAAGGTTTTTGTAATTTTTTCGTTTTTGGAAAAATAAAAATAATTCTTATAAAGGTGATCATTATAAACCGATCTTGAGTTAGAACATTTAAAAAATTGGTCATACAAATCTAACACTTGCTCATATAAGTATCGATAGAATCACCGTGTTTATACTAAATCATAAATACATTACATGAATTTACCTGCTGCTATATCGGCCAAGAATACATATTACTCCTGGTTTCATTTATTTTTAAACATTTAAAAACTGTTTAACAGCCGGTTGTTTACTTTTGGTTTTCAGCTCTATCAGATATATTTTTTTGTTTTGCATGATATTGATAAACGTAAGTATCTCAATACCTCCAAAACAAGATGTTTCCCAAGTAAAGACTCAAGATGGTAAGATTCGTATATAAATGAACTAAATTAGAGAATTTATTAGTAAATATCGTAAGAACCGTTTACGAAAAATCAATTTTTTCAACGCTTTTTCGATAACTTGAGCGGCAGAGCTCTCGAAGTTATAGCTAGAATTGTTTTCTCAATTCTTCAAACCTATAAGGGTAATTTCAACATTTCGGTACAATTCGTGCCATAGGGTCATAAAAAGAAAAGTGTTTATCATAAAGCTTGATTTTTTTAAAATATTACCTAAGAACATAAGGCAACACATCCACTAAATTTTTGACAGGCTGGAGTCCACTACTAGGGAGTTAAAAATATACATATATGCTATTTTCTCACTCCCTATCCTGTCACAAGCATGGGGTGGCCAAGTTCACCTAATTCTTTTGCATATCTAAGAACCAAAATTTAATTAAACAATACGAGAGGTTGTGAGAGTTCACCTGTATTTTCCATAAAGTGACCCAAAAGGGGTAATTTCTGCTTATTGGCTTACTAACAAGCACATTTTATAAGTGTCACAAGGTTTCTACCACACTCCCTAGAATTTTTAAAAAATGACCGTCAAACTTGTAGAGAAGAAATATTTGTTTCTCTAGCTTCATAAAGAGGCAGAAGTAGGTTTTATCAGGTTAAACAGGTTACAATCCAGGACTTCTTATCTTCTTGGTTTACACCTTATGTGTAGCTATATTATATTGAATAGTGGCCCAAAAACCTGACATTTGAAGGCTAGGCAGGATAACCACCACAAGAATAACCTCCAAAAATATAATTATTGACTATAATTTAAAAAAAAAATATAATTCTATATTGTATTAACGGGTAGGTATAATAGTGTAGTGATTTTACAAAACAGATAGTTAAAACGTTAAAATGAATTTGTTTGCACCATTAATAAATACCTCCTCTTAATTATCTAAATTTTCTTTGAAGTTATATCCAGCAGAGATTAGAAAGGACCATTTTAAAATAAGAAGAAAATGTCCTTTCAAAAACACTTCCAGGATGCGGGTGATATTCTCCATAGTGGTCAAGCCTGGATTACGTTGGAGAATTGCATCAATCTTTTGTCAAAGTCTTTTCGCAATTGAACCATGCAAACCTTTCTTCTCCTTAATTCCTTCTACTTACCGCTGCGAGTCTCCAGTTTTTCAATATTTGGAAGGTCCACGAAATGCACTTCGATGGATGCCAACCTTTGTGTCACTTGGTTTTTAAGGGAGCTCTTCGTCGGGATAAGCCTCATTATTTAGACGAAAAATTTTCTAACTTTTTCTGTTAAATAATTACAGAGAATGAAACAAACTAAATAAAACGTCACAAGATGTTTTTTCATGTTTATCCTATGATCAGATATTTTGAAAAAACCCTGGTCTAATATATAGTTTAGGCTTCACGCATCCGCACAGGCAGCAGACAACAGACAGACATTTATAAAAAAAAATACTTTTTTCAACTTGGTAAGACCTGTAAATCCATGAACATCTTAAAAAAATTATTTAATACTGGGGTCATAGGCTCTAGGAGTCCATATCCAAGAATAACAGAGCAGAGCCAAAGGAACCTAGTAATGTAACTGCGTTGGTATTTGTAGGTTAAAGGATAAACAGCAACATCTCATTCTTCTCTTATTAAATGATAAGGATAATATTTATAAAATATTTCTTTATTAATAGCATATTTATTCTTCTGCTGAATAGGACATTTGACCTTTTTATTAATGTTAAAGTTGAGAGTTGAAATAATTATACCTAAATCAGTAACACAGAAGTTAAATTATAAAAATGTCAGTTCTAGCTATATTTCGATATTTATACAGATGTATGGAGTTAGTTCAAGCAGGTAGACAATCTGTTTTAAGTTTGCTCAGGTTCAAGGTTTTAGCACCAGTATGACTAGGATTACAGTTTACTATTATTCTTTAATAACCAGAGTTCCAGTTCAGAACATTTTTATAACTTCATCGAAATAGAAGTGTCATTGAGGGGAAAAGACACTGATGGACTCCAAAGTCTATCACAGTCCACTGAACTACATGGGAAGAGCTGAGGTAATATCCAACCACCTTCCAATAACATTATTTATTTATTTGCTATATAACATATTTTGATATTAAGAGACCTTTTCTTAATATAAGGTCGAAATTATCCCTGCGATTTTATCACCCTGTGTCAGTATAAAACTGGATTTTCTCAGAGGTAAACGAGTAAAAAGAATTTTTCATATTTATACGGACAATCCTTACAAGAAAAATAGTTTTCCCCATAGATTTTAGAAGAGATAAATACTAAAATTTATTTTATTGTGTATTCATTATTTATTTCATTACTAATTTTATGACAATACAATATTTTTTATATAATATTTTTTTATTATATACTACGTACATAAAAAAGTAAAATTTGAAAACATCTCTTGAATTTTGATTATTAGATATTTAATTAATAATATGCCTCATTTTTTTTTTATCACAGACCAGGAACTAATAACTAATAATAACAAGATAAAAAGAACTTTTCATAAACTATCTGTTGTTAAGCAAAAGCCACGGGATAATAACACAATCTTAACAGAATTCCATCATAACCATAATCATAACTATCATAAATTATATATAATAATAGAATGATAAAATTTGTTGAGTATGGAAAGTAAGTTCGGAAAAAATCCGCAAGGTGGTTATTATTTATCATTATTTATATTTATTCTTGCGAATGTTTTTCGAACTAACTTTCCAGGCAGCAAAATTTACTGAAAATGAATTGAATTCTGCTTAAAGAGGTCTAAAAGTATAAAAATAATGCATTGTCATCGTGTTCTGAGTTATTCTAAAACTTCCAAATGTCTAGCTAGTTGGGAAGCTAGTTAAACATCGATTGTAAGATTTGTACTGGACACACATACAAACAAGAAAGCAAGATAATAAAAACGTAGTAAAAACCGATAAAAATAAGCCATATTATCAGATTGACATGTTTGAAATAATAATCGGACCTGTTAGAGCAACAAGGTTGCAAAGAAACTGGCACATCAATTGTCGACACTATGAGATCAAAAAAATGTCAGGGAAGTTCTTGAATCCCTGAAGTACTTTTTAGGATTTCGTAAGTTATTAAGCATATTATACGTTATCATATTATGAAATAACATTTTTATTTCCCCATGCCGCCCTATATGAACGTAAAACAAATTTAGATGGTAGGCTCTCCCCCCTCCAAAAAAAAACAGTAGTGGATAGAGGTGGTAGCTTTGCCCTGCCTCGCAACTCACTTCCATTAGGTGTTCGTATTAGGTGTTAGGTTGAAAGAACACAATCAGAAAAGAGAAGATACATACGAAACAAGACGCACTCATTACTTAGTGGATAGGTACAGTATAATCACTATTCACTATACACCGCAGAAGCACGCTAATTACATTGAGCACTTATAAAAAAAAGAAAGGGAATTTAACAAAGTAATAATATAAAAAAAATAATAGTCTGCTTGCTCGCGTCTTAATTCGTATATTTAATTCTTTTACAATCTATTATTGTCAAATTTATTTAATTTTCCCCCGTTTTTTAAATCTGACGATTTCTTACATGAATTAAAGTATGAATTTAGGACAATTAAACAGATGGTGCTTTCTGTAGGCAGGCAACCTTGAAAAAAAACCCTTTTACATAAAAATCAGATGAGTAAAGATGTTTGTGCGCAAGTGGAAGAAAAATAAAGGTTGAAACATGTAATATGGGATAAAAAATGGGCTAATTGTTACCTACCGAATTTAATTAAAATGGGACGAGCAGTTTTTAGGTAGACAGGCAGACGCATAACCAAAATGTTTCTAGGTGTCTGAAACGGATTTCTGTGTTGGACTTTTTTAATTCGGAGACAAAGAATTTTCGTTCTTCAGAACGATCACATAGCTTGCGTTATCTTCAATATGCTCGGAAGCAAAAGTAAATAATTTCAGGGGTCCCAGTGGTTTTTGAGGTCAAAAAAGTAGGAAAAGTAGGATATTTTTATTAAAAAGTAGGTTATTTTTAAAAAAGTAGGAAATTTTGGTAAATAAATAGGATGTGTTAAAATGAACTTAGATATATTTTTATGTTTTTATTATTATCTCATGCACTTAATTAAAATATAAAAATAATTCATTGATTAATAAACACATAATAATATTAATATTATAAATAATATCCCCCCCCCCCAAAAAAAATGGGCAGGATGAAGTTCCAGTTGAGGTGATGTAGTTGAAACAATAATTAAAATTATTGAAAATATATTAATGATGTATTATATCTGCATGTTTTGATAAAAATATTAATTCCATGAAGCAAAGAGTACAAATATATATTGATAAAATTATATTGATAAATCATCTTTTATCAAATATAATTTGATAAAAGGATCTAATTTATGGGCATTGTAATTTAAATCAGTTTTAACATATTTAAACTAAATATAAACAAAACTTTTAATTTTTATAATCCTTGAGAAATTAATAGGATAATGGATAAAAATAAGTTTTTTGTAGTTTCATTTAACGTTGGAAATAAATTGGTATCTAATATTTTTTAGAATAATTGTATGAAGAATAACTTCATATTATTATTTTGCTTCCGAGCTTACCGAAGGTAACGGAAGCTATGTGATCAAAAAAGATTTAAAAAATTCCAAGACAGAAATCCGTTTCAGAAATCGGGGAACATTTTTGGTTCCGTGTGTCTGTCGTTCAATTTTTGCGAACCAACATATTTTAAAAACTACACGTCCAATTTTAATGAAATTTGGGTGGTAAGTCATAATTAGTCCATTGTTGGACCCATATAAGTTTCAACCTTCTGCGCTCATTTGTTACTGTTCCACATGCTCACAAATAAACATTTATTTATACCTATAGCTTCAAAAGTACTTATCTGATTTGTATGAAACTTTTATAGTTTATCGAAAGTAACCCGCAGATAGCCCCAGATTAATTTGAACCGTCTGCGCTCTTTAACTTTTGCTAAATTGATACTTTAATTTGTGTAAAAAATCAAAACAATTTTGACTGATTAAAAAAAAACGGGGGAAACAATTAAACCAATTAGATAATAATGGTTTATAAAAGAATAAAATGAATAAAGTACGTGGATAGGATGCAAGGAAGCTATGTGCCACACCAATTGGCAGACTATTTTTTAATTTGTGCTAAAGATAAAGTAATACAAGTATACCAATTTTATTTGTATTAATTATTATGATAATAGCCATGTAAATTGTCTTTGATTTGTTTTATTTTAATTCCAAATATAACATTTTTTCTTACAGAAATATTATCATAGACTATATAATTATTTGATTGCTTTTATACAGATTTTATTGCATTCAAATTTACAGATGATAATAATCAAATAAATCACAAACGTCAACATACTTGCAAACAAAATATGCTCCTAGCTTTATTTTTTTCTACAACCTATTATCTCTTACCCTTCTTGCTGGGATGAAAACAAAAATGAACATCTCATAACAAGGAAATCCTAAATAAAAATTTAAGAGGAGCAAAGGATTGAAAGTTTCAGATTAATGTAAAAGAGTAGTAATACCTCTCATACTGTTAATAAAATCAAAACGAATCAAAGATTGAATGATACGTGAGCAAAGGATATTAATAAATAATTTAACTTAATAAATGGAACCAGAATAGCTAGAAAGATTTTTTTTAAAAATTCAAAAAATAAAAATTAAAGATATCTATGAGGTAAAAAAGTAGGAAAAGTAGGAGGTTTTACTAAAAGTAGGAGGTTTCCTACTTTCCTACTAAAAAAGTAGGAAAGTAGGAAAAGTAGGAGGGTCTGGGACCCCTGTAATTTAGTTTAGTTCGAAGTAAAAAAGATAATAAAATACTATCAAATAATCCTAAGAAATAGCCGTAACAGCAACTAAAATTTTTTTTATACATACATTCATTCCACAATTGTTCTTTCCAGAAATGACAAGTTGGGAGAAAACAATCTGTCCGAGGCAACTCTTCTCATGTATACGAGTTCATAATTACTTAGCCCAGTGTTCTCCATTTATTAGTTTTCGTAGGTACATTTAATTATTATTAAAAATTTCATCAAAATGTATCATAAAAATAACTTCTCCTAGGCGGGGAATAGAACCCGGCCTCTCTGCGTCCGTGTTTAATGCAATTTTCTCAGGAACTAAATTTTTCCGGAAAACGGCTTATATCGTTAGATTCATATTCAAATGGACTACATTTGAGAAATTTCTAATCAAAATCGTGGGAACCCTTTTCAAGAAATAATTTTATTCACATTTCTTCAGAGTTTTTGGGGTATAGCAGCCCCAAATTTGGAGCTAAAATTCATTTCTCGATTTGGCATCGGGGTATGATTTTCCTGAACAAGTATGCCAAATTTCGTCACAATCGGCCCAATAGTTTTGGCTCCAGACGTCTGCAAAGACAGTCGACAGACAACGCACAGACACTTACCTCCTAAAGTGTAAGTCCATCAAAATCTCAAAATCTACATTTCGTGACATCACAATACTTTCTCTTTATAGGAGGAAGTAAAAATTTGTTCGATACAACTCGTACTAAACTGTACCAAATATAAGTACATAATTAATTGGTTCAATGAATTCTATTGTTAGCTGTTTCAAGCTTTCGTGGTTACATTTAATAATTATTGAACATTATAGCAAAATTTACAATAAAAATAACTCCTCTCCGACGGGGAAACGAACCCAGCCCCTAAACGTCCGAATTTAGAGCTATTTTCTCAGGAATTATATTTTTACCAGGGAACAACTTGATGGTTATATTCTCCTTCAAATGGTCTACATTTAAGGCTTTTTAAAAAACAAAATCATCGTAAAAAGTTTCGAAAAATAAACTTTTTTGAAACCCACTTTTTTGGACTCAAGGGACCTCGAAACGTGTAAATCCATCAATATCTCTTACTCGAATTTTATCGCCATCACAATACATTCTCTTTATGTATATACTTAGTACATAAGTACGTTATTGTATTGATTTTAAGACTTTTCATTAATGATTGAAAGATTGTTTTAGTAAGAATCTCTAAATATGTATAAAATACATGGAAAAAAATCTGAAGGAATAACAATAAAATTAGGTCCAGGTTTAACCGTCATGTTTAAGAGGCAAGGTTTAGGCCACCATCAATATTTATTAACTTTTCCTTTTTACATGATATTTATCTTATTTTAAAACAGCTGCCGATAATTGTCGATTATTTATTAGTTAGTAATTAAAAATGATTTACTGGCTACAAGACTGTCAGATATCCAAGGTTAACTCAAAAATAAATAGATGTAATAGGGAACTGTTTTAGAATTAAAATATTAATGTATTGTTTAAAGTATTTAGGGAACCAGGCATAATGAGTACGGTATCATCAAAGCCAAACCAGACTAAACTTCACAACCAGGTATCAACCATAAAACTATCGTTTTGCGCTAAATTTTAAACCTTGGGACTAAGCCCCAGGTAAAGAGGGCTTTGTTAAAAATCCGACTAACCCTATCTTAATTACAGTAATAATAATACTAAAGACACAAAATTATAATCGTAGGGCAAATGTCTGAAGGAGCCTGGGCTTAGTCCTCCCAAAGGGTTTATCTATTTATATCGAGTCCAAAAACACTAACTGACTTACCTGTTATCTCTAGAACCACTAGATCTATGACCATAAAATCTTTTAGTTTCTGTTAAGCACCTGGTGTTCGCTAAGTAATCCTTTTATAATCTATGCTATATATATGCAAAATTCGACTTATCTAACTTGGTTCGACAATAGAACCTTGAACTTTGAAGTTAGCATTATTTTATTACAAAAACGACTTTTGTGAAAGAGTTTTTCGATCGACCATTTTAAAATCACGATGACGGCAAATTTACAAATTTCAAATCAATTTCCCTTACTACCTTAATTTTTCAATCACTTCTTTGTAAAGCTAAAATAAAATCATTGTACTTGGTATAATACTTTCAGAAATAATATTGACACCGGCCAAGAGAAACTTTCTCAAATTGGATCCCTAAGGGTGAAATAGGGACAAAGTAAAGACTCGGTTCGATAAAACCCGTAACTTTCTCAATAAGAGTACATAATTACTTGGTCATTATTACTTCTATTTATTAGTTGCTTCCAGTTCAAGGTAGTTAGATTTTATATTAAACATTTTATCAAAATTCACCATATTCACGACTGAGAATTGAACCCGAGCTCTCGCCTTTAGGTTTATCACTATGTTCTTAAAATACTAGATTTTACCGGGTAATACAACTTATATGGTTTGTTTGGAATTTAAATGGACGACATCATACAACATTTTTAATCAATATGTTCAGAACTGTTTTCGAGAATTTAAAAATAATTTATATTCATGTTTTATTTTATTAATTAATTTATTTTATTTTATTTTTATAAGTGAAGGGATTAGTGACCATTAATTTAGAGCTTAAAGTTATTTCTTTTACAACGAAGATGTTTACGAGGAAAAACGAGTTATGGTGTAAGATTTGCATATTAATGGACTACATTTAGGACTTTTTTTAATCAAAATTGTCTAAACCGTTTTTGATAAATAATTATTTTCTCAGAATTTTCGGGGGGTAGCGCCCTCGAATTTGAATCTGAATTCATTTGTCTATTCCACCTCGGATAATTTTTCGGAATCTGTAATACAAATTTCATCGAAATCGGTCCAGTACTTCAGTCTGCACAGATGTCAGACAACAGTAATGATGTTGAAACTAATACTGTAAAACAAAAGCTATATAAACGGGCTCGCTACAGAGTTTGTAGTAGATATTTATTAAATAAAGTTATTGCAGGCTCGCCTATCTTGACAGCTGGGACTCAGCATATTTTCCTTGCATTGTAGAGCTAGAGCATCTTAATTTTATAGTTTTGCAGTCTCGCTTTGCTCGCCTATTACACAACAATTTGTAGATTATACTTATGTAGAAGCTTTTATGATCTCCAAGAACAATAATAACATAAACTTTAAGAAAGACGCCCGTGATTTGAACAAACATAATGCCGGGATACTTCATCAGCTTATATAAATAGAGGGGATCTTTAATTTCCAATAAGGTTACTAATTTAATCTCAATATATTAATATGACTGGTATAATTAGTAAATAGGTCTTTATTAATTACTATTTTTATAATTTATCATAATTTTATCAGGTTTTATCATTTATCATTATTACTATCCCAAACCAGAAGAGACGGTGTTAGTTTAATAATATATTCAGGTATATTTAATCAGATTTATGGTCATAATTAGTAGGTTATAGTATACACAATCAATTAATAGAACCCATTCTATACCATGCAAAACAAATTAACGAAACAAATCTGGATAGTTATTAGGGTAGTGGTTAGTGGATAAATTATTAGGTAAAATAAATAATAGAAATATATTAAAAATAGGTATAAAAGCAATAATTTTGTACTCAGTATCTCGAAGTGAAATAAGATTATCGAATTTTAGTAAATAGTAAATCTAATACTTATGAATTACGTGAAGAATAATAAACTCAATTAACTACATAACATGTGACTAACACCAAATTTTTGGTTATTTTTTTTGATATTTTAGGAAAGTTTGACGAGAATCAGACGATTCGTTAAGATTGATAAAATGTTTAATTTGACTTACAATAATCTATGTAGGGTAATCTTCTAGTCAGTCAGGTTAGTAGGAAATTAATATTTTAATGTTGTATATGTTTAAGTTTAAATAATGTGGTTATAAATGGTTAATGTCTTAATATGTGTTAAATTCAATAAATTGTTTAGGCCTATATGTAATTAATATATTTAATAAATTGGTTTCTAGCTTGAGAATGACCCAAGGAGGGGTCGAAATATCGCAAATGGGAGCATTTTAATTTTCCTTTAGACCAAAAATCAACTAATTTAAACAATACAAGGAAACAACTACTCTACTTAATAGAAAATATTTAGTGTGGAATATTCAAAAACTATACAGTTGTCACAAATTATGAGCTGCGTCTATGTACCGGATTTCGTTCAAATCGATCACTTTTTACGCCAGTTATCGTTAGACAAACAAACACACAATCTTTACAAAGCTCAAGTCTCTAAAATTTTCAGTTCTTGTGAAACTCACATGTGGAGACTTGTCATCTTATCGAAAAATTCCAATATTTTTTTTGTTTCAATAAGTGTGTTTTACCGAATTAATTTATAGTAAATAATAGCGAGAATGAATTCACACACAGCACAAACAAAACACATATAAATTTAACCAAATAATATTAAATCATGTTGCTAGACCAGGATGCAATTATTAAGGCTTGAACATGCCTTACTAAGAGGTGAAATATCGCATTAAGAAATGAGATGGTAAAAACCATCTAGTACCATAAATACCACATTAAAAATCCATGACTAATTATAAAAAAATATAAAATAATAATTGATTTTTACTTAATTTCTTTTCAGGAATTCCCCAGACTCTTGTCTTTAATTTCTTTTCTAGGAATTACTCAGACTCATGTCTTCAATGTAATTCCTCACAATTATCTTTCTTTTTTATACTCCACTTCAATTTCAAATTGGTTTTTCCACTCTGTTAAAAATAGGAAAATCTAATTTCACTTCAATTTTGAACTAGTTGGAACTATTTTTTCTATTTTCTATTTTTTTAATTCATCCTCTTAACCAATTTGAGTTTTCTTTGGAGGTCTGCATTTGACTTTTCTGTAGACTTTCTTTAATGGCTATATGATGATTTTTAAACAATGCCCATGATCATTCTCATGCTACTCTTCTTATAGGCCAGTTACTCGGGGTTTTTACCTCCGAAATTTAAGGAACTGAACCGATTTGCTTTAAATTTGGTGAGTTGGTGGGAAAGTGCTCAAATAGCTTAAGTTATATAGTGTTGCTGATGTGCGCTTCTGCCCCAGGGGCGGTTGCCACCCTTTCTCGGGGGTGGCAATTCCTTTGCTCAAAATAACCCCGGGAACTTTCATAAAAAGAACTCGTTTTTGAACGCTTTTTTTTTACAAATTACTCAAAAAATACGATTCTTATCGAACAAAGTGTAGAAAACCAAATTGAAGATTATGAAAAAACGAAGAAAGTAATATTTTGAAAAATATTTTAGGTCCAATACAAAACGAGATATGGTCGATGAAAAGAGATCTTTTTCTTTTGAATACTTGGATCGATGTATTCAACGTTAAATAACGTTAAAAGGATTGATTTTTCGGGTGTCATGATAAAAAACTTTTTTATAGCTCTTAAAAAACCCTTTTAAATGAGTCCCCTCCCCCTCTGTTAATAGTCAATTGCATTTAAAATGAGCTAGTTACAATGTAAAAAATATGGATCACTTAAAGTTATAGTGCAAAAAAATCGTAGTAAAATAAAAAGTAAAGCACCCAAATTAAAATTTTGTGTTGTAACTCTACAATATATTTCATTATTTTTATATATTTTATTTTTTCACAAAAACTTCGAGTCATCCATATTTGTTGCATTGAAACTCGCTCATTTTAAATACAATTGACTATTAACAGTACTCATTTTAAAAAGTCTTTTTAAGGACTATAAAAAAGTTTTTTATCATGACACTCGAAAAATCTATCCTTTTCATGTTATGTAACTTTGAATACATCGATCCAAGTATTCAAAAGAAAAATATCTTTCATCGACCACATCTCGCTTTGTATTGAACCTACAATATTTTTAAAAAAAATTACTTTCTATGATTTTTCATAAGCTACAGTTTAGTTCTCTACACTTTTTTCGATAAGACTCGTATTTTTTTAGTTATTCTTAAAAAAGCGTTCAAAAACATGTTCTTTTTATGAAAGTTCCCGGGGTTATTTTGAGGAAAGGAATTTCCACCCCCGAGAAGGGGTGGCAACCACCCCTAGAGCGGAAGCGCACATCGGCAACACTATATAACTTTTGTTATTTGACCACTTTCCTATCAACTCACCAAATTTCAAGGAAATCGGTTCAGTTCCTCAAATTTCGGAGGTGAAAACCCCGAGTAACTGGCCTAAAAGTAGATACGGATTAGCAGTATAGATTCACATTTACCATGCACGCATGAAATAAAGCAACATGGCATTTAATTAAAGCACCAAAACCATAACGTGGTAAAAAAAAAACAACTTGTTTTTAAGATCCAAACAAATCGATGAAAATTAAGCAGATTTTTCTGAATAATAAAAATAAACATCCTAGATTTGATGAATAAGTTAACGAACAAACATTCCAGATTGCTTTAAGTCAACGTTAAGATGAAAGGCAATTTGGAATTATCCGCAAAACTGAAATATGTCCTTGGTGGCTCTTCTGGAGGTATCATATGACCTACCATAGGTACATGTACCACCGATATCGTTCTTGATATACATCTTTGAAAAGAGGGGGACTCATCTCCATAGGGCATAGACAGAGCAGGCGGCATCCCAGGTTGATATACTGTACTGTACATCGTACAAGCTTTGAAGTGAATTGACGATACAGCTGGTATGTCACAGGTATTATGTTATTTCTATTTATAATGCAATTATGCCTTAGAGTGATATCCGCTAGACTTGCAGTTCAATACCTTTAATATGATTCTCCACGAAAAATTTCCAAAATATAAAATTTTGGATCACCATAGTTACGGCCACCTAAAAATTCCAAAATTTGACTATTTTACATTAACTCCCGGAAATATCCTTGGCCCACAGAGAAATGTAATTATGTATTTTTAAGGCCTTTCCTTATGGAATAGCGGGGGAGGGGGGCAATTTTGATTTGGTAATTTCGAGGGGAAAATGACCAACATTTTGGAAACGCGATATATATTTGTAATCTTTTACCTTTTGTGATACCCACTCGAAAATTACAAAAATGTTGCGATCAGTTCGCAATTGCTCGCTGGTTGATTTTGAGTTGTGAAATTCACAACATTTTTCCTGTTTATGGCAAAAAAGTTTAACCTATATACTAAATTTAAAATCTTTAGGTGCAATAATAGGTCGGGAGATATCATCCAAGATGCGACGGACGGACAGATGAACTACTAAAAGTCTAAGGGTTACTAGGATCACCTAGGAACCCTAAAAACGAGTGAACTTTAAAATAATAGATCGACCCTTTGGCTTCTCGGCCATTATCAGTAAACGGGTAAAGGTATCGTCCGAACTTTGTCTGTCATTATACAGCTCGCCAAGGGTTTTTCTTCACCTTCTACCAGCACTGATGATGCCCAAGACGCCGACAGCTGGCTTTAGATATTAGAAATGTATGGTGAGGAAGGCGTTCGTTTTTATCAGACTATAGATATCAACTCTACTTGCGAACTGATTCGACACCTAAATAAGTATCAAGAGAAAATATCGAAACACATGATTGCACAACCATTAAGAGTCGACCGTCTCCAGGAAATAGACAACATGATGTCACAACACTTTTACAAATAAAACTATTAATTTATAGCCAGCAAAGTTCAGATGTGTAAAAAGAAAAACTTTTGAAAGAGATAAACGTACAGAGGTAAAGTTTTGTTTTTTTGTCACTGTTTTTATTATATAGCCTTTGTCGATAGTTGATTACTACTTATTTATAAGGATATTTATTATATTTTAAATATTTGTAAAATTCTTATCTTTGTTATTGATTAATTATAAGCTATTATAAATATTATTATTATTTATTCTATCTATTGACATAGGCCATCTTGCAATTTTATTTGCATAAACAATGTCCTCTCTCTTAGTCTCAACTATTACAATGATTAACTAAATTATTACAATGATATTTATTGCTACATTTTATTATTATTAGTATTTTGCTTCCGAGCTTACCAAAGGTAACGGAAGCATTGTGTTCACTTTTGAGAACGAAAAACTTTTATGCTTCCGATTTTAAAAATTCCAAGACAGAAATCCGTTTCAGACATCAGGGAACATTTTTGGTCTCTTGTCTGTCTGTCTGTCTGTCGGTCTGTGTGTCCGCGAATTATGAATCGTGCGATGATAACTTGAGTAAATGTCGACCGATTTTGATGAAATTTGGTAGAAATGTTTATTTTACCAATGCCCAGGACGAGTTTGTTGGACAACGTTATCCGTCCAAGAGTTCACGAGCAACGCTCGGGTAAACGTGAACATCAAATTTAAAATTGGAATTTTAGGTCGGGGAAAAAATCAAACTTCATCTATTCAATGAGATAAACCTTTTTTTCAATTGCAATTTTTTAGTAAAACCAACAGCGACACCTGTATGAAGTGTTAAAGATCGCTAAAACTATTTAATGGTTTTTACACAATAAACAATATATCAATAAATTAATATAACAATAATTTTAATGTTAATATAACAATAAAGTACATAATAGGATGCGAGGAAGCTATGTGCCACACTAATTGGCAGTCTATTTTTATTTTTTTAGCCCGACAAACAGGCCTAGGTAATTACTAGCTGTAATAGCATAATTACTATTCATTATGTCTTTTAAATATATTTGTTATTAGATAGTGTTAATTTATACCGAGCAAATTTATTTTTAAATATATTTATAAAATCGAATAATCCTTTATTTTTGAAAAATCTATGTAAAAGGTAATGGTGGATGGTAACAATGAATTCCTATTTCCCAATAAATCGTTGGTTGAAATCAACTCAATAATTAATGGCAATTATCGACATTCTTACCTAACATAAAAAAATATTTGTGATTTTCACAATAAAAACATTTTTTCCGTGGTAGGCTGTGAAATAGTAACTTTAGAGCCTAAAAAACATAGCTAAAATCCATTTTTTCATTACGTGGACTTAAAAAATCTTTTCATTACTCCTAGCTGTAAAGAAAAAATCTTTTACGTCCTAGGCACTAAAAGATTTTTTCTTTACGGCGGGTAGTTGTCAAAACTTCCGCTAGTAGTGCTGCAGTCTTTGTAGAAATGCTTCTAGTACGATAAAAATCCGCTAGATGTCAATGCGTTTTGTTTATCTTTTCTTATAGTGTAACCTCATTTTAAGGTTTCTTTTTTTAAGTCTTAAGTATGTACTAATATTTGTTATTATTATGTATTGATTAGTGATTAATATTTAATGTTTTTTCATTGTCTGCTACCGCGGAAAAAATAGCATATGCTACGCGACTTTGAAGTGTTTTTTCTTTACCTTGGCAATATTTACTGTCTCGCTTCGCTCGACAGTAAATGTAATTGCCGCGGTAAAGAAAAAACTCACTTCACAGCCTTGTAACATAATATACTATTATTACAATCCAAACGGAGATTCTTCCTTTTTGAGGGTTAGTGCAGGATGTAAAGAGACTTTTATTTATAAATTTAAACGGTATAGTGATGTCAAATGAGACACAAAAATAGGACTTGACCTTGCAAAAGGTCATGTAGTTCTATATTTATCAACGTTGTTAGGACAAGCCAATAGTAAGAAACCAACTTTGCAGCTTTGAAGGTCAAAAACGACAGACTGCGCAATTTTTTCACTTTTTGCTGTATATCTTAATTCTGCGTCTTGTGGAAAAAATTACTTTTTTTTTCGTTTTAAAATAAATTAATTCTGAGCATTCGCTGAGCTCCGTAGGTCACAAGTACTGTCATAGAGACTGCTCTTCAAAAGTTGGGCATTTATTCAAGAAAGTGCAAACTTTTCGTAATCGGCATGAAAATTGTCAAACATAGAAAACTATACTATCCAACGAGGGCATATATGACTTGTTTAGTTAATGACTTTTAAAGTTCTTTAAGGCCCCATACACGGTCAAAATGTTTGCGCAAACATTTTGACAGTGTATGGGGCTGTTTGATGTTTGACGTGTATGGCCGAAATTTGCCCGACATCAGGTTTGTGCAAACATAATGTTTGATCGTGAATGGGAGCCTTTAAGCGAGATCTTGAATTAAAATCCCTCATTCATTTTTTCGCGGTATGATTTTTCTGACCATGCATGCCAAATCTAATCGAAATGAGCCAAATAGTTTCTGCTCCACGCATCTGAACAGACGACAGACTACATACAAACATTTTTTTGAAACAACTATTTTAGACTTAAGGGGACTTAAAACATGTAAATCTTACGAATCTTAAAATTGACTTTTCGTGCCATCACAATACTTTTTCTTTTATATATAATACTTTATGAGAAACTAAAAATGAATAAAGAAATTTAGACAATCAATTATTGTTACTTATATATTCTTATTTAATAATACATTTTAATAACAGAAAATAAACGCTAGCTTTAAATGTTCCATCAAGGGATGCAGAAGGATGAGTACAAAAGCAGTATTTATTCCAATGTTATACATTTTAACAGAATGCTGAAGTTTCTCAAAGGAGGGTAGAGTATGTCCGAAGAACTTGCGTATCATTCCGTTGCTGGTTTCAAAAACGACATAGTCCTGGAAAATCAAATTCAGTTAAAATTTAAACTTTATAAATTTGTATAATGTATAATAACGAACAATTTTTTTTCAGTAGAAATAAGATTGATTTTTTCATACATAATTTTAAAAATTACCAATATCTACTAAACAATATTGTAATCCAATAGATATATTTCTTTATTATTTTTAAATACAAAATATCTATATGCTAGAGAAAATGTGAGTTAATAATTGTCAAGACGAGATCAGTCTGTTATTGTTTACGATGGCTTTCATCGACTTAAAAAAAGTCATTAATGCCAGAGGAAAAAATCACAATGAAATTCATTTTCAGCGAGGTGTTTTTCAATGTTTTAATGATCCTGTAAGTAAGATTTGTATCACAAATAGAAGATACAAACTAAGTATTTATAAGTACCGTTATTAATAATTCATATATATATATATATATATATATATATATATATATATATATATATATATATATATATATATATATATATATATAAAACATATAAAACCAATCCATCATAAACACATAAAATCAATACTAAATAAAATTATAGGATGTAAATTTAGGATTAAAATACTAACTACTTTTGCAATTACATTAAAGATGTGCCAGAGATGATCAATCCGGTATATCTACGAATATGACTGACTTCAAGAAAACGAAAAGCTAGTAAGTGTCTTGATTACATCCCTAACAGAGTCAAGATTCTAGAACTAATGTAAGTCCTCTAGATCTAGATATTCAATTCACGTGATAAAAGCTGAGAATTCAGTTTTAGTTCATCCATTAGAATTTTGGTCACAAGTTGTTTGTAAGTCCAGCGGGTCGATTTTGGCCAAAGGTACAGAAGGATTTCTTCGTCCACTCTAAACATTGGTTTATTCAGGAGTAATAATCGCCCATGTCAATGAGGTTAGCTTTTCCACAAGGACCAATAGAAATTCGTGCTAGATAATCAATAGAGTAGGTTCTGGCCAGAAGGTTCATAATGGTAGTTATCATGTTCATATTGATTCCACTTCGTCCGAATTTTAGATTGAACTTCTTTATAAGCTGCAATCATAAGAAGACATCTATTTATTGAAACTTGAAAAGAGGCGTGAAAATATGTTATTAGAAAGTATGTATTATCACTTTGTACATAAATATTTAATAAATTGACCCTTAGTCAATTTTCAAGGTCAAATAAGTGACTTTAAGTGACTTAATTTTAAGTAAAAAAATATTATTTTAGTTACTTTTTGTTGATTAGCACTGTTAAAAAAAATGCAATTATAAAAATTTTAGAACGGTTTTTTGTTCATTTGATTTTGTGTACCGTAACTGTACGAAAAAAAAAAAAAAAAAAAAAAAAAAAAATCGGTACGGGGTACCTCAGAACTTTTCCTCACTTCGGAGGCCACGCAGCATTGGACGTGGTCAGTACTTGGATGGGTGACCGTTTTGAACTAATTGATTTTATCATCATTCTTAAAAAAAAATTTTTTGGTGGTCTTGTTTGTTATACAGAGAGGTATATTCGTGCCATATTTCAACTCGATCAGGACCATTTTCAATTTATTACGATTTTTAAAATGTTTGCTGACTCAGCAAACTGCGTTCAAGATGGCGGAAAAAGTTGATTTTCCGGGCGGCACAACTACAGATAAAGACGGATTTCCTGCCGTTTCAACTCTCTAGGTTAAATACCTTGGGCGCTACGATGATATCATACATACACACACACATACATACATACAGACGTCATGATGAAAACCACTCTGGAGGTCTCCCAAAACGGATAATTCTGTTGAAACCTCAAAAAAAAGTTTTTGGTGAAAACAATACTTTTCCTACTATAGGTTGTGAGGAAAAGTAATAACAATTAGGAGGGAGTTCGGAATAAAATATTATTTTTATTTTTTTCATCCATCTTCTAAATATTGACGATAAAACACAACACACGCCAGCTGAATCTAGTGCAACTGTTACAAACTTTATCATTCATCACAATTCAAAGTAGGCCTAATATAAAATTCATAGTTAAAAAAAGTCTTGAGCTTACAAAACCCCTTTTGAAAAACAGTTATAATATATGTTTTGTATTTAAAAACTACAAAAAAAATATCCTTGTAAGCCCAAATAAGTGACTTTCAGTGACATTTTTTTTAATAAGTGACAAAAAAGTGACTCTCGTCAAAATAAGTGACTTTAAGTGACTTTCAGTGACTCACTACAAGCCCTGCCTTAGGAAGGACTCGGGTCCATCCAACCTAATTGAGGTTTTCTGTGGTTTCCCTCAATTTACCAGGCAAATGCCAGGTTGGTTAACTCTGAAGTCAGTCCTGCCTATTATGCCAGTTTAAATACCTGCAAACAACCCTATAAAAATCCAATCAAAAGCTTCCATTTAAAAAATGTATAATCCAAAATTGTCCATTACAACCTTCCACAAATTTTATGAAAAAGCTCCAATCCTTAACAAAATATTAAAAATTAAAAATGGCACAAAATAACATAATGGCTCCGGTAAACACAAATAATTTTTTGTTACTTAGGCCGCTCCCTGACTTTTCTTAACGACTCTCGGTATCCCGATTCCTTACCGCGCGGTAAAGAATCTGTACCGAATCGGTAAAACATATAGGCGCTCGATAAAGAATCTTACCACATCGGCATACTAGCTTACCGATACCGCACCGATATCGTCAGGGAGCGGCCTTTGCCAATAAAGAAAAAAAAAATAATAAAATAAAATAAAATACATTAAATTATTGAACATTGTACATTGACCCCAAGTCTAATCCAAGGTCATCTATGTTCCTTGGATTTGACTAGGGGGTGTTAATTTAACGATCCTTGTTGTATTAACTATTAGGATTCGTGGATGATTTAATTAGGAAAGAAAAAGTTTAATGGGAGGTTGTAAAGGCAAATTGTAGAAGCCGTGAATCTATTTTCTAAATTAATAAATTTTTAGTTTAAGTTTCACTAAAAAATGATATTTGTACAACACAAGCATCAAAAACATGTACCACAGCTAAAGGAACAAGGAAAGGTTGATACAACTCGATCTAAACTTCCTCATATACGAGTCCATAATTACGTGTTCCAGTGTTTTCCGTTAGTTCTTTCAAGTTTTCGTAGTTACATTTATTTATTATTGTTATTTATTATTATGTATTTCACATTTTATCAAAACGTATCATACAAATAACTTCTCCCCAACGGGAAATCGAACCTTGTCTTCCAACGTCCGTGTTTAAAGCTATTCTCTTAAGTACTAGATTTTTCCCGGGTATACTTTATTTTTGAAAAAAAAAAAAAAAAAATGGTTTGAGGAGGTTGGAGGTGGTTAGAGGTGGTTGGAAGAGGTTGGAGATAGTTAGAGGAGGTTGTTGTGGCTCTAATCCCCTCGAACCACCACAAAACAATGTCACAAAAAAAAATCTGGGTTTAATGTGTGTAAAATCCCCCCCCCCAAAAAAAAACGATGAAATGTAGGATTTTTTTTTTGGGGGGGGGGGAGATATTTTACAGAAATCAACCCTGATTTTATTTCGAAATTTGGTGGTTCATGGTTTTTATTCGAAATTTGGTCGTAGTTCAGGTACAGATGGTTTTAGGTGGTTAGAGGTGGTTCGAGGGGGTTAGAACCACTCCAACTACCTCTAACCGCCTTTTAGAAGTGGTTTTTGTGGCTTTAACCACCTCAAACCACCCCGAACCATTTATTCCACCACGAACTACCTCCAACCAACTCAAACCCGCACAAACCATTTAGAAAAAAAATTCTGTTTTTGGTTGTAAAATATCTCCCCCCCCCCCCCACCCCACAAAAAAATCTTAAAGTTTAGAATTTTTTGGGAAAATGGATTTTCGTTGGTTGTTGTGACTTTAATAATCTCTAATCACCTCTGACCACCTCCTTAAACAAATCTAAATTTTTTTCTACATTCTTTTTTTTTTTACAGAAACAAAACATACAATTTTCCGAGGGAGGATTTTTTGATTTTTTTCGAAATTGGGTCAAGATGGTTAGAGCCATACCAACCACCTCAAAAGAAAGAAAAAAATAAATTGGAGCGTGGAGGTTGAAGTGAAAATTTTCCTTCAATGCATAATTACAACTCAGGCCTTAGGAGATAAAATGGGGTAAAAGTTGGCCAAAAAGTTGAAGTCTTAATTTGAGTTAGATCATAAGAAACCTCACAATCAAATTACATGAATTATGATTCTTCCACATTTGGGCTAAAGTTACTTTCCCACTTTCCCTATTAACCAACTTTCCTAAGGCAAAAGTATTGATTCTATGCCAAGAACTTTTATGCTTTTTATTATATAGGATTGATATCTTGTTTATTTTTGTACAGAGCGGTCTTAACGCTAAATCTAATTATTTTCGAGCTCATATTGCTAACAAACGTAAGTATTACAAAAAAAAAATCGGATCAATAAATCAAACAAAACGACCAAATCTAGTTTATAAAAAAATCTCGATACTTGCTATGGGCGATAGGTCGAGTTAGTTTTAACGCCAGGGAGTATTTTTTGATTTTTAGAATTTCATAGATCATTCTCGAAACCCTTATGCCAAGAGTGATGAGTCTGTCTGTCCGTCGTACTTTGGTTCATATATCCTCCGAACCGTTCAAGCCAAAGAGTTGAAATTTGAAATTCTGGCGCGACTTTTTGACCCACACGTAGGACAAATATAGTAAAGCTAAACATTTAATATGCGCAATTCGTAAAAATGTTGATATTTTTATTTTATTTTTACCTTAGAGAGAAGTATCAAAAGGAAAGCTCCTCAAGAGTAGAACACAGACATAAATAACATTTTATGAGAATTTTACTTTTGACGCCAATATTGCGTTTTAGAGCCAAAATTTCACCCCAAAAAAAAATTTTCCTTGACCACCTTCTAATTAACAGCTAGTCCAAAAATCATGAAAAAAAAAATGCATTCTAATACCTTATGATAAGGCGATGGCAATTGCCGGGAAAAAATTTGTACGCGACGTAGTTCTTAGGATAGCACAAATTAGATTAAAGAGATAAATTTGTTGGAAAAAACTCTTTAGAATTGTATTTTTTTCTTATGTCACATCTGACAAGAATAATCTAAAATAGACTGCCAATTAGTGTGGCACATAGCTTCATATTCACATTTACTCAAGTTATTGTCACACGATTCATAACTCGCGGACACACAGACTGACAGACAGACACGAGACCAAAAATGTTCCCTGATGTCTGAAACGGATTTCTGTCTTGGAATTTTTAAAATTGGAGACATAAAAGTTTTTCGTTCTCAAAAGTGAACACAATGCTTCCGTTACCTTCGGTAAGCTCGGAAGCAAAAACAATGCTTAAAAAATACATAAATAAATATGTATAGTGACATTATATTATATAATATCCTGCTACAAATTCACACATTTTATAAATTGCAAATTCATGCGCGGTAACTTAAGAAACCCTAAAAAGTACTTTAGGGTGGTGCAGGTACTTCCCAGTGATTTTTTTTGTAAATTTTGAAAAAAAACGTTTAATAATAATTAAATGTGGCCATGAAAATCCGAAACAACTAACAAATGTAAAACAGAACAAAGTAATTATGTACTAGTAAATAAGAAAGTTTCGTTTGAGTTAAATCGATTTTTTGTTTAATATGATGGAAGTAATTTAACATGTAAGTAGTCGATATTATTACAAAAATAAAACTGCAAATTAGAGTAGGATGGAAAATAATCGTTTAGGATAATGTAAGGATTAATTCACACAAAGGTTCTATACATTCAGGAATTTCTGATTTCTGGTTGGATTTATACCAGAATTTACACCTACTTTTCTTCCTTATAAAGTAATTCAGTCTGTAAGTATGTAAGTAATGTAATAATAAATAGTCAACAGAAAACTAAAGTAAAAACAGGTATCCCAAATGATTTTAGCATCTTGATTTCGAGTCGAATGTGAATCTTCCCTTGCTACATCGGACTTCTAGCAATCCTAGAAACTTTAAATTACCCTTATTAGGCACTTTTTTACTTTAGCACCCCCCTTAGTTCTAAACAATAGTCTGCCCTCAAAACTCTCAAAGGTTTATGTGTTGGTCTCCCCAAGACATTGAGACTCCTGGGGCAGTATTATCTTTAATATTCCTTTATCTTAATAGTTGATTAGACTAAGGGATATGATCACAATTATTACGCAAGTGTGATATTCCTTTGTCCCAAGGTACATTGGAATAAATATCCCTTCGCCTTAATAGTAATTTAGACTAAGGAATATATTATGCTATTCTGTATATTTTCCTTTGTCTAAATAACTATCAACACAAAGGGATATAGGGGGCTGCTAAAGTAAAAAAGTACCAAATGCTGCATATAAAGGTAGAGAAGAGACAACATTTTTATTCTCTCAAGACTAATAAAAAAAGCCTATTCAAAATATATAAAAAAAAATATAACTTGCACTACTAGCGCTACCTAGTAGAGAACTTCAACGAGCAATGGCACTGAGTTAGTGACAGTAGCGATTATACCATACAATATATTAAAACAGATTTGTTCGTGGTTTTAGAATATATTTAGAAGTTAAATTTGCATTAAATTATATTTGATATGGGCCTTTATTAAAGGCCCACATACACGATTCAACTTGTGTGACAGGCAAATTTGATCAAAAGTTTGACTGCCCTGTGTGTATACACCATTTCAAGCCATCGAACTCACAAACTTCCCCCATACACCGTCAAACTGGCTTGACAAGACAAGTTTGACAAACTAGTTTGATCGTGTATGTAGGCCTTTATAAAGTTTATTAACACAAAGCTGTCCAATAGCAGATTAGAATAAAGTTAGTGAGGTACGGCTTTTAGATAAAAACCAACATAGTTTAACCAACTAGATTCGTAAAATTACTAGACTTACAATCTAAGCATATAGTGAAATTTGAAATAGGTGTGATTTTGGGGCCTTCCACCTAAATTTGTATAATTTTTTTTATTTTCATATAGAGAAGAATGGGGAAATAAAAAAAATATATTTCATACTATAATAACGTATATGCATAATAATCTACGAAACCCTAAAAAGTACTTGATGGATGAAGGTACTTCCCTGTGATGGAATAAACATACTCCAATAACATAGTCCAATTTATAAGGGATAGTTACAAATATGTTTATTTTTAAAACAAACATTAAAGGAGATGTAATTAAATATAATAACAATTAAAGCATAAATTAGTTAAGCAATAAATTAAGCAAAATATAATTAATTTAGCGGGCCGATGATGGTCGGAGATGAATTCTGCACCAATAATAAGATGTGAGCCTGTGCTGGTAGGCAGGTATCAGTTGTATTCAATCAAGAAAAACCTTCTTCCAATTTGGAAGAAGGTTTTTCATCATCGGCCCGCTTAATTAATTATATTTTGCTTAATTTATTGCTTAACTAATTTATGCTTTAATTGTTATTATATTTAATTACATCTCCTTTAATGTTTGTTTTAAAAATAAACATATTTGTAACTATCCCTTATAAATTGGACTATTTTAACTTATAATTATTTCTTTATTGTTTATGTTAATCAAGGTTGTTTAATATGTATGTTTTAATATCAACTATTAATTGTCGTTCTGGTAATTTGATAATATGGTTGCTATGTATTTTTGTTAGTCCTTCTGTTAATTATATCTTTGTTAATTAGGATAGGTAGATGGGAATTTTTTCGACACTTCAGTGGTGGCGTAGCACCCCTGCTTAATACTGGGGTAAGTTGTGATCGGCAAAAAAAAAGAGCAATCGCGTACCTGTGCTAGAGACTGTGGCAGTGAGGAACTCATTATTTTCTTTTTATTATAATTTTTTTTTTCTTTTTGTGGTTGTAATATAAGTACAGAAAGTAAAATTGTCAAAAGAAAAAAAGTAGTTGTTGAAGAATAACGAGAGAATAGGTTGCCACACTACCGGAGAGTAGGCTGGGAGGAAGCTACCGTACGTAGTAGATCAGCTAAATCTATTTAATGAGAGGCATCTACAAAGCGGTTCCACACTAAAAGCCATGCCACATTTTCCTATTTGTCCTATGACCTAACCAGACCCACTTTAATTTTTTTTAATTTTTAATGTAATTGGGATAATTGCTCAGGCAGTTCTTTAGTTTTGTGATTAAATTATTCTATCTATGCTTGACGTGGATTGATTGTTATCTTTGTGTGGATCAAAGAAAAATTTAACTAAATATTTGCAGGATTATGCGTGGTTAAGACCCAAGTCAAAGAGTTTTTTTGAAGTGACACTATTGTGGTTTAGTTATTCTTACCTATGATTTGTGATGTGAAATAGCCGTTAGTCAGCTAGGGAATTATTTAGTACATTCAGTTTCAGTTAGGTAAATTGGCGATACTTAGTTGACGACTTTCGATAATAATCAGTTAAGGATTTTCTTGTTTTCAGGTTATAGGTAGGGATTTCGCGATATTCAGTTAATTTGTTTTATTATATTCAGTTAGTGACTGTCGATAATCAGTTTATTTTGTTGAATTTAGATAGGGATTTTATTTTATTCAATAATTAGATGTAAAAATTAGCAACCGTTAAATTATGAATTATCCTTAAAATTAGTGTGGTACGGTTTAAATAAAAAAACTACATAGTTTGACCAACTAGTTTCGTGTAATTTGTACACATCATCAGGGTATAACTACAGATAATAGACAAAATATACTGAACTTGAGTATATACATATTGACGTGAGGAATAAGACTGATGACTGCCAGTCCTATTCCTAACGTCAATATGTAAATACTTTAAGTTCAGTATATTTTGTCTATTATCTGTAGTTATACCCTGATGATTTGTACAAATTACACGAAACTAGTTGGCCAAACTATGTAGTTTTTTATTTAAACCGTACCTCACTAATTTTAAGGATAATTTATTCAATAAGGAATTTTTGTTCTTCTTATAGACTTTGTAATAATCATTATAGTTTGAAAATTAGTTTGTCCAGTTGTACCTTTAATTTAATTTGTTACTTAAAAATAAATAAATTAATAAATAAGGATAGTCAAGAAAGAACTCAGTTAAATCCATGCGGCTATAATTTTCTATTAAATTATTTAAAGGATATTTAAGATAACCTGGACTTGTTTTTTTTTTTATCTTGTTCAATAATTTAGTTAAAAATTTAACTAAAAAATAATTATTTTGGACTCCTCAGAACTCTACCCATATCACACTGAGATAGTCGAGGTAAGTTGTGGTAGTCAACCACCTCTTGGACCCTGCAATTCTTGGTGAAGAGGTAAGGAGAATTACAACATATTGCATCGAATGAAAACCGAAAAAACTAGACAATATTACAAACAAATTAGGGGAAAATTTTCAATTTTACGAAACTAGTCGGTTAAACTGTTGTTTTTCAAATAAACGTTGTTAATTCAAATTTGATTAGTTCTTTTTACAATAACACAAGCTGAATTTGTATTATGTACATTTAATTTGATAAAATACCTTCAAAGTTTATATTCATGATTTCCACCACAGTTGTGATCAATAAAATAAAGAAATTAAATGGAAAATAAAATAAGATAAATTAATGGTACTTACCCAACAACTGATGAGAGAAGAAGGAAGAAATGGTACTTCAGCAGAATTATACCTTCCTTATATACTACCTTATAACGAATAAAATTCATCACAAAACAAACACAATTTAATTGATTTATCACCAAAATTGTTTACTAATAATCTGCACTAATTATTGATTTTATAACAGAACCACGTCTAAAATACATGAAAGCTAAACAAATATAACACAAGATCAATAACCTAACCAAACCAACTCAACAGTTATGACCCCCAACATTTATAATATATGCAAAGCATAATTAAACATAGATATTTATCTAATACTACTCAATAAAACCAGGATATATAATACACAGAGTTTTTTAGAGAACTCTTTTACATAGATGCTTCTAAAGGTATCGTACATACATAGCATTTGTATTGGTTGTATCATTGAGGGTAACATTTGTAATACCTTTTCAAAAACTTTGTTTTTCATTTTACAAAGTTTATCACCTTCAACTTTTCTTTTATATTCTTTCATCAACTATTTTTGAATCTAGAAACTTAAGTTGCTTTGAGTTTTCTCTTATAAACTTTAACATAATTTTCTTACAAGAACTCTTTCTTGTAAACCTTCTGTATGCTCTTCAAAGGAACTGTAGCAGCTCAAGGTTTTTTTTATATATATTATTTTAACAACTACGTTTGAATTTTTTTTAAGCAGCTTGGAGTTTTTTTTATATAAACTTTAATATACTCATTTCCTTACAAGAAACTGTAGTAGAACTCTTATTTGTAAACCCTTTTTGTGCTTCTTCAAAGAAACTAGAGTACCTGAAGGATTTTTTATATATTATTTTAAAACATATTATGTTTGTAAATTTTTTTAATGGCTTTGAGTTTTCTTATATAAACTTTAATATACTCACTATGTTACAAGAAACTAGAGAAAAACTCTTTCTTTTAAACCTTTTGTATGCTCTTCAAAGAAACTGTAGTAGCTTAAGGTTTTCTTATATATTATTTTAATAACTATGTTAGTATTTTGTTTATATAAACTGTAGGAGCAATTTTTATTTTTAACCCCTTTTATATTATCGTCATAGAAACTGTAATAGCTTAACGTTTTATTTTACCTTTCATGAAATATGTCTATATGTAGAATATTCAGTACCTTTCAGTATATAATTCCGTAGAGTAGAAAATTTAGTAGCTTTGAGTTTTCTTATAACGTTAAAATATATTATAAACTTTAATATAGGTAATATGTATTTATATCCTTACTAGAAACTTTAGTAGCAACCTTCTATGTTTTCAATAACCATGATTAAGGTATAGAAGGCTCTCATAATTAACAGAAGCTGGATTATCAAAATTAGGGTCGAGTTCTCAACAGCTTATTAAAAACATAAAACATTTTTTTTAAAAAAAAAGAAGCGAAATCATGAAATATTAAGCGGTGCGGAAATCTAATGCCCTCAAAGTTATGTTAAAATATAGTATACTATGTCGTGTAACGAGATCGTCAGTTGAGAGAGAAAAAACGAGGAAATATTTTGATCATCGTGTACTATCATTTATCATGTCTTACTTGTCAAAAAAAAACTAATGAGCAGTCCCAACAACCACCCCTACAGTTCATTTTATTTTATAAGAAAAAGGACGTAAGTAACAGAAGACCGGACCTTATTATATTTAGATCATGTATGGGTTGGGTGTGTCAAATTGTGTGAGATCATTTTTCTTTTATCAATGTATGTGTGTGCCTCCATAATATATCGGGGCTTCAAAATAATGCAATTATATAGTGTAAGTTTAAAGAACCAGCTTTATTTCGCAGCAAAAAATGTATTAATCTAGCTTTAATATAAGTTTTAGAGTAACATTAGTTAGTTTTAGTTTTAGGAATAACATTCTTCCTTACTACTGACGTCTAGAGTCTAGATAATGGGTCAAATATCATTATCTCAAGGGCTCATTTGGCTCTCCTTTCATTTTCCTATAATTTTTCCACCAATACTTTGGTCAGACTTATCTTTTCAGGTAAGTCTGTCTGCCCCCCGGTTCAGGACCAAGTGGTCGTCTTGCCTACTGGTAGGCGAGCAGGTCGTCCACTCTACATCAAGGAACTATCCCACTGTTGTCCTCTTGTCCGCTGTGTTTCCTCCTTTAACTCCCTTGTCATTTGTCCTAACTTTACCCCGTCCAATTTGCGCTATATTTTAACTCTACTGAAATGACCTGCATTTTTGTCGTTTTTTGTAGTCATTACTAGTTTTTTATTTATCTTTTATTTTATGTGATAAACTTCGTATTTATTTTCGTGTAAATCTTTGTTAATGTATTTTAAACTTTATTTATTGTTACTTTTAACTTTAATTTATGTTATTGTTATACGGTTATTTACGGATCGTTTAGATATTTATTTTATGTATATTTATTTTTATTTTTACTTAGTGTATTTTTGTAATTTTTGAGTGCCCCACTTGTGGCGTTTTGCTGTTGGGGACTCGTAAAATATTTTATTAAATAAATAAATAAAATAAATACTCTACGAATTGAAATTTTAGAATTCTTTTAATATTAATAGTTTGAACTGTTTTCTGATCGTGTATGTGGGTCTTTATACAGTATATTAACAAAGCTTTACAATAAGAGATTAGAATAAACTTAGTGAGGTACGTTAGGATATGGAGCGTGAGTAGAGGTCATCATTAAAAGAAGAAGAAAAAGTTTTACATTTAAGTGGAGAGAATTTTCCTTCTACTTATAGTGAGGTACGGTCAACTAGTTTTGTAAAATTTATATACATCAGCGGGGTTATGAACTATAATAGATCAAAATTGACTCACATTTAAAACATAGTGACGTTTAAAATAGATGTGATCAAGAAATTAGATATTAGAACTAATTTTTAAGAGGAAAAAACTCAAGATGGGAGACAAAATGAAGTTAAAGGTATTAAAATTAAGTGATGGCCAGCTAAAAGAGATTATATTCAGGTAATGGTAAAACTGTCAAATAAGGTATTACAACAACACTAATAAATAATTAAAATCGCACCAAGATATCATTAATTACAGAACCAACCTAACTATGACACTCTGTATGTAAATCAATATAAACCTGGGGTTGGAATATCATAGTGGTCTCACAATTGAGTTTTCCTCTGACAGCGAAGGAAAATCTAAAAAAAATCGGTCTGAGACAACAAAGACTAACTTTAAATATAATCATGGTCCTACAGATCACAGAAGCTTTAGGTTTTTCGATTATAACAAAATCATATTTATTTTCATCAATAACTCGGAAACTAAATTTTTCCCGGGAAAACAGCTTATATCCTTAGATTCGCTGATAAATAGACTAAATTTTAGAATTTTTTAGTTAAAATCATCGGAACCGTTTCGAAACTTTTCCCATGTTTTTTTCAAAGTTTGGAGGGTGGCACTCCCAAATTTGAAGCAAAAATTCATTTCTTGATTTCATCTCGGAGCATGATTTGTCTGATAATGTAAGCCAAATTTCATCAAAATAATCCCAAGTAGTTTAGGCTCCACGCGTCTGCAAAGACGACAAACAGGCATGTATTCACGCATATATATGCGTGTGAGGTCTAGTCAAATCAAAATTTGGATTATAATTCTTAATATTGTAACAACTTATTAGTAACATTATACACCTACTAAATGAACTCGTAGATTTATAAGTATAACAAAGACTACTTTTATAATATCTTAAATGTTATCAAGACGAATACCTGATTTTCATTTATTACCTACATCTACTCATTAAAATTATAACTTTTAAAAGAGGTACAAACAGCATAAAAATACATGAAATTGCATTAACACGCGATACAACGTCCCCGGACCTAGTAACACAAAGGGTTCACAGTTCACAATAACTTGTTACTATACTCCTATACCCTTAACCTTTAACGTTTATTTGCTCAACAGATGTACCTTTAGGGCAAACATGGAAACCTAGTATTAAAACGACCCCCCTCCCCAACTCTTGTTATTGTCCCTATATTTCCAGGAAAAGGGGTTATTTTCGTATTAGACTGCGCATGCTTAAAAGTTCGGCCCTTTGCCCTCGAGTTTAGTATTGCTTCGAACACCGACCAGTAAACACCTCTCGTTTCGCTTTAGAAAACCTCATCGCGAGCTCGTATCCTACATCAAAACTAAAATAGAAAATATAAAACACAACGGTAATACAATTTAAAACAAAAATTATCATTATATAATAATTATTGTCTTTTTTTTTAAAAAAAATACACTCAAAATTCAAATTAAATACTTATGTATTTTTTAAGAGAGCAAATCAGAATAGGCAACAGGTAGTTTTTCCATTAAACCGCATTTTATAAATTCTATTTATTTAAGAGTAAATGTATTTAATTATTTTTATTTTTCCCACAATTTCAATTACATATTCTAATTGAACAGAGTTATACTTCACTTCTACAACTAGATTAGATATTAATAAATTTAAATTTCCACAAAAAGAAAAATATCCATTTAAATTTATTTATTTGGTTTATCATTTCTATATATTTGTATTTGATGTATTAAAACCACTTATTTTTCATTATAAAGTAAATATATAATTCTGGACTCTTTCGGTATCCACAAGGAGAGGTCATGTATTAAAGAGCAATGAGTGAATTGATTCCAGTTTTAGAACATTTTAGAATGTGTTCTTGTGCTTATGGTTCTAATAATTTTATAAGAGATTAATTTATTAAGTAGTCTGATTTGTTTCCTTGTATGATAGTTCTTATTGAAAGTAGGGTCTAAAGGAAAAAAGTAAAAACTCACTTTTGCGATATTTCAATCCCTCTTTGGGTCATCAGGCTGACTAGAAGATTACTTTATCATCCTGTGGTTGATAATATATTAATTATTATCTAACCTAGGTGGCAATTGTCAATAGTTTGAAATATTTTTTCTAAAATTCCATAGAAATGCTATGATTTTCACAATTGGTATATGTGTTCTTAAAATTCAAACAAATTAAAAAAAAAAAAAAAAATCCCTTTAACTTTACCCAATACAACTTCTCAGAGGTTGTATTGGGTTCAGAGAAGTTGTGGTTCCAATATAGGATGGAATGTTTCCGCAAATTAAGCAGTCTCATTTTATGTATTATATTTTTTAAAGAATCCTCTGTTTACACTAAACGAGAGTAAAAATATCGGTCCGGGACTCAGACAAACTTTCTCATATACGAGGTCATAATTATTTGGCCCAGTGTTTTCCATTTATTAGTTTTCGTATGTAAATTTAATTATTATTGAACATTTCATCAAAATGTATCATAAAAATAACATCTCCTGGGCGGGGAATCGAACCCGGGCTATCTCCGTCCGCGTTTTAAGCTTATTTCTCAGGAACTAGATTTTTCCCGGGAAAACGGCTTAAATCGTTGCATCCGTATTGAAATGGACTACATTTTAGATCAAATCGTCGAAACCGTTTTCGAGAAATATTTTTTCTTTCACGTTTTTTCAGGGTTTTTGGGGGGTAGCGCTCCCAAATTTGGAGCTAAAATTCATTTCTCGATTTCACCTCAGGGTATGATTTTTCTGAACATGTATGCCAAATTTTGTCAAAATCGGCCCAGTAGTTTAGGCGTCTGCACAGACAGACGACAGACGACGGACAGACATTTTTTAAAAACCACTTTTTTGGACTCAGAGGACCTCAAAACGTGTAAATCCATCAAAATCTCAAAATCGAATTTTCGCGCCATCACAATACTTTCTCTTTATATGAGAAAGTAAACAGGACTAATAAATTAAAGGGGACAACCAATTATGTAGATATACATAATTCCCTGTAATCTATTGCTCTATTATAATTCAAATATATCTAGTTCAAGAAGCATAGAGTTCAAATAGAATACTCTTTCTTATGTTATGAAATACAATTCCAGATTGAAGAGATATTATTTGACTATTACTATTTTGCCCAAGATCAATTTAATTTTCTTACAAAATCAACCACAATTATTAAAATTATCAGTGTATTCTGAAATAATTTTACATTTTGATTTTCAATAAATATATATTTGTGGCACAGTAAATGTTTCTTGCATTGGTCAGTCAACTAATAAGTTACATAATAAATAATAAACTCAATCATAGCGGAATAATTAACAATGAAGAGTGGAGAAAGAATTTATTAAATTATTTATAATATTAATTATAAAATATTGAAATATATATATATATATATATATATATATATATATATATATATATATATATATATATATATATATATATATATAGAACCATGATAAAGAATATATTATACAAAGAGAAAGTTCTAAACGTGTAATATAAGCCTAAAATAAAACTTTTTTTAACTCATGTTAACAAAATACAGAGAGGCTAAACTTTTTCAATAACATAGTAACGCCAAAAAAGAACATTTATCGTACAATATTTTGTCTGCTGAATATTTTTATTTCATTTTGACTTATATTGTTTAAGTTCTATATTTCAATTTATCAGTTCTATTAACATAATATGAACGTGAATTTGTTGAGATTGCCAGGATTTTTAAAATGTAAAATTATTTTTTTATATATAAAGAAATTTTCGACAATCTTAATTAGCAATAATTTTTGTAATAATTACCGAGACATAATTCAATTATTTTAAGTAATACCAAGTTACCTCTAAGTAATTTAGAATTTGTAACTGTTATCATTTCATTATAATTTTGCAACTAATATGTTCTTTTTTAATAATGTAAATTACTTTCTTCCATATTAAGAGCAGTCATCCATAAAGAGGCTAAAGTAAATAATCACTTTTTTTTAAAAAAAAATCTTTAACTCCTTTAGTAGGTCCTATTAATAATGTTTACTACTCTTAGTTAATAATTTTAATCATAGAATGAATTTGATCATTTTTATCTTCTTCTGTTGCAGAGTATTCATTGGAAATAAAAGGTAATATAAAATTATAATTTTAAGTATACATACAATCCGCAGAAAAAACCAAACCGTAAAAAAGTTCCAGACCTATCAAAGTAATTATACCTACATTGTGGTCAAATTTGCTCTTTCTTTAGTCTATAACCTCTCTTCACTCCTAAACTTTCATGGGCAAAACTGCTCTTTTATTATTATGGACAGTTTCTGAATGAGGCATAAAACAGACTTGGCCGCAATTTAGATATCACTATTTTCATAGGCTGACTTTTTTGGGAGGGGATCTGGAACTTGTTTCCCCCAACACTCCTACCCACGTAACTTATGTATGAGTGCATATGCTACTGATACTCTCAGATATACTTATGAGTCTATTGAATACTTCAAATATGATGAATTAGGATTAATATTAGTAATCCAATAATCACAAATTTGATTTTATTAATCCCACTATCTTAGCTCAAGAGCTTAATTTCCATCGAAGAAATGTTCTGGAAATGTATTATATATATCTAAAACCAACAAACTGTTAACATTAGAACTGGCACCAATAACTTATGCATCTGTCACCAGAATATAATCATTTATTTTTAATGTATTTTAATTTTTTCGTTTAACTACCTTCTAGTCTCATTCTACAACTTTTTTGATATTTTATTCTAGGCATTTGTTACCTTTCAGCCAAATTGTATAATTTTATTATTCTTAGTCTCATCTCATTGGTAATTTGTAAGTTTTTCTAATTATTAATTAGTTCAGTGCAGTTTTTTAAGTCTAGTAATAATCAAAAATGTAGCTTCTACCCCTTACCTGAATTCACCACCCTATTCACCTGGTCTTTTACTGTTAATCCTCTCACGTCCTTTTTTGCCTCCCACTTCCAATCCTTTCTACCTCCTGCATATTTATTTATTTATTAATTCCTTTAGATTATACAATAATTACAAATTATATAATCAGAGTCCCCTTAAAAGCTCACGCAATAAGGGACACTTATAAAAAATACAAGTAGAAGACAAAAAAAATTAGAAAAAGACAACAAGTTAAAAAGTAATGAAGTAATTACAATAATGACTAGGCTATAAAATATAAATATCATAGTTGAGAAGATTGAATAATAAAGAAAGTAAATAAATATCAAAGGGCAAAAATAACAATTGTTATTAACTTATTATCATAAACATACCATTAAAAATTTCAATAATTTAAGAGATATTCCATACTGAAAAAACATATTCAAGTAAAGGACGGACGAGAGTTTTAAATGACATCACAAAGCAAAGCAGTCAAGAGAGAGGTCTAGGACAATGCGTCGAATCAAACTAAGTCGTTGACTAGCCTTACTAATCTTAGCATAAAACATTAAATCTAAGTTTATCATCCACGATCACTCTAAGATCCTTTACTGAGGATACACGAGAAATGAGAGAACCATTGAGAAAATAGGGGAAATTTAGAGGGGAGGAGGAGCAAGAAAAAGAGATAACCTGACACTTGCCAGGTTGGAGTTCCATATTGTTTGATGAGGCCCACTGGTGAACACGATCAATATCAGACTGAAGGAGAAGACAGGAAGAGGAGTCAGAGATAGGAAAATGAATTTTAAGATAGTCAGCGAAGAATTAGACTAAGGCATTAGTAAGGTTAGTAGGGAGATCATTTATAAAAATACTAAATAGCATAGAACCAAGAACAGAGCCCTGATAAATACCGGAGGAAGCAGGATAATAAGGTGAGGTATAGAAACCAATACGGACTGAGCATATGCGATGCGGGTTGTTAAGTAGGAGCGGAACCAGAGGATCAGGTATTGATGACCTGATCTTCTGGTTCCGCTATACCTCACTTTATTATCCTGCTTCATCCGGTGTTCATCAGGGCTCCGTTCTTGGTCCTATGCTATTATTTAGTATTTTTATAAATGATACTACCGGAACCGTTTACAACACAAGAGGATACATGGGAGAGAAATAAAACCAGATTAGTACAAGTAGAACGAGAGGGCCGGAATCCATGTTGAGAGGGATAAAGGAGAGGTTCGAGCATGGGGTAAAAGCTGGTGTGAATTACACGTTCGAAAATTTTAGAGAAAGTATTGCACAGTCAAATGGGGCGGAAATTACACACAGAGGACTTATCCCCGGTCTTGAATATCGGAACTATTATGGCCGAATTCCAAGCCTGGGGAAACTCACCCTTTGAGATGAAACTCATCCTTTACATTTTGTTGAAAATGTAGGCCAGTACAGGAGCCAAGTAGGGGGCCCAGCCTTTAACAAAAAAGGGAGGAATCTTATCATCACCAAAACTTTTGGAAGGTTTTAATTTGTAAATGGAGTTAAGGACATCTTTAATTGAGATAGGAGGGATGAAAATAGAGGGATAAGGATATTAACTGGGATCCGGGGGTTTAGGAGAAAAATATGAGGAAAGTATGAAAACAGACCTAAAGTGGTCAGAAAAAGCATCAGCAATTCACTAGGGTCAGCAACGGGTTTCAGGTTAATACTGATAGGGGGCAGGAACAATGTACACTACGAGAGGCGTTGACATGTTTCCAAAAGTAGTTCACATTGTTTTTTAAAGAATTTGCAACTTTAGTGAGATGGTTAGCTTTGTCAATCTTATACTGATACCTAGCAAGTTTTCTAAAAATTGAGAAATCGCCTAGCAGGTAGACTGTTGATGTAGAAGTTATAGAGACAGCCAGTAAGTCAAACATTGCTTGTATTGTAGAGTTAATTAGGTGGTCAGGGAAATACACACAGCCAAAGATTAACTAATGAAATACTTTGAAATAAAACTAAATGAAATATAACTAATGGAATATACTTTTCATACTATTATTTCTTGACCAGTCCCATATCTAAAGTCAATATGTTTATAGTCTATAAGTTCAGTATATATTGTCTATTACCTGTAGTTAAACCCTGACGATGTGCATAAAATACACGAAACTAGTTGGTTAAACATTGTAGTTTCTCATCAAAAACCGTACCTCATTTATTTATTAAGTGTGTCTTTCTTAATCTTTATCTCATCTCAAATAAAAAAACCTATCAAATAAATTTGGATACATAATTAATTTTTTTTAAAAAATATAACAAAATGTAAAACAAATTAATATTATGATTGTTCAGTTGAATATAACGTTTATATATAATGTATATACAATTTTAATAGAGGTTTTTCCGCTGGATGTTGTCGTCATAGGTTGTGTTCGCAACATTCAGTTCAGATTATGGCTATCGGGGTTGTTTTTAAATATCCCATATATGTTCTTAGGGCTCTGTATTGAATGCTCTCGAGTTTTGTAAGTAAGTCTTTTTTGGCGTTATCGTAGGCGAGGTAAAGTCTAAGCATGCCCTTATTGCTGCCCTGAATAGTGTAATTATGGTTTTTGGATGTCTTCCCATGATTTGTTGTAGGTAATTTTCATTACGTTTAGGTATTATTCACCCCCTTTTGTATTGTTTGTTTTTAAAAAATATAATTTTGGAACCTCAAAGTACAGGGGTACAAATGTCAAAGTTAATCTTTTAGAATATGATATATTGTATATCGTTGAAAATCTCTTAAATAGTAGATTAATTTTTGTTACGTTCTATTTTGTGTTATTTCTAGTTTTGAGGGGGTAAAATTGAAAAAAAATTATCAATAAAGACAATAATGGTTTGTAAAAGTATAAAATCAATGAAGTACGTGAATAGGATGCGAGGAAGCTATGTGCCACACCAATTGGCAGTCTATTTTTATTAATTGAGTATATTAATAGGTCATCGGCAACCTGGAGTATTGGGAGGGGTATTGCCATTTTGGGTATTCAAATTATGTAAATTAGAGGGTCCAAAATAGCTCCCTGTGGGATACCATTTCTAGTTACTATAATTTAATTCCAACTATTTTTCCGTTGAAACGAAAAAGTAGTATTCTATTAGTTATCAGTTCGATTATAAAATTTGCTTTTTAGGGTCCGTAGGCAAAACCAAGGACCCTTATATTTTCCTGCGTGAGTCTGTCCGTCCGTCCTGTCGCCTGCTATCACGGCTACACCTTTCGTCCGATCACTTTGAAATTTGGCATGTATATGTCTTGTACCTACCCACATATTTTAAAAATATAGCGACTTAAAAAAATATTTTTCAAAAAAATTAGGGTTACATTTTTTTATATATTTTTTTTTTGACACCGTGAGGGGTATCATATGAAAGGGTACGTCGAGCTGATTACAAGAATATATAATTCTTTGGTTATAACTTTGATAGGGCGAGCGTAGGCAAGTTTGAAGTGGGTGTGAAACGTACCCCCCCCCCCCTCTATCTCGCTTATGTGAAGTGCAAAAATTCCTGAACATTCTTCGACCAAAAGTAAAGATACCACTTTTTGAAATTTCGAAAAAAATAGTATTTTATTTTTTATTGACAAAATACGTTTTTTTAAAAAAAATTATGGTCTTTTCGATGTATTTTTATGGTTGTAGTCCGGTTCAGTGGCAAAAACATACTTTATCAGAAGTTTGTTTATGTGTTTTAAGAATATCAGACCCATAGGATAGTTCAAAGTAAGCTTTTTAGCATTTTAAAAAACACCATCAATAGGGTACTACTTAAACTATACAGGGTTGCCTACGGACCCTCGCTGTGTGCTGACTAGCACACACTTGACCTGTTTATTAGTTTAGTAAAATTAGTTTATAGTGCAATATAGTAAGGTTAACATTGTCGAAAACTCTCGTCTAGGAGTGTTAGTACTGACTGTTTTTAGGTGAATACGTCGAGTAAGTCTGTTGCAAGCTGACTTTGGCTTTCTAAAAATTATTTATTTTTTCTAAACAATTTATGTGACCTAGAAAGTTTTTCATTGGATTCTATTTACCATTCCAATCTATTTTTAATTTATCGTTCAAAAGTTTACATTATGAAAAAGAAATTGGGCGATAGTTTGAAGCTAAATCGGCGGTTTTCCACTATTTTCTTTTTTAATGGGGTTTATTATAAATGTTTGCCAATTTCAGGAATTCGTTGTTTTTGCAAAATATTATAAATATATATAAAAAATATAAAAAAAATTAATTGGGAGTAAGTAGTTTATCATGCCATAATGAATATCGTTATGTACAGAGGTTGTACTGCAATGATTAAATTTGAATAATGTAAAAGGTTTGGTTAGTAGGTAGTTATAAAAGTACGAGTACATATTGTTATTATTTAGAGATAGAGGGATTACATTTGTTACTTACATAAATGTAATCCGGAACAACTAAAAAAAAAAAAAATGGAAAAACCAGGACAAAATAATTGTGCTCGTATATGAGTAAGTTTTGTAGGATTTGCACAGAACCGATATTTTGTGTTTTGATAAAAATAGAGCTATAAGTACAGTCAGAGTTTGAAGAGAAACCAAAAATCGACATTTTTTTTAAATCGCGAAATTAGTCCAGTGATTATGATTTAGGCACGTGATGAGAGCGATTTAGAAGGCAGTCAATTAATTTTCTGCCAAAACTCAAATTTTGTAAACAAGATTTTTAGGTAATGACTGACCCATGGCTTGTAATCATTTTTTTGATTAACCGGAATGAAAAACTTTGGGAAATGAGGTAGAGCAAATTCAAATATGTCTACTCTTTAAGTCACAGAATTCCGTCAACAAATAACGGCTATTTTTAATTGGAATTGACCATTTAAACGCCATAAAAATTACCGCAGTTTCTAAAAATTGATAATAGACACTTTGTGGCTATCTGAAGCGGAGAAAGCTTTTCGATGCCGTATAACTCAATAAATAGTGCTAACTATGTATAATTATATAATATACCTAATAATAATTTATATCAATGAAGAATGAAAGATTTTTTTCTTATTTATCTTCTGAAATGCTAAATTATTTAACTCACTTAAACTTAAGCTTTTATTTTCCTAGAATACTTTTAGTTTCAATAAAAAGAGAAAGCAGAACTCTCCATATTATTATTATTATTTTTTATTAACACCTATATTTTCAAAAGTAGATACTTATCTGATTTTTAAGAAATTTGGATAGTTTGTCAAAGATTTTGCTAAATTGATACTTTTATTCTCAGAGCAAGAAAGTGGTAGAGGGAACAGTACTATAGAATCTGGGTCTCAAAAAGTGGTTCATTATGATTATGATATACCCCTATACTAAACCTCCCAAGCGGCAGTTTGGTGAAACAGTATCGATATCTCGATAAAAACTCGAAATTTATCTGATATCAGCTGATAAGAATAAGTGATATTTTCTGACGACATATAATATTTTTATTTTTAATACAATTTTCTTTATAAATATGTACTTTAATGTTTGTTGTTAACCTTATTAATTAATTATCTAAAGGCAGTAACGTCGTTAATAAACGTGAAACAGTTCCTAGATAACCAATAGCAATCTTCTTTAAGTGGGGTATCAAAAATAAATGCTACTGATAAGGATTTGTTGACAAGCATCTGTGGGGACGGAAGGACAAGGAATAGACCAATAAGACAAGGACCAGTGACCACGTGATCACTTTAGTTCGGATTGAGCTCGCTTGGCAGGTTTAGTATAGGGGTGTAGCAAAATGAACCCCATTTCAAATCGCATTGCTCCCTCTACCCCTTCCTTGCTTTGAGCTTTTATTCTAATAAAAAAAACAATTTTGACAGATTTAATAAAAGAGGGGAAAATAAATAAATTAGGCAATATGCGAGGAAGCAATGTGCCAACAGGGTGCAATTGAAGAACTGTTCTCATTATTAAAAAAAATTATGATGGTTTGTCGAATGAGGCCCACAGACGATCCCAAATTAATTGCAATTATCTGCAATCAGTAAATTTTGCTAAATTGATACATTTTTATTAATGTATAAAATCAACACACTTTTGAAGGATTTAAAAAAAAAGCGGAAAAATTAAATAAGTTAGACAATAATGGGCTGTAAAAGAATTATTATTATTATTACCATTTATTGCTTCAAATACATATACTTATATGGTTAGATTTCTACAAAGTTATTTTCCATGCAAACCAGTCTGGATGTGGTTCCTCGTAAGGTAGGTAAAAAATAACATCATTAAAAGCGATAGGACGAGAGGAAGCTATGTGCCACACTTATTGACAGATTTTTTTTTATTTATTTGTAAAATTAAAGGAGAGGAGAAAGGGTAATAAATCTGACTAACAAATAAGTCGGGGTTAGTCAGAGAGAAAGTATTTTTATTTATCAAAAAATTCGATATCGTTCAAATCACGTTTAGGTAGTACCATTTAAATGCCATTGCAATTTAAATATTAAACATTCCCGTCAAAAATGTCTATTGCCCGGTATAAAGAAAAATGGGACAATCACGATAAAAAAAAGTTCTTGAAAAAGTTTGACAATGTTATAAGGGTTTTTTAACTCAAAAAGTTTTTGTAATTTTGTAAAAAGGAGCGATGTTGAGATTATTTATAAAGTTATAAAACGTTTAAATCATTTTTTTTATTTATTTTTTTTAATAAATAAATTCAACACACGTAATTCAATACTAAAACAAATGATAAACGAAAGAGAAAAAGTAAAAAGTTACAAATTATTTGTTTTCACATAAAAAAACTTCTCTTATTTCGTAGTGTTATAGTCATAAGATATTTAAAATTGAAACGTACATCAATACCGAAATACATTTTCCAGATTAGCATCTCTCAGATTTTATTTCTATTATATTGAAGATTTTACAACTTTCTCTTTGTAATTTTAGATAACAATTTATACATAGATATTTATACGAGTTTTACATTTGGTTTTAATATGTGTATAATTTAGCTCTGAGGTACAGAAAAAATTTCTGTCACGCAAAAAAAAACATGAATACATCGTGCCAAGAAGTTAGAATTTAACAGGAGGTAGATAGATTTTCGTTTATAGTACAATATTTTGACGATAGGCGGGCTGAAGTTTCAATAAACGACTTGTAAAATGTGACGCATTTAAATAAGTAAGTTATAATATAATAGGAGGTAGATTGATTTTCACTTGCATTAAGAAGTTATAAATTTAATATAAAATGATATCAGAGCTCCTAGCGGACAATGGTAATCATGTTTAATAATTTCGCACCTTAAGATCTAACTACTATATCAATTAGACAAATGTATACTGATTTTCAAAACATTGAAATGTTGATATGTGGATTCAATGCCCAAAATAATTTCCATAATTCAATGTTTTTCCATGAAATGGAGAAAATCCGTACTATTTTTTTTATCATAAACGTCTCCAGCTTAAATAAAAGTATAGATGAATATTTCCACAGTAAAATGGTAAAGGGGAATACTTTGATATTTACGAGGTTTAAATGAAATTTAGAACATTGATTATTCTCATTGGATAATTAATCCAGTAACTTTGTCGCCTGAAAGTATGGGGTAGTATGCGTCAAATCCGGTAGTTCTGATTTTTTGTTGTTTGGCCTAATGAATAATCCAAGTTTGTAACCTCGAGCGCCGAACGCAACTTAGTCAAAAATTGAAAAAAACGCAAAAAATCGTTATTTTTTCAAACTTTGGCGATTATAAATTATAACCCTAAAGGACTAGTTTTTGAAAAAACTTTTTTAGGACGTTTTTTTTAAAGTAGACTAAATTTGCTACAATATGATACTAGAACTGTCTCTGTAGACCCCAATAGTGTCCGAGATTAAGCCTTTCAAAGTTAATCATTTTTTTCGAACTTCACAATTTTTTGCAATATTTTAGATACACGTTTTTAACCTTTCCTAAGTTTTTTTTTTCATTTCAGTTGTTGATTGGCCTGCTGCCCATAACGTGAGTGCCGTTTGAACTCAAAATCTACAGAATTTCTGATCCCAGTCCCAGCGTGGGTTTGTGTTTTATATGTAAGGAGACTTTAAGTGAAGGTCAAGTGCGCCTAGTGAAGGAAAGAGGTGTAAAAACCCTTCATGCGTCGAGTATTTCCCTTAAGAACATAGAAAATCAGCGTTTATTGAAGGGCGTAAATGAGATATATGTGCACAGTGATTGTCAGATAAAATACAACAATCCGAAGTTGATCAAAGCAGGTGTTAGCAGTGGATAATCAAATATTACGCCATCTAGGGCCACAAGATTGCGAAGTTCGAAAAAAATGATAAACTTTGAAAGGCTTAATCTCACTATTGGGTCTACAGAGACAGTTCTAGTATCATATTGTAGCAAATTTAGTCTACTTTAAAAACGTCCTAAGAAAGTGTTTTAAAAAAACTAGTCCTTTAGGGTTATAATCGCCAAAATTGGGGGAAAAAAAGAAATAACGATTTTTTCGATTTTTGACAAAGTTGAGTTCGGCGTTCGAGGTCACAAACTTGGATTATTCATTAGGCCAACATCATAAACAAGTCTGCAAAAAATCAGAACTACCGGATTTGACGCATGCTGTGATGTATAAAGTTACTGGACTAATTTAGTCTGTTCAATTATTTACATACATTATATTTATACCGTTGTAAATTGAAATCAAAGAATAATATTGCACAACTAGTCGCGACTGTTAAATTGTTGTTAGACTGTTAGATTGTTTAAGAAAAAATAAAATAATGAAATTATTGAGCTGAGCGAAGCGAAGCTCAATCATTTCTCTCCTGAGCTCACATACTCCTCCTGAACGGCTGAACCGATCCGCACAAAATGTTGCACCGTCATAGTGACCAACCACAGGATAGAGATATATAAATCTGAAATGGTCCAAATTGGTACACAGGGATACGGGGTACAAAAGTTAAAATAGTATATGCCCTTCATGATGCATAGCGTTGGAAAGCTCTTTAAGATTACAGTTATTGATGTTATGTTCACTTTTGTCATATTTTCATTTAAGAGGGGGGTAAAATAGAAAAACAGGAAAAAATCAAAAATATGACTATTTTTGATCCGATTTCAGCTGTTTATAAATAAAAATGTTTATTGTTTAAGATTAAAATGCACGCTCAGCTCAATATTGCAAGCAGAAAACTGCATTCCACACCTAGTTAACTGTATTAATTAATTATCAATAGCATAGTCCAGGATATAGCGTGAAAATAAGTGTCTGACTAAAATTAAGCTTAAAATTTCGTGTCAAATTAATATTTTAGTGTCTTTTAGAATTTTTATAACTTAAAATTGTTTAATTTGAGATGACAAATCTAATAGTTCAGGAGATAGATAAGACTAACATCAAGCTAGAATTTCGAGAATACAAGTTATTCTTTTAATGTCCTTTGTTGCCTTTTAAGAATATGTGGTCAGTTAAGTTCGTCTGCGGGACAAAACATAGAAATAGGCATTTAAAAAAAACCAGTGGAGAGCGGCCATGCCTTGTCAATTATGATAGGCAAAGTGATTTTCATGATCCTGAGTACAAAATTAGTTACTAGACCAAGAATCAAATTGATATTAGTTTGTCACTTGATAGGTTAGTTATTCAATATTATTTCAAATCAACGTGTTAACTATGAAGTGACAAACTAACATCAACTTGATTTTTGGTCTAGTAACTAATTTTGTACTCAGGATTATGAAAATCACATTGTCCACCATAAATGAAGGGACATGGCCGCTCTCCAACAGTTTGTTTTTCAAACGCCTATTGCCAAGCTATGTCCACAGACGAACTTACCGACCACATATTCTTAAAAGGCACTTAAAAGATTAATTTGTACACAATTAATCTTTAGCTTAATCTAGCTTGATGTTAGTCAAGACACTTTTTGCACGCTATCTCCTTGACTTTAACCGGAGTTTCTGGATAATTATTTGTATCGTTCTCACTCTAAATCCTCTCTTATAATACACTATAATTAGTCTCCAATCTATGCTTTCCCCATTTCCTTCTTCCACGTAAGTAGTGGTTTTACTCTTCCTCTTTTCTAATTATTGCGACAACTTGTTTTTCAGATAAAAAGTTTTACAGATAGGATCTCAACCGGTTTAGTATCGCAATCATATACTTGACATTATTAATGTACGTAATCATTAAAAGATTATAACTTAACTACGAGATTTCTGATAAAAGTTGGAGAAACACATGTATAGATTAGTTTCCAAGTTGGATTGCGAATAGCCTATAAACAGTATGTAGAACGCCATTGTTTGCAAATATATGATCCTGCTCCTCCACAGTCATTTCAATTAGAGTTAATATGCTATCACATAAAGTACACTTTAAAATTGTAAAAGGTTAGATTTTATTCCGAGAAGCAATGAACTATTAACAAATATAATTTATACTAATCTAGTAAAGTACAATTTACAAAATTAATAAATTAACAACTCTTAATTAGAGAGTGTAACAAATGGAATGTGCTAATTGAGTAATCATGTCACACATATAACACGCTAAAATAATCAAATTTATACAACAATAATAATTAATTATTATAACACAATATTGTGTTATATTAATTAATCTGAATTGGATTCGTATCTCTTTGAAGAGTGACACGCTATGGTTTTACCGATATTAAATCCCTTCTGCTAAATATGTAATTTATTAAAAAGCAGAGTAGGTTTATTTATACATTTCTATATCCGTTTCAAGCTAAATAATGGCCATAGTACAACCAAAATACGAATGATATAGTAGGATTTCGAAACTGAGTTTGTCTAAACGAATAGATGAAGGTTGAAACAATTCCCCTCTTAAAATTCCAAGAAAGTTACTAAAAATTAATAATTTTCTTCACATGTCAACATTATTAGGAAGAGAATGAAGATTCAAACAGATATCAAACCCGGTCTCTCTACGTCTGTGTTTAAATCTATTTTCTAAGAAACTAGATTTTTTTTCCGGGAAAACTGCTTATATCGTTAGATTTGTATAAATGGACTACATTTTAGAAATGTTTAATCAAAATTGTTGGAACCATTTTAAAGATGTTTTTTTAACATTTATTTAGAGTTTTTGAGGGGTAGCGGCCCCAAATTTGGAGCTAAAAATCATTTCTCGATTTCGCATCGGGGTATGATTTTTTCTGAACATATATGCCGATTTGTCAAAATCGGCCCAGTAGTTTAGGCACGCGTCTGCACAGACGACAGACGGAACATTTTTTAAAAAAACACTTTTTTGGGCCTCAAACCACGTAAATCCATTAAAATCTTAAAATCGAATTTTCACGCTATCAAAATACTTTTTCTTTATATGAGAAAGTAAAAAAAAATAAAAAAATCACAGGGAAGTACTTGCGACCAAGTACTTTTTAGGGTTTTGTAGAAGATTAAGCATGCCCGTTATGTAATTATGATTTTATTCTTCGATCTCAAGGGTCCGGGTTCGATCCCCCGGGGGGTCACAATATTTTTCATCGGTAATAACGACTAGAAAAATTCATTTTTTCAAACCATTTCCATCGCTTCACCATAAGGTATAACCATGAATTATTTCGAAATTTTAGGACCACCCGTTATATAGTGGTTGGGGAGGGGGGAAATTTTTGGGGTATATTTTGACTTATAAAATTAATAAAGAATAAAAAATTTAAAAAAGCAAATATATATTTGAATCCTACTCTTCACCAGCTTTCATATGATACCCAACTCAAAATTTTTAAAAAATAAAATTTTTGGCGCACTTCAAATTTTCGCTCCCAAAATTGGCAATTTTTTAAAATTTGGGATGAACTCCCGGAATTTTCATCGCCCCACAATAAGGCATTAGCATGAATTATTTCGAAATTTTAGCACCAGCCGAAGTATAGTGGTTGGGGGGGGGGAAAATTTTTTTTGGGTATATTTTGATTTTTTTACCCAATAAGGAACGAAAAATTTACCAAAGCTTATATATATTTGCGTCCTACTCTTCAGCAGCTTTCATTTGATACCCAACTCAAAAATTTAAAAAAATAAAAATTTTGGCGCACTTCAAATTTTCGCGCCCAAAATTGGCATTTTTTTAAAATTTGGGATGAACTCCCGGAATTTTCATCGCTCCACAATAAGGCATTAGCATGAATTATTTCAAAATTTTAGGACCAGCCGAAGTATAGTGGTTGGGGGGGGGGAAATTTTTTTTGGGTATATTTTGATTGTTTTACCCAATAAGGAATGCAAAATTTACAAAAGCTTATATATATTTGCGTCCTACTCTTCAGCAGCTTTCATTTGATACCCCACTCAAAAATTAAAAAAAATATAAATTTTTGAGTTTACAACATTTTTGCGAATTGCGCATGCGCATATTTAATTTTGAACTTCTGTATATTTTTCCTGTGGTTGGGTCAAAAAGTTACACCAGTATTTCAAATTTCAGCTCTTTAGCTTAAACGGTTCGGGCCCTATGAACCAAAGAGCGACGGACAGACGGACACATCACCCTCGGCATAAGGGTTTTGAGAAGAATCTACAAAACCCTAAAAATAGGGCATGATGTCTTCAATTACTTTATTATATTAAACTACAGTCTATAAGATTAGAGTTGGCACAATCGAAGGCGGGAAACAACAAACGTGGAGGTAGTTTTGGGGTTATAAAAAGGGAAAATCATGCCATGTTATATTTTTTTTGTGGAGCAGGGGTAGAGTAGGGCATTTTTTTCTAAAGTTGCATTCAAGATGGCGGACCAATAGAATCGTTTCCCCTTTCAAAATTTTCCCGCCTTCGATATTGCCAACTCTAATCTTATAGACTGTAAATCAGACGAAACATATTATTGACCTATTAAACTTTAGAAAAATGAAATAACAAGATCAAAGATCAATTTTATTAATATTAAATAAATAATTTAAATAATAAAATTATACATTAAACTCATTTAAAGGTTTTGTACGGCTAACGAGATAAGGGAGTAGTATTAATCTGATAAGTTGAAATAAGGAGAAATACATTAGCATCAATGTTCGGATCATTACCGAAATACTTAAGTTCTTTATCTTTTCAATAAGGTTATAATAACTTAAAAACTCGTTCTTCGAAAAATAGCTTTGATTTAAAGAACTGAATTATAAGAATATATTTTAATATAATATCATAGAGAATATAATAGGTTGAAAAAGAGTGTTTAAAAATAATAATCTAAGATAATTGAAGTGACATCAAGCATTAGACGACTCTAAATGTATAAATGTATTACCTTTGATCATCGATGTAATATAATTTCAATAAGAGAATATAATTAAAATATCAAAGGGCCTAAAGGGTTTCTAAATCCTAAGGATTCTAACACTGGAACTTAAGTCTAAACACTACCGAAACAGTGAAGCAAGCGAAAACTTCAATGGAGATGGATTGGATCCCAGAACTTGTAAAGTGAAGGACAGTTAGACTCAAAGGGAAAGGAAATCCTACGAATATTGATGTAGGTATCAACAGTCTTAACCCTTCACCACAATAGTAAATCCCCAGGTAATGGCTTCATTCCGTATTGTCCAATATAACTCTGATCCTAGATAAGGATTAATTCCAGGTAATCTCTCCACAAGTTAATTTACTTAAAATGCTTCTTGTGTGTGATGCTTAAACATCCTGATGCTCTTAAGATGATAAAAATTGTAGATGCTGAAAATATTGAACTTAATATTTTCGATAGCCGTGATTCCTTGATTTTGATGAAGTTAACCATGTCTTGAAAATTTTCCTTTTCCGAGTATACTCAAAGTACTAATATTATTTAACAACGATCACGTCGCAAAAGATTCGATGGGGCTACGGACGTCGCTACTAGATTTATCTTCACTTACTGATAAGAGAACAGAGTTAAAATCTGATTCATTAATCCTTTTTACTTTTCCGAAGGCATACATGGAAATGTATTGTTTTCACCCAAATTGTCATTTGAGTGATTTTTAGCTGGATGTCTGTCTGTCTGTGTTGTGTGTATGTCTGTCAGTGTCACGCATAACTCCCATAATTTTTACGCCAGAGAGTCGAAACTTTGCAACAAAATCAATCCTTAGACGTAGTTGTCCTAATTAATTAATTCGTAAAATAATCGAAAATTTGTCTCATTGAAATTTGCCCTCTTCATATTCATACCTCTTTAAAGGATAAACATTTCCACAGAATTTCGTTTTGATATCTGCCACCATTTTGGAACATCGACTTTTGAACTTTGACTTAACAAATAAAGTGTCAATAGAAACTGTATAACATAATGAACAAAATGCAGCAAGTCTAATCATGATATATTGAATTGTTCAAAAGTTACAAGCGTTTAAATTTTTGAAATGGGTACATTATTTTTATATAGGAAAGAGTTTGTTTACATTTTTTAAATATTTAATATTATTTATTTGATTAGCTGTCTTGTTGGCTGTCATTTGTAGGTTTGTGTTTGTATAGGAAATGTTCTGAGACGTCCCACGTCCAATTATTAGGGTCCGTAGCCAAAAACGAGGACCCTTATGAATTGATGCGCTTGTCCGGTCGTCTGTCAATAGCGTACCTGGTCTCCGAAACTTCCCAACATAAATATTTGAAACTTGGCAGTTACTTTATGTGTAATAACCCAATCACAGGAAAATTACAGGGATGCCCTAAAAAATCATCCCTAAAAAACTAGGGGTTGACATTTTTTTGAAAATGCATCATGCGGGTTGAGAAATGAAAGATGAGGATGCCTTGAGTACTAATAATATATTTAGGATATAGAGCGTTAGTGGAGTTCATCATTAAAGGTAGAAGGAAAAGTCTCTCCACGTAATATTATGTAATTGTTAATCAAAGCAGTTTTTGGTCTTTATAAGACCATCATCAGTGCCTAAACAAAGAGTAACCGAACACTACTAATAATGTAAAAAAAAAAAAAAATAAACCGAGACAAATAAAACAAAACAACAATCAAAGGCTGCTACAAAAACCAATAGAAATAAAAATAAAATAAAAAATACGTGTGGTGTCGCGGGACACCCGGTAGGAACGAAGTTCCTTACATTTTTCATTAAATATAAATTATAAAATCACACGGTACTTATTTACTTGGGAATATAATAAAAAAAAGGATTTTTTTTATATACAAATATAAAGAAAAACTTGTATTTTTTCATTAAAAAATACAAGTTTTTTTTATGACATAAACGCTTATTAATCCATCTGAGTTGACCAATGTAAGTCAACCCGGATGGATTAAAACCAATTCACCTCATTTTTGAGGTGAATTGGAGGTATGTACCCAAGTAAACAAGTGCCCGTCTTACTATAAATATATAATTCAATTTTTAAGTTTTTGGTAGTTTTCATACTACGGGGAGTTAAATTTTAATTTAAATCAAATTATAATTATTATTAACTACGGGAAACAGACAGTGAAAAATACACTCCTGTGCCGGGATTTGAACCACGGGCCTCTATATTTCCAGTATAGTAGTTTTTGGTAGTTTTCATACTACGGAGAGTTAAATTTTAATTTAAATCAAATTATAATTATTATTAACTACGGGAAACAGACAGTGAAAAATACACTCCTGTGCCGGGATTTGAACCACGGGCCTCTATATTTCCAGTATACGGTAGTGAAAAATCATTCTCCTGCGTAGCTTAGACGGAAGAGCGCTATACTGGAAATATAGAGGCCCGTGGTTCAAATCCCGGCACAGAAGTGTATTTTTCACTGTCTGTTTCCCGTAGTTAATAATAATTATAATTTGATTTTAATATAAATATATATTAAATATAAGAAAAAAGTTGATCATGATGAGTTTATAGTGAAAGAGTATGTTTGTTAAAGGAGTTTGGATTGGAATAGGACTGTTTTATTTAATCTACAAAACAAAGTGACATTTTTGACATATATAAGAAAAATAATCAAAACAAGTCAAGTAACAGGCTTCCTTAATGACACTTTTCCCCATCTTTTAAAGCTTACGTTTACGCGAGCGCTGCGCGTGAACGCTTGGGCGGATAACGTTTTCCGACGAACTCGGCCTGGGCATTGGTAAAATGAACATGTGTACCAAATTTCATCTAACTCGGTGAGCTTTTACTCAATTTATCGTCATCTGTAGATTTCGTGACGGATTTTGCGTGACAGTGATTTTGGTCGTTTTTTTCGGATTTACTCCCAGGCTCCAGAACGAGTCATAAGAAACTTCGTTCCAATAATAGGATAAAACAGAGAAATGAAAAGAATCCCTTCAGATGGGGTGACGCGTCGACCCTCTCATTGATGTTTCCCCTCGAGCCCATACGATACTGGCTCCTTAGAATTTTCTAATTTCTTCTAATTTTCTCTATTTCCTCCAGCGAGTCCAATTACAGATATTTTGGCACTTTTTTACTTTAGCACCCCCCTTGGTTCAAAACAATTGTCCGCCCTACAAAAGTCTCAAAGGTTTGTGTGTTTGTCTCCCCAAGACATTGAGACTCCTGGGGAAGTTTTATATTAATTATTCCTTTATCTTAATAGTTGATTAGACTAAGGGATATAATCACAATTATATACACAAGTGTGATATTCCTTTGTCCCAAGGTACATTGGAATAAATATCCCTTCGTCTTAATGGTAATTTAGACTAAGGAATATATGCTACTCTGTATAATGTTCCTTTGTCAAAATAACTATTAACTCAAAGGGATATAGGGGGGTGCTAAAGTAAAAAAGTACCCATAATATATTATTTGATAAAAATTACCTAATTCATAAGAGAAGTTAAGCCGTCCTGAAAACTAATTTAACATATTTATCAAGACTGTTATTACTTAGCTACCTTATTTCCCCGTTTCTCAGTTTTCTCTTATTTCCATCATTTCGGGATAGAGCCGAAAATAATCGCTCGAAGAATGAGTTGGACAGAACCCAAGGTCATAAAACAAAATGTTAAAAATTTCATTGAATTGATTCAATGGTACTATGCAATTAATTAAAGAGAAGGATTATTCAATATTACAATTAAAGTTGCTCCCTGTGATTACAGATGGAATAAATTATTTGTATTAATGTATCTGTGGACTAAAAGCAAGACTTTTACACATCCATTAGGCCTTAAATTCTAATTTAAGGTTTCTTTATAAACTTTAGGCCATTAAAATAAATGGTTTCAGAATAATGCGGTAACAATCAGTAACGCTGATGACCTTAATTATATAATATGCAAAGAATTTATAAACAAAAGTCATACAAGTTAGATCGGAAACGGAACAAGGTTGTATCTCTGATCAATAAAGCTATTATATTCAAAACTGTATGTGCTATTTCGTTGTAGTATTTTTTAATTGGGGTAGTGCATTTTAATACCTAGGGTATTGCTAATATAGGCATATCTGATAGTTATTGTAATATATTATAACGTGCTGTTAAGCCGGGCTTAATTTTATATGATTATATTGATGAAAATATTCAAAAAGCTTTCAACATTTTCGATTGTAAAGACATCATATAAACCCGTAAATACTATAAAACATAAATTTCATAGCAAAGTGAAAGATAAAACTGATAAATTAAGAAACACCGACGTAATATATCAAATCAAATGCAAAGACTGTGATAATGTATATTGGCGAAACCACACAAAATCTAGAAAATAGACTCAAACAACACTGTTCAATAAACAATCCAAAAACGGCAAAACAGCTATTCCTATCCATACAGCAAAAGAAAACCACCAGATAGACAAAGATAGTACTAAAAGTTTAGGCACTGAAAGAAATGTTGCCAAACGCAAAATTAAAAGAAAAGCTTTTTATTATATTTGAAGCGAGCGCCTTTCAATAAATAATGTATTGTATGTTGAGAAAAAAGTTAATTTTGATGAGTTTATAGTTAAAGCAGATGGTTGCAAAGAAGAAAAGAACTGTCCCATCAGACTCCGCCGGCGTATTACTCCAATTTAAATATTATAATATAAAATATAAATCACCAGTACTAAAAAACTTCTGCTTGTATCAGGTTGAAATTTTACATGCCTGTTTCAATTGTACTTCAGGTGATGTGTACGAATTTTTATTTAAATCGTTACGTTAGAACGTAAGATATCTGCAAAAACGTTGTTTTTTCTGTTTTAAACGACCAGGTCCGCTTAAATACATTTAGCGATGTTCATCACTTCACAGCAGTGACGGTGTTCGTTTTACAAAAAAAAGAAAAAATTAAAAAGTTGTTTATCTCATTAAATAGATGAAGTTAGAATTTTTTCCTAAAGGTGGATAACGTTGTCCAACGAACTCAGCCTGGGCATTGGTAAAATGAACTTGTGTACCAAATTTCAACTAACTCGGTCATCTTTTACTCAGGTTATCGTCATCGGTAGATTTTGTGACGGTGATTTTAGTCGTTTTTTTCGGATTCACTACCGGGCTCCAGAACGTGCCATAAGGCACTTCGTTCCAAAAAAATGAATATCTATAATAATCTAATTATTGTCACGCCACCAATATAAAAGTATTCTTGCATAGAAAAGTAAAAGGCGTAAAAGGGATTGAATTAAGTACTTTTTCCACTTTAAGTATCGTTAATTATTTAAAATAAAAAAGTCTATATTCAGAAAACAAACAAAAAGACTGTTTAAGACCAGTTAAATTTGTTGCTCTTAAATTATATTTATTAAAATTAATTTAATCCATTAAATATAGCAGCCACAAGTATTCTTGTTAAATCATCATATCTTTTTTTTTACATCACACATAATTTATTAAATAAATAATTAAAATAAAAGTTAATGACTAAAACATGAATTTAAAGTGCTTCTAATTCTAAATTCCTTTTAGATTTAAAAAAGCGGAAAACATTAATGGGCGTTAAAATTAAGATTTAATTTAACTTCTAGCTTCGTTTTCTATTTAACCCCCTACACTCTCTCTTCATTAAATATAGATAAGTTAGAAGAGTAAAAAAAGTTCAGACATTTCAGGAACATAATTATATTAAGATATGAGTCTTACCTAAAATACACTTTAGACCCGTTTTCTTTTTGAAAAAATTATTATTTTAAGTAATTAATAATATTCAAAAGATGTGGAAAAATGTATACACATATAGTTGGATTAGCAGAATTATGAATCAAGAGGAGGTGAATATAGCATTAAGAGGTAGCTTTCTAATTAATAACAATATAGAATAAGCCTAGGATAATAAGAAATATAAACCTAGAAGAAGTAGAAGCAAATAGAGATAAAACGATACACAACGGAAATGTTGCTATAAAAACATAAATAAAGAAAAGGTTATAATAGATTAATGTAATAATAATGTATGACAGAAACCTTATTAAATTAGAGCATCAATGTAATAAGAAATTTAACAACACTTGAAATGATCATTAAAGCATACTTAAACATCACCGCCGACAAAAATAGTAATCATTTAGATTATTTTCTATTACATATATAATATTTCTAGAAAATAAAATTTTCTTTACTCTACCCCTTCTGTGTACACAATATAAAGAAATGGAACAAACCTCGCCTCAGAAAAAAAGCTTTTCAAGCACTAAAAATTTTTGGGCGTTGCCTCAACAAATAAAAAACCTTTTTACATTATACAAGATTAAATCAAGTTTTTATATAAAAGAAAGAGCCCAACCATTCCATGTGAAAACGCAGAAAAAAATCTAAGATGTTTTTAAGGATTATTTTTAATTAGTTATTTGTCTCTTTTCATATTTTCTGTAAAATACACTTAGTATTTTTGTTTTGAGTTATATTTTACGAAATAACATGAGATAAAAAGAATATATAAATATATATGCTTATATACTTTTGCCATATTATTATTAAAAATGATGTTCATTAAATATATTAAATATAAATATTATATTAAATTGTATTATATTAAATATATTTTAACATAAAATAATAAGTTGACTTGATATTTTGATGTTACATTTTTATGTTTTAAATTTTAGTTCGTGTAAAAACAGATTATAATATTCATAAATAATGAGAAATTCAGGTAAGGGAGATGGAGCGAGTTAGTAATAAGATGTTCGAAGTTAGTATATATAAGAGGATTTGAAAGTTAAAAAAAGGTATAACATGTACAAATAAACATTTAATATTTAAAACACTTTGAAGATTGTTTCTTAATTAACAAGTTTCGGAAACAAAATTAATTATAAACAGAGTCGAAGATTATTCAAGTTTTGATATAAGACAGGAATATAAGGAAAGTTAATGGCACTGTAATCTATAAGAGGTTTATATAAAACAAAATTGGTTATTGTCAAACAATATCGTACAATTTAATTAAACTTAATTTAATGTAGACTTCAGGGGACATATGTGGTGAACTACTATATCTTAAAAACTACTCGACCGATTTTAATGAAATTTAGACGGTTTTATTCTCAGCTAGATGAAATTTTGCACTTGAACTTCAAAACAAGAAGAACGTAACTGTTTACATGAGATTTCGAACCCACCCCGGGCAACATCTGTGTACATGTACATTAAGCACTTTGATTAAAGTTGGAAGCAGACCTTGCTTTGGAGGTTTATTGTGGCGGATGGAACCAGCAGAAATTGATTTTAAGGCTTCGACAAATTTGATCTCATGACTCTTCGCCATATCTCCTTCTTGATATTATGTAAATTTTGTAAATTATCTATATTTACCAAAATTCTAGATTTTAACATCAGTAAGTCTGACATAAAAGTAAGAGTGTCTTTGGGTTGGTCTTTTGTACAAACCTTAAGTTTTATTTCACGCTCACTGCCCCCCAAAAAACACTCCTACCCGGGCAAAGCGGGTATACTTACTACAGGTAGTATAAGATAAAAATAAATGTGCCCCCACTGGGAAATGAAATGAACCTAATCTAATACAACCACTCTTTCGATTACCAGTCTGTTCAAATAAGTTTATACTAATGTGACCATTAGTACTATAATCGGACACGAGGACGCTATATATAGGTACTACACTAATTTGAAGAATATTTTTCTTAATTTATGAGAAGTAGTCGAATTTTTAGAAACCAGAAATGAGATATCACCGGAAAGTAGAAAGAAAGGTTATCGGAAAGAGATCGAATCATAAATCAAACCTTCAGAGGCAAGTTACAAATAAGCTCGGTCAAAGATATGGTAAAAACCAATCAGTTACGATGGTTCGGTCATATTGTGAGGATGGACAATAGTCGGTATTCAAAATAGAGCTACGAAGCCAACAATGAAGAAAAGTCTAAGAAGGAGAAGAACCACTTGGGAAGACAACATAAAAAATACTCTACGAAAGCGTGACCTCCTTAGCGGAAGATAGGGTAGCTTGGAAATCTTTTTGTAAATCTTCTACACTAGTCGGTAGAAGAGGACTCGCCTAAGTAAGTAAGTAAGTAGAATTAAAAAAGAAAACAAAAAAAAAACAAGCATTGGGCCAAATTATAGAAAAATCAGGTGCTATAATTCAGATATAACATAGCTGGTCCAATGTTTTATTGTAATCTCTTACTGGAGAACTATTACAATGACTATAGATTCAATAATACGACATATCGAATAAAACCCTTTGTTCTCGATTCTAAATTTACAATTGCTTTTCCGATCGGTAAAGGCACAAAACCTTCACTTAATTTGGAAAATCCTGAATTGAACTGAGGATAAATGTTAGGGTTTCGGGAAGGAATGGAGAGGTGTAGTTAGGTAATAGAAAATTTCTGGTGGGGGCGCTGCATTGTGCTGCAGATGATACAGAGGGTGTAGATCCATGGAACCGTGCAATACCTTCCATCCTATAACCATTACAATGCCCGGATTAAAATCTCACTAGGTATCCGGGAAAACACAACCAGGTCGGCGTATTGAAAACCGGCCGGGTCGTTTTCGATACGGGGATGAAACGTGCTGTCCATTAAATTTAACTCTAGGGGGCTGGAATTTGAAATCGCGCGATTCCAGACGTCAGGGTGTATTTCCTTGTACATCGATCGTTTTTAAAAAGAGACGAGACTACGGGGTAGGCCAATTTAGGAACGCTGGGTAGAGCAATCAAACCGAGAACAGGGACCAAGAGATGGAGGGAGAGAGAGAAAGAGATAGAGCAACGACGGTGGAAATTAAATTTGTATTCCATTAAGCGAGTTCTCCACTACAGGCCTCGGGGTCAGCTTGCGGCAAAGCTTCAAGCACCTCGACCCACATCCTTCGTGCTTTCAACAGTATTCTGCAATACAACTGTCATCTGTCACTGGCAAAATAACGTTCCGGTATGAGACCTGTCAACTTGTGTCTATACCTAACCGGTCAACTAACAGCAGGAAACAACATAACTCATCTAATTCTACTTCTATACTAGACTAAAATTATAACTTGATCCACGTTTAAATCCTTTGTGCAAATGAAAGGAAATTAAAAGCTAATTATTCAAAAGCCATGTTTATTAGTATAGAAGGCTGTCATAATTAACAGAAGCTTGCGTATCAGAATTAAGGTCCAGTTCTCAACAGCTTATTAAAATCAGAAATAAAACTTAAAAAATAGCTAAGAAAAAGTATAATAAATAGTGCAGCAATGCCCTCAAAGTAATGTTAAAATATAGTATACTGTGTCCTTTAATGAGATAAACAAAAGAAAAAAAAAAAAAAAAAAAACTGGAGGCAATATTTTGATCATCGAGTTACATCATTTATCATGCCAAACTTGTCCAAAAAACACTAATGAGCAGTTCCCTTCAACACATTTTATTTTATAAGAAAAGGGACGTTAGTACATTAAGGGGACGGGACCATATTATACTAGGCATCGCGAGGCTCTATCTTTGAAGCGAGCGTAATGCAATAAATATTAGATAGTTAAAGAATATTATTGTAACAGAGAGCCGTGTAGTGGGGGAAAAGGTGTCTTTCTACTATTCCTTATCTCACCTACACGTCCCAGCCAAACAATTTCAACTATTATAAAATGTATCACTTCCCTACACAAAAACATTTCCATGTATATAGTTTAAATTTTACATGCCTGTTTCAATTGTGCTTTAGACGATGCATATAAAGTTCTAAAAATATCGTTACATTAGAACGTAAGATATCGGTAAAAACGTTTTTGCCTCTATTTTACGTTTATTAGCTTATTTATTTTATAGCTTATATATGTTATTTATTTTACGTTTACTACGTTTTTATTAGCTTGCTTTCTTGTTTGTTTGTTTGTCCGGTACAAAACTTGCAATCGATTTCTAACTAACTTCCCGAATAGCTAGACATTTAAAACTTTTAGAACAGCTCAGAACACGATGACAATGCATGATTTTTATTACTTTTAGCCATCTTTCAGTAGAATTTAATCGGCTTTCAGCAAATTTTGCTGTATGGAAAGTTGGTTCGGAAAAAATCCGCAAGTTATTTTATTTGTTTTGACATGTTCCATATTTATACAATCTTCATTTTGACGGTTTTCAAATTTGTGATTTTTTTATTAAGAGATAAACATTGAATGACAGCGAAACAGGAAAAGTAAACAAAGAAATAAATTAATTGACGTGTGACAAGCAGGTTTGTTTACACTTGTGATCGTATCGGTTTAATTTTTCTGCATCTGCACTTCTTTACTTGTTCTCATTTTTCTTCTCTTACCGTACCCTACCCGGGGGCATATCGTTGGCACGGTTTAGATTCGGTGTTGGGGAGATCCGTTGTACTGTTGTACAACGATTTGTCTTATCATAGGGTTAAGATCAGCTCTCTAGATGGTTGTCATTTATGTGAACTAAATAAATTCGGAACTTTTTTCTTCATTAACATTATATATAACAATAACAATTATATTATCAACATTACATATGATTCAACAGAACATTTAAAAACATAGTATATAAAAAGTTCTTTTTATCTTGTAATTATTAAACGTTTAGGTCCGTGCTTCAATAGTTTTAACGATCTTTATCACTTCATAGCAGTGTCGCTTTTAGTGTTACTAAAACATTTTATTTGAAAAAAAAGTTCAATTTTACATTTGAAGCTAAATTTTACACGATCGATGCGCACGAATTCTTAGACGGAAAACGTTTTATAACGCTGTCCAACGAACTTAGCCTGAGCATTAGTAAAAGGAATATGCATACCAAATTTCAACTAAATCGGTCATCTTTTACTCAAGGTTTCGTCGGACACGTAAACGTTACTGACAGACAGGCAGGATGCATATTTTGTTGAATTTTGCTCTCATCAATTAAAATCAAGTTTGTGATTGCGAGAGTTTGTGTAAGATAATTTCATGTGTATCCATAGGTGCACCACCGTAGCGACCTACTACAAAATAATGCTATTGTAATGTGTCAGTCAAAAGACCAAGCTTTATTTTTCAGAAAAATGTATTTTATTGAGGACTCGCTTGTCCCGAATGTTAGTTTTAGTTTAGCAAAACGACACTTGTGTCGTTTTTCAATTTGAATGTGTGTGTTTGAAAGTTGTTTTTAACGAAATCCATCCCAAGATAACATATCGTATATGGAAATGAAGTTTTCTTATTTATGAAATCCTAGCTTTCTTGAGTTCTGACACTTTTGAAGAGGGTTGGATATTATAATACCAAGGGTAAGCAAGTCGGCATTATGGATATAGGTTTACCCTTATTTTCTTTGTTATTCAATGTATTGTGTTCTACTTTGTTTCTCAACAAATTTCGTTCCTTAATAAGATAATCATTCCCAAACTTTAACTCCTCTTGTTATAGTGTTTTAATTTATTTAGGTATAGTAGCGTGAGGATAAATTCTTGAAGAATTGGAATTTGTCTTTAAAAGTTAAGTATTGTAAAAACAACTTGAAGAGACAAAAAAGTCTTATTCAAGATAATTTACTTAATCAAATTTGATCATAACCATTATATAAAAAAATTATTCTCTTCAACGTCCTAGAAAAGAAATAGAGTGAAAGAGAAGAAGTTAATGTAAAAGAGGACATGCAATTTCCGCAACACAAAATACGTAAGTGTTTTGTGCCAAATTTGCACCCAAATAATAATAGGTGCAATATAACTTAGTAAAAGTTAAATTTTTCAAGGTAGAAAGCTAGATCCTACAAAGTAGTACGCCTATATCATATCCCTTTATCTTATTTCTACAACAAAAAAGAAGATGATAAACTGTGGACCAGTGGTCTTAATTACTGGATTCATATCTAACTAAGCAATTAGCACCTCTCTCACAAGTGGTCAGGGTACAAAGCCCGGGGGACCCACTCTCTGTACCGTGTTAAATTCACGAATTAAATGGGGCAGCTACTCGATAGGATTGATGTCCACCAGTCTCATGAACTATAGAATGCGAATGATGGAAGCCGATGTCTCCTTTCCCTCATCACAATTGAAGGGGTAAACCATAAATGAGTAGATCTTGTGAAATGAAAAATGATTTTAATTTTAACACTGCACCAGCCAGGTTTAATTCTTATCCTTTCGTCCTATGTAATTAAATATATGCTCCCATCCCAGAAGACAATTGAAAGGTTGTGATACTTCTCATCTTTGGATCGGGATCAGAAAAAAACAGATTTTTACCTTTAAAAGATTATTTACTCTCAATTTCCATAGTTGTAAAAAATGGTATTAAACATCATAGAAAAATCTGGAGAGGTAGTTGAAATTCTTCTGCTGCAGTACACTGGGATTTGTGTGCACGAGACATGCAATATCCGCAACCTGAATAGTGTTTTGTGCCAAATGTACGCTCAGGTAAATTTTCTCCAATACCTTGTCGGTACCTCAGTTAAAAGGATTTATCTACTTTCCGGTTGGATGTATATTTCTCCAGGGAAATTTCAGACCATATCCTTTCTATATGCCCCGGCGTATCATCGTACTCATTCAATATATATTTTTGAAGGTGGAGTGGAGGATGTATATATTTTTCCTCACAATCTATTTTATTTTATAGAATCAGTTCGAATGGAATCTCTCTCTACTTAAGGATACAGAGATTTATCCTCGCCTGGTTTTTTACTTTAAATATGCAACTGTTCCTTAACTGTTATAGCTTTACATGATTACTACATATATGTTTCATTATATTATTGTACCACATCAAGATTCTTAAATCAGGGAGCCACAAAAAATTCAAAACTTAAAAATATTTTATACTCTCTATGAATCTTAGTTATGATTTGTTTACCAAATTATAATTTATTGTGGGCTAAATAAACCCTGTGTATATAGACACCATATTGAATCAAAATGGCCGATTGTAAAACAGTTTTACAATCAGCTTAAAAAGTTGTACTAAAGTTGTCAATGTAATAAAAAGAAGGTATAAGTTCTAAATTTCTAGGTTCTACTGCAATTGATATGAGATATCTCTATGACAAATTTTGCGGATGGCGGATCATAAAAAGATTTCTTAGCAAACACCTAAGGGCTAAGAGGAAACTATGTATCTACAAAATTGTGTGTGAGTTGTAAAATAAAAACATCGATAGAAAATCCATTATTATAGTCAAGATGACTCTTTTAGCTAACAGCCAATAGAAGAAATGCAAAAACAATATAATATATAAAATATATTATAAATTTAAAATTAAAAGGTTATACAACTGGAAATAAGGACATTTTTACATAAAGCTAATAACCGAATTCTTGTAGAAAAGAAAAATGTAGGCGGCAAGATCAAATAATATTTTTGTATTGCAATACAAAAAGGGGATCAAAGAAAAAAAATCGTTACACAAATAGATTTATTTATAGTGTTCTTTTGAATCCAAGTTACAACTGAATCCTTTATAGCCTTCTGAACTTTTGTTGGCAAAAAGTTGGGCTAATATAAGAGTTAAATGTAAGAAGTCTTATTTAGTTCAGTCTTAAGACTAAAACTAGTCTACATGCATGGATGCTGAAATCCAAACTTTTAGAGCTTGTAGTATAAAATTATTCTTATGTATAAAAAGGTATAAAATATTTGATACCTTCTTCAGGAATGTTTTCTACTAGCACTGACCTAGCTGAATCAAATAAATATAGTAGATATTTCAAACTCTGCTTAAATCCTAAAATGTACTTTTTCAATTAAATCGTTCATTAGATATTTCATTGGTTTCCTGTAAGCAATTAGTAGGAGAAGGAGTTAGACGGTGTTTTAAAACTTAAGAAATAAAAGCGAGACTTTGAAATTAACTTGTTATTTCACACCTTGGAAAGCTAAGATAGAATCTTTACTCTCGAAACTAATTTCCCTTCAACCTTTAACCCTTTAAACAACCTTTGTTTTATTACTTCTAGTTTAATATGCTTTACGACGGTACTTAACTTTGGTTTTTGGACCTCAGCAAAACGTCTAGTTCCAAGTAGAATCGTGTTGAGAGGGGAACTTGCTTTAGACCTTTTTGCTTTATTATTTCTACTCGAATAACTTTTTTTTCACTCTTGAACGTGAGGTCACGTACGTTTAAGGTCTCAGAGTAGAAACGTGACTTTGTCCAAACAATTTCCCCCAAAGCCTTTTAATTGAGTTTAACGAAAACCTCACTTAACGTTGTGGGATCCAAAGACTCTTAAAGTATTTTCCAAATTAGCCTCTCTGTCAACTGACATCCAGTATGAGAAGTAAATATTACTTCTTATAGGGCTATTAAAAGGATTATAAAATTACTCTGTGTTCTTGAAAAGCCCGTATAAAAGAAGGAAAAACGTTATAACCAGGAAGAAATACAAGATTTAATGGACCAGAACTAAATATTTTTATAAAAGCTATTTTTAATCATTTCTGGTATGGGACATTGCACAAATCGACTTCCTTTCAGAATTACATTTAATCTATAAAAATTAAGAGAGAATTTCATGCTTTTCAACTTTTGACGCCAACAATGTATGCGGCATATCTGATATTATATTTTCATTGAATTCAGAATTATTGTTTTAGGGGGGGCCTCGGGGTAAGATTTTAACATGGATATGTTTTTAGGCTAGGGGACAGACGAAATGTCCATCACGCAAAAAACGCAATTACAAATTTGACGAGGTAGATTGGTTTTAACTTTAGTACTATATTTCGCCATCAGGAGAGAACACAAAAACATATCTATTACCACTTTTACACATCGTTATGAAAGCGTTTTGGATCCGATTCGTTTTTAAAACGATACATGTTCAGTTCACACAACAAAAAATAGAGGTGATCAAAATATTATTTTTCGATATCTGATAATGGTGACGAGTAAAACCTTCTTAAATAATACCTTATATGCCCGTGAATTTTTACATTTCCTATTTACAAGTTATTAAAAGTTTTTAAAGGTTCTTTATAGTATTAACTATTGTTTCAAAACGTTGTTACAGCTTTTTTTTTTTTAAAAAAAAAGCGGAAGCTTACGAAAACAAACAACTAAAAAAGTGTACAAGAGTAAAATAACCTGATACTCGATCCCCACTTCGACCTGTTTCGATACGGCATTATTAATACGATCCCCCGATCCGATCACCAATTTTTGGTGGAGCGGATTTGAACCGATACAATCCGTCGTTCTCCATTTACACAACGTTTTGAAGTAGCGGTTCGTTTTCAAAATCGTTTCTAAAACGAAGAATAAACGTAGTACATGATTCAATGTTCTTTCATGAAGTGGAGAAATTATAAAGAAAAGGTTACAAGATGAAGGTTATAAACAATTGCGATTCCGAGATTTGATTTTTTCAACATGAATGCCAAATTTCATCAAAATCCTTTACTTTAGCGCCTTCACAGATTATATATAGACTTTTTTGGACTTAAGGGACTTAAAAACGTGAAAATCAATCAAAAGGTAAAAATAAGAATTTTCAAAGCATCACAACACCGAGGAAATAAAATGCCATGTTTGTCGAAATATAAATGAAATGGGCGAGTTGGAAATTTGAAAATTGTCGGATGAAAAGTAAGATAACTAGAAAGAGCGTCTAGATTTATGTATTCCCATTGTGCTCGATTTTAGACTTAAACTTGAAAATGGATTGTCTAGCTTATCCAGGATTGCTGTATCTTTGGAGACATCTGTTAGAAAGTAAAACGACATTCAGACAGGAATATATATTACCATCGATCGCTTCCAATACATCTTATTTCAAAACCTCAAACCTTGACTATAATAAATAAAGCAGGATACAAACGTTTTCTATTTCTATTATAATACAATTGTCTTCTACATTATTATAAATATTCAACAAATTTAGTATTTTATTCACTATTAAAGTATTAATCCTAAACTTTAAAATCAGACTGTATTGATGGTGTAAGAGAATTTTAAAATTATAAAAAGTATTCTAAAGGTTTAATAAAGACTAGTAATAGACACATTATAGGCTTTAGACTAGTAATAGTAATAGATACATTAAAGGCTTTTAGACTAGTGGTTAGATACATTAGGCTTTAAATTTGTTTCCGGGGTTCTATATTTTTACGCCAATTTCTAATAAAACTTATTGCTTCCGAGCTTACCGAAGGTAACGGAAGCTATGTGATCGTTCTGAAGAACAATTTGGTCTCCGATTTGAAAAATTCCAAGACAGAAATCCGTTTCAGACATCAGGAAACATTTTTGGTTCCGTGTCTATCTGTCGGCCTGCCGCTCAGTTTTTGCGAACCAACATATCTTAAAAACTGCTCGTCCGATTTTATTGTAAATTAGTTGGTAGATTATAATAAGTCCAGTGTTGGTCCCATATAAGTCTCAACCTTCAGTACCCATTTGTTTCTCTTCCACATACGCACAAACATATATTTACTTACACCTATATCTTCAAAAGTACTGAACTGATTTTTATGTAATTTTGATGGTTTGTCGATAGTAGCCAGGAGATAGCCCAGATTAATTTCAACCGTCTGCACTCTTTAAATTTTCCTAGATTGATACTTTAATTCATGTGAAAAATAAAAACAATTTTGACAGGTTTAAACAACGGGTGGGAAATTGGATAATTTAGACAACAATTGGTTGTGAAAGTATAAAATCATTAATTTACACAAAATAGGACGCGAGGAAGATGTATGTCACACGAATTGGCGGACTATTTTTATTTAGTATGAGAAATGCCTAATAAATCTTTCTTAAGGATAAACAGAGTAAAATGTTAATTGGTATAAAAGTGCAAAGAGAAAAGGTGAATTTAAACTCCTAAACCATGTAAAATCACCACTAAACGATAACGAAAAACATTCTATTAACTTATTTATTTGTAACTATTTGATAAGTTTAAAATTAAACTCGGAAATGAGGGACTAACATTGCAAATTACTGTATTGGTCTGGGTGAAAAATAAAGACAAATTTCAAATTTACCGTCGGACCTCCTTCAATAGAATAAATCTAATTAATTAACTTTCATTTCGTTCATTTATAACTAAAAACTAGATTGGCAATATGCATTTTACTGCAACTTTCTATAACAAAGTTTACCAATGTACGAGAAGATAAATGCTCGCCGAGCTGTAAAGCCTATAATTTGATAATGAACAGGAATTAAAATCGGGGAAACAATGTTAATGATCAAATGAAATCCCTCAAAGGCAATTCCATTACAAATCGATTGATGATGAGTTAAGTAATTTGCTTAGTTAGTTCAGTAGTTTAGTTTCTAGTAAACGAAAATTGTGTATAGCCAATTTATTATTTTTTATCGGAATACAATAAGATTTATTATTAATTTTAATAGCATGAAATACACATAACTTATGATATTAAAACGTTTTAATGTTCATATATATTACTAACAGGCTCACCATTTTTGTGGGTAATGTAACACAAATAAAATACTTAAAAGATACAGTAAAATAAAGTGAATGATGACGCGTACAATTAGGTCATAATATATTATTTTAAGTCAATTATTGACTTACTATTCTGTCCAAATATATGATAATCCTACAGACAAGGTCAGGGGCCTTTGCTGGAAAACATAGAAACAGAAGAATTTAATAGCTCAGAATACGTTAGCAAATATTGGAGGGATTCTTGAAAAGACCAACAGTTTTGGAGATTTTACACAGAGTAGAAGAAGACAGGTGTTCCCAGTAGCTCGTAATAGGGGAACGGGAACAGTTGACTTTCTTATCAATAGAGTTAAATAGCATCTGGCGTGGTCACAACTTGGTGGTGACAGATTTGGGTTTAATTGCCGGACCTTGCTCAGTGTTCACCCAGCATCGCAATATAAAATGGGTAGCTGCTTATGTGAAGTAGGAACCCAGCATCGCAATATAAAATGGGTAGCTGCTTATGTGAAGTAGGAACCCAGCATCGCAATATAAAATGGGTAGCTGCTTATGTGAAGTAGGAACCCACCATCGCAATATAAAATGTATAGCTGCTTATGTGAAGTAGGAACCCAGCATCGCAATATAAAATGGGTAGCTGCTTATGTGAAGTAGGTGGGCGGCGCCACCTCGTGTAGCAGGTTCCATTCTATTCTCATTGACGACCGGGTAACGCCACCCGGGTGGCGAAGTGTGTCACTACCCTAAGGTAAAAGAGTTTATCTACGATTGATACGAAATATAAACACTATATCTCTGTTTATATGCGTAGAAAGTGATTATTTACGTACTTGTATTCATTGCGCATGCGCGTCTCATAGTTCCGACGAATTCCTCTTCTTTACCACGCTAGCGCGGTAAAGAAGAGGAATTCTTCAGCTTTACGCACGATTAGCGAGTTTGTTTACATTTAACAAGACTAATTTGCTGTTTGTTTAATAAAAGTAACTTTTATATAGAGTTTTTTTGTGGAAATCAATGAGTGATTTCCGAATAAGAAGCGATTATGACGAATAAGAGGAGAATAATACGCCTCCCGAAATAATTAATTCATTATTAATTAATTTTAAATCTATTAAAATTGTTTTGAAATTTTACACAAATAAAAGTTTCAATTTAGCAATAACTAATGTCCGCAAAGGGTGGAAATTTATATGAGAACATCTGCGGACTATTTTCGACAAATCATCCATTTTTCTTTTTTAAATTAGATTAGGACTCTTAAAGCTATGGGTGAAAATAAATATATGATTTTGCACTTGTGGAAGAAAAACGACAAGGTGAAGAAGGTTGAAACTTATATGGGACTAACAATGGGTTAATTAGTATCTACCATCGATTTCAATTAAATCGAACAGGTAGTTTTTCAGATTGGTTCGCAGAAACTGAACGACAAATAGACACGGGACCAAAAATGTTCCGTGATGTCTGAAACGGATTTCTGTCTTGGACCTTTTGACATTGGAGACATAAAACATTTTCGTTCTTCGGAAGGATCACATAGCTTCCATTATCTTCAGTAAGCTCGGAAGCAAAAAGAGGGGAGGGGGGACAATAAAATTAATTAGACAATAATGGGCTGTAAAAGCATAACCACAGCATAATGCCACACTAATAGACTATTTTTTTTTTACTCCATTCATTTTATAAACTACTTTTATTTCAACATTTTTTAAAAACTATAAATAAATGAATATTATTATTTATTCCATTTACATGTAACTGGCAATATGTTAGTGGTAGCAACAGTTTATAATGAGGTTTTCCATTAAAGAAATCTAAAATAAGACGAACAGAAAAAAATTATGTTTAGAGAAAATTATATTCTCTAGGGGCGAAAAAAGGGAATTATATTTTCTCGACTATTTAATCCTTCAATCTTTCATCATTATTAACGAAGTCTCATTGTTTTTTAAGTCCAATTAATAACCTCTTTATTTTTAACTAATTAAAAAGCTATTACTCGTATTTAAGATTTAAGTCAAGTTTAATTAACTATAATTGAAAAAGTTGTAAATAATAGCTTGAGTACTGAAAGAATGGATTTAAGAGGTGAATTTATAATGTCAAGAACAATTCACAAGTCTTTGAGAAAGGGTTTATTGGATACATAAAATTAATAAATGAGGGCGATCATTTAAATAAGTGAAAACTATTTGAAGTGATAATTATCAATCAGGAACAAATATATAATAATATTCTTTAGCGCAGGTTTAAGCGTTCAGAATCTATCCTGTAGTTCAGAGTCTAGACTAGAGACTGTAGGTCGTAGGTCTAGTCTAGATTATAGTCTCAAATCTCTAGGCTAGAATCTATAGTCTTAGATGTTCTGAAGAGACCTAGATCAGATATTTGGTCAATCGACGCGACGCGATGTTCCAAACCTTGCAATGAATATTCTCAAGGGAGTTTGCTTCTGATGAATGTCATTAAGTCATTAGCCCCTGACGAGTCTCTCGGGGAAACCTTTTTATACCTAGGTCTGAGGTTTTAACCGAATACATACGCTGTTGATTTCGAACTGAAGTATTATCGATTTCAATAATTTTAACGAGAGACTGTTAATAGAAGCTATTGAAGTTAAAAAAATCCTGATTATTATAACCTTTTTAATGCTTAGACAACGTAACTCAAGAAGAAAAGATTTTCAGATCATAACACCACAATACTAACTAACTAAAGCTCCAGGCCTACCAAAAGGCATACACAACTATATATGTAATTAAGTAATGACACGTTAGCGTGTCATTCCATCAGCAGTGTAAACCTTAAAAGTGATATACACAAACAGATAAACGCCACTTTATATAAGCAGCTACCCATTTATATGTTGATATTATTTTATCAGTTGTATAAACCTTAAAAGTGATATACACAAACACATAGACACCACTTTATATAAGCAGCTACCCATTTATATGGTGATATTTTATCAGTTATATAAACCTTAAAAGTGATATACACTAACAAATAGAACCACTTTATACAAGCAGCTACCCATTTATATGGTGGGACTGGGTGAACTCCAAACGAAGGGCCGGCCCTAGCAAAGGTTGGAAATCCAACCGGACCTCCAGCGTGAGAAGTGAAAGTGACAACAATAAGCTACGTCGACAACAAAATAACAGGTAATCCTCACACACTTCAAGACTCCTATACATCAGATATCACATCGCGAGTGATGGCGATGGTCCTGTGTGTGAAAGCTCTCGTTTGGGCTATACATTTTGGTCTTCGGCATCACATAACAGGGTGACAAACGTCACCTAGTGCGAAATTGGCCTTAATATTAACACCGATTCCATTTCTAATATAGTATCTCTTGCAAGAAAGTGAGGTTTACGTCGCCTTTATTGTCATTTGAAAATAAATTTAAACAAAAAAAAAGCTAGCACAATTGTAATTGAATTTTTTTAAAAAATTGTTATTTCGAAAAAAAAAAAAAAAAAAAAAATACATACATTTTCTATATAAGTCTATATACAAATATACACTTACATAGAAAGTATGTAGTTGTTTTCCTTATTGTTTAGTTCTTTACACGAATAATAATAATGTTAACGGAAAAAGGTAATTTAAAAAACGCTCACCGCAGTAGGAAACAGCAAACTTTCAAACTGGATATCTGAAAAAAAAGTAAATAAATATATAGTTACTTTCTACTTTTAAAAAAGCTTTTAAGAAAGGACCTAGTTCTATCTTATTAAATAAAAAAAACACTAAGATGCAAGTTAAAAACATATTTGGATTATACCAGAAACATCTTAAGGATTTGAAGGTCTAATAAACTCCTACGCTGGAAGTTGTTGGAGTGTAAAAGGTTTGAGTAAAAGTAGAGGAAAAATAATATAATAAAATCCATACTGACACATTTTCACGTATACTATGATTCCCAACACAATATAATATATATAATATAACTGAGATAAAAATAAATCTTCAGTTTCCTTTTCCATGCTTTCTTGAAATTCGAGACAGAAAAAGTTCGAGAAAAGACATTTTTTGTAGTACTTAAGAAAACACAACAAGCATTTCTTCATTATTGATTAGATAAGAGAGGTAAAACCAAATATTATAATAAAACCTGAAGAGTTAAATAAATCAAATATAAAAGTGTGAAACACATAGCTTTCTCGCGTTCTTTTAATGTAATCAAATCCATTATTGACTACTCGATTTATTTTTTCCCACCTTTTATTTTAAATCTGTTAAAATTGTTTTTGATTTTTTTATATGAAAAAGGTATCACATGGGAATTAATGATCTACAATAAATCTACAGTGAGAGCACTATCCCTCGTCTTAAGATATAAGATCATTTAATTGCACTATTTGTCGTTCTACAAAATCTTAAATCTTGTAATAGCATTTTCTATCATCTTGCAAGATATTAGAGCTACAAAAGGCATTCATCATTCATCTATGAAAGCCGGCAAATGGATATCACAAAAAAACATAATATTATCGGCGTTATCACAAAAAACATGAAAGGAAGACAAAATGTGGTTTGTGTTCCATAAAAGGAGAAAATTAAAGAAAAAACCACGAAGGCATAATGCGTAGTAAGCGTATAAAACCAAACAGAAGGGCTGATCTGAACATTTTGCTGAATAACATTTTAGAAAAAAGAAAAACAAATTATGCTTTCCTGTTAAACAAACATACCTTTTAAACAAACGGAATAACTCACTGTTACAATGCTAAATAACATTTGTTTAGAAGCTTCGAGAACCTAGAGTCAACACAATGATTTGCACCCTGGCTGAAAGAACTGAACTTATTGATAAGTTAAATATTTGTGACCTTTGCACTGTTGTGTTAGTCATAAAACATAGATTTCTATTACACAAAATCAAACTTTCATAGGCCAGTATCGAACATTCATATTGGAAATCGGCAGTGAACAGGTAACAATGAAATGAAACCCATGTTAAATTATGTGATACGGGTCCTAACATTTTTAAAACATTATTGTTAACTTATCCCGGTCATACAGGTTGCGTTATACCTGAGAAGTAAAATGTCGAACATGTGTTCTTTAGTTACAACATAATTCCATAGGTTAGCACACACGCTCCAGTTTACCTGCACAGGTTTATCTGTGAGGTATACCGCAATGTTTTTACCGGCTTTAAATATATTTCTGTCTTATCTATTTATTTATTCACAGTATTATAATTACATAAGACACTAGCCGTAATGCTATGTCACCAAAGCATGCAGTTCGAGGACAAGATAACATAGTAAAGTAGTTAAGATAATGTTAGTTAGGATATGCTGTTGATTAAGACGTGGAGGAAATTGTGGTGCCGGCAAGTATGATGTCAATTTATTTTAGTATGCTAATGACTAATTATAGAAAGTTCCAAAGTTGAAGTCTCAGAGGGAAATATATATACTAAACGTATGTAATATGCCAAGGTTTCTGAGTGTCACGAATTCAGGCGGTACTAAAATGTAAACTTCTAAGGTAGAAATAAAGTAGGATTATGGAAATAAAGTTGAGCTTCTACGATACTCACAAACGATTTTATATTGATTTTGAACTAATGTCCATTTATTAGTACATAAATGGTCTTTTAAACTATGTACTACAATGTTAAAAAAAAAAAGATTCACTTACGCTAGGCAAGTACATACATAAAAGTTTTGGAAGTTGAAAAGCATTTGGAATTTACTTAAAAAGCCAAATATGCAGCTCTTTGTAAAAATAAAAAGTAGGTACGAATACCAGTTGATTGATAAGTAATTGAGTTAAATGAATGAACTTAGTGAGCACGAAGAATGAAAGCTTAATTAAGGCCTATAGATTGATAATTGACTTCATTGATTGAGAACGTAAATTGATAGTAGCTCTCCTTTCTTTGATTTAAATTATAATAACCGGAAGTCAGACTTCAATTAAGAGATAAAACACTACGTATTTTCGAGAAAGAAAAGAAGAGTACGAACAGGGTATTTAGGAGAATTGAAAGTATAATCAAAAAAGGTAAATTTTAGAAATATAACGACAAAGAGGTAAGACATTATATTAAGAATTAGCAGTTTAAAACGTATGGATTTGTAATAACTTGTATATTTTACTATTTATACTAAAAACAAAAGAAGTAACATGCACAAATTCACCGATTGCAATTGAAACTTATTATTAGCTGACTTCATATTTATACTCATCACTTACTATACACAAAAACTTCTGCTTGTATCAGGTTGACATTTTACATAACATATTAATTGTAGGTACTTTAGAATCAAGTTTTATAATATATCATGATAATATATATCGGTAAAAACGTTGTTTTCTCTATTTTAAACGTGAAGGCCCGCTTTAATGTTTTTAGCGATTTTTAAATCTTCATAGAGGTAGATGTCGGTGTTGGTATTACTAAAGAAATAAATACATATAGGTATTTAAAAAAGTTGTTAGTCTCATTAAATTTATTAAGTTAGAATTTCCAAACTTACCAACTAAATTTCCAATTTTACATTTGAAGCTTAAGTTTACGCGAGCGTTGGGCAGATATCGTTCTCCAACGAACTCGTGGAGGGCATTGGTAAAATGAACATGTGTACCAAATTCAACTAAATCGGTAATCTTTTACTCAAGTTATCGTCATCGGTCGATTTCGTGACGGTCGGTTTTTTCGAATTCACTCCCGGGCTCATGACGCTGTAACGTACCATAAGGAACTTGGTTCCAAAAATATTTTCTCCGAATTTTCATGAATTAATTTCGCAATTTGACTGAGCTTATATTACGTTTTTAGTTCTTAGTTTAATTTCTCATTCTCTCATGACTTTCTCTTTTAGTTAGAAACTTCTTTAATTTTCACACCAAGATAGTTCTAATCTAGAGCTATTAATAGGATTTAAGCTTCAGATTCTAGTTATCATATATATTTAAGATATTTTTTAATCAAATATCTAGTTTAGTAATGGTCGACAAAATAAATTATGCAATGGAAAAAAAAACTTGAGTTAAAAAGGATCCAATTATTTTAACTTCAAAGATTGTATGAGAAACATGTTCCAGTTTAAATCTAATATCTGAGAGGATTCATCTCATTCTGTGTGTTTATTTCAAGCTTGTCTCTTAATCTACAAGGTGTATTATTAAAGCTAAAACTAGACTGTTTACAGTAAGCTGTTTATTCGAAAGAACCAGGTGTTCACAATTTGAGGACTAAGTGTTATCTTTGCCTTTAGGAAGGAGAGGAGATAGTCGTATATTACAATGCTCTCAGTCTGTTTACTCTCCTACGCTTTTCCCTTTTCACACGTAATGTAATGCTGCATCTTCTCCATGTAATTCCTTTTCTAGTTGTTTCAATGGGCTAACATCTACATTCAATCTTCCTTCCGATTTAAACCCCCTACAATTTTCTTTAAGTCGAAAATCGTTGGTTGGATAATGTTTACTATTCAATTCAATGCCGTCACAGTTTAGACTTTCTATAAATTTAAGTCTGTAACGTTAATAAAATCTAAAGACGGTAAATTCAGTCGATCTGAACTCATTGCAGGTGTCATCCTTTAAAGTATTGCTTATAATGCGAGTATATTTAACTACATAATTATTATAGGCAATCGGTGGCTCTAGCATTGAAGCGAGCGTAATGCAATATAATATAAAGGAAATAGTTAATCATGATGAGTTGATAATCAATGAGGATGATTGTAATAGAGAGCCGGGTAATGGGGAAGAAGTGTGCCTTCCTACTATGTATTCCTTAACTTGCACACCCCTGCCATCTCCAATTCAACTATTATAAAATGTATTTATTCACTACGCAAAAAATTCACATTGTATCAAGTTGAATTTTTGAAAATGTTACATGCATGTATCAGTTGCACTTTAGACTTTAGACGATGTATAAGAATTTTATTAAAATCGTTACGTTAGAACGTAAGATATCGGTAAAAACGTTGCCTTTTCTATTTTAAACGTTTAGGTCCGCTTTAATAGTTTCAACGTTCCTTATTCCTTCATAGCGGCGTCGGTGTTAGTTTAACTAAAAAAATCCTGTCAATTACTTGCTAGCAAGCTACTAAAAGAGTCATAAAAATTCATATTTAAAAAAATTGCATTTTCGAGGAGCAAAGAGCGCACGCATGTTTTCCTTTAGCATTTTAGGTAGGCATTTTCTTGGTTATTTTGGGGTAAAATGGCCACCGTTTTGAAAATAATGTACATTTATGATTTACTTTCCCCTTTTTATACCTTTAAAATTATGTTTCGCTGTCCAACGAACTTAGTCTGAGCATTAGCAAATTTCAATAAATCGATAAACTTTTACTCAAGTTATCGTCAGACACGTAAACACTACCGACAGGATGCATATTTTGTTAAATGTAAGCAGCTCACTTCAATTGCGTAAATTATTGCAGATTCTCCTTCCACCACAGTTCTTAAAACTTGCTGCTAAAGCTAAATGATAAAACCAGATAATTCCCTCAGTAAAAGCCAATTGTCTAATAGTCTCTAGCTTTGGAAGCGAAGAAAAATGTTGACTAATTTAAGATGAAGCCATTCGCTATTCCATTACCAATCCTTAGCCGGTTTAAAGTCTCTGAAGAAAGATGGGGCTTTAACAATAATTGTTATCCTTTATTTGCCCCTAAATGTTGAACCTTTCCTCTTAAGATGAATTTTGTAATGAGAGTTCAATAAGTTATTACTTAAGTTGCTCTTAATTTCTCATCGACTTACTTGACCTATGGCCTTCCATGGGCGAGTAGGGCAAAAACAAAGGATCTCGCCTGACTTGATTTTAGTCCATGACCCTTTACTTCTTTTTCTTTCAGTGTTTTCCCCTCTTCTTTGATTTTTTTGAAGTCCTTTTCCAGGTGATTTTAGGTCTCTCAGGTTTCCTTTTTCTTGCGAGTTTTACTCGAGAACCTGCCGACTTATGTTCAGTCCTTCTAAGGGTGTATCCTTTTATTTCTTCCTATTCTTTATCATTTTTGCTATGGGGTTTTCACATCTCCAGCCAACTTTTTAACTGAAAGCAATTTTTTTGAACTCCTCGTAAAATAATTTTTTTTTTATCAAAGCCAACGTATAATTTATCACCCCCTCCGTGTAATTTTATCATTTAAACTAGTTTTTTCATAATCGGAACTGATTAAGGCCATGATGACCATAATGGCCATAAATTGCTTTGTGAATAATACATAGAATAAGTGAAGAGAAAGTTTCTTTGATTCCTTTAAGGTGAGACCATTGACGCTCATTTATCTGAACAACTTTAAGGTTAACCCAAAATTATAATTACCAGGGTGGCCACTAATAAAGCTTGACAAAATTCCCTGACTTTTCCCTGACATTTCCCTGACCTACTTCAGGTTTTCCCTGACCATCATCGATTTTTATTTAACAAAATTTACCTTTAAAAAGTTAATGATCATCAAGCTAAAATAGAATACATATACAAGTTGATAATTATTTAGCCCAATGTTTTTCATATATTAGTTTTCATGTTTTTCGTAGTAAAATTTAATTATTATAGAACATTTCATCAAAATGTATCATAAAAATAACTTTGCCTCGGCGGGGAATCGAACCCGGGCTCTCTCCGTCCGCGTTTAAAGCTATTTTCTCAGGAATTAAGATTTTTCCCATGAAAACGGCTTATATCGTTAGATTTGTAAATTCAATTTTTCAGTATTTGGTAGTATTCATACTACGGAACGTTTAAATTTTAATTTAAATCAAATTACAATTACTATTTACAACGGGAGACAGACAGAGAAAAATAGACTTCAGCACCGGGATTCGACCACGAGCCTCCTTTATCTGTCTCCCGTTGTAAATAGTAGTTATAATTTGATTTAAATTAAAATTTAAACGTTCCGTAGTATGAATACTACCAAAAACTGAAAAATTGAATTTCTAATTGATTGTATTAGATACAGGTACTAATTGGGTACTTTATAATTACAAGTTTTTCTGAACATGTATGCTAAATTTCGTCAAAATCGGCCCGGTAGTGTGAGCTCCAGATGTCTGCACAGACGACAGACAGACAAAATGGACCTCAAAACGTCTAAATCCATCGAAATCTCAAAATCGAATTTTCGCGCCATTGCAATACTTCTTCTTTAATGAAAAAGTAAATTATGTGTAAAACCTAGAATTTTTTCGGGTCCACACCGGTTTTTCCCCTGTTAAGCGTTTTCCTGTTCAACGCTAAAAAGTATAAATTAATCGTAACCTTTCCTTATTATCCTAGAAAGTAACAATTCACGTATTTTTACTTTCTCATATAAAAGAGAAAGTATTGTGATGGCGCAAAAATTCAATTTTGATGGATTTACACGTTTTGAGGTCCCCTGAGTCCAAAAAAGTGGTTTTTTAAAAATGTCTGTCTGTCGTATGTCTGTCTGTACAGACACCTGGAGCCTAAACTACTAGGCTGATTTTGACGAAATTCGGCTCACATGTTTAGGAAAATCATACCCCGAGGCGATATCGAGAAATGAATTTTAGCTCTAAATTTGGGGGCGCTACACCCCAAAAACACTGAAAAAACCTGAAAAAAATATGATTTCTCGAAAATGGTTCCGACGATTTTGATAAAAAAATTCTAAAATGTAGTCCATTTAAATACGAATCTAACGATATACGCCGTTTTCCCGGGAAAAATCTAGTTCCTGAGAAAAAAGCTTAAAACCCGGACGGAGAGAGCCCGGGTTCGATTCCCTGCCCCGGAGAAGTTATTTTTATGATAAATTTTGATGAAATGTTCAATAATAATTAAATTTACATACGATAACTAGTAAATGGAAAACACTGGGCTAAGTTATTATGAACTCGTATATGAGAAAGTTTGTCTTAGTTGTCTTTGACCGATTTTTTGATATAATTTTTAAGTATAGAGGTTGTTAATCCTTCTGCAGTTGTTCCAAAGACAGCATTTATTATTTTTATAAGAAATTTCGAGAAAGTTAAGGTTTCTGTGCTTTAAAATTATGAAATAATGATTTTAATTGCCTGCAGATTTTCCCTGACCTATGACAAAATTCCCTGACTTTTCCCTGACATTTCCCTGTCGGCCGAAATTCCCTGACTTTTCCCGGTATTCCCGGTTTTCCCGGTCTGTGGCCACCCTGATTACATAATTTAATTATAACTTATACACGTATAATATTGGTTTATAAATTATATAGGTACTAATTAAAATAAAGTTAATTATTGATATTATTATATTTGTAGTAGGTATTCAACTTTAAAATATTCACATTTCTATATCGCACAGTTTCTTTGTAGTTTCGGTATCAAAGAGAACTAGTGAGGGTCAGGGTCAAAAATTGGTGGCACGTGAGGATAAAATATATACATTATTTGTTATTTAGAACATATATACATCTATTAATTATTTATATGCATGATTGAAATAAAACGTTTATTTGCCTTAATTTTAAATAACAAGGAAATCCATTTTATTTCAAATAATTAGCAATATTAATATTTCGAGACTGATTTATTTTATATTTTATTCATAAAATTATTTTTAGTCGCAAGTCTAAATTGTCATTTAAAAATCATATTAATGAATGTTTTCTTCAAACTATATTCAAAATTAAAAAAAAAAAAAATATTATTAATTACACTTTTTGAGGGTAAAATCTATCTCCTTTCATGTTTTTAATCATTTAATATTAAATTGTAGTATAGCACAACATATTTGGGTAATATTCTAATAATTATATTTTCTATTAAATATTGAGCACACATTTAATTGGTTACCTACCCAAAATAACTTAAATATGTAAATAGTTCTTTTAGGCTAAAACCGGTCATACACGTTGCGTTATGCCTACAGGTAAACCTGTACAGTACAGGTAACCTGCACAGGTAAACCGGAGCGTGAGTGCTATCAAATTAGTACATAACTGCACATTTGTGATCTGTACAGGCTTACTTGTCAGATATACCGTAACGTGAATGGCCGGCTTAAGTGATATTACCACCTTTACATACAAAGTGTGATGTTCCTAAGTCCCAAAGGTCTTCGGACAAAATATCCCTTTAAGCCTAATACACACTAAGCGACTTTGTCGCGGAAAAAGGTATCGGGACAAGTCTTGGGATACTGTATAGCAATACATAAGTCTCAAGTCGCAACTTTCCAAAAAAAATGGAGAACATGATACAATGTTAGACAACCATTGGAACTCTGTATGTGATCCGAGACTTCCAACTTCCGAGTCACTTTCTCTACTGCCAACCGTGGAGACAACTTATAAAATAATTAAAGATTTTCAAGCCTTCCAATGTATAGAGATGACTGGAATGGTTTGCCTTAACACAAAGCTATCTTTGGAAATCTTTCTTCCAACCCTCTGCAAAAGGTTTTGAAATCTGATGGACTCATTCTCAGAAAATTTCTGAAACCCATGTCCATCTTCTTGGTTCAATTTTTCGAGAAGATTCTCATCAACATTAATGCCTCCCGAAAATAGATTTATTCTCCAGTAGTGTTTAGGATTATGATTGTTTTCTCTTATTAAGCAAACTTATATCATTCAGGCACAAGTTAAATGCACGAGAGCAATTTCTCGGGATGTCGTGTTCAATTTCGTAGCAAAACTGGCTCTGATTTCTGTGTAGGTGTGGACTGTGGACACACGACTTGTTTAGCCACAAGGGACAATGTTATGGCCACTTTGTCGCTAGGTGTGTACAAGGATGTAGAATTAATTATTTAGATAAACATTAATTATACATCAGTGGTAAACAAATTTTGGGTGGGTAACCAAGTAAATGTTTACCACATAGCACCTAATTTACTTGGTTAATAATAATAATATTGTGCGTTACTTCTTTAATACTACATTTTTACTATAATTCATAATAAAAATTAAACTTTAACTTTATACACACACGCGCGCGAGTACATATAAAGCACATATTATGTATATAATTATAATACCTATTAAGCGTGTAAACTCTCAATCAAACCAAATTCAATTGATAGGATAGTGTTTCATTTATTTTAAATATATATATTTAAAGTAAATCTAGCACAATCCTATTTACTTGTCAAATTTAATAGAGTTTACACGCTTAATAGATATTGTAAATACCAATCAATTCAATGCGTTAACGCGGCGCATCACCGTTATCTGAAATTAGGCGGCCACCAAAATCCCATGTATAATATTAATAATAATAAACCTCCCCCCCCCCCCCCCTCCATTGTTAATCACATCACTTTTTAAACAATATTTTATTTTAACAAAAATTATTTAATTGAAAATTAAAAATTTAAATTTTCTCTCACTTAATCAACAACTATTGAATATCAATCAAGTAATATAACCCTGTAAATGTTTAAATAATAGCATTTTCGCGTTTTAAATACATTTTCTCATTTCCCACTAGGAACAGTAAAAAATTATAATACAAATATTTATTAAATTGCTATCTAAATAGCAATTTATCAGGACATAACGTCAAGGGTAAATAATTGAAACAAAAAATACCAATGTAATTCGTTTTATAAACTCATTTTAATTTATAAACAATATGTTATTTTAATAAAAATTATTAATTTGAAAATTAAAAATTTAAATTTTCTCTCACTTAATCAACAACTATTGAAAATCAATCAAGTAATATAACCCTGTAAATGTTTAAATAATAACATTTTCGCGTTATAAATACATTTTCTCATTTCCCACTAGGAACAGTAAAAAATTATAATACAAATATTTATTAAATTGCTATCTAAATAGCAATTTATCAGGACATAACGTCAAGGGTAAATAATTGAAACAAAAAATACCAATGTAATTCGTTTTATAAACTCATTTTAAAATTTGGTAGTAATACATATATATACATATATAAATTATGAGGTCTTAAAACATTAAAAATATTTATTTACCTTTGAATTTAACAAAATAACTAACTGCGGAGTAATATTTTAATTTTATTAATCCAATAGGTTTATAAACTGGTATTTTTATAAATTATATTTCGTAGTATAAGCTGTTAATATTATTTTACTAAGCGAGAATATCTAGATGCCCCAAAGTTTCTATAACCCCACAAAGTTTCCTCCCACCTACTCTTCCATGGATCAAATATAATTTTCAAAATTCCTTTATTAAGTGATTCCCACCACTGCAGAAGCATTGTTAATGCTAACTTTCTAATAAAATAATGCTTTTTCCTTTTATATACCCCCTCCCCTACACCCTGTATCTCCCAGAGTTGAAATTATCTTTTATAAAATGCTTGTATCCTATCCAAAAGAGAAGCCTGTTCCTAGGAAATAACTTCCTAACTTAGCGTTTTACAGAAGTGGTGATAATTATGTACTAAAAATGGTCGATTGGCAATCCTTATCACAGAAGTTTTTTATGCCATATAAGGAATCAAACTTTTATCCTTCCACACACCCCCTCCCCTCCACCCGGTGAGTTCCTGAGTTAAAATTATCTTTCTTTATTTGTATCCTATCCTAAAATGAAGCCCTTTTTATAGGGAAATAACTTCCTAACTTAGCGTTTTAAAGAAGTGGTGATAATTATGGTATGCATAAAAATGGCCGCTTGGTAAACATTTTTACAAAAGCTGTTCATGTCATATAAAAGAGGAAAATTTGTAAGGTTATAATGAAATTGGTCAGACACATCACAAAGTCGAATTTAGCATATAAATGGCCACCATATTGAATTAAGATGACGGATCATGAAAATATTAGCTAAGCTAGCACCTAGAGGCTAAGAGGAACGAACCTAAAAAAATTACATGGTTATAGGTCTACAGAGGTGTCCAAACTACGGCCCGTGAGACGTTTTTATTCGGACCGCCGCGCCACAAAACGGTAACAAATAAACTTAAACAATGCATTAAGTTCTACATAATGAAATGTCATTTCAAACATTATAAAAGATCAGCTCGAGTCTTATATAAGTCTTTTTGGCCATATTCCCTACAATTGTAAAGTCCGAAAGCTGAATGTTGCTAACTCCATCCAGCCTGCTATGGACCATCTTATCCAGACCATCAACCCTTCAACCAAAAAGATTGGAGCCTTCTGGTCTAGTAGTTTCAAAAGAATCGTGATGAGTCAATCAGTTAGTCAGCGAGTGATTATCATTATATGTACCTATAGATGATGTATTTTTTAAAAACCGTTATGAAGTAACTTCTCTCTATTTGGTTGTATATTAATTGTCTAATATTATATTTATATTCGTCTCTCTTGACGTCTCTTCTATATTCACGTTTCAGCTTCTCCTGGTAAACTTAAACTCTCTTTTATTAATTGCGTTTATTTTTCTTTAACGTCATACCCTGGCACATAAGTCTATTTTGTTTAGACAGATTTTGCAGATTGCTTTCTTTGGTACTAAAAATGTGCAACACTTTTCCTCAAATCTGAACATGTTATTTTTTTTCTTTTGAAACCCAAAAATGAAAGGATATAACAGGATTGCTACCCTTTTTTTCCACTTCTACTATAAGAAAACGTAAAAACCTCTTAACCGGTTTTAGGCCTATAGGTCTTTTAAAAAAGCGATTGAGCAAGATAAAATGTAACAGCGATTGACTTGAAATAAAGGTTGAAAGGACAGCTAAAAGGGATCTCCCTCCTCAAAGTAATATCGAGCTAACGCCATCAGAGAATGGAGAGAGGATTAAAGAAGGCAACCATAAAGAATTGGAAGAAAAAGATTTAGATAGATACTTAAAAAAAAGGAATCAGAAAAAATACTTTTTAAGTAAAAAAGAAAAGAGAGAAAAGAGGTGAGACAATAAATGATAAGGTGAATGAATGGATTTACTCTATTGAGAAAAAGTGAGAAGAAGAAGATGAGTTCATTATACTTGTATATTCATTCAGAATGTTAAAATACTCCTCTCCCCTGACAATACTCAGAGTCCGCATGAATAAAGTTAATGGGTGAATAAAGATGTGAATGGTAATTTCATTTTAGGACAGGATGAGGGAAAAACTCAAGGACTTGTTTGCTTTCTTCTTTTTATTACTTTTCTTTTCTTCCGCTACTGAAATAAAATGTTAAAGCTTCTTCGTCATCTTCGGTTTATGAAATTTACTGTACACTTTATGGATGTATGTAATTGGTTGTAATTAGTTAGTTACTTCTTTAAGCTAATGTTAGGTAATTAATATCTGAGATTTTGGATAAGTTCAATAAAGATAAAAAAACTATAATTGTTGATACCAGCATGTAATAAATCTTTGTTACTGTATTCAACATATTGTCAATTAAATTCTTAAAGTTTGTATAAAATTACTTCCGAGCTTACCGAAGGTAACGCAAGCTACACGATCGTTCTGAAGAACGAAAAAATTTTAGGTCTCCGATTTCAATAATTTCCAAGACACAAAACCGTTTCAGACATCAGGGATCATTTTCGGTTCCGTGTCTGTCTGTCGGTCTGTCTGTCGCTCTATTTTTTACACGTCCGATTTTAATGAAATTTGGATGGTAGATCATGATTAGCCCATTTTTGGCCCCATATAAGTTTCAACATTATGCGCCCATTTTTTTCTCTTCTACATCCACACTAACATACATTTATTCGCCTACAGTTTCATATGTACTTATCTGATTTGTATGAAACTTTTATAGTTAATCGAAACTAACCCGCAGGTAGCCCCAGATTAATTTGAACCTTCTGCTCTCTTTAACTTTTGCTAAATTGATACTTTAATTCATGTAAAACATTAAAACAATTTTGACAAATTAGAAAAACGGGGGAAACAAACAAATTAGACAATAATAGCTTGTAAAAGCATAAAGTGAATGAAATATGTAATAAGATGCGAGGAAGCTATGTGCCACACCAATTGGCAGTCTATTTTTTTCAATAAGTGTAAGTTATATTAATCTAGGAAATTTAATGTTTGTCGAAAAATAGGAAAGATTGGAGTAGATTGAAACATGAGACAAGTAGAAAAAAATGTGATTATTGCAAGAAATAACTAGACATCGGTAGATGAAATATGCAGACCCTAATTCAACATCTTCTTTAGTCTAGAGCTACTAGAAGCTTGATAATAGTATTTTAAAAATCCAAGTTTTGGTAATATAATATTATGGTGGCCGTTAAAGCAAGTGAAAGCGTTATTTTGGGGCCATATCAAACACGTTGGTAAAGCCAGACAAACAAAATATCTAAATTTTCTTCTTTTATTCGCAAATGAATAAAAATTGTAACAAAACAGCTTATACCCCATTTATTTAATTAAAAAAGTTTTATACAGTGTTAAAAAAATATATAAGTAAATTAAATAAATTCTTGGACTAGAAAATTGATACATCGTTTTTATTTTAATTAAATTTACTGTAAGGGCCAAAACTTATTATTGTTGGTAACATTGCTTCAACTTGCCCCAGTCCTTCAGTTTTTGGCCGACTTTAGTTTGGAAAGTAGAATTGTATTTTAAACTACTTCTGGCCATTCTTAACAAAGAATAAGAACTGTTATCTATTGGCTATTGGTAGTTCTCTAACAAAGGGACCCCTTAATCACGTAGAGAATGAATTATCGGGGCCATCAGGTGATTTAACTATTTATTCTTCCGACTATTTACAGACACCTCTAGCTCTGTGAAAGATTTAGTTGTTTTCAACTACTCACATTAAACAAGCAAAGTTTAATAAAAAAACACTACTAAACACAAACTTTGATTAACACAATAGAGATATATTACTCCTAATTGTTGTAACTTCAGTACTGGAGACACTGTTTGAATCTTAATAAATAATCTCAGTTAAAGCTGGGTTAAATTCTTTTTCTATTTAAAATTAAGCGTAAAGAGCCAAATCAGTAGTTAGAGTAATAGTATAAGGAGATCGTAGAATATGAAGAATTGCAGAAAAAATTATTTCATCTACGATTGATACGAAATATAAACATTTTATCTCTGTTTAGATGAGTAGAAAGTGATTCTTTTCGAAGTTTTATTCATTGCGCATGGACGTTTCATAATTACAAACATTTAACAAAACTAATTTGCAAAGCGTTTTATTAAAAGTTTACATTTAACAAAACTAATGTGCTGTTTGTTTAATTAAAATAACTGTTTTTTCTGTATTTATTATATTAAAATCCAACAATCGTAGATAAAGTCCCGGAAGCAATTCGTGCGAAAACTACATTTTGCTTTTCTCGAGTGGTTTTAATACCCTCGCTGTCACTCGGGTGCTAACTCCACACTCGCATGCAAAATGCTACTTATAAACGTAGTAAAACCACACGAGCATAGCAAAATGCAGTTTTCGCACGAGTTGCGTACCGTACTTTATCTACGATTGTGGATTTTAATAATAAATACAGAAAGAATTCTTCACCTCATTATGAACACGCATGCGCAATGAATACAGCTACGAAAAGAATCACTTTCTATGCATCTGAACAGAGATATAATGTTTATATTTCGTGTCAATCGTAGATAAATTAAATTACTACAACTTATAAAAATCGTTCTTCTGTCGCAGAACAGGGATTAGATTTTTGCGTTTCGATTACCTTCATCAGGGTACATATTTATATTGTTCTTCCTTCCTAATTAACAATAAAACAAAAAATATTGTTGTTAAAGGGTGTTCTAGATAGTCTTGATTTTTTTTTTTTTTTTTTTTTTTTTTTTTAAACAAATTCTTTATTGGCATAAGTAACAAAAAAAATATTTGTGTTTACCGGAGCCATAATGTTATTTTGAGAGGGGTTATTTTGTGCCTTTTTATAATTTTGATATTTTGTAAGGGATTGGAGCTTTTTAATCAAATTTGGGGAAGGGTATAATGGACAATTTTGGAGTATATATTTATATTTTTTTATTTTTCTAAACGGAAGTTTTTGAATGGATTTTTGTTAGGGTTGTTTGCAGGTATTTAAACGGGTATCATAGGCAGTCTGTGGACTGACTTAAGAGTGGACCAACCTGGCATTTGCCTAGTAAATTGAGGGAAACCACAGAAAACCTCAATTAGGTTGGGTGGACCCGAGTCCTTCCAAAATTCTTCCTATGTTTTCCCTAAGTAATTTTTATTTATTTTTTAAATTTTATTTCGTTTGTGGATTTCTGTTGGTGAGTGGACTCCAGATTTTTTCAATTTTAGGCTAAGGGGAGTAATTTATTTCTTTTACGAATTTTAGTGTAAGTTTAATATTTTTTAAATTTGAGAATAGGATGGTCTTGATTTTTTCATTTTTGTCTTGAATTTCTTGTATTTTAATTTCTTGGTATAATTTATTTCTTTCTGATTTATATTTCGGACATTCCAATAGGATGTGAGCTACATTTTCTTCTTTTTCAGGACAAGTATAACATATTGGTGAATCACTTAGTCCTATTATATAGTTGTACTGAATGCATCGTGCATGGTAACTTCTTAATCTATTAATTTTCATTATATCTGTACGTGGTAGTTTTGTTTTCCAAAACCATGGTTTAAGTGGAATTTTTTTGACTATTAATTTGAAATTTTTTGCTTTTTCTGGTTCTTCTTGTAGTTTTATATTAAATTTTTCAAACATATTCTTTTTGGATAGTGTTATGAGGTCTCTTGTTGGTATTTGTTTTTCAGATTGTTGTGTAGGGGTTTTGGCAAGTTTGTCTGCTTCCTCGTTTCCTTCAATTCCTTGATGTGATTTGACCCATATAAAGTCTATTTCTTTATTGTTTCTTCTTATTTCTGCTATATTGTTTAAAATATTCATGAAGATGTGATCCAAGTGTGTAGTGTATGAAATGTTGTCAAGTTTTTTAAGAACGCCCTGGTTGTCACATGCTATCGTGTATTTGTTATAGTTATTTTGTAATGTGTTAATGTATTCTAGTGCATGTAAAATTGCTAAACTTTCTAATGTATATATACTAGTATGTTGAGGGCATGAGTAGCCGATGCCTTGTTTTAATTGGGGGTCATAATAAGAATATCCTGTTAAATTTTGTTGTTTTGATCCGTCTGTAAATATAGTGTAAGTGTTGTGTGGATGTAATTTATTTAGTTGATCTTCGAATGTAATGTTATTGTAAGGATAAGTAAATTTGGGTATATATATATTTGGTTTTTGATATAGGTTTTCATAATTAATTTGATGAATTGGTAATAATTCGTGTTGGTATATACTTTGATTTAAGTAAGGTAATAGATTATTGTAGCTATTGTTTAGTAAGGGTGTAGGTTTATGTCGCCAGTATCTGTGTACTCTGTTTATTTTGTTAGATAGTTCTGATATAGATTTGTATATGGTAGAGTATTGAGTGTATAATTTTAATAGTAGTTTGTCAGCTAAATGTTGTCGGCGAAGGTTAAGTGGTTGTTCGCAGCATTCAGTTAATATAATGATTATTGGTGTTGATTTTAAATATCCCATAGATAATCGTAAGGCCCTGTATTGAATGCGGTCGAGTTTTGTAAGTAAGTATTGTTTTGCGTTACCGTAGAAAGGTGATGCAAAGTCTAAGCATGATCTTATTGTTGCCCTATAAAATGTAATCATGGTTTTTGGATCACTTCCCCATGATTTGTTGCAGGTCATTTTCATTATGTTCAGGTATTTTTCACATTTTAAGGAAATATTCTTGATGTGTTCTTTCCATGTAAGTTTTTGATCGAGGAAGAGACCAAGAAATCTGATTACTGTTTTTCGTTTTATTTGTATATTTCCAAAATTGATATAATTTTCTAGGTGGGGATTATTTCTTCTTGTAAAAACACAACATTCTGATTTTTCATGGGATAGTTCTAGTCCAGTAATTCTAGTCCAGTTTTGAATTGCTTGTAATGCTTGACTAAGATCATTTACCATGTCATCAATTTTTTTACTGATTGAGTATATTAATACATCATCGGCAAACTGGAGTATTTTTACAGGATGGGGTATTGTTATTTCAAGGTCTGAAGTGTGAATTATGTATAATAGGGGGCTTAAAATAGCCCCCTGTGGGATACCTTTTCTAGTTATTCTACTTCCTACTATTTCTCCGTTGACTCGAAAAAGTAGTGTTCTATTAGTTATTAATTTTATAATAAAATTTTCAGTTTGTTGTGGTATGTTCATTTGTATTAATTTATGATGTAATATATTAAGGTCAACATTGTCATAAGCTTGTGTAATGTCTAGAAGTAGTGTTAATACTGACTTTTTTTGTGTGAATGCGCTGTGTATGTCTGTTACAAGCTGACTTTGGCTTTCTAAAACTGATTTATTTTTTCTAAATCCTTTTTGCGATTTTGCAAGTTTTTCATTCGACTCTATCCACCATTCCAATCTATTTTTAATTAATCTTTCAAAAGTTTTTAACATACATGATGATAATGAAATTGGACGATAATTTGAGGCTAAATCGGCTGTTTTTCCTGGTTTTTTAATGGGGATTATTATAAATGTTTGCCATGATTCAGGAATTTTTTGTGTTTCCCAAATGTTATTAAATATTTCTAAAAGTGTGTTTTTTGAAATTGGGGGTAGGTGGTGTATCATGTCATAGTGAATATTATCGTGTCCAGGGGAAGTATTGCTGTGTTTAATAGCCGTTTTAAATTCGGAAAATGTAAAAGGTTTGGTTAGTACATGAGTGTTGTTACTATTTAAAGATTTTGGGATTATATTTGTTACTGATGGGGGGGCTAATTTATCCATAAATTCCTCTAGCCAGGTTCCTGGATTTGTTTGTATTTCATTTGATGGATTTTTATTTAATTTTTTAAACGATTTCCAAACACTGGATGGTGTATTTTTTGAAAAGTTTAGGTTATCACAATATTGTTTCCAACTATTTCTTTTTTTAAGTTTAATTAATCGTCTAAATTTTGTGTGTTTACGTTTGAAATTAATAAAATTTGTTAAATTTGGATTGGCGTTAAAGTTTTGATAAGCGTTGTATCTTTCATATTTTGATTGTTCGCAGGTTGTATCCCACCAATGAATAAGGTTGGGATAAGGAGTTGAAGTAATTTTTCTTTTTTTTATTTCCGGAATTGAATCTTTAGATGCTGTGTTTATATCATCTATAAAGTCATTGTATGTTAATAGTGTATGGTTTATTAGTCTGTTTTGTGTTAGTATTTCCATATTATCCTCATATTTTGTCCAATCTGCTTTATCAACATTCCAACGTCTTGTTGGGTATCGATATATTTTTTCTATGTGGGAGGAATTTGTTTCTAATATTATCGGATAGTGGTTCGAACTATGTGGATCTTTTAAAATTTTCCATTCAAAGTCAGTTGCAATGTTATTAGAAGCTATTGCAAGGTCTATTACAGATTGTGTTTTTTGGTTTATTTTAGGAATAAGGGTTGGTATATTTTTATTTAAGATTATTGCATTATTTTGATCAATTGCTTTTAATAAATTTTGACCTTTGGAATCAGTATTACTACTACCCCAGGCTTCGTGATGACTATTAAAATCTCCTATTAGAAGGTATGTTGGTTTAATTGCTTTTATTAGATCATGCCATTTGTTAGAGAGAATTTGAGTCATTGGAGGGTTATATATTGATATAATATTTAATTTTGTGTTCTTATATTTTATTTGAATGCCAATATGATCCGTTCCTATCTTTGGAAGGTTGTTAAGTATTGTGTAGTGTAAGTCTTGATTTTGAAAAGAAAAATTGAATAAACAGGTCAAGTGTGTGCTGGTTAGCACACAGCGAGGGTCCGTAGGCCACACTGAATAGTTTAAGTAGTACCCTATTGATGGTGTTTTTTAAAATGCTAAAAAGCTTACTTTGAACTATCCTATGGGTCTGATATTCTCATAACACATAAACAAACTTCCGATAAAGTATTTTTTGCCACTGAACCGGACTACAACCATATAAATACATCGAAAAGACCATAATTATAAAAAAAGCGTATTTTGTCGATACAAAATAAAATAATATTTTTTTCGAAATTTCCAAAAAGTGGTATCAACTTACTTTACTTTTGGTCGAAGAATGTTCAGGAATTTTTTCAGATTTTTTGCACTTCACATAAACGAGATAGGGGGGGGGGGGGGGGGGACACGTTTCACACCCGCTTCAAACTCGCCTACGCTCGCCCTATCAAAGTTATAACCAAAGAATTATATATTTTTGTGTAATCAGCTCGACGTACCCTTTCATATGATACCCCTCACGGTGTCGAAAAAAAATGTAAACTTTTTAACCCTTAAGTTTTTTACCCTAATTTTTTTTTTATTATTTTTTTTTTTATGTTGCTATATTTTTAAAATATGTGGGTAGGTACAAGTCACATACATGCCAAATTTCAAAGTGATCGGACGAAAGGTGTAGCCGTGAGAGCATGCGACAGGACGGACGGACAGACACACGCAGGAAAATATAAGGGTCCTTGGTTTGGCCTACGGACCCTAAAAAAGGCTTCTTAGTAGAACATCACGAGTCTTTAAGCTAATGTACAGAGAGCGCATTCAAGAGGTTGTAAGTCAATTTACTAATTTGTATTAAGGTAGATAAAGGGGGAGGTTTCTCTACCTTGGACACTTGATAACACTGATATGATAGCGGGTGAAGAACGAAAATCAGGTAAAATAGTATTGACAGGCACCACTAGGTATATGGAAATTAGTATTCCTCTAGTAATATTATCTCTCATTAGTATTCCTCTAGTAATATTATCTCTCATTAGTATTCCTCTAATAATATTATCCCTCATTAGTATTCCTCTAGTAATATTATCTCTCATTAGTATTCCTCTAGTAATATTATCTCTCATTAGTATTCCTCTAGTAATATTATCTCTCATTAGTATTCCTCTAGTAATGTTATCTCTCATTAGTATTCCTCTAGTAATATTATCTCTCATTAGTATTCCTCTAGTAATATTATCTCTCATTAGTATTCCTCTAGTAATGTTATCTCTCATTAGTATTCCTCTAGTAATATTATCTCTCATTAGTATTCCTCTAGTAATATTATCTCTCATTAGTATTCCTCTAGTAATATTATCTCTCATTAGTATTCCTCTAGTAATATTATCTCTCATTAGTATTCCTCAAGTAATATTATCTCTCATTAGTATTCCTCTAGTAATACTATCTTGCATTAGTAATCCTCTAGTAATATTATCTCTAATTAGTATTCATAAGTACTATTATCTCCCTTGAATTGTGCTGAGGGACGTGTCCAAGGTAATGGAACCTCTTCTACATTACCTGGTTCCATGTAGTGGATAGTATGTAAAAATTAACATAACATGCATTCTCCATTGCATTAACGATTAGTATACATTAAAATTCAAATAATACATTTTTATTTACTGGGTTACCTAGAAAATAAGACATACTTTTTTTTTAAATTAAACAACTTTATGCCTACTGCTAGGATTAGCTAAAATACACTCTCCTAATATACCTATTATTAATTTTTCAAACTTTACTTATACCCGAACTTTAACCTCACCTAAACTAAAACAAATTCTAAATACCACTAAAAAAGTTTTTTAAATTGGTTGCTAGGTTGGATTATTGGGATATTATATTTAATTAATAAGAGTTTTCAAAAAGACTTGATGAATATAAAATATAAGTATTGTACATATTAAAAATTAAATTATTTATTTTAAAAGTGGTTAAATAAGTATATATCACCATAAAAATTTTGTGGGAAGATATTGGTAATGAATGTAATTTTTATTTTCAATAGCTCTCTTATTTTAAGATTTTATTAGTTTAATTCGTAAAATTTCAAAATGAAGGATGATATAATAAACACAGCTAACTTTCATCGTTTAATGTAAATTGCAGTTTAGAATATCTAAGAAGAATTAGGCTCAAGAATATTAGCATAATTTTCATAAAGGGAATTTGCATATTTTACCTAAGAGTAAAAACCACAGGCTAATTTGATTTACGGACTAAGTCTTAAATGATTAAAGTATCAAAAACGACCGCTTTTAAAGGATAAGTATATTTTATTTAAAATAAATAAATAAATAAAATTAATATACAAAATATAATGATTACTCTTAAATTTCATAATGATGAATAAGATCACTGTAAATAACCAAAAACATACAACAAACTCGAAAAAAACTTTCTTATATACACATTAGTACTGAATGTAAATCCCAGAAAATCTAATTTATGATTTAACAAATTTAAAAAGTTTTCAGCAGGTAGTTGTGTTTACATTTTTTCTGATGTTCAGCTAAATCTATAATTAAAATTACAGTTATGTTTGTACCTCGCAAAGAATTGCAACATGTATGAATACGTTTACATTTCATACATTACAAAAATCCAAATCGGCCTTAATATTCATCCTGTTTGTATGTATGTAAGTCTGATTGTAAATATGTCTGTCACCAAAGGTCCCGACTTTATAGGTGTAAAAAAGGCTGGACGAAATCCATTAATTTTTACGCACAGGTTTGCGCAAACATGTTCCGCATGCAGGCTTGGTTTTATCGACAAAAGATATTCTTCTGCTGTGTTGTGTGATATATTATATACTTTTTGCCCTCTAGCTTAGGGTTCACACCCTTGTTTAGCGGACACGGTGCCATAAACGACCATATATTTATATAAAATATAAAGACTGAAATCTAAAGGTTCAATGCATCATACTCCATCGACAAATTTAATTGCATTATAAAAAAAGAAAATTCAAAACATTTTTTTATTTATTTTTTTTTTATTTTAACTCAAAAAAAGTATTTTTGTCAAAGGTTACATGCTTCCAAAATAAAAAAACAAAATTAAAATAAAGCATTCCAAAAAATACCTATAAAGCATACCTACCTACCAAAAAAATTCCATAAAAAAGTTTCAACTTTAATAAATATTTGCAAAAACAAAAGTTGATAATAAAATCAGGAGGCCTTTGCAAGTTTTCCAGTAATTGAATTGAAATTCAACAAGAGATCTCGCTGTTTTCCCTCATGGGTATTCATATTTGATTCGGATCTCAGCCGTGCCGCCATGCTTTGTAATAGTTGCATCTTAAACAATCTTGAGAGATTAGATTATTTCGCTCCACGTATATTGAATATTAATATTTACCGAAAATAAACTGAAGTAAATAGGGTAAATAAATAATTTCAGAACTTAAGTTATAATTACCTACTTAATGTACTAAACTTGATATATTACAAACGCATCTTTTTTTTAAAAAATTAATATAAATACCTGTAATGTAATTATACGAGTATATATTTATATGTTTATAGTTAAATATATATATTTAATATGGTGTACCCACACTCACAAAAGGAAACAGAATATTATGCACCCACACACGGTCAAGTATACAAACAATATTAAATTACTAATAGATTGTCAACATTATAGTTACTGTTTAGTCAAATAACGTAAGTTCGTATATTTACACGGGTTGAGTGGGGTTACAGTACACTAACCAACCAACCGAGTAAATAGTAAATATACTCTCTTCTAGTCTCTTGGAGATTAATTTAATCTATCAATAATAGAATAATTTCATTAATTAAACTGCACTTCTTTAATAATTATAAAATTATTTGGGCAATAAACTCAACGAATAAAAACTCAATGCATAAAGAAATGAAAAAAAATCCATATTCTAAATAACAATATGAATAGTCTGTCAATTAGTGTGGTTCATAGCTTCCTCGCGTCTTATTTCGAATACTTTAATTATTATATGCTTTTACAACCAATTTTTCTCCAATTAATTTAATTTTCTCCCATTTTTTAAAACATTCTTTCTGTTTTATTACATGAAGTAAAGTATTAATTTAGTAAAATTTATAGAGCGCTGACAGTTAAAATTAATGTGGGGCTATCTGCAGGCTACTTTTGACAAACTATCCAAATTTCATAAAAAATCAGATGAGTACTTTTGAAGATGTAGTTATAAATAAATGTATGTTGGTGTGCATGTGAAAGAGAAACAAATTAGTGCAGAAGGTTAAACGTATGTGGGACCAATAATGGGCTAATTATGACCTGCCATCCAAATTTTATTAAAATCAAGCGACAGACAGACAGGAAACCAAAACTGTTGCCTGATCGGAACCAAAATGTCTGAAATGGATTTCTGTCTTGGAATTTCTGAAATCGGAGATATAAAAAAATGTTCTTTCATCAGAACGATCATATACCTTCCGTTACTTTCGGTAAGCTCGGGACCAAAAAAATACAAACATTTTTTGTAAAACATGAACTAAAAAAAGGACCATCTTTTATTAACAGCCACAGTGCTGCGACCGATCACAGTATATGCGTGTCACTAAAGATAAAAGCGTGAGGTGCTATCAACAAATTAATAAAAACTGTTGATAGCATTCTACGCTTTGAATACAATTCTGTCAGTAAATTTAAGAAAGATAAGAACTAATTTTCCTACAGTTACAATTTTAACGATTGAAAAATAAAAACCAATTCATTGCTTATAATTCATTGCTTTCTTCTAAAAAAATAAAATAAAATAAATGCATAGGTTTTACAGAAATTCATTGATTTCTCTCTTCGTTTTATTAAGTAAATTTAATTATTGAAAGATGTCATATTGAGATAATTTTCCCCTTCTTGCTTTATAAAAACTTGATTTGTGGTCTATTAAAGCTTGTATTTCTTTCTGTTTATGGTATAAATCCTCTTTTATCGTTTCCTCTTTTATAGTATAAAGAACACTGAGTGTTTTCATATTCCCTTTAATAGCCCTATAAGAAGTATTATTTACTTCGTATACTGGATGTCACTCGGCAGAGAAGCTAATCTGGAAAATACTTAAAGGGTCTTTGGATCCCAAAACGTTTAGTGAGGTTTTCGTTAAACTCAATTAAAAGGCTTTGGGGAAAATTGTTTGGACAAAGTCACGTTTCTACTCTGAGACCTTAATGTACGTGACCTCACGTTCAAGAGTGAAAAAAAAGTTATTCGAGTAGAAATAATAAAGCAAAAAGGTCTAAAGCAAGTTCCTCTCTCAACACGATTCTACTTGGAACTAGACGTTTTGCTGAGGTCGAAAAGCCGGAGTAGAACCAATGTTAAGTCTCGTCGTAAAACATATTAAACTAGAAGTAATAAAACAAAGGTTGTTTAAAGGGTTAAAGGTTGAAGGGAAATTAGTTTCGAGAGTAAAGATTCTATCTTAGCTGTCCAAGGTGTGAAATAACTAGTTCAAATTTTCAAGTCTCTCCTTAATTACTCACGTTATAAAACTACTTCTAACTCCTTTTAATTTTTATTATTTTATCAAGTTATTTATGGGCATAAGTATATCACAAATTTATTTGTGTATACCAAAGCCACAATGTTATTTTAGGTGTTTTTTTTTTTTGTGCTATTTTTAATTGTTTTGATATTTTATAAAGTATTTGAACTTATACATTCAATTTGTGGCATATATTTTATTATTATTTTTATTTTTATTTATTTTTTTTATATTAAATAGGAACAGAAATCCGTTTCAGACATCAGGGAACATTTTTGGTTCCGTGTCTGACTGTCGGTCTGTTTTTCGCTCAATTTTTCGAACCAACATATCTTAAAAACAACTCGTCCGATTTTAATGGAATTTGGACGGTAGGTCATAAATAGCCCATTGTTGATCCCATATAAGTTTCAACCTTCTGCGCCCATTTGCTTTTTATTCCTCATACCCAAAAACATACATTTATTTACACCAATAGCTTCAAAAGTACTGAACTGATTTTTATGAAACTTTTATAGTTTCTCAAAATTAGCCCGGCAGATAGCCCCAGATTAATTTCAGCAGTCTTCGCTCTTACAATTTTGGAAAACTCATACTTTAATTCATGTACAAAATCAAAACAATTGTGACAGATTTAATAAAAGGGGGAAAATTAAATAAATAGTAAAAGCATACAAATTATTAAAGTAATAGGACGCGAAGAAGCTATGTGCCACACTAATTGGCACACTATTTTATCTGGCACACTATTTTATCAAGACTATCTTTGATTTTAAGTTTGTATACTTTGTTACGATGAGATTTACGGAAATTCTAATACGAATAAGTTACAATTTCCTCTTTAGTGGACATGTACAACACACGTGTGAAGCACTTTAGTTCAATCATATAGTAGTATTGAATGCATCTTGCATGGTAACTTCTCAATCTATTAATTTTGATTATAAGGGTATGTAGCGGTTTTGTTTTTCAAAGCCACGGTTTAAGGAAAACTTTTTTGACAATTGATTTGAAATTTCTAGCTATTTCTTGATCTTCTTGAAGTTTTATGTTCTATTTTTGAAACATTTCTTTCTTGGATAGTGTAATAATGTCTCTTGTTAGTATTTTTTTTTTTTCCGGATTGTTTTGGCAAGTTGTCTGCTTCTTTGTTCCCTATAATTCCTTATGAAGTTTGTTTCTTGTTAATTGATCTATATTGTTTTAGTAAGTAGAGAGGTTGCGGTTCCTTGTATTGTTTATTTTAATTACTGTTGAGACTTAAGGAAAAATAATACGCTGCCTTTAGCGATATTTGCGACCCCTCCTTGGGTCATTCTCAAGCTAGAAACACTTAATTTGGGAAAACAGGAGAGCCTAAATACATTCATTTGATAGAAGTATGTCAATGCTTCATCTAACTACTCCAATAAAAATAAATGAAATATAATACACGATTTAATTGACAATCTATATTTTGGGATATATGAAGACCTTACATTATTATTTGGCTATAATATTGGATTTAATAATATTTAAATGAATTGAATTTAGTTGTATGGATCATAAATGGCAAATAATGTAACGAATGTGTGTGCATCAATATATATATATATATATATATATATATATATATATATATATATATATATATATATATATATATTCGTTTTAGTATTTAAATCCTTATTGCTTTTATATATTATGGAAAGAAACAAAAACATAATATATTAAAATAAAATATATACAGATAAAAATATCAGTAGCATCGTTATAAATTATGGGAGTAATAAAAAGGGATAAACATTTAAAAATTTCAATAACCACAGGAATGTAGAATTGGAAAAACCCGAGAATGCTCGAAGAGGGTTATATTTTTATATGCTTAATGGAAGGAAAAGTGTTCCAAGACTATAAAGAGAAGCTCATTTCCATAGCGTCGCATATGAATTAAAAAATTGTACGAATTTTTAACCTACATCTGAGAGGAATGAAGAGTGTCGTTAGATATATACATACCTCTTTTGTCTCTACAGTTTTAAAGTACATTCATCCTTACGTGCTTTATGAACTCACTCGAATATATTTCTACCTAAGAATCTGAAATATGTACGATCCTATATAATTGAAAAAAATAAAAGACAACTCATAGTAAATATACGTCAAAGGAAACCAAAAATTAGGTCCGAGACAACTTATATAACTCTCATATTATCTCGGTCCCAGATCCCAAAAATTTATTGTTTTTGATTGTCAACAAAATAAGATTTATTTTTTCCAATACAACGGTTTATATCATTAGATTCGTATTTAAATGGTCATCTTAGAATTTTTTAATAAAAATAATCGAAATCGAATTCGAAAAATAATTTTTCTTTTACATTTTGTCTGAGTTCTTGGGGGGTAGCGCCCCCAAATTTGGAGCTAAAACTAATTTCTCAATTTGTCCTCGGAGTATGATTCATCTGAACATGTATGCAAAATTTCGTCAAAATCGGTCCAGTAATTTAGGCTCTACCTGGCTGCACAGACGACAGACAGACTTTTTTAAAAACACCTTTTTTGAACTCAGGGGACCTCAAAACGTGTAAATGCATAAAAATCTCAAAAACGAATTTTCGCGCCATACAATACTTTCTCTTTATATAAGACAGTAAAAAACGCAATAGCTTTGATATAGAGAATGGTTTCAACAACTTTCGTTTGACCAACTAAAAATCATTATAAATGGTAGGTCACTTATGATGTCTAACAAGTAGGATTAGAAATAGTAGGTTTCTAATGACGTCAAACTAATAGGATAAGAAATAGTAGGTCCCTAAAGATGATCAAGTAATAGGATTAGAAATAATAAATTCGTCATAAGTTATATCCTAAATTAAATACGCTTCTTTAAACGTTTTTAAATTCTTTCTTCCAGTCATCTAATCGAGCTGAAATTTGGCACGTAGATTCTGTACCAATATATCAAATTTTAGGATTATTAAGATAAGTATTATTATTATACAAAGAATTTATAGTAAAAAACTTTTATGAGTTATTATTATTTACTTTGACAATGAGCTAAGAGAGAAAACGGTATGATATTTTTCTTTGTTTAATATTAGATTAATATGCCAATTAATTTATTTCTACAGTCCTAGCTTTATTAAGTAACATGATTAATTAAAGGTATGTAGAGCGAAATAAGTAGATTTTGCAAAATTGTGTTAATTAGTTTAGTAAGGTATTCGGGTAGGAGGTCCGTTTTTACTCTGCTCTGTATTACGATCAGATAAAAACACGAACGATTAGGAGATACCATTTAAGAAAAGAGGACACGAAATTTAAACCGACAAAAAGCCCAGGGATTATCTACAACTCGTGTTTCCAGAGAAAAAACTCCGATAGAACAAGCATTACTGAAATCTATCCAACCCTACAAACAGAGTCGATGTACGAACTCACAAATACAGAGGATGACACGAAGAGAACAAAAAACAAAAAAAAAAAAAACAGATTTATTCTTCTAAAATAATACATCTTCATTTTCTACTACTTTCGTTTCGATTTATTTATGGCTTCTCTTGTAAACCTGCAAATTAAGATTAATGGTACAGAGGCAGAACTAGAAAGCGAATAACTCGGAGCCTAAGTGCAATCCATTATTTAAATATCAGATGTAATAATGTTCCAAAGATTATTTTTTACCTTGTAAATAATATGAAATTATTTGTTAACAAATATCGTTCTTCATAATGATCACAATTTTACCTTTTATAAGCTCGGAAGCAAAAGAAAAGAAAATCCAGAAAACATTTCATAATAAAAAATATTATAGTAGGCTGGAGGCTGAAGGGTTTATTTAGAATGTAAGTCCTTCGAGTGATATATATTTATTTTATCAGAGCTTTCACCCAAGGAACCTGAGCTTCTTCAGTGATCTACATGTATTGCACAGGAAAAAAAACTAGAGATTTTGCATTCAAATCTGACTTAAGAAAAAGTCAAAAAATATAATAATTTTCCTTTGTCATTCAAAAAATCTTGTTTTTTTCCATTCATCATCCACAATTCATGTAAAATTTTTAATTTGTAGATCACTGAAGAAGCTCAGGTTCCCTGGGCGAAAGCTCTGTTGAAATAAATAAATATCGAAGGACTTTATTACAAATAAACCCTCCAGCCTACTATAATATTCAACAAGTCCAAAATGAAATCTCTTCTAATAAAATATTACCTTCATTTTTGTTTAAGAAAAAGAACTAAAATATTTAAGGAAAATTGATGACAGCATTTGAAACATAAATATTAAACAACTAGCTCGATTCCCCGGGCTTCGCAATGGAATGTATTCTTTGCACTGTATTTTTTTGGTTTAAACAAGTTTACAAAGTATCGTCAGAAACTTTGAAAAATTTCCGACTACTGAAGAAGCATTTTACTACGTTTTTATTAGCTTGCTTTCTTGTTTGTTTGTTTGTCCAGTACAAATCTTGCAATCGATTTTTAACTAACTTCCCGAGTAGCAGACATTTGAAACTTTTAGAATAGCTCAGAACACGATTACAATGCAATATTTTAATACTTTTAGCCATCTTTCAGCAGAATTTAATTCGTTTTCGCAAATTTTGATGTGTGGAAAGTTAGTTCGGAAAAAACCGCAAGGTATTTTATTTGTTTTGACATGTTCCATATTTACAATCTTCATTTTGAGGGGTTTCAAATCTGTGATTTTTTATTAAGAGATTAACATTGAATGACAGCGAAAAAGGAAAATTAAACAAAGAAATAAATTAATTGACGTGTGACAACCAGGTTTGTTTACACTTGTGTCCTAGGTATCGGTTTAATTTTTCTGCATCTGTACTTCTTCACTTGTACACATTTTTATTTTTCTTCTCTTACTGTCCCTAAACGGGGGCATATCAATGGCACGGTTTAGATTTGGTGTTGGCGAGATCCGTTGTACAAAGATTTGTCCTTTTATAGGTTTAAGATCAGCTCTCTAAATGGTTGCCATTTATGTGAAGTAAATAAATTCGGAACTATTTTTTTTTTTTTTCACTAATATTATATTGTAACAATCACAATTATATTATCAATATTACGTATGATACAACAGAAAATTTAAAAACGTAGTATATAAAAAGTTCTTTTTATCTTGTAATTATTTACATAGTAACTTTCCAAGTATTTTTGTTACAGTTTGCCCCCTTAAGGGGCAAGGTAAAACAAATAAAGAAGACTAAACCAAGTAATATTAAAATCTTATTTTCCTTGCTTTAAAAGCATTTGATGTAAAAAATAGTTCATCGCAATTTAAATTATTATTTTTATTTTATGAACTATAATCATTTCACTCAGTGTAAGTAATAAACGCAGTCATGTTTATAATTTTGTTTTGATTCGAGTTTTACTTCCTCCTGTCGTACTTTTTGCTTTATTATTAGTCGATTAATGTTATCACTTTGTATGGGTCCCAAAATGAACACATACTGCAGTTTTTGCTTTCGATGGCCTAAAAGGTGTAATCCATTAGTTACATCTACAATTACATCTTCTCACATATCACAGCAAGAAGGACATGGGTAAAAAGGTGTGCAAGATAAAGCTCTAAAAGCACTTATCCAAAATTAAACATTAAGGTCTCATTCATGAAAATTAAATGGATGTTTTAAGTGAACTTTGAAAGTAAAATATTAAAATATAAATATTTTTAAAAATAAATGCCAGTAGACATCTAATTTTGTACTTATATTTGTTTCAGGTTAGCATATTTGTCGTGAAATTTCCAGAATAACAAAGCACTCTCAGAACGTATGTACCATTCATAATGTTTTCCCTTCATGTTTTATTTCTATTTTAAATAGAAGAAAGAAATAAATTTGGATATTTTAAATAAATTAATTGAAAGGAAAGAATTAATTTTAAAAAATATTTTCAGAATCGATTCTAAAAGCCTTATCAAGCATATATCTAAAATCATATAATATTAACTACTTAAATATTATAAATAATTGATTTAAAAAAATATATATACATATAAAATTACTTTTAATGATGTAACGTGTATTGCTCAGCCTCTTTTAATTTTTTTATCACAAGTGAAAAATAAATCTATTCCCGCATTATTAAAACAAATACAAAGCATAATACTTTTTCGCACAAAATAAACAATTGCACTCGCGTGAATTTACTTCATCAATCCATAAATTTATTATTTTTTTAAAAAAAGAAACGCACTCGGAGAACTTAGTTTCACACACCTGAAACAAAAAAAAAAAAAAAATTATTTATTAAATAAGAATATCCTTAAAACAATACTAGTTATTCAGTAGCAGTGTGTTAAATTATCTGAAACAAGAAAATGATAGATTCACTATCTATTAAAATAGATTCTTTAAAAAAAATTGGTCGACAAACTTAAACAAAAAAATTAAGGGAGCTAGCGTGGCCGAGAGGTTCCCAATGAGTCGGGGACTCAGTACGAGGGTTCGATCCCTTTTCATGATGCTTTGATTAAGATCCATGAATCGAGGACGGAGCATGGGCACTCCAAGGGGATCTCTTTCACAACTCAAATACATTTTAAAGCACCGACCATACGAAGAAACGTATAAATAATTAATATATAAAGTTGCCAAGTACTTATGTGCTTTCACAAGGGGTATATGTGCTTTTCCAAGACACAAAGGGTTCGCTCTTTAACAAATTAGAGTTCGTTATCGGCGTCAGACGTTGACTATTGTGGCCAACTTTGATTCAACTATAACTCTTGAACCGTATATTATAATGACCTGAAACAAACGCCTTTAAATGAATTTTTGTCCGAAACTGAACTTTTAAAGACTGAAATACAAACGTAATAAAACTAAGCTTAATTCATTCTAAAAATATTTAATTCGTAATACATTTTCAGAAGGGGACTTTTTCTTTGAAAGTGGGTATGCTATATAAATTTAAAATGTCTTAAATTCTGTTTTTGACTAAGAATAATTATGATTTTATATATTGATTTGTTAAAAATGTAGAGGAACACAGAAAAACAAATCAATTTTTAGGGACACATGTTACAAAAAAAAAAAACCAAACAAATATTTGTACCCAGGGCATCATCCACTTTCATTCAACACTCCTACATAACGCATTTGCGTTAAAAAAAGTTTAGATTTTAGTTTTTGAGGTATAACATTGTCTTCCCTATATTTTTCCTGTTTGGGATATAACTCATAACAAAACTCCCAAGTTTCAAATTCTTCTGTTGGGCAATTTCGGTGATACAGTTGGGGATTACAGAGAGCCAAACGCATTAAATTATAAGGGTACTCGGATTGGCTACGGACCCTAAAAAACAAAATTTTAATTCGAATAATAATTAGGTTTTAATTTACGTCTGGAAAAAACACTAATAATTCAAAATACAATTAGGTGAATTTTCTTCCTCATTTTATTTGATTTATTTCATGTTTTATATTTTTTGTTGTATATTTGTAAGGATTTACCTCAGTGTAAAAGTTTCGGTATTAACGCGCCTCGTTAATGAAAGTGTAAATATTCATCGCTTTATATTTGCGTTTCTCCCTAAGTTTTGTTTCTAAGAAATAAACAATTCAAAACTCTCTTTTCTTTCCTATCCTCAATATTGTTAAAACCTTAGGGTATTTTATAACGAGGTATAGGCTAAGAAACATTAAAAGAGCATTGTTTTCAATTTATATACACATAATATTATTATATATACATACATATATATATATATATATATATATATATATATATATATATATATATATATATATATATATATATATATATATATATGTATTACCTTATCTGAATTTACCCATTAATTTTTCCAAAAAAAGATTTATAAGTCAAATCCGCTTAAGCAATCACTCCATCTGTTACATATACCTTCTCAAATCTCATACACTGGTTTCAGACAATCCTTGTCCTTCCTGTAGTCAAGGTAATGACTCGATTTCTCAACTAATTTTTTCTTGCCGGTCCTATTCTGAACCCAGATCCAAATGTACTCCTCAGTACTTTTCCCTCCCTTTAACAGAGTTATTATATGATCTATCTCCAACTCTTATTTCAAACTTATATTATTTTTCCTGCCAAGCTCTACAAATAAGAAATAACTTCATTTAGCAGTTTTATTCAATTTAAGTCTTCTTTTATTCTTATTAACCACCTAAGCTTTTTATATTTCTATTACTTTTTTTCATTTATTTATATATTTTTTACAATCAGAATTAAAGTTAATGCCTACCCTCAACTACTTATTATTGAACTATATTAATTTGAGGAGACATTTAGGTACTATTGTTTTCAATTTTTTATTTATTTTGCTTCCGAGCTTACCGAAGGTAACGGAAGCTATGTGATCGTTCTGAAGAACGAAAAAATATTAGGTCTCCGATTTCAAAAATTCCAAGACAGAAATCCGTTTCAGACATCAGGGAACAATTTTGGTTCCGTGTCTGTCTGTCGGTCTGTCGGTCTGTCGTTCAATTTTTGCGAACCACCATATCTTAAAAACTACACGTCCATTTTTAATGAAATTTGGATGGTAGGTCATAATTAGCCCATTGTTGGTCCCATATAAGTTTCAACCTTCTGCGCTTATTTGTTGGTCATCCCCATGCTCACAAACATACATTTATTTACAGCCATATCTTTTAGAGTAATCATCTGATTTTTATGAAATTTTTATGGTTTGTCGAAAGTAGCCTGCAGATAACACCTGCTTAATTTCAACCTTCTGCGCACTTTAAATCGTGCTAAATTAATATGTCTTATATTATAAATCCGCATGGCAAACTGACTCACTGACTGACATTAATGTTTACCCACTTCCAGAAGATCTAGAGACTTGTGGTTTGCGCCATTCGACGCGCAACGTCCATATTGTGAACTAAAATAATTATAAAAAGTTCACTTTTCCCCCTCCTTCCCCCCTTAAAAAAAATAAAAATGGGTGACTTGATTTTTAAGCTGGTTTGGGGGCTTATTGCGGCTAAACGGTAAGTCATATTAGAAAATGGATAGCACAAGTGGGGACTGATTTTAAAAGATCTACAACTTTAGTCCTATGAGTTTTTGTTGTACCATCATCGGTTGTACCCTAGATGGTGATAATTTTGTTATTATTTGGTTTTATTTTATCCCATTTTTGTCTTTGAATGGTCATAGTTTCTATAATAGTTGGCCAATTTTATTTCTGATTGCGGCGATTGAATCTCACACTAATGCTCTTTAAATTGAGTGTATTTTATTTCATTAGTTCATCCTACTTGCTGAGAACATGAGAGTAAACTTTTTCCCGTGCGCCGTGTCACGTGACCACTTTTGTTTGTTTTTAATATTGTGTCATATATCATTTTAAAGGCCTTTATATGTAGATTAAAGCTATTTTATTTGTTGATTTTTTAAAAATTTTGTACATATACTTTTGTACCGATTTATAATTTTGTTGTTGGTTAAAGGGTTTAAATACTTTTTTGATAAATGGTTTTTTATTTATATGTATTTATTAGTTAAATGAATGCCCTTTTGTATTATTTGTTTTTTAAAAATATAACTTTGGTACCTCAGAGTACAGGGGTACAAATGTTAAAGTTAATCTTTTTTAATATGATGTATATCGTTGAAAAGCTCTTGCAAAGTAGATTAATTTTTGTTGTATTCTATTTTGTGTTATTTTTAGTTTTGAGGTTAAAATAAAAAAAAACCTGTTTATACAGCGGTTTCTACGATTTGGTTGCAGTTTTATATTTGTTTATTAAATTAATAATATATGCGCTAACGTTTGGTGCTTGTTGGAGGCTTTGTTTCTCCAACAAATGTTTAAGTTTCTTCAACTTTATTAAATATTTACTGGAACAGTGCCGCGCCGTTCCAACTTTTTGATTATGTTTATCGAGGTATTTTTCTTAATTTGGTCTTTTCTTTGCGAGGAAGCTATGTGCCACATTAATTGGCAGAGTATTTTTTATTATTATTATTTTCAATTCTTATTATTTTTTGTTGTTCTGTATTTATCTTTAGGAGAATATTATGTTGCTACCTGAAAGCTCTTACTTTATAATTTCTTTATATATTTATGAATATTGTCCGCTACTCATGACCCTCAGTGGTCCCCCCTTTTTAAAGACTGTATGTCTATGACAAATATACCTTATTATTATTAGTATTATTATATATATATGTATAAATAAACACAAACTAATCTCAGGTTTCGGTCACAAAAAACGTCACTATGTTACAATCCCGATACTATGTTTCGGTTTTACATAAAACCTTCTTCAGGGGCCTAAAAACAAACGAAATAGTACAAAAAACCCATGAAACAAACACTATAGTATAGTGATATCATTGACGAAAGTAGACAATATAATGTTAATAAAAGTAAAACTAATAATATCGTCGCAGATTGTAGATAATATCAAATGAATTAAAGTAAAGAAGAATAATATGGTTGAAGAATGAAGATAATATAAATTAGTGTTTATAATGAGGTTTTACATAACTTAGGTTATGTCAACAAAAACTCCATTTCCAAAATCTCTAATATAAGCGTTAAAGTCCTGATTGACTGACTGAGGGGTACGGGATACATATGTCAAAGTAATGAATACCCTTCATGATGCATACTGTTAAAAAGCTCTTTAAGTGTACAGTAATTATTGTTAAGTACAGTTTTGTCATATTTTCATTTAGGAGGGGGGTAAAATGAAAAAGTATAGCTATATCTTATATAAAAAGAAGTGTCTATGAGTGTGTTTTAAACAAATCTACAGTTTTATCCCAATTTGATGAATATTTACACACTTTTCCTTCAAAAAAAGGGGAAGGTCACTGCCTACATGAGATTATGAAGTTAAAATGTTGGTACACAGGGGTACGGGGTACAAATGTCAATGTAATTGATACTCTTTGTGATGCATATCGTTGAAAGGCTCTTTAAGAGAAAAGTAATTGTTGTAATGTACGTGTTTGTCATATTTTCATTTAGGAGAGGGGTAAAAAGGAAATGTCAACGTATAGTAGAAAAGTAAACGTATGTGTGTGTGTGTGTGTGTGTGTGTGTGTGTGTGTGTGCGCGCGCGACGTATTGTACCAGACTAAGAAAAAACAACTATTTTATCTGCATATCTAAAAAAAATATATATATTACAAAGGTATCAAACTATTTTATTTTGTAGACAATGTTATGATATTTTATTGTTTATGTTATATAATGAATGTGTTCTGTGATAGTGGGTCATTAGAGATGCATAAAAAACAAACTCTCCTATCTCATTTTCCTTGCTATATTTCGACTCAATTTTTAAAGTGCTTATGCACTTTAATAATTGAACTTTATGTATGTATATTACAAATAGACAACAACACAGTAATTATTGATGGATCACCATTCACAAAATACAATTATATAATTAATTTTTTTTCTCTCTAGATATTTGCATAAAACCTTAAAATAGGACCTGAGGTGTATTCAATAAAACTACATATTCAAATAAAATAACGTTTACTCTTGGCAGTCCCTAAGCAACTGACTATATATAAAGGGAATGTAGATAAGAACCTTGACTTATAAACATAGTATTGTTTATAAGTCAAGGTTCATAGCACGACCCAATTTGTTAGATGGCGGCAATAGCTCTCTGAACATTTAGGGCTTAGGGCTTCAGCTTTGTTCAATTTCAAGCATCAATAAACAACTTCCGATTTAGTTCCGCAATATAACTTTCTCATATACGTGGTAAGCACAGAGCGAAGGTAGGTATTGTGAAATTCGATTCTGATAAATGTACACGTTTTGAGGTCCCCTGATTCCAAAAAAAGTGAAAAAATGTCTGTACGTCATCTAGAGTTCTGAATTTAGTGCAGACGCGTAAAGCCTAAATAGTAGACTTAATTTTTTTATTGTTCCGATCGATATAGAATTTATAATGGTTTTAATTAGCTTCTAGTGTATCTAGATTAAACCACCTAACACTATTTTAAGCTCACGAATGTCAATCTTCCATATCAGTTTATCCTTTTTAGTAAAGTTTGCGTGTGTTCCGTTTCAATCTATTCCACATCCCTGATAAGGTATATGAAATATTGCAAAAAGCACAGAAGTTTCTACTACCTAGACACGAATCATAAAATGTTTTGTTGTTTTTATTATTATTGTTATTATGTATTAATATATGTGAACATGCAATGGTATTAATACTTCGAGGTTTTCCTTAATGTAGGCATTTAAGCCTTCTATTATTAAGATCTGAGTGTTCATTCTTTCTAAAAATATCAACATTAGGTTAGTGGTAGTGTTATAACTTTTTTAAAGTTTTTTTAACTTTTTAGGATATACTCCTAGCTTTTATTTTGAGATAAATTTTGATTGAATCGTAAATTAATGGATGGCGTGAGGTAAAAGATTTGCTCCCTAGCCTAGTTTATGCTAGGCCTGTTCTTTATTTAAAGAATTTTAAATTATTTCAAGGCTTAAGTTAGATTTACACCTATTCGATATACGTTTTATTTATTATTATAATATATTCATCCGACTATAGATTGGATGCATTGAAGTAGAAAAGTCTAAGGCGATCTATATTTTCTCTTATACGTAGTAAAAATATATAGAAAAAGAATAATGATAACGCGTCAATCCAATTTTGAGATATTGATGGATATAAAAAAAAAAATGTCTATCGTCTGTTCAGACGTAAACTCAGCTTTAACTTTTGAGCCGATTTTAATTAAATTTGGCATATTATAGAGTAAAGTAGGGACAGATGCCGCGGAAGGTATGATGCCGCGGTTATTGGAAATATCAGGAGGGGTAACTGTGAACACGCATAGCTTGGTCAGATTTTACCTTTACACGTAGTTAACCTTCTCATTTATTTCTAAGTTAAAGACGTTACTGCGTCACTCATATTTTTGACTTCGATTGATCAGCAGTATCACAGGGAGTATTAAAAATATTCTCTCCAATTTTTCAGACTGAGTTCAACTACTACTAAAGTATTTTTAAATGAAGTTAATTAATGTAATTTGTGGAATAATATGTTATCTTTCTGGTAACTGAGACTAAGTTACCAGGGAAAGACTGATTAAAATCATTGTTAATGCGTGCCCCCTTACCCTTACAATATGTTTTAAACCCGTGTTGGTCAAATCTTAAAACAAAAATTTTAGTTAAGCTATTTTTAAGGTTAGTTTTGCTTTGTTTAGAACTAAAAATAGCTTAATTATCCGTTTAGGCTTATTAATGTTTAGGTTTTGGTTAGTTTTTAGTAGGTATGCCAATTGCATTGCGGGTGTCCCACCCGCATGCGGCGTCTTACCCATACCTTCAGCAGACCCTTAAAAAGTTAGAATATAATATTTTGACTAAAATAATACCTGCCATTAACTTTTTTAGTAAAATAAAGCACTTCATAGTGAAAAGAAAATAATAATTTTATAAATACACCTTTCATTCGTCTTCTAAACCTTATGGATAGTGATTCGTGAACTTAAGAAAAAAAGTGCGGCATCTGTCCCTACTTTACCCTATATAAAAATAATTTATATTAAAATTAATAACTAAGAATTGGAAAGAATCGACTGAAATAATTAAATAGATATTTTATGGATATTTTAATTTTTTTAATAAATGAAAGTGAATCATCAAAAATCTTGGCAAATTTATTTTAAAACTATGCATATTACTTTCGAAGAGGATAGCCATATACCTTTCAGGACTTTTAATAAGTTCACTTTCAAGCATCAATAAATTAAATTGTTATTACGAATATCAAAACTTTCCGATTTAGTTCCACAATGCTCAAATCAAACCATTGTTGACTGGACTAATAAAATTACAAATATAAACAATTAATTGAATGTCAAGTCACAGTAATATAGATCAGTAAAATAAAAAAATTACTAAACAATTATTTTTAAAATCATCACAAAAAGTCTCTACAAATAAAGTTTTACAACAAAGAAAATAAACTATATTTATAAAAAAAAGCCACAGTAATATTACAGAGAATCATCTGTTTTTATTAGAAAGAAATATGATTTATTTAGTGGAAACAAATTTGAAAAAATGTAATAAAAGATAATAGATGAAAATAGATGGCTCTGCACGGTCGAGAAGTGATACAAAGCACGGCAAGAAGGGAACGCTAAGTATAGGGCGGCGCTATCAAATAATTAAAATATATAGTCTTTAAAAGTACCGTCAGAAGAGTCATACTTAAAGTAACTATAGTCCCCATTAAAACCATTTAGAATATGCTACATTTGTATATTCATATATTAGATGTGCAATAAAAAGAACCCACCCCTGAAATGTCGAATATTCTAAATGATGTTATCTTAATATATAGGATGGCGCAGCGCGGATGACCACATTTTAAATGGTCACCATGTGTTTAATACTAGAGGTAGGAGATTGATATAAAGCAAATTTTCAAGCAAAAATGTGGAAGTTTACTGGACATAAGTCATAAATCAAATGTTTAAGTGTGGAAGATAATGTTCGATAAATGGCGCTTTGTCGATTTACACATTCTTAGAGGCGCTGTGCGAAGTTGCGCATCACATTCTCTAACATCTCGTCAGGGAATCCGATTTTTCATCCCCTATTGAAAGGATAACGAAATGGATACCGTCTACATATGGTTCCATCAAGATGGAGCCACTGCACTCACAAGTGCTCATGGATCGCGTTCATGGATTTTCTCGGACGTGTGAATGTGAAATAATATGAATGTGGAAATTGACCAGGAGGTCATTTATCGGATATTATTTCCAACACTTAAAAATTTGACTTATGTCCAGTAAACTTCCACATTTTTGCTTGAAAATGTGCTTTGTATCAATCTCCTACCTCTAGTATTAAGCACATAGTGACCAAGAGACCATTAAAAATGTGGTCATCCGCGCTGCGCCACCCTAGTTACTTTAATTATGAATCTTCTGATTTTACTTTTAAAGACTAATATATTTTTATTAGTTGACGGCGCTTCCCAGTACTTGGTGTTCCCTTTTTTCCGTTCTGGTTTAAATAAGAACAATCTCTGATGGGATAAGAACAAGTTGTAAGCTCGTGTTTACAGAGTAAACTCCTGTCCGTATTATTTTATTTGAAAGGTTGGTCCACAAGAAAATAAAATTAGTAATATAAATTATTTATTTTAATAATTAAACCAAAATTTAAAAATTTACTTAGTTTTAAACATTTACTTACATTTAAAAATTAACTTGGCCCTGGCTTTTACAGTTAATAAACTAAAACTATATACAAATATCTGGTTCACAGATTATTACGTTTCCACTTGTTTAAATACGAATTGAATCCTGATTTGGGATTTAACAAGCTAGGTGTTTCCAAGAGTTGTATTGAATCCGTATTCAATACGAAATAAAGAAAAACTTTTTCTTAGTTACTTTTGGTAAGGATTATAAATTATTTTTTAACCTTCACCTTTTATAACCATGTTTTTTATTACGTATTTTGACAGATTTGACTACAGTTTCTACAGAAATACGCTAGGTGCGTTCTCACCCACGCTCTGCGCATGTCAGGATCGAGTTTAGGTGTTTCCATGCAACTCGATCTAGATACGATCCCAGAATTTAGTGTATCGTATCAGGATCGGTATCGTATTTAATCCGTATTGAAGCTAGATTTCCATGGACACTTTGGATCCAAAAACTCTATTGAACACGTATTCAATCCGTATTTAAACATCATGGAAACGTAGTATATCTTAAGTAATTTTCTGTAAATGAGGTATTATAAAATAAGTTAGAAGAGATAGATGATAAAGTATAGAGATTGAAATTTTTTCAAACCAGAAGGTGAGAGTATTTAGTAGCAACAGTATTGAGAATAAAAAACCTCAAAATAAATTGAAACAACGAATCAGTTCACAAACCGTAATAAATAGTAAATTGATATTTGAATTCGTCGGGAAAAAGACAAAAGTTTAGAGATTAGAGAATATTGAAAAGATTCTAAATTAAAACTTCTAGCCTTCAAAGCTTTCAATAAACTTAAATAATTGTAAAATTTAACTTATTTTGTGGTTTGGTCATCTTAGTTCTTAGGGTGTATTGAATTAATTATTTATCTCATATAGCTATATTTCGACCACACCAGGGTGATATTCAAGCATTAGTTTTGAGAGTGTTAATGTATTTATTTTATATTCAATATTCATATTATATACTGTAAGTGTTCTCACCATTTTATTGGATCGTCACTTTATTGTCAAAATTTACGTAAAATTAATATTTTTACTATACATATTTAAAACTTAATGGTAATGTAAGTTAAACCAACTTACTATTACAATGCTGATAACAGTTAAATACATTTTTTAAATGTTCACTAGTTTTAAATTTTTTTAAAAAAATCTATTCATTCTACGTAAATTTTGGCAACAAAGTGACGAACCAATAAAATGGTGAAAAATTACAGTACAATATATGAATATGAAAGAAATAAATTAACACTCTCAAAACTAAAGCTTGGAGATGACCAGGTGTGGCCGAAAAATAATCATAATGAGATAATTGATTTGTTTAATACACCCTAAAAAGACCAAACCACCAACCACTTATTTAAAATTTGATATTAAAATAAAAACCACATTTAATACATAATATTTTCCGCTAAAATTAAAATACTAATTTTTCGAAAAATGTAATAATAAAAATCTTACTTAATAGACTATTAAAAACTGAAATTAGACAAAAATAGTTATTTATGCACCTAGGGAGTAAAGTAAGCCATTATTCCCTGAGCGAAAAAAGATGGTTCTTGAGGCGAAGCCGAAGGAACCATGGTCCCTAAATCCCGAGGCGAAGCCGAGGGAATTAGACTCTTTAATTCCCGAGGCGCAGCCGAGGGAATAACTCTAATTAGCTCCCATGGCGCAGCCGAGGGAAATAATTATCGCGAGAGGAATAATGGAACTTTACTCACGAGGTACATACAATATTTTATTTCCAGTAGGAAGAATATACACATTTTCGTCAATTGCACAGTTTTTATTTATTATTTTAATAAATAACAATAATTATTACAACTTTTAATAGCAGATATAAGAGATTCAATATTAAAAACAAATAAGAATTGGAATTAAACTCAAATAGAAGGTTATTTAGATGCAGGTTATAATGTTGTAAACAAAGATAAACATGGTCAAAAAAGCGCAGTGCCGCCAACCTGATTTGAACAACTTCATTACATAAGCCATACATTTTCTACTCTTTATAAAATAATTAAGTTGCAATCTTTACTTTTTTGCCCTACTTTACTTTTTTGCCCTACTTTTACTTTTTCTCCCTACTTTTTGAGTTCAGGGATGAAAAGACCTGTTTTAGTCCCTCTAAACTAATTCAAAATCATAACTTTTTTCCCCTACTGGAGATAAAAGAAATTTTATTGGGATTTTTTTGTGTTTTTTTTTCTTATTTTTTATAGAGTTCTAAAATACATTTCTTCAAAAAAATGTATTATTACTTAGGAGCCACCTTTCAACCTTTAATCATTTCAGTCTTTAATTCTAGTAAAGAGAAATTGAGGAGGAAACATAAAAGATACATTAAAACAGAACCACGCATAATTGTTTGTTTTTAGTGGTTAAACTTAGATTGAGGCCTTCGGGTGTATATAGATACGCCTTACCCTATACTAAAAAGTTAAAAAAATTTTTGTATCGAAAACCTTTGAAAAAGTTATAAAAATAATATAAAGAGTGCATAAGAAGTTATTATCAATGTTCTAGAAGCAAAATAAAAAGGATCATTGCGATATCGATATGGCTAACATGCCATTGAACACATATTTACTCTCTATGTGGACGTAAAGAGAAGAGAGAAAAAAAAACAAAAAAAAAACACGGAAACATTTCTTATCCTGCCGGAATTCTCACGTAGCTTCTTAAAGCCAAAAGAAAAGCGGAATTACGCCTCCTTTATCTTCAACTAACTCTTTCTCAAAGAAAATGAAAAAAGAACATTGTTGAGGGAAAATAAACCACTCACACCATATTAAACCACTATAACATATTGCTAAGATATTTAACCTAACTATTTATTTGTCCGCACTTTTATTTTTAAACTTGTATGTAATAATTTCCCTTGGACAAATAAAATGTATTTGTTATATTAATAATAACTTCGGAGTGATAAAAATAATTACAGACCATTTGACAACATCCAACCTGACTACAATGATAAAGATTTTGGTACTTCTTTAGATTGTAACTCACCTATGTTTTTTAGAAAATAAATGACTGACTAAATAACTATTAAGACAAAGGGATGTTTAGTCCAATATACTTAGGGCCAAAGGAATATCATACTTCTGTTTTTGTAAGGGGAATAACAGTTAGAAGAACATGCTGTACACCTTCTTTAGATTGTTACTCACCTTTGATCTATTTAGAGATTTGGGAGTGACAACCAAAAGAAGTGCCAAGATTTTATTTACACACCCACAAAAATATACATCATTTTGTGTTACATCTGGTATATACCAGGTATAATACGAGAAGAATGACTCATATCAGGTAGTTTGCCTGATCAGTAATACCAGACAATTTACCTACTAATCAGCAAATAAAACTTCTAACAAAAAATGAAACATTATGACTTCATAACGAGGTTTGAAGATATCCCTAAGGGATGAAATATCACCTTTTTTTTTTTTTTTTTTTTTTTTTTTAAGTGTTCATATTAAACTCACAGATAAAAATAGGCTAATAAATATAAAAGGGACAGCAAAGGAGGAAAAATGGAACATTTAAAAGGTTTTAGTAAAAGGTAAAAGAGGAAGTGATAAGAAATGATAAGGACAGGAGGAAGTAAGGAAGTTGAAAACAGCAAAGTGCACATAGGAAGCGTGGTTTTCCATTATGGAACCGAGTGCCCTACCGAGGGACAAAATACCTTCACTTAAGTGAACCAAGCAAGGACAAAACTAATAAAGGTAAACTTGTTCTTTATACACGACTTGCTCTCTCGCAGAGTTCAGTATCTTGGTCTTCTGTTCCACTTGTCAAGATAAATAGGACTTGGAGTGAACTTACTTCCAGTTCACTTTGTTCTTTGAACATTATCTTATTTCCTTTTTAGTTGACTTTTATCTTCATTTTAACTTTTCCAATTTCGTAGGATTCACTGAGACTTTTCTTCACTTCCATAAATAACTTCCTATCATTAGTAGAAATTACGAAAAGATTCACTCGTTATTCTATTGAGATAAAAATCCGAAACAGAATTCCTTAACAATATTAAATGAGCATCATTGAACGATAAATCCGTCCTTTCCACAATGCTTGAGAAGTAATAATGGTTGAAATAATAATTTCCAGTTATTAAATGGTATTTCTTAAATAGATGAATAAACATAATACAAAAGCAGAAATAAAATTCATGTTCATGATTCCTCGTTAGTATAAAAAATATTTTTGTTGCAATATGAATTTCTTTTAATAGTCTGATGGGTACTCATATATGTAAAAAAATCTTTACGTTCTCATTCATTTATATATACTTTTGTGATATTTCAACTCCTTCCGTCATTATCAAGTTTTCATAAATATATTTCTTAGTACTATTGTTTCTGCTAATTTAATTTTGTAATATTACATTTTTTCTAATGCTTTTTTTGATGTGTGCTACACATTATTATCATTTATTTTAATGCAATTTTTTTGTAACAATTACTATAAGGAAAATTATGATTATTTTTTATTTTACTCTTTTGTTTTTTAAGGACACGTAGCGCAGAAATTCAAGTTAAAAAAACACAACTTCAAAGTTTCAAATTTTTATGTTTTACGGTTTTTGCCTATGGACCCTAAAAATCAAAGAAGGATTTACAATAGAACCACGCAATAGTTGTTGTTCTGTTTCCTGTCGTAGCTAGTCTCTAAGTACTGAATTCTAGCTAGACATTAATATCACATATTTATATTAGTCTTTGATTTTCAGTGAAATAGTTACTTATTTGCTTAAAAAGAGAGGAAACAATCCCAACATAATGTTATCTAATTCCTGCCATTTTTTCAGATTGCCCGATGCCGGGAAATATTATTTCTTACATTATAATTTGATCAAATTTTCAATCAATATAATTTTTGAAGGACAATAAATAACAACATTATTTCTTTTTTAGTAGAAATTAACCACTCTTATTAAATACTAATCAATAAGTTTTATAATTATAACTTGTTTCTTATCTTCAACATTTATCTTAGCTAGTATCCAGGTTTCATCAGCATAAATTTGGGAGACATTTTCAACAATCAGTATATGTTTATAAACATACATACATTACATCAGCAATATTACTCCGTGTCTGCACACTGCAATAAGCTAAACAATTTGTGTTAGTGAGAGACACAAAGGGATAAGCCAGGCAAGCGTGGCACATAGGAATTGTTCCAACATCAGACATTACGTCGATAAGATGTTGGCTTGGCATTACGCCATGTCCTGTATCGTTTCGTCGCATCCGACTCATCAGGGGCCCCCGAAGATGCCCACCCATCTCTGAGCCAACTCATATCGACGTAATGTCTGATGTTGCAACAGTTCCTATGTGCCACGCTTACGTGGCACATCCCTTGGTGTCTCTCACACACACAAATTGTCTATACTTACATTGAGTAATAACATAATACATACAGATAATAGATAATATGTACAACATACAACATAGATAATATGTTTTTGGCTGGGATACAGAAGAAATTTCGATCACGTAAAAAACATGAAAAATATGACGCTCTTAAAGAAAGTTGTGATGAAATAGATGGTAGCATGGTTTTCAATTGATTACTATGTTTCGCCACCAGGATGTAAAATAATATACAAACGAAAATTATTAATTTCGCGAGTAAAATGCCACCTGTAATCGACAGAGAAAGACAATTTTACCTCTTGCATATTGTTCATTAAATCCCAAAAGAGTTTAATTAACTTTATTAAACGTAATAAAGTTATATTTTATATATATATATATATATATATATATATATATATATATATATATATATATATATATATATATATATATATATATATTATTTTTTTCACAACGAATAGTTGTTTGAGGGAAAAAATTAATTAAAACAGAAAGAAGAAAAGAAAGAAAATCCATAAAATCTTTCATAATAGAATATTATGTTAATTTTTTATTTAAAAAAAAGGCTAAAAAATTTAATGAATAATTAAGATTGCATTTAAAATATAAATATTAAACAATAATATTCAATTAATCACAGACAGTTAAGAACATTTCTTCATTTAAGGTTTAGCTTATATTTTAAGTTAATATTTAGGGCCCCTTCACACAGAGCGACCGACTATAGTGTCTCGACTATCTTGTCACACCACCACCACCAGGTCAGCAATATAAATTATATAGGGGCTCTTTAAGACAGTTAAACGCGCTATCAGTCCTGGTGGCGCGTCTAAACGTACCAATACCAAGTTCCTTCTTTTGCACGATCCCGTGGTGGCTCGACTTAGGTGGACCCGTGCGAAAGGGCCTTTTGGCGGCACTGCTAAATCCCGGGTAGAGCGACTCAGTGACTTAGTCTCCAGTGAAGGGGGCCTTAAACCAATAATTTGTAATCCCGAATAATACCTTATCTGCACAAAAATGAGACCATCCTTCATTTCTTACTTCTTTTAGGTTCTTTTATCATTGAAATTTTCTTTTATATTGTTAACCAAATTCCACCCCCCCCCCCCCTCCGCTCCCCGAGCGTGCCTTACATATAATATTCAAATCGGAAGAAAAACAATATCAGAATATTGTGACCTTATAAATATTCAAACGTTTTATATGTTCCGCCAATAACGGCAATTTTATCATATTAAACAAATAAACTGGAGTTCATTGTAAATATACGTATTTTTAAACCAGCCTCTGGCAGTGATAATACCAAAAGACTTTATTTATGGTAAAAGGTAAAATAAAAATGAAAAAAAGTGGTAAATAAATCTATATATAGCAATATTTGATGTAATGTATTTTTAATAACGGTTATAGATTTTGTTTTTCCAATTGAAATCCCCTTCATGTTTAAAACATATTTAATAAATCGTGCTTGGGAATTTCCATTAAAAATTTATTATTAAAAAAAAAAAATAAATAAATAATATATATATATATATATATATATATATATATATATATATATATATATATATATATATATATATATTCATGTTTTGTAATAGCAGAGGATTTAAAGGGTCGTTTTCGATTTCATATTATAAATTAATCACCTGTTGACTTAGTGATTTGTTAAGAATTATATGTAATATGATAGTTCATTAGTACACTGTTCATGTCAAACAATTTAAATATAACATGCTGAAAATAAAATACAAAATTTGTTAACAATTCAAGGATATAAATTTACTAGCCGATTCGGCTGGCCTATGGCCAGCTTGTGGGCGACTAGCTCCCAGGAACACATATGCAAGGTAATTAAAAAAAGCTGGTACTTTTATAGGAGCTGCTTAATTGTAGGAGATTGCTAATAGAGGTTGGAGTGTACTTACATTGTTACGTATATAATTTTCTGTTACATATTGTAGTACATAATTACATCATTTTTATATATATATAAACATTTTCATTTTTTATTGAATAAAAATTCATCGTCTATACGTTAACATAGCTGGATTCCCGGGCTTTACTACAGAAATGTTATTTCAAATGACTATTTTCAATTTGATGTTTATCAACCACCACCAAGAAACACAAACAATATTTTACTATACAAAGCGATAATATTTATCTAGATGGACAAACATTTGTAATGTAGAGTCAAATAGATAAGGTTTGAAGAATGAATAAATTGGTAATGCGAGAAGTCTCAAGTAAAAAGGGTTTCCTTGGTATCGTGAACATGAAATAAGATTAAGGGGGAGGGGGGGGACGTTAAATTTAGATGTTTTTTTTTGACAAAATGGCATGAAAAATTAAACATGATCCACAAGTTTTATATATTTTTCTAAGCTACTCTTCAATACCTTTCATTTGATACCCCTCAAAATTGTAAAAAAATATTTTTTTCCTCGTGACACGAATTAGCCGCTATTTTAGATTCCCAGTTAATCAGATCAAATTGCTATTCTTATTTTCTCTTTGCCCCATTAGACCGCACATTTTGCATATTTTTTTTATGTTTTTAGTAACAGCAGAAATATATTTTTAGGGGGGGGTGGAACACAAAATTTGATGTTTTTTGACAAAAAGGCAAGGAAAATTAAACGCTATCCACAAGTTCTTTATATTTTTGTAATCTACTCTTTAATACCTTTCATTTGATACCCCACTCAAAATTTTAAAATATATATTTTTCACGCGACGTGAATAATCCGCCATTTTGAATTTGAAAAAGCTGATAATTTTGAATTCGCTATATTTTTCCTGTGTGTGCGCGTCAAAACAATCTTTAATACTGGAAAGTTTCATGTTTTTATCTCTTTTGATTCAAAAGTTATTGGAACCGTACAGAGTGACAGAGAGACAGACACAGAAACGAAACTATAAGGGTTTCTTTTTTTTGGTTTTACCAACGAAACCCTAAAAAAAACACGCTTAATTCAACAATCTCATAATAACAACAAAACAATTACATAAAATTTGTCACATGACAGGTTGTCATTACGGCTATCTGCCAACATTACTGTAAAAGTAACTTTCAGTAAGCAGTGGAATTTTCCTTCCTTATCCCCTCCCTCGAGTCTTATCGAATCCTTTGGTTGAAATTGAATTTAAATCATTTTAAATATATCCTTACATCTCAAAAAGAAACCCTTTCCTGAGTATTAACTTCAGGAGATAGGTTTGGGCTCCATTCCCCCTTTTTTTTACCTTGTGCCTATTTCCTCTTTAGGAATCTAATTTCAGGAAACCTCTTCTTGATTGATATCAATTTAATTTTAGAGATTAATATCAAATACAATGATTTTATTTTAGCTTTTAAGAGAAGATGTGATAATTATAGTAATGGGAATTGGTTGCAAACAAATATAGAATATAGGAGGGCCACAATCTTTATTCAAAATGACTGATTAAATTATTTTTACAAAAGTTGTTTATATCATCATAAAAGGAAGTTAGTACTAAGGTGCTAGTACAAGTACTAGACGGGTAGGACGAACCACTTGTTCGAACTTAACAATTAGGCCATCTTTTAGGTCCATTTTACTAGCCCCGTGGTAGAGAGTTCCAGCAACTTCACGCATCTTTACGGTACATTGTACCGTCAAAGCGAGTATAATGTGATCATTAGTGAGACATACAAATCAGAGCATCACGACGAGGGATCGAACCAACGTCCTCGTACCACCCTTGATTCAGTGATGGCCGAGCAGACGTGGTAAGAAATTTAATCCACACAGAAAAGGAGGCTAACTAAAACAATTGGTTCTGGAGATAAAGTTACGTCGAATTCTACATAAAAATGGCCGCCATATTAAATCGAGACTGCAGATATTTATAAAAATATTTTTCTTAGCGAGCACCTAGGGGGAAGAGAAACCTAAATGCAAAATTCCAGCTAGACTTACTTGTGATACTGATAGCGATCCTCGTCGAAATCCAGCGAGTTTAATCCAAAAATATGATCTTCCTTTTCATCCAACTATTTATTGAATATAATGTGCTGTAGACCTTCTTTTGCCTTTTAGCTAATGGTCCCATTTTCTATAAGTGATACTATTTTGTGCAGTTAGTTCATGAGTTCTATTAAGAGGTGTTTAATAGCTTGTAATTTAATTATTCTGTAGACTTATAGATCAATGACCGATGAGAAAACTTATTTATATCCTAAAACCTATTTGCTAAGAGAAAGAGAGGTCCAGTTTTTCCGCTTCTTCAAAAAAAGGTAAAAATATTTCTACCAGTAAGAGATATTATACCTTCGTGTACGAACAATAAAGAGTAACAAGTAAGTTTAAAAGAAGAAAAAAAATCGTATAGTGCCTAACATAAAAAATATTTAAATCAATCAGATTATAAGAATAAGAAATTTAAGATGAATCAAAATACATAAAGAAATCATTTAAAGGACAAAAAAAATAAAGTAAAAAAATTGTGACAGGAAACCCGATATAAAATAAAATCTTACATAAGAGAAGGACAAGGGCAAGGCAAGGATCTTTACCGCACCCTTCAGAACCTTAGGGTCTCGATATCGTATCAATACAAGCCCTTGGGTCATATCACTGACCCGAGAAACATTCTTCCTCACATTGAAAGAAGAAAAAAAAATCGATGCAAAAAAAACTTCACTCATTTCTTCTATTCTACTGTTAGACATTTTTTAAACTCAGGAACAAATATATATAATAATTTCAAGATAAAAAGAACTTTTTATAAACTACGTTTCTAAATTTTCTGTTGAATCGTATGTAATGTTGATAATATAATTGTTATTGTTATATAATATATAATGTTAGTGAAAAAAAAAGCAGTTCCGAATTTATTTACTTCACATAAATGACAACCATCTAGAGAGCTGATCTTAAACCTATAAAAGGACAAATCTTTGTACGACGGATCTCCTCAACACAAAATCTAAAGCGTGCCATCGATATATTTGAAATAATATAAATAGTATAATCGATATTTCCTGTTTTGCTGTCATTCAATGTTTATCTATCACAAATTTGAGACCCGTCAAAATGAAGATTGCGTAAATATGGGACATGGCAAAACAAATAAAATAACTTGCGGATTTTTTCCGAACTAACTTTCCGTACAGCAAAATTTGCTGAAAACCAATTAAATTCTGCTGAATGATGGCTAAAAGTATTAAAATAATGCATTGTCATCGTGTTCTGAGCTATGCTAAAAGTTTCAAATGTCTAGCTATTCGGGAAGTTAGTTAGAAATCGATTGCCAGATTTGTACCGGACAAACAAACAAGAAAGCAAGCTAATAAAACGTAGTAAAATACAGTCGCTTCAACTATTTTTATTTGTATCCCCCTCTCCAGTTGTCAATACCTGTTTGTTGTTTTTTTGACAAAATGGCATGAAAAATTAAACACTTTCCATAAGTGTTATATATTTTTGTAATCTACTCTTCAATACCTTTGATTTGCTATCCCACTCAAAATTTAAAAAAAAATTCACGTGACGCGAATTATCCGCCATTTTGGATTTGAACCGCTGATAATTTTGAGTTCGCTCAATACTGAATATGGATCTTTATTACTGAATAGTTTTTTGTTTTTTTTTCTCTCTTTTGATTTAAAAGTTATTGGAACCGTACAGTGACAGACAGACACAGGAACGAAACTGTAAGGGTTTCTTTTTTTTTGGTTTTACCAACGAAACCTTTAAAATAAAGTTATTACTTTTAACTTAATCTTATCATTTCTAGCAGGAAACATATTAGAACGTATCCATCTGATAATAAAATCAATGCTTCAATTGTGTGTCACCACGCAAACGTTTTCATATTGAAATATTCAAACGTTTTAGGAATAAAGAAACAAAATTCTCCACTAAAATAATCTTACAGTAAAATGCCGGCTTTCAACTTTCAACCACTTGTGGTCATTTTTAGGGCTGGTGAGACGAGTCTCAAATGCCTAAGAAAAAAAAATCTGTCGGATAATACTCGGACTAAACTTTCTCAAATTCGAGCACATAATTGATTGGACCAGTGTTTTCTATTTAATAGTGGTTCATAATTTTCTTGGTTACATCGAATTATTATTCTACATTTTATCAAAATTTACCATAAAAATAACTTGTTTCCGGCGAGGAATCGAACTCGGCCTTCTAATGAGGATCACGAGCGTAGCATTACATTTATATTAAAAACATGTTATAACTCATAATTAAGAAAAATATAATCGGGCGTAAGTGATAAGGGTGTTAAATCGCATAGGTCGTAAATCGAAAAACCTACTCTATCTACAAGTAGATATGGATTATCAGTATATAGATTCACATTAACCATGCACGCATGAAATAAAGCAACATGGAATTTAATTAAAGCACCGAAACCATAACGTGTTAACTGGTTCCTCTCAGTGAATTATTCGACAGTGGTCCAAATCCACTATGAGATTAGTGTTTGAGTTGACTCGGTGAATTTAGCAAATTGAAAACCTGCGTGTGTAACGTCAGAATGGTTTATTAGTTAGAAAACCAAATATTATAATGTAGCGTGAGTTGGTAGTACGAGATAAGTCAACAGATAGGCTATCCCTAGAGGGCAACCTAGTCATCTACATATACTAATTTAAACTTTGCAATACTCCTTAATATTATCCACGTGGAAGTATCTCCAACAGATATAAATTAATACGAAGTAATTAAAAGATTCAAATATTCATCTTATAACATTGATTCATCTTTTATACAATCGAGTTGTGTGCCAACGACTCACCTTGAAATGATTGTTACTGCCAAGCTAAGGCAACCACATTTATTCCAATAAAAATAAATGTTTGTTTTGATTTGTTAGTCTTTAATAATAAGTTATCTATAATAACTTCACTAAATTATTGTACTAAGTGTTACTGTTTTTAACAACTGTTAATAATCAAGATGTTATAAAACAAATACTGTAAGATTTCAGATTAATCAAGTTGGTTATTGCTGAACTTACTCATTAATAAGTGAGCCCAGTGTTGTAGTAAAGGTGTAGTTAATGATAATTCGGTTAATAGTTATAAAAGCAGATTTCTTGGGTTCCACTAATGAGATTATCCCGGTTTAGGAGAAAAAATCGGTCCGAGACAACTCAGAAATACTTTCTCATGTAAGAGATTACTTAGCCAATTGTTTAACATTTATTATTTTTCGTCGGTACATTCAATTATTATTGAACATTTTATCAAAATGTATCATAAAAATAACTTCTCGGAGGGGAATTGAACCCAGCCTCTCTCCGTCCGCGTTTAAAGCTATTTTCTCAGGAACTTGATTTTTCCCGGGAAAACGGCATATATCGTTAGATTCGTATTTAAATGGACTACATTTTAGAATGTTTTATTCAAAATCGTCGGAAACGCTTTCGAGAAATAATTTTTTTTCAGATTTTTTGGGAGGTATCACCCCCAAATTTGGAGCTAAAATTCATTTTTCGATGTCGCCTCAGGGTACGATTTTTCTAAACATGTATGCAAAATTTCGTCAAAATCGGCCCAGTAGTTTAGGCACCACGCGTCTGGACAGAATGACGACTGACAGACATTTAAAAAAACACTTTTTTTGGACTCAGGAGACCTCTAAATTTGTTAATGAATCAAAATCTCAAAATCGAATTTTCGCGTCAACTCAATACTTTCTCTTTATATGAGAAAGTAAAAAAAAGTGGAAAATAAAAAAGCTCATGTAAAAAAGAAACTAGGCCCAGAAAGTTAAAACTTGTGACGCCGCCAACCATGATGGGCTAATTTTGACCTAATATCCGAATTTCATTAAAACAGGACGAGTACACACCGACAGACAGACACAGAACCAAAAATATTCCCTGATGTCTAAAAGGATTTCTATCTTGGAATTTTTTAAATTTGAGAAATAAAAAATGTTTGCTCTCCAAAACGATCACATAGCTTCAGTTACCTTCGATAAGCTCGGAAGCAAAAAATCATTTTGAATTTTCAATTATTTTACATTTTTGTCAATTAATGAAACAAATATGATTAACCAAAAAATAAAATTCTGTGCTTATTGAAACTAAAGTTTTCAATGTAAGTTCCTAGATGGAGTAACTTTGCTTTTCAATGATACTTAAACCATTAAATGTTATATCGCGAAACTGAACTCAGTTTTAAAAAAACAACCAAAACAAATATTCTTATCTCAAGTAATGTTATGGCTCAAACTTTCACTGCCTTTAAATCCTAAAGAATAATCTTTTATGTTAAAGCTTTCAATATTCCTTTTTCTCTCTAGGGAAATCAGTACACTGACGAACACGTTACAAGAATTTCACTCTGCCTAAAACACTTTAACCAAAAACAAGCCTTAATCCCTGTAAGAAATACATCTCTGGCAAAATCTCAGGAGAAATGCCAGCTGAGAATTTATCACTCAAGAAAACAAAAGTTTAAATCCAAGCACAGCTTCATTATATAAGCCCCGGTATTCTTAAAAAACAACATTTTCTCAGAAACATAAAATATGAAATTAAATCAACTAAATGCTTCAGGATTTAAATTCAATCTATTTAAACAATAAATAAGGATTTTTATGGAATTGACTTTTCACTAAAATGAATTCATTGTTTTAAACATAAGCCCGGGCGAAGAAAAGCCTAGATCCGTCACTGGCAGAATGACATCTCTATTCCTACAAAATTAATTGTTTTAACTAATTCAGATACAAAGAAAATGTAAAGGTAGTCATAACAAAGCAAATATTATTGAATGCATTAGGTAAGTCTTTTTTAAAGAAAAAAGATAATAATTTCCGAAACAAATACGTACAACGATCCAGTTTAAGTAATCTCGGATCGTTTTTCTTCACATAAAACATAAGAAGAGATAGGAAATATTATTTGTAGAACAGCTAGATTTTTACTATGCAAAATCATTAGATATTTTGGCAAATATTGATAAGGTGTGTTTTAATACTCTAGAATACGACATGGTAACCCTCAGAAATTCATATGAAACTTACATAATTTTCGCGCATAGAATTTGCGTATAAAAAAGTTAAAAGCCAGAAAATTTGAACACTATTATCGTAATTGAAGTTTTTCTTTTGTGGACTTGGTTTTTTTATAAGTAGTTGGTTGTTTCTTTGGAATGTCCCTAGGCGAAAGCTTGTTTTAATCAAATATAATAAGGACTTACATTCCAAAGAAACAACCAACTACTTACTATTATCGTAGCTCAAATTCTAGAGAACGAACTAAGGTGTAAAAACAGTTCCGTTATTGGTGCTCGATGGCAGGGCGAACCTACATTTCTTAACAAATTAGGTATACTAGTCCGACTAGGCCTTAATTAGCTCATTGATTTTTCTGTTTTTAATTTTTATTGGTTAACACAACTACAGATTTGAATTAGATTGGAAACATAAAAAGGAGCATTGGTTATTTTTTCTATGGATTTTTGCCTGTAGGATTTGGTACGACGGGAATTGAAAAGCTTAGTGCTGCTCTTCACTTCTAGATCGTAGGTCCAAGCTGGTTTTAGAAAATCATTATCTACTGTTAGTCCCATATTAATTTCAACATGCGTACAAGCTTTTTTTTAATTAACAATAATAATTATATCTTTTAAAGTATTTATTTTTAAGAAATTTGCGACGGTGTGTAAAAAGTAGCGGCCACATAGTTATATAGTAACTTCATCCTTCTGCAACTTCTACACACATTTCATAATAATTCATATATTCATGTAAAAAACAAATTAATTTTTACAGATTAAAAATAAGGGGGGAACTAATTAAATAAATTAGGCAATAATAGGTCGCATAAAGAAATACAAAGAAGCTTTGTGCCATAATAATTGGCAAAATATTAATTTTTTAAATGAATCAAACATTTTATACAACTTGCATTGATCTTTTAAGACAAGTAAAATTTTAATTAAATTAATTAAAAAAGGACATGCAAGCAACATCTGACTTAATTAGGGAATAATGTAATTTAAAAAAATAATAATAAGAGATAAATTAAGCGTAAAATTTCAAATGATTATTAAACTGCTTCAAGCGATAAAACCAGTCATATTTAATTTATTACAGGTAGACTAATTAATAGCTATATGTATTTTATTTAATAATTTGATATTTTTGAGATTAAGAATAAGAAGTATGATTTGCGTAACAGCTGTGAAATAATCTACCTTGGAGATAAAAAGGTAAATATTTTATTTTAGCTTAAGATGCAGAGTAGGAAATATGGTATCCTAAATTAAAAGTAAATATCAAGAGGAAATAGTGACATCTAAACATAATTTCTACTTTTAGTTTTATTAAAATGACTTTCCATATCCAATTTATCCTAAGAAATATATCGGGTGTTTCAAATTATGTGCCGGAAAATGAAGGGTATGATACCTTCGCTAATTCTAAAAACAAAACAACATAGATCAAAATCAAAATTGTTGACACCCTGTATCTCGAAAACGGTGCAATTGCAGTTCTTCATGTTATTAATAGGAATTTTTTACTTAGAATAAGCCAAGGAATCACACCCTTAACTTTACGACACAGGTTTGAAACACCCTGTATTATATGATACGTTATTTTTAAATAAAATTTTGATTTCGAGATTACCAAAAGGGTTTAGAATTATAGAAGAATAATTTGAAATCCTAAAGAGAAATGCATTTCAGACATCAAGGGAAAGCAGTATTAAAAATCGTGTTGAGATAACTGGGATAAATCTTAAGGGGTAAAGTTGACTTTTAACTGGGAAATATATCTTTTCAGAGAAAACACCTAGTACAAGGGAGAATGGAGAAAAATAACAATAAATATATCATAACAAAAATTGAGGACAGCGAGAATCAGTAAAAAATCAAATCGAAATTGGGGATTTAAGGGAACTTTAAATTTTTTCAAAATCTATAATACATACTTCGATAACCCTCAATTTATATTTATTACACCGTCAATAATTCAAATCCTTACAAAATTATTATTTATAAGTGGAATTTGATATGAGTTGTTGCGGAAAAATTGGAAACATTCATGTTTATGCATGTATTTTATAATTATACTTCAGTGTTTCATGAATATTTCAATTCTTATTATAAATGGGCCAATGTTAAGTAACAGAACGTTACAAAAAACTTACGACTGTTACATAATTCTAACTTTGAACAAAACAATTGCGTAATTAAAAGTTTAAAAAATGTAAAAGAAACAAGTTCATTACCTATTGTGTTTAGTGTTTATTTAATAGTTTATACTTCCACTCTGTTACATGATCCTGGCTTTAATAACGCTTGAAAGGTTCTTCTTAGGACTAACTGGTCTCATCTATCTAATTTAATTGGCCATTACAACGTATTAGAAAAAACTATAAGTATCCTAATTTTTTGTCACATGAACTTAATATTTTGCATCTTTATTGTCTAAAGTTTTTCTCCATTATTATTTTCTCCCCCATTAAGCCTTAATATCACGTAAATTCTATTGTATCTTGAAAGGAAAAACTCTCTTAATTTTCCCATGGTCATTAATAAGTAGAAAGTTTCAGTTGTCAGTGTCTCTCTAAATAAATCTAGTTTATTTGTAGCCATGATTTATCTTCTAATTATTTTCTCATGTTTAACTTTTAAGATCGCAAGAATTTCTTGATATATTTAATTTCCTTTATGACTTAATACTTTTAAAGTTGAATTATTTAAGCGTCAATCCTAACACGTAATTTCAGGGTACTATGGAAATTAAGATGGGCAGGAAATTTTAAAACTGAATGTAAATTTGAAAAGATGAAATTAGTAGTTTAGTTTATAGTGAATAAACTTCAGCATGATCATGATCACATTGAACGTTGATCAGTTTCTCGAGAAACCACAATAGCTAATGTTTAATACAGATCGGTTTCGACCATTTCAGTTAGTCATTATTAGTCCACAATAGATCATGTTTAAAACAGATCGTTAATAGTTAATACATGTATAACACAGATATAAATAACTTTTCCTCGACGGAGAATCCAACTTGGCCTCTCTCCGTCCGGGTTTAAGCTATTTTCTCAGGACCTAGATTTTTCCCAGGAAAACGGCTTACATCGTTCCATTCGTATTTAAATTAACTACATTTTAGAATTTTTTAATCAAAATAGTCGGAACCGTTATCGAGAAATAATTTTTTTTTCTGAGTTTTTGGGGCAAGCTCCCCCAGATTTGGGGCTAAAATTCATTTCTCGATTTCACCTCAGGGTTTGATTTTTCTAAATAGGTATGCCAAATGTTTTAAAAATCAGCCCAGTAGTTTAGGCTCCAGGAGTTTACACAGACGACAGACAGACTTTTTTAAAACTACTTTTTTGTACTCATCCGACCTCAAAACGAGTAAATCCATCAAAATCTCAAAATCGAATTCACGCGCTAACACAACTCTTTCTATTTATATGAGAAAATATAAAAATTCAACCACACATCAATTTCCATGTGACCATTAGTCTAATAGTAAGACTCGAGAAAGCTACATGTCATACTAAGTGACAGACTATCTTATTAATTTTACATATAAAGACAAATTTAACGTGAAACGTGAACTATATAGTTAAAATTTCAATTAATGTAGATGTTAATTAGATTAGATGGCGCGCATAGGTTACATTTATGTGCATGTTATACAACTATATATATTAGTACAATATATACATTTAGAAATCGACATTATGTTTTATATATCTCTACAAGATATAAAAGTTTTCCATTAGAAAACAACGTAAGAAAACGAAGGTAAAGTGTTTATATACTGGGATGAGGGAAGTAAAGTGACCGCATGAGCCGGAATGCTGTGTGGAAGAGGAGATAAGACTGGGAGGATAGGCTGTTGTAGAGCTAATGACTCAGATAATACCGAGGCTGAGAACTAGTGAAGCGGTAAGGACATGGTTAGACCACTAGGTACTGACCCCTAGCTAGACTCTAGACTAGTGTATAAGAGAACCCTGTATCCACCTTCCCTTACCACAAATCTACTTACAACTCAACAACCAGTATCAACAATTCAAACGTAAGTAACAATCACAATCCTATTTATTGATCTTCTTAGTTCTATAATACCTTACTAGAATTTAAACTCACGTTCCATGCGAATATATTCTAGTCGAGCATAACAAAACAAATTTGTTGTTCTGTTTTAAACGTATTGATTTTGCTTCCACATGTTAAAGTAGACTCAACAAAGGGCTCGACCTTGTAAAAGATAATGTAGTTTTAATTTTTTATAAGTTTCCGGATTAGACGCGTAATGTATTATTTTTCTACGTTCAATACTCTTTTTGAAAAGTTTAGATATGATTTAATATATTTGTTATCTTTAACATTTCCTAGCAGTGCTGCTGCAGGTTTTAGAAAAATAAAATATTTTCCTGTCCTAAAATTCCAAATTTAAATTTTAAGCTCACATTTGCCAAAGAGTTGCGCGTGAACACTTAAACATATAACGCTCCCGAACGAACTTAGCCTGAGCATTGAAATTTGCTATAACTATTATATTTATGATTTTGTTTTATAGGCTACTTATCGAAGTTCAGAGCAATATGAATGTATTGTATAACATTTATTTACGCATGACGTTGACGAATAAAATGTTGACCGATTTAGTTGAAATTTGGTAAACGTGTTCCTTTTATTAATACTTAAAGTATATTCGTTGGGGAGCGATGTCCGTCAAAGCGTTCACGTGAACCCTCACGTAAAAATGATTATACAATTTGGAATTATTGGAATTGTACTTGAAGGGATTTTATATTTATCTATTCTTTGAGAAAGACATTTTTTAGTAAAACCAAAGCGACACTGCTACAACGTGTTAAAGATCGCTAAATCTATTTAATTGCACTTAAACGTTTAAATAGAGAAAAGAACGTAGAAAAAAAATTATTAATACAAAAGTTGTAGAAAATGTTGTCCTCTACAATATTGATAATAACTACTTTTGCTCTTCGCTGCATAGGAACTAAGATATTAAGCAAAATTAAAAAAAGAAAATACAGCAAATTTCAATTATTTTAATGTAATTGCTCGCTCAGGTCTTTCAAAGCTGCATACTGCATACTTGGTTTCTTAGGTCCTTCTAAGGTTCTCTTGGCTTAACGTACTAACATAAAAAATAGACTGCCAATTAGTGTGGCACATAGCTTCCTCGCATCCTATCATGTACTATAACAATTATTGTTATATTACTTTATTGTAATATTGTTTATTTTGAAAAAACAATTAATAGTTTTAAAGATCTTTAACACTTCATAGCGGTGTCGCTGTTGGTTTTACTAAAAAATTGTATTTGAAAAAAATGTTTGTCTCATTGAATAGATGAAGTTAGATTTTTCCCCCTACCTAAAATCCCAATTTTAAATTTAAAGTTCACGTTTACTCGAACGTTGCTCGTGAACGCTTGGACGGATAACGTTGTCCAACGAACTCGACCTGGGCATTGGTAAAATGAACATGTCTACCAAATTTCATCAAAATCGGTCGACATTTACTCAAGTTATCGTCGCACGTTTCATAATTCGCGGACACACAGACCGACAGACAGACAGACAGACAGACACGAAACCAAAAATGTTCCCTGATGTCTGAAACGGATTTCTGTCTTGGAATTTTTGAAATCGGAGGCATAAAAGTTTTTCGTTCTCAAAAGTGAACACAATGCTTCCGTTACCTTCGGTAAGCTCGGAAGCAAAATGTTTAGAACTACATGATCTTTTGCCTGGTCGGTTAATGCATAAATTAACTGGCCTATAACACAATAAGTCCAAAATAATCCATCTCTCCCAGCTGAAACTACGAGATCATTAAATTACTTATGTGATCCTCCCTAGAGATGCCTGACTTAATATAATGCTTTATAAGAACTTTAGATTCCTTCCTAATGTACTAATGTGGCGGACTTGTATATAGACAGCCTTGCTAATCCCCATATTTGTTTCAGCTATAACTTTTGAACCATTAATTATAATGAAGTGAAAGAAACGTCATTAAATGCATTTTTATTACCCAAACGCCAAATCTGTGTTCAAATTTTTAAGATTTTAGCAGGAGGGAAACATTTCTTTCTCACAAAATATGCTACGGATGAACAATTCCTAAAAAAACCAGATTTTTGTTTAGTGACAAAGACAAGAGGGGGAGACACGATAAGCGAAATTATTAGGGACACATGGGAAAAAGAAGAATTGGTACAAAAAGTGAACAAATATATATATATATATATATATATATATATATATATATATATATATATATATATATATATATATATATATTTGTAATCAGATCATCCTCCTCTTTTATTTAACATCCCACTGGCACAGGATGCATTTCCGTAAAAAATCAATCCCTTAAAGTTCAACCCCTAGTTAATGAGGGACGATTTTTTGGGGCTGCCCTATAATTTTCCTGTGATTGGGTTTCTCAGCATATGCACTTCTTTCTTCAACCATAACATAACTGCAAAGTTTCAAATTTTTGTGTTGGGTACTTTCGGACATCAGGTGCGTTACAGACTAACGTAGACAGAAGAGCGCAGGAATGCATTAGGGTTCTCGTTTTTAGCCAAGGGCCCTAAAAATTAGGCTGCTATGTGAATCGAAATGCAAATTATAAGGTTAGGTAGGAAATATAAATCCGATTTAGAATTAAACATTTATAGGCCAAAGCGATTAAATATTAAGGTGGGACATAACTTGGGAAGCAAGGAATTGTGTTAGATAAACCATAGAGTGGCACTCTCGACGGCAGAAAGTGAGTAGCACATGTCTCTGTCTGAATCAGCAAAATAAGCTTTATATCTTAAAGGTCTAGAATTCTAGAGTCTAGATAATGATACGGGAGTACATCATGACAAAAGTCTTATATACAACGACACTCAAGCTGCTTAGAACTAGGCTATCAATCTTGTTGTTGGTTACAGACATACCTACAATCAAAACTTGTGAAGTAAAGTGACACAGAGTAGAGAAGTAAAATTTAAAGTAAAATCAGAGGATGACATATATTTGATATCATTGCTAAACCCCTAGCCAAAATCTGGCTCTCTCGCCTCCACATGATACTAGAAGAGCATCCAAACAGCTCTAAAAGAGGAGCATTAGGTCCTAATTTAATCGTTCAATTTTATTCGTTAATAAACTTCACATGTTTGCCAAGGACAAATCTTGTAACTTAGATCTGACACACTTTAAAACAATCTGGAAAACAGAAACTTGCACAGACAATATATTTCCCCATGACAAAACAATAATCAGTCATTAGATTTACAAAATTGTTCGAATTGACCGACAAATCAATAAATTTCTAGATTTATAATGAGAAATTTTAGCTGTAAAATTCGAAAAGTAAACTTAATTTCAGAAATTCAACAACGACGACCACTGACAGCTAAGCGAGGTTAGAATAGATAAAAAGATTTAAAGTGACGAAGACTAAAAACTAAACTATATTTATTTTTTAAAAAAATGAAAACACGCTTTTACAAAACATGCACTCAAAATAAGAAAACAATATTCCAACACCCAAAGTACTATCCATGCAGTATATGCGCATGAGCATGCCACTAAAGAAAGATGCCGGCTCTATCAACAGTTTTACCCCCTACGCTTTTTTCTGTAGTGACATGCGCATATACTGTGATCGCTCTTAGTATTGTGGCTGTTAAAATATTAGTTTCTCCTTTTTAGTGAGTATTGTGTCTGTTAAAATATTAGTTTCTCCTTTTTAGTGCACGTTTTGTAAAAGGGTGTTTAACTTTTAAAAGTATAATATTTTTATTCTAATTTCAAAAGTCAGTTCATATTATAACAAATATTAAAATTATAATCTAGCATGTTAAAGTAAACATGTTTCACCCAATCTAATTTAATTACCTTTTTTCTTCGACAATAAATTGATGGTACTTAATTACATGTTCAATAACATAAATTGCATAAAGCAAAATTAGTAATTTCCCTCATTATTAATTATTCGTTTTCTTTGACGAGTTATGGAAAGAGATTTGAATTTATTTAGAAATGATTCCGATTAAATAAAACGTTCATCAGTGACAATTCAAAAGAATCAAATTGGCTTTCATTTTCAACCTGTTGTAAATGGACGTAAAACATCTCGTTTCCCAATCAATTATACTAAAAACTCAAATATAATTTAATTTTAACACGATACCTATCGAGTTAATTCAACCGTAAATTTTAATCAAGATAAAAGACGTTTCTTCTATTTATCGATGTATATAAAAAGACAAATATTAAATTAAAAATTGTGATTAATGAAGCGACTTCAATTTATTTAAATTAATATTATAAATTTAATTAATTTATAAGTCAATGCAACATTATAATTCGATACTGGATAGAAAGACAGTAAAAACAAGTTTTTCGAATGGGCCAATCAAATCCTGATAAATGTAACACCACTTCACAATAGGTGATTCATATTATATTACAACCGCAGATACAGAAACCTCGGTAGCTTGCATAGGAGAGCAGTTGGCTCTGCTACCAACAAACAGTATCGGGCGTTTTAAAAACAAACTGGTGACCACGCATATCTGGGTTCGATTCCCAGATCGGGCGCCCTTCAGTATTCACCTAGCATCGGCATATAAATGGATAGGTGCTTATGTGAAGTGGCGAAACTTGTTGTTTATGTCATTGTTAAGTTTATACAGATGATGGAGCGACAGCGAAACACTAACCCCGTGTCATTTATAACATATACAGTAGTTATTTATTAATAAGTACAAATAGATGTAGTGTGCAGGTACTCAACCAGACCAGGTAGAAAACAAACATCAAAACAAGCAAGTCAAGGCGTGTGAGAGAACCAAAAAAATACGATTAAATTTAATAATAAGTAAAAATTAATAATTGTACAGTAATGTTAACACACTAAAGAAACAAGTCGAAGTTTGCAAGAGAACAAAAAATAAATTTAAATTTAATAATTGAGGATATCCTTCAAATAGCCTCAAAGCTAGGCAGACGATTAAAAATGTAAAACCAGTATATACAGAAAGCCAAAGAACACTTGATGTCAAAAAATAATTTAACTATGTAATTAAAGGCCCAATGAAATATCTAATAAAATGACCAGAAAGAAAAAAAAAATTAATTAAACGCACGTGACAAACCAAAGCTCATTTTTAAATGGCAGTTTATTAAAATGCTATGAAAGAAAAACTGGTAAGTTAAAAAAAAAAAATAATAAGGTAAAGAAAGGATATATAGTAATTAAATGTCAAGGTGAATTTAATATAATTCCAAAGAAAGATGGATTAAAAAAATTAGCAAGATTAAATCTTATCAATGAGAGACAGATCTTCCATTAAATTAAAAACAGTATAAGCCATTTGCCAGGCCTAGGCCTTAAGAAAAACTTAAAAGATAAGTGTAAACTGATGTGGCTAGCGGATTGTGGGCACCCAAAGTGTTAAAAAGAATTATTATTATTTTTTTTTTTTTTCGCTTTCTATTCATCGTTTTCTCGATCACACTCTTCTTTCAGCTCCGGATAGTTAAGAGCTTAATATCTATTGAGATTTTTAATTTATAACCAATGTTTCATTTCATAATTATTTTATGAAGCGTACAATCACAATCACAACAATCACAATCACTCTTATGTTGCATTCCCGGGTTATCTTTTCTTTAAATCGAATCATCAACAAAGAAGAACTGTTCAGTTCATCTTTTAGATGCGTTGAGTTACACATCTTAAGATAATTTAAATAGTGGAAGCGAGATGTAAGGCTCTTCGAAAACCTTCATGACATGTAATTAATCGAAAAGTCCAAAGCCACAACATAAAAAGTCATCAAATTAACAGCATAACTAAATATTGGACTGAAAGTCCGAAGTATAAAACCTGACCTGTACTTAATAATTGTTATTATAGTTTGAATCTGAAGTATAAAACCTGACCTGTACTTAATAATTGTTATTATAGTTTGACAATGTATTAATTGAGTTAAATATTTTATTTAAAATAATCTATTTTAGCTTACATCCACTTTGTAGAAATGTCAAACAAAGTAGGAGTTAGAAATGTGGGAAATCTAATAAAACTGGGGCCAGAGAAGGAAGCGGGACTGGCAAAACTTCCCTAAATTTATTATTTGTTATCATCTGAACAGGTGACCTTTTGACTCATGGCTCTAAGTATATTTTATTGGATACATCCCAGTTTTAGAATATTTTAACTTTATCACAACTATAAATCTATTCAGATTAATATATTCCACTTCCAAGACATGGGAGTAGATATAGTAAAGGTCAACATTTAAAAAAATTATAAAAGAAATTAAATATCTCATTTTCTTTTTCTTTTAAGAAAATAATATTTAATATAAAAACTTTTACGATTCTAACATTAAGTTTTTTTCTCCAAAAAGAAAGTATAAAAATGAACATTTTATTATATTAAAATCTTCATTGAATAAAATATTTGTTTCTATTTGAATATTTAAAGCATATATTAAAATTATATTACCTCAAACTAACGCGCTAATAGCCAAAGCACGGGTGGAGGAGTGTTAAAAATTAAATATAATAAAGAAGAAAGAGCTAATTTATGTGTTAAATGAAAAAAAGAAAAATTGGTAATAAATTAAATTTACTTAATTTAAATAATGACATTAAAATATAAAGAAGAAAGAACAAGTTTATGTGTTAAATGAAAAAATAAAAATTGGTAATAAATTTAATTTACTTCATTTTAATAATGAAATTAAATCAATGATTTTCTTTTACTTGATAGGATAGCAATGGACAATATAATCTTTTTCCGCTTACAATTTGAACTTAGCTACACAATTCAAAACCCTTATTTTTACAGTATCTAGGAATTAATAAATAAATTTTAAATTGATATATGTTACTTGAAAAGAAAATGTATAAAATTGAGTGAATTTAGTGTACTTTCATTTTTAAAATTGAATACAGTCTACACTGTAAATACTGAGGCATTACTACTAAGAAACTATCCAATGCCTAAAGATTCTCTTTACTGCAGAAAGCGGAAAAAGAAATAAGGCTAGGAGACTAGAGCCCTGTAAAGTCCTATTTACTTTAGGTATCTTAAACCTCGGCTTAGGCCCCTCAGAAGGCTTACAAAATGATCTGAATGAATGAAGCAATTTAGAAGCAAAATAGTTTAAGTAGTTTTTTCCTCTTCTATGCTACCGTTAGGAGCAAAAGGAATTATTTAAATATGTTACGTTAAAATTAATTATAGTATAGACGGACATTGCAGTTACTTGATTGGGGGAAAACACGCCTCCGGATACGAAAAAAACTTTTTTTTGTCCGGCAGTAAAGATGATCACTAGAGTATGAAAGTAATAAAATAAACGGAAATCGTATGGCACCACGACAACTTAAAGTGGAAATATCTATCTTTCTTCCTTATCTATATTATCTTTATCCTTTAACCCGTCGCATTATCTTATATCCGTCAGTATCAGAATCAAATTTGCAAAACGATTCGATTCTTAAATAAAACTTATGTTAAATAATAATTTAATAAGGTACACCCTTGTAATTCTGAATATAAGTGGCTAGAGATGGCTGAAGAGGTGTAAAAATTCGACGAAACGTTTCAACTTTAATTAAAAGTTATCTTCAATCGTGGGTAGAACAACTTTTTCTATTAATAAGTCATGCTTAAGTCAAAAACAATTATAAAATTTGTCTCCATAAGAGAGTCAAAGAAGTTTTGAAGTTTTTGAATAAAAAAATTCTCTTATGGAGACAGATTTTATAATTGTTTTCGACTTAAGAATGACTTATTAATTGAAAAAGTTGTACTACCTACGATTTATGATGACTTTAAATTAAAGTTGAAACGTTTCGTCGAATGAATTATTCTACAATTATTTTATACCTCTTCAGCCATCTAGCCTATTATATTAATTTAATTCTTTTAAAGAAAAGAATTCAAATACCGAACCACTTATTGACCACCACAATTGAAATCGATCAAGATTCGACAGTTTTAAAATTTGTACACTTTCATAATTGGACTTGGATTAATGCGTTATTATCAGCTTAAATTATTTTCACAGATGTATAGAAGTGTACTAGCTGTACTAGCCTTTTTATCACCAGTATATCTTCAGACAACTCCAGCATCTCCATGGCATCCTTCATCCCATCAAATCTTAAGTGGAGGTAAGCATAGTTTATGAGCTACATATTGAAACAACGTAAGCTATCCTACAACTTTGAATTTAAATAAAAAAAAAAACCTCTAATTTTTAGGAATAGGAGAAAGTCCACAGTAAATAAAAACTATAGTTAATAAAAAGTGATTTAAAAATGATATCAGATTAATCTTAAATTTATACAATGAAGTTATAATAATGAAATACAAACTATATATAAAATAGTATATTTAAGATTGTACAGTATCAAGAAACAGAATTTAATAGTTTGCTTTATGTAACATCAATATAGCATATCGACAAACAGATATGAATTGGATATGGGTAAAGGAATTTCAGAATTAAGAGTTGTAGAATAGAATAGTTTAAAACTTAAATTGATCATGAATAATAATTAAGTTCTTCCCCCCAGCACTATTTCCTAATTAATCATAGTGTCTGCTCATTTGTGTTGATGCAATGCAGAGAGGTACGTCACATTCTAAAATTTAAAACATCTACTAAAATGAGCTAAGTGATATAAGTAGCATACTTAGTGTTCCTGGCCAAAACAAATAAGAGTAATGCTTAATGGAGATGTCATATTTATGACAATTAGAAGCGAGACATATAATAACAAGTAGAGGTTATGGAATGTTGGCTACTCTTTCATGGAAGCGAGCGTAACACAATAAATATTGAATATTAAGAAAAAAGTTAATAATGATGAAGATGAGTTGATAGTTACAGAGGAATACTGTAGTAAAGAGCCGTGTATTAAGGGAACAGGACTGACTATTTCTTACCGCTTACGGTCCCCGCCATGTCCATTTAAACTATTATAAAATGTACCACTTCACTACACAAAAACTTCTGCTTGTACAGGTTGAAACTTTAAATGTATGTTTTAATAGAATATTAGATGATTTAAGTGAAGTTTTATTAAAATCTTTATCATTGAATCTTTATAATCTATTCTAAAAAAACGTTTAACATATGTTCCAATAATAGTAAGATAAATTTAATACGAATTTAAAACAGTTAAAATCAATTCGACTTAGTTAAAAGTAACCTTAACTCCTTTAAATTCACTAATTCAATTAAACGATTTATTCAATGAGATTTAAATTAAACAAGATTCAACTAGTTCGGTTTTACATAGTAGTTAAGTTGTCACAGCAGTAGATTTATTTATCAGCTACTCGGTTAACAGATTCCAAAAAACCGAAGATTGCATAAAGTCAATTTAACATCTATTCTCTATTAAAAGACATCTCTTTTCCAGGGATTAAAGTAATTCCTTGAAGAGAATGATCAAATAGTCAATGATAAATATTGACTATTTAATTCTTTAAATTTAAAGACAATCTATGTTGCTTAGGTAAGTCAGTGGTAGTAGGTAAGATTTATTTGACTCAAAATTGTATTACCAATTTATCTGAATGCATAAGTATTGTGAATGGTACCATAATGAATTTTAATACCTAAGTGCACAAGAACATATATTCAGACGTCTGCGCCAAAAGCGTCTATTCCCAAACTCATAATTCTTAAACAAAGGCATATAAGAGTACTTTCAAAAAGGCACAGATATTATACACAATACATGTTGTGCTTATAGTTTTCATTAGAAATTTAACATATTATGTTATGCTAGTTTTTCTCCATTCTATATTTAATCATTTTCCATATTGTACTCGAACTAAAACTATTAATAATACAGTATGCTGTTTCTTGACTATAGTTCCTTCTTAATAATATAGCGAGTAACGGCAGAAACACTATGATCGTCACTTTTATAGGTTTTGACAAAGGAACGTTATGTTTTATGTTCCTTTTTATCGTAGGGTTTGCTCCATGGAAATATTTATTTGATTTGTATAAATACTTTTTATTATTTTAGGTGTGTTCAAAGATAACCACAACAAAACATTGAAACAGGATGGTTCAGAAGGATCAGAAGTAGGCAGCGGGCCACCTAGATCTTACGGATTGCATTGGCCACAACATCAGAACTCTTATACACCTCATGATGGTGCTTATGGAGGAGTCTACGATAACCATTTAAATGGTTATCCCAACCAAGCATATAGACAACCTTCATTTAATGGACAGAGTAATTTTGATTTTAGAAATACGAATATTCCATTGAACAACAGACTTCTTAACGAGGATCCACGTTACCACCATTCAATAAATGGTCAATATCCAAATGGATTATCTTATTCAGTAAATGGAGTACCTAACAATGGTCAATCATACAATGGATTATCTTTCAACCCTCAATCAAATGATAGACAAAACTCCAATCCTTATGTATCAAATGGAATATCGTACGATCGTTCCCAATCAAATCCATACATTTCTCAAAATGGCTATCCGAATTCCTATAGCGATCAATCCCAATATAATCCTTACGGCGGGGAACCAAATCTAAACTCGAATCAAAATGGCCTAGACTCTGGATCACTTGGTTATTATAACCCTAACAACCAAAGGACCGAAGCGAGACTTTTTACTCCTCAAGGAGTACTGTGGAATGCTCCAGTCAGGTATACAAATCCTCAAATCAATTACCGTGGTCAAGGTGGATATTTGAATGGGCCAAACAACGCATACAGACGACCATACTCTACAAGGTATGAAGGCTATGGACCATACTCTACAAGGAACGAAGGCAGACCATATCAACAATATTCACAAGATCCCCGCTATCAGCCGGATCATCCGTTCACCAATACTGCACCCATTCAATTCAGCAACAACTAAAGAAAACATCGATCCACTCTATACATTCAACCACAAAATAAGAATAGAATAAATTCATAATAATTTCAACCCCATAATAAAAATGGAGTAAATTCATAATAATTTTATCCAATCAATACATTTAACTACATAATAAGAATTAAGTAAATGCAATACACCTAAAACTTACTATTATTTGTCTTAATTAAATATTGTATTTATTATTTATTAATTGTATACTATTTATTTATAAAAAAAACTTTTGTCATGAAAAATATATTGACATTTATAAAATTAAGAAATAACAGAATTTTTGTCTTTCCAAACATACCTAATTTTTAAAGTCACAACAAAAATTGTAGAACTAAAAATAAATAAAGAATTCCAGTAGTGGAAGCGAAACGTCGGATTTAAACCCCATCGTGACGTGGATTTCACCGGAAAGCCAAGCTGTTTATAATAAATAAAGAAGTTTAAATTTGCTTCTAATTATATAAATATTAGCATACTCAAGAAAAAAAAAAAAAAAAAAAACATTTCCTCTATACATTAAAATTTATTATTAGCTAATTTTCTAGTTTATCTCGGTTTAGAAATTAGAAAATAGATCTTGAAATGGAACCTAAGTAAAAAAGTACAAAATAAAGATATTTAGAGTTAGAATGTTTATACTACCCGTTGTAAGACAACTCGATGTAATTAAAAACGCCATAAATTTTGGTCCAATTACAAATTATCATTTTAAATCTTACAAAACGTTGCCTATGCTTTGTTGTTTTGATCTTCAGACAAATATTGTCAAAATACTTTTAATTTTTACTACGTTTTTATTAGCTTGCTTTCTTGTTTGTTTGTTTGTCCAGTACAAATCATGCAATCGATTTTTAACTAACATCCCGAGTAGCTAGACATTTGAAACTTTTTGAATAGCTCAGAACACGATGACAATGCATTATTTTAATACTTTTAGCTATCTTTCAGCAGAATTTAATTATTTTCAGCAAATTTTGCAGTATGGAAAGTTAGTTCGGAAAAAATTGGCAAGTTATTTTATTTGTTTTGACATGACCCATATTTACACTTTTCATTTTGACGGGTTTCAAATTTATGGATTATGACATAAAATGTAAAAACGAAGTACATAAAAAGTTCTTTTTATATTTTAATTATTACTAAACGAGTTTACAAAGGATCACCATCTGTGAGATGTGAATAATATTTTCCCTAAAGAAAAAAACAGCTCTTTAAAATGGCGCAAATTACAATGCTCGAACTATAATTGTTTTTGCGATAAAAACTTTATTTTAAAGAACAACTAAATTATTTAAAAAAAATTAAGCCAGAATGGTTCGAAATAAAGTCATACTCTATTAGTCTATTTTTTTTTTTTTTTTTTTTACTTCTAATTCGTGATGAAGGAGTAAACAATTAAATAAATTATACAATTATTTATTATAAAACAATAAAATTAATACAGTACGTGATAGCGAGGTAGCTATGTACCACTCTAATTGGCAAAATATTTACTATTTGTTTAGATTAATTGTTTAAACAAATTTTTAACTAACGAGCAGGAAATTTTAATGAGTAAACTTTGTCCTACTCGAAACGCAAATGCAAAAGGTTTTTTTTAAAAAAATCTGTCGCCAGAGAAATGCTTAAGAGGTATAATGCTAATTGCAGGGGACTAGACCTATATTGTTCTTCATTTTGTTTATGTCAATCAAACTTTTACTCCTCCAACTTCTTAATTATTTTCATGTGAAACTAATTATTTTCTACATGAATATTTTTTTTAATTTTTGTATTCGGCTCTATTTTGCTTTATTTATTGTATTTCTTTAGCCAACCAATTTTTAATTTTGGTAGAAAGATTTTTTTTTCTTTCCATTTAACCTAATTGAATTTTCAAATTAAGATTTTTAACTACCCCTAAGGTTCTATAAGGACATTGCGGGCGAACACTCAAGAAAATTAAAATATTTAATACCAACCTACTGCAACCTTTTTGCCTGAAACCTACAAATACTCTAGAAGAAAGGAAACATCTGAATAAATTAAACATTTTAATTTAATTAATATTAACTATTTTAAATATTTAAATATTAAAAACAATATACTGATGGTTTTAATTATAATTAAAAAAAAACTCCATAAGTAAAACATCTATTACCTAATTAAAAATGTCTATCATAAATTTATGACTTTATTTAATTCTTAAATTATTATAAACCAAGTATAAAAATAGTCTGCCAATTAGTGTGGCACATAGCTTCCTCACGTCCTACATCGGTCGTATACTGCAATTATGTTACGCTTTATACGTATATTTGTCAAATTTATTTAATTTTCCTCCCGTTTTTTTAAATCTGTCAAAATTATTTTGAACAGACCGACAAATAGACGAAGGCCGGTGTAGCCGAGGGGTTAGCGCAGTCGACTCTGAAACCAAGGTCTAAACCCCGGCTGTGAGTTCAAATCGCAGCGGGGAAAGACATGTTTCACACTAATGATCTCATCGATTAGATGAGTAAAGTGGCCGGATAACCCCCGTCCTGTAATAACCCTGGCAGTTGATCGGGACTAAAACCCAAAAGAAAAAAAAATAAAAAAAAAATAAAAAAAAATAGACGTGGAACCAAAAAAATGTTTCCTTATGTCTGAAACGGATGTCTGTCTTGGAATTTTTGAAATTGGACAAATAAAAATGTTTCGTTTTTCAGACCGATAACATATATGTAGCTTTCGTTATCTTCAGTATAAGCTTGGAAGTAAAAATCAATAATTATTCAAACAAAAATAAAATTTGTCTAATATCAAATTTACTTTCTTGTAAAATATGTATTCGAGAGCTAAGTGTAATACCTGCTGTAATATTCTTGCATCCTGCTTCATTTAATATTATTAATGATTTATGGCAAAAGGCCAAAAGCAAAAGATTTAAGTTGGAATAGGATTACAGAGAGGAAATACAATAATTGGTTATTTAGAATTTAGAGGTACCTAAACTTACTGTGGATAAACCTCTGATGTAATATTCAGTGATTTATTGAAAGCATCTCCTTCCTAACACTGATCTACTGATCGACTTGTCTAAAGTATTCCACCCCTCATCGATTTCCCTTAAATTCAATAAGGTAACTAATTGAATTTAAACTTAAACTAGGGACTTGGAAAATGTTTAATATAAATATTTAACGTAGAAATGATCATGCAATTTTTGAAGGTAAAGAATAAATTAATTATGTATTTCCAATTAAAATTGAATTCAGACAATTCAGAGAATTTCCTCTTCATTCTTTTTTTTGCAATTTCTAAATTAATTTGTTGCAGATAGCTAATATTTCAATGTATAATAATTTTACTTTTATTTATTAATTATTAAAAGTAACTCTCTTGTAAGTTGTCGACATCAAATTATTTGAAGAGTCTCCCGACTTATAGTTTTCTTGAGAGAGACAATTTAAAAAAAAAATAATAAGTCTTCTATTGATAATTTTTTCAATTAATAAATAGCAATAATAAGCTTTCTGAATATTTATGATGTACATAATGTGTAATGACTATAAAATTGTTAAAAAAATATAAAAGGGTAGTAATAGAGTCAAGTGAGAACTAAAAGAGTTCTAATTAATTGAAGTCCAGAACAACTTGTTTTGAAAAGAGTAGTACACACACGCAGACAATCTTTCTCTCGTATGAGATCCCTGGCCCTGGTGGCTCATACTATTGCGTTCGCTTCGGAGAGTCTGTAGGAGATTCCGGGTTAGATTCCCGACGCGAGCCCGCAAAGGTCCTTCGTGCCTAGTGTTCAACCAGTAATTTTATCTAAAAGAGTAGATAGGAATCTTCCCTGTGAAAAATTCGGTCCGAGACAACTCTGACTAACTTTCTCATATAATCACGGTCCCAGATCCCCACGGACAGAATATATTGTTATCTATGCAAACGGATAAGCGTGTCGATCTGCTAGCTACGACTGTGAACCCATCTTTAGGAGTGATACTATAGAACCTTTTAAGTAAAGTGAGATTCCCACCCGGCACTACTGTCCACTCCAATTATCCTTTTAAACTATAAACTCATCATGATTAACTACTAATTTGCTTAATGTTAAATATTTATTGCATTATATGCTCGCTTTAATAATAAACCTACGCGATGCTTAATTAATATACATGGTGTGGCAAAAGTTCGGCAACGGCTAATTATCTCCGTTAATATTTGAGATATCAAACTGCGGTTTGATGCAATCATTATGATGCATAAAAAACTAATTTTTTTGGTGGGTACCCATTTTCCCGCCATTTTGGTTGCCACCATATTGCATTCAACTTTAAAATTTAAAATTGGAACCCCTATACTGTGATACATATTTGAAAAGACCTTGAAAAAAGAAATCATTTGCCCCAAACAGAGCTTTTTATCTTTCACCGTTTCAAAATGGCGGCCAGTTGAAATTATAAAATTGACATTTTTGACGTTTAATTACGGCAAAAGTAAAGGTTTTAGGGGAAAAAATTCAAGAGTAAATTTGTCTTTTTTTAGGGTAAAAAATAAAAGTTCAACGCTATTTTTCCAAATTATTATTTGGTTGCTATAGAGATAGAGCAACGCACGTAGTCATTTTACTTTCGTGACCGAAAATGTAATTAATAATTTTGTTTAAACCAATTTTGAATTTGTGATTTTAAAAAAGGATAATTTTACACCTAATTTTTTTACTCTTAATGCCTTATTTTAGCAGCAATCAAGCGTTGAAAATGGCAATTATAAAATGTTTATCAACCGCCATTTTAAAGTTGCAAATGTAATGCATTTGACTGATCAAGAAAGGATTACTCTACTTATGATGAAAGGATAAGGAAATTGAGTAAGAAGTTACGAAGAAGTTGCTTCTTTATTAATATAAATACTGGTTGCTGTAGCAACCAAATAATAATAAAAATAAGAATTTGGAAAAATGGCGTTGAACTTTTATTTTTTTACCCTAAAATAAGACAAATTTACTCTTGCGTTTTTTCCCCTAAAACCTTTACTTTTGCCGTAATTAAACGTCAAAAATGTCAATTTTAAATGATAATTAAAGACCCGAACTTCTAATTTCTATTTACGAAAGAAAAAAACGAAAAAAAATTTACCACGGTACACAGATTCTTTTAATTGTAAATCCCCGTTTAAATTATTACAAAAGTAAACGATAAACGTATTTTAGTCTTTACAGCTTATTGCTTCTCGTACCTTAATAGGCTTGGTTTCTCATTTCTTTCTCCTCCTTCATCTGTACTGTAAGCAATAAAATACTTCAAGCTGTTTACTTTTTATTACTCTTTATAATTGCCATGCTTCTATAATCGTCGTACTTACCCCATTTGCCTCATTCTGTATTTGAGTCTTTATCGTTTACGTATTTTGTTCGCAGTGGTAATGGAATTCAACCCTTAAAACCCTAAGATTTCATCAATACACCACTTGGGGAGGTGTCAAGATTCAGTGGGGCAAAACTACCTAATACATCTGATTGGTAATACAGACTGATTGGTTATGGTGGTAGATGAAAATTTAAGAATCCAAGCCAACTAAGAGCTATGAATTTACATCAAATTAACTATATCAAGCTCATTAATGTTACGAAATTAACATTTATTATTATAGTAGGTAGAATAGATGTGGTCACTTAATTTGGAAAAAAGAAACACCGCCTCTTCACAAAGGAAAAACTTGGTCCAAGATAGGAGCGTTAGGAAAAAAAAAGTATCCGATGGCGCAAGTGGAAGCCCTATGCTCCACTTAGGAGTTAAAAGATGTCGTCTTTTCACTATACTGATAAAAAGACTAGAAATTAAAAAGAGTACTAAATTCTGTGGAAGTAGTACAGGGGTTGAATAAATTTGACACAGATGAGTTTACTATTTTTGACTTTTCTGCATCAAATATTTTAATAATCTAACTGGCGCTTTGAAATGACAGTTTGTGGTTAAAAGTTAGCGTTTAGCCAGTTACTTTACGGCAGCGCAAAACGGCAGTTAATAGTTAACAAACCAACGATAGTAAAATAGATTAGCAATAAACTATTTTATTTAAGAGAATGTAATTTGTTAATAAATTGCATATCAAGTTCAAAGATTAAAAACGATAAAACAGGAAAATCCACATAAAATAGGAATCGTATTTTGTCGCAATAGCTTTAAAACATCAAGCAAGTTTAACATGTTAAAGGAAAGGTAGCATTTGTTTACCCATTAAATATTCAAGATGCAATTAATTCAGATTATATTAGACTATTAAAATAAACGGAAACAGGAAATTGATCTTACTTAAAACTCTGCAAATCCCATGGGACAATGATCTTAGAAAACTTCCGACTATTTAAACGAACATAGTTGATATGTAGATAGGACTATAAGACTATATTCTACCAATAGGCAAATACCATTAAAAACTTCTTAGCTTTCACACTCTACCACTCTGTTCCCTTATTCGCAAGGTCTATTCATTTTAATTATTAAAATTAAAACTGGTTGAGAAACCTAAAAGCTTTATTGTGTTTATAAGGGGCTCACGTGATGGTGGATTTATGCTAAAACCACACCTCACCTGATCTTACTTTCTCACAAAAAATTGTTTTATTATAAAACAACATCAAAAACTAATAATAAATGTTTAAACCCAAAACCAATTATTATAGGATATAAACAAAGAAATAATTAAATTGGCAACAAATCGGTCCGATAAATCGAACAAAACTTTCTCTCATAGATATTGATACTGAATTTAAATCCTGTAAAATTTAATTTAATTTATTTATTTTAAACATATTATAAAGTGTTTCAACAGGTAATCATTTACTGTTTGTTTTTATTTTTCAGGTGAATCAGATATTCATCAATATCTCGGAAACTTGATTTTTCCCAGGAAAACGAATTTAAATGGTTAAATTTATATAAAAATACGAATAGATTTTTTAAATTCAAATCATCGGGGCCTTTTTTCTTTATTTTTTTAAATTATTTTTTTTCAAGGGTTTTTGGGGTCGGGACCCCCAAATTTAGAGCTAAATTAAGTTCTCGATTTTGCCTGGGGTTATGATTTTTCTAAATATGTATGCCATTTATCGAATTTGTCTCAGTAGATTAGGTTCCATACGTCACCACTGACGCAGAAAGACATTTTTTAAAAACCACTTTAAAACGAGAACTTTATGTAAATTTAGTAATTAAAAACGAGTACCATATTTTTTTTATATATATAATACATTGTATCGTACGTATACGTATATGAGAAATTAAAAAAACACGCATTTTTAAGAGTTTTCTCATTCCACAAATTAAGAATTGAAATAACTTATCCCCTTTTATATACTGCGGCACTAAAAAAGAATAATAGAACTTACTTTGCTTAAAACCTTATCATAATCCCCTTCTACTAGCGCTACTGTGATGTAAGTACACAGAATGTTGCGTCTTACAATATTTTATTAACTTCAATTAATAAAAAAAATAAAATTAAGTATACTAATTTTATTATTTTATAAGTTTTAAAAGAATTAATTGCCAAACTAAAGGTCATTTGATCACTACAGCTGCTAATAATGCTAAGTATTTGATGGGTATAGATATGTCTGAGAAAGAAGATTAAGAGGAATAAGGAAGTTTCTCAATTAATTATATTATCCTGGTAGATTAAAAGCTTAATTATCACTTGGTGATTAATACAGTGTTACAAGAAGGATGAGAATACTTAGTGAGAGATAAGGATATAGACTAAATTGGTTTTGAGTATCTAATAGTAAGTTCCTAATCTTCTTAGAACCACACTTCTTATAATCTTATAACCACACTTTTTATAATCTTATAACCACACTTCTAATAATCTTATAACCACACTTCTTAACTAAACGTTAATGGATTATAATAGATATTGTAAAACATATTAAAGGATTATTGAGACCCACTTGAGATCGAAAGGTGCGACAGGTTGGATTCCAACAAAATAGAAAACAATTTTAATTAGAGCATGCGCAGTAGCAGTAACAACGAGAGCAAGAGCAGTAGCAGTCACATTGTCAATTTGATAAGAAATGTGTTCCCGAAATGAGAATGACATTTATAGACAATGTGCTTAATACTTTTAAGGGCGTTTCCACTCTTCAGCGGTTGCCCTGTATTCCCGAAGATCGGGTTTGACGGTCTTCCCAGTCGCCACCTTGTAGGTTAAAAGTCCGCATTGCCTGGCTGACTCCACCTCTCCAAGTCGCTCTGGGACGTCCTCGCTTCCTCCTTCCAGGAGGAGACCATTCCATGACCCTACGAGGCCATCTTCCTTCGCCCATCCTCCGGACATGGCCATACCAACTAAGCGTTCGCTTCTCCTTTGCGCTGGACCACGCTCTCTTGTTGTTCCATGCCACGACGAATGTAATCATTCGATTTTCTTTCCAACCTAGAAACACATAGCTCTTCTTAGACCATCTATTTCAACCGCATTGAGCTTACTTTTTTAGCGGTCAGTCAGTGTCCATGCATCAGCTCCATAGGTCAAAATAGATTCGACAATAACACGCAGTATCATTTTCTTTGTTGCCTTCCGAACAGACTGACTCCATAAAACTCCATTCAGCATCCCAATAGCGTGCCTCGCCTGTATCAACCTGGCATCAACATCCGCTTCACATGTTCCAGGCTCATCAATGATGGAGCCTAAATACTTACAGATAATGTAGCTAGGCCAAATAAAATATTTTACGATCCATTTACGCTAAGAATTTATAAACAATTATTTAGATAATACTTCACCATGTGAACAAGACATTTTAGGTATATTAACAGGTATAATAAGCCTTCTACGGGCTGTTTCAACACCTATTACATTACATTATTATGTAGCCTATAGCAATACAAAGAAAATTAAGTTTGTAACATTTGACATCTACTACTACGATTCTGTCCACTTTAGCACTTAAAGGGTAAACCAAATTTTTTCATAAGAAGTGCGACATCCAATGTAAAACACTCGGATGATAACACTAATAATAAATATTTAACACACTAATAATAAATTAAATAGTTGTTTTTTTGCATGAAATTATAAACGTACGTTTTCCATTTTTCTTTGATCAACAAATTAAATTTCATCAGTATCTTCTTATAGACAGTAAAATAGACAAATGACCCAAATATATTATACTAATGTTGTTAATTTTTGTTCGACTTACGACCGGTAACTAATAACTAAATGAAGATTCAAAAGAGAGAGAGAGAAAAAATGTATTAGAACTTACTTAAGAAGTAAGTGTCCGAGAACATACCCAGGTGAAAAATTAATTTAGTATAAAAAGGTCTACTCTCCTGAAAAACACCAAGTAAAATACCTTTTATACGCTATTATACTTTCATGAACTTTAAGAATTTTATAGCCATCTTCCAATCTTGGAAAATCTATATAATATTTCGCCGGACCAGACCCTAAAATATTGTTTTGAAGCTTCAATTTCTGTCAGAACAAAATGAAAGGCTCTAGTCAGTTACAGGTATATTGGATATTGTGATTTTTTTAGTATTAAAAAGATTACTCTTTTATAACCTTCAAGGTTTCACAATATTCTTCCTGCTTAAACTTGTATTTTTTTTTTGTTTTTGTATTTGTTTTACAAAATGGTTATCACAGTATAATAGAAAAAGGATAAAAAAAAATCCCTATAAACTATAATATTTTCAACTCAAGGGAAATTTTAAAACGAAGAAAAATATTAATCATGATAAAAATATTAAGCAGCTAAAAATTAAAGCTTTCTTTAGATGTGTTATAAAAAAGGGGGGAAAACGATGAACAATATTTTTCTTATTAGGTATTCCTTCACTATTTTACTAAAGCAAGATAAAAAGGAGAAACTCTATAGTGGAAGATAATATAGCAGCAATAGCAATATAGGCGAATGGGGTACACAGAAGATCCCTTACTAATTTCAACCGTGTGCATGCATTTAATATTGAGTGACCCCCCCCCCCCCCCCCACGAATTTGCAATAGATCTAAACAACCACATTTCCAATACCCAGTGGTATCACAATATTATATAGGACAGAAGAAACGCTATGTGCCACACTTAGGCATATTATTGCGTCTGAGATTACAAAGGTGTAACGGAAACTATGTTATAGTTCCGAAGAACAAACTTTTTGTCTCCAATTTAAAAAATTCCAATACAGAAATCCGTTTCAGACATCAGGGAACATTTTTGGTCCCTTATCTACCTGTCTGTCGGTTGTTCAATTTTTGCGAAACAATATGTCTTAAGAACTACCTATCTGAATTTTAAGAAATTTCGATGTTATGTCGAAAGAAGTCCGCAGATAGCCCCAGATTCATTTTAACCGTCTCTACTTATTAAATTTTGCTTGATATTAATTGATATTTTTATTGTAAATAAAAAATCAAAACAACAATTTTGACAGCTTTTTTGAAAAAGGGGGGAAACAATTAAATATTGTTCCGTTGTTGTACAATTAATTATTGTAAAAGGATAACATTAATAAAGTACGTGATTGGAAGCGAGGAAGCTATAGGTTTGTTCCAACCACACTTCAAACTGGTTTGGAACTGTCCGACGCATGCGCATCGGACCACATTTGAACGTTTTTTGCTAATGCACATGCGTCGTACAGTTTGAAACTAGTTTGGAACTAGTTTGAGGTGTGGTTGGAACAAACCTTATGTGTCACACTAATTAGCAGACTATATTTTGAAGCGTCAAAATTATAGATAATGTTAATTCCTTGATTTCACCATATAACCCCACCTAATTTTATTGAAATAAGTTAGACCAGTGTTTCCCAAACTGTGTGCCGCGTTGCCATCCAGGTGTGCCGTGCGAGTCCAGAATAAAATTTAAAAGACTGAACTAGGTAGAACACGAATTCGAGGCGTTCAAATGAAAACGTCAGTAATAATTAAACAGTCTTTAATATGAGCACTCCAACCATATCATTTCCAACCCTCCCCTCATCAAAAAATTAATAAACCCTTTTTTTTTGGAAATCACTCAACTTTGAAGGCTTAAAACTTCCCCTGGAGGGGTTCGGATTGAAAGAAGTTTATAGTAGAGTACCATCTGTCCTGCACAAGTGTTCTCCACAAGATAGAATACTTTTTATTCGGTTTGGTCTACAAGTAAAAAAAAGTACTCGAGATAGCACTACACCATCAAAAAAACTTTTTTTGGTAAGACGGGTAGGACGAACCACATGTTCGAACCTAGCAATTAGGCAATCTTTTAGGCCCATTTTACTATCCCCGTGGTAGAGAGTTCCAGCCACTTCCCACATCATACCTATACATTGTAACGCCGAAGCGGGTATGGTGTGGTCATAAGTGAGCTATTTAAATCAGAGCATCACGGGATCGAACTCAGGACCTTGATATGCCTCGATTCATTGATAGCTGGACGAGTGCCTAGAGCACCTCGACCACGCTGGCTCCTCTTAGATCTTACTAAATAATTAAATTCAGGTACCGCTAGGGCAAGCTGTTTGTCAAGTGGTTTAGGCACAATGAGCCTCCAAAACAGCGTTTACCTAATCCTGAATCTTCGACATAAACTATTTTCGAAAACTTGTCTAAGGTATAATTACAATTACTCTTAAAATAGTCCAAGGAATAACCCGATTAATTTTTTCAGCATTTTTAGTTTACAGCCTTTATAGAAACATGATATTTAGGAATATAAAAAAATGAATTTTGTAAAATTGTTAATGATTCTACCCTGATTTTATAACACTGCGGAAAAGAAGGTAGTAACAAGCATTACTTAATAATTTCATTACCTTGAGCCAAACATGATTCATTCTTCCCCTAATAACAACATTTTCCCTGGAGTTTTAAAAAATTGGTTAATAAAAAAAAAATGTTGCTTTTTGTTTATCTTCCTCTTCCAAATATTTTTTCAATATTCGCTTTTTTTAAACCTTAACTGAAAGGGAAAAATTTAAGTACAATACCTTAAGAGTAAGAAAGGATTTTTATTAAAAATCATAACCTTTATATATATATATATATATATATATATATATATATATATATATATATATATATATATATATATATATATATAAAACACAAAGAATACTGTTTTCAAGATCCCTGTAGCTGACAAGAGTTCTTATCTTTGAGATATCAGATATTGAAGCTTTTTTTTTTATTTTTAAAGGAACTCAACGCCAGTCTTAAAGATATTTTGTGGTTCTTCTTAACGTAAAAAAAATTGAAGTCCATGAAAATATAATAACGTATAAAATGTTTCTTAGTTGAAAGTTTTCAGAAGAATCCACCTTTTTGGTCTACTTTATCCTAAATAAATATTTCATTAAAGGTGGAACTAGAAAGTTACTAGAAGTGTGTTAGACAACGAAGATAGAATATATAAGAACACAGTGTTATTTATTTCCTCCACGTTGTAAAAAACCTTAAAACTTTAGGCCGAGGTTACATTGGATCCGAATTTTGATAGTACGTGTTGGTGAGAATGAAATTCGTAAGAAATCGTACGAATGAAGTAGAAACCGTGTTCATGCGAAAGCGAGGGGGATTCAGTTTTTAGAGGAACAGAAAGTATGTTGGATCATATTGAATTGAATTACTTTTTGGACTCTCCTGCCGAAAAGTTTTACCGAATATTGATTTTACTGTTCCACATGTTTTTGTAGGAGACGCAGCATACCCTTTAAAGGATTATTTAATGAGACCTATTCCTGGACAAACATTGTCAACAGAGCAAAACATCTTTAATCATAGCCTTTTACGAGCAAGACGTCTCGGTATAAAATAAAGTAATATGATATAGATTTCAAAGTATGAGTGGTTATAAAAACTTCCATAATACTCTATCCATGTTACTCTTTTTTAAAAACTTTTTATTATAAGATTGCAACTACATAATTTCATGTTATAATCAATAATGATGTATGTTTTTAGAATGACATGATATACTTGAAAGTGAGGAACTGTCCATTAACAGTGCTCACAAATATATAGCATGAATAATTACATATATGTATATTTAGAAGTTTGACATCGCTCAATAAATCACGTAGCCACTGCTCTTAAGACGTCGCGTCGGGGAGGATTTCCGGAAATGAATGGTAATGACAAGTTGTGGATTAATGGATTAGAGTGTTGGGATATGGAGTTATGGAAGGATTTGTATCGAGATATGGCAAAACTAAGAATTGAAAATTTAGTAGTTCGAACCAGTTTCAATTTCCAGCGGGGTCACATTTCTTTTTATACAATACTGAATGACCGCATTGGATGAGGATTGACATTAATACACTATAAACAGGTGAAGTGTGTGCTACACAGCGAGGGTCCGTAGGCCACACTATATAGTGTTTAACTGTAATGTGTATAAACAGTGTTTTTTCAAAATGCTAAAAAGCTTACTTTGAACCATTCTAAGGGTCTGATATTCTCAAAACACACTCTGATAAAGTATTTTTTTGCCACTGAACCGGACTACAACCATATAAATACATCGAAAAGACCATAATTATAAAAAACCGTATTTTGTCAATAAAAAATTAAATAACATTTTTTTCGAAATTTCCAAAAAGTTGTATCTTTACTTTTGGTCGAAGAATGTTCAGGAATTTTTCAGATTTTTTGCACTTCACATAAGCGAGATAGAGGGGGGGGGGGGGGGGGGACACGTTTCACACCCACTTCAAACTTGCCTACGCTAGCCCTATCAAAGCTATATCCAAAGAATTATATATTTTTGTAATCAGCTCAACGTACCCTTTCATATGATACCCCTCACGGTGCGGTGTCGAAAAAAAAAAATAACCCTTAAGTTTTTTTACCCAAATTTTTTTGAAAAATATTTTTTTTAAGTCGCTGTATTTTTAACATATGTGGGCAGGTACAAGACACATACATGCTAAATTTCAAAGTGATCGGACGAAAGGTGAAGCCGTGAGAGCACGCGAGAGGACGGACGGACAGACGCACGCAGGAAAATATAAGGGTCCTTGGTTTTGCCTACGGACCCTAAAAATTACATAAAAATCGGACTTTTTTTTTTTAATGATATGGTGGTTCGACAAAATGTTGAAAGACATACAGATACGAGACCAAAAATGTACTCTGATGTCTGAAACGTATTTGAGTATAGGAAACTTTGAACTTAGAGACCAGTATATATTTTTTTCGAATGCATCTCTTACCTCCGGATTGCTTTTATGTAAAATCGCTACAAGAAGCGACACAAGTGTCCCTACAAAGCTTAAGATGTTATTCAGATGGACAACAAAATCATGAAAGTTATTATAAGTTAAATTAACTTGTTTCAAGTAGGATAATAACAACTTGGAAGATAACTTGTTTCCAAACATTAAGCCAAAACATAATGACAAGCTTAAGAGTTTGGAACAAGTTTACAACAAGGTAAAGGGCGTAGGCCTTTCTAATAAGTTAGCGTAAACACTCAGCTTATTTGCAACTTGAGCCTTAATATCTAATACTTGTTTTCAGACCTTTGGCAAAAATGAGCTGGTATCAACGTGTCTGAAAACCTAATGCGTTTATGAACAAGCAATTCTAAAATCAATATTAAATGACTCAAGAAAATTAATATTCTTACCACCAACTCGGTAAATACAAAATAAAAATTGCAAGATAAAAAGAACTTTTTATATACTACGTTTTTAAATTTTCTTTTGACTAAATAAAAAATTATACATTTGAAACCCGTCAAAATGAAGATAGTAAATATGGGTCATGTCAAAACAAATAAAATAACTTTCAGCAAAATTTGCTGAAAACGAATTAAATTCTGCTGAAAGATGGCTAAAAGTATTAAAATAATGCATTATCATCGTGTACTGAGCTATTAGTCTAGCTGCTCGGGATTTTAGTTAAAAGTCGATTGCAAGATATGTACTGGACAACCAAACAAACAAACAAGAAAGCAAGCTAATAAAAACGTAGTAAAATAGAAACAATCGGCCGACTAACTCAAAGAACAATTTATAATATACATATTTAATATTAGTAATAATAGTGAAAATGCATATAAATAATGTACCATCTAATTTAATTAATTTGTTGTGCATTAAAGAGATTTCGAACAACGACTCTCAGGGTATTTTATTAGTAATATTATAATTGAAATGTTAAAAGTATACTCTATACTCGTATAATAAATGAATTGAAATAGGAATTAGCTTTATTGATATATTGTAAAAATCCATAGAGAAGCCCATTCCTAAATATTAGCCTTCTAACTTTAGAAGATTAGCCCAGGTTAAATTCCCCATATTTTTTACATTGCCCTTATTCTATCGATACTATTTATCGTAGAAAATGTACAATGATTCTATTTTAGTGTTTCAAAGCAATGATGATAATTATGTTAGGGGGGGAGGGATTGGTTTTAAATACGTATATGACCACCATCTTGAATCAAAATGGTCAATTGGAAACCCTTTTGCAAAAGTTATTTGCGATAAAAGGAAGCTAAATTCCGTTTTTTAACGGTCTTAGTTCCATTGGTTTATGTTTATAGGAGATGACTAGTCAAATTTTGCATACAAATGCCCGAAATGCCGAATCTTGAATCAAGATGGCATATCGTTAATTATTTGCGATTAGAATCTCGCTAAAGGAACCTACCAACGAAATTTCGATATCGTAATGGGTCAGTCAATCAGTGGGGTGTGGATTTTGTACAAGTGTATTAATACCATTAATTTGTTAGTTTAACAAGTTTTCGTAGTTAAATTGAATTATGATTAAACAATTTAAAGGCCGAGCGGTCACCAGAAGTGAAGTGAAGTTGTGTCCAGGGGGTATGGCAACCGAAAGCGGAGCTGACTCAAGTTGACTTCGTGGACTAAGCTAGTCCACCCAAGATGTCGGACCTACGGAAGTTATACTATTTATGTATAAGTTCATAATTGTGTCGCTTCACAATCTTATAAGACAGTGTGGGAAAGTTTCTATCTGAGAAGAAGGGGTGGTTTCGGGGGAATTTCCCACCCTTCTTGGTGACCTAAACCAGGGGTGCCCAACCTACGGCCCGCGAGCCGATTTTATGTGTGTGGCCCGCCGTGTTGCCATAAAAACGAAGAATTTGCAAGCATTCAGAGAATAACTTTGTAAAATGAAAGACTAACATTTTTGTAATTCATACTGTTATTGTTGTATTTTTATACTTGTGTGGTTAATTACAATAATTTTAATATATATTTGAGTGTTTTATTTTCTGCAAAGTAAAACTAGGCTAGCAACAGAAAAAAACTTTATTAACATGGTGTTTCAGCTAAAACCAAAACGGAAAATTGATCTTCTAGGAATCATAAAAACGTGTTTTATGAGAGTAAAAAGTCTAAAATTTTCTGGGGGAGGACGCCCCGGTACACCACCTTCCCTTTGAATGTTGGCAATGTGGCCCTTGATTAGAAAAGGTTGGGCAGCCCTGATCTAAACCATGAACAGTTTACACTAATTCCGTATGATAAGTCCTCAGTTTAATAAACTTTTAAATAAGATAACAGAAGACATAACAGGATGAGATACAAACTATCGGAGGGCTGCAACAGCGCAGAATTATAACCCTTTCTTAATGCACCAGCACCAGCACTGATAACTTATTTTTTTATACTTTATTTATTTTCCTCCATCACAATCACAATAATATTATTTTGGTGGGTGGAGGGGGAAGCGGAGTCAGCTTTTAAAACTGACCGACAAAGCGGAGTGGAAGTCGAGATGCGCCGCTAGGCTCAGCTCAACTCCGCTCGGCAATCGGTGGCCTGGCCATTCAAAACAATGGGGTTTATTTCTCAAGCGGAGTCCGCTCAATTCAACTCCGCTTTTGGTGACCGCTAGGCCAAAGAATTGAACCTCATGATTAACAATTTTTCAATCATCACAATTTGTTTAGCGGAGTGGAAGTCGAGATGCGCCGCTAGGCTCAGCTCAACTCCGCTCGGCAATCGGTGGCCTGGCCATTCAAAACAATGGGGTTTATTTCTCAAGCGGAGTCCGCTCAATTCAACTCCGCTTTTGGTGACCGCTAGGCCAAAGAATTGAACCTCATGATTAACAATTTTTCAATCATCACAATTTGTTTATTAGTAGGAAAACAACATTTAATTCAACAACATTTATTTTAACATTAACAGGTAAATTCGAGGACAGCGATCGAATTATTTGTTTTTACGTTTATTTATTTTCCAAGTACTTAAATTCATATCAACAACAGTGCAAATGTTGAGAGCTGCCAAAACGAAAAGAATCAAGCCTAGACTCAATAACATTGTTAACAAAGTTTGCCAGAAACAAACCAAAACCTATTTACCTATCTAAACGTGTTCATCCGACTTTACAAAATAAACATTTGTACTTTAACCTAGAGGGTTTAAAACAAATTTCCTTTTAAAAAAAATAAACAACTAACTCGTCGTTTTTTATATCACGTATTTCATTGACGGAATGATTCAATGATAGATATGTGAATATTGGTTTGGAGGGTATTTTTTCATTCAGCATTGACAATTTTATGAACATACGTTCAAAACCATCTATCTCTCTTGAAAAACATTTTTCTGACGTGGAAACAATAGTGTCAAGATTTTAAAAAATTGACAAATCTCTTTTTCTATATTTATTTTCACAATTTCTACGCTTCTTTTATTTATTTATTTATTTTTCTTTTCCTATCAGTTTTATAGTTCTTATAAAGACAAAAGAAGAGAAAAAACAATATATAAAAGTTAAAATAAATCGGTTTGATTTCTATTCCTTTTAAATGGCTACCCTGCCAATTTTTTATTCTATTTCATTTTTTTTTTTTTTTTGAAAAATTGCTTAAAATTAATTCTATATAAAAAGAGTTTACCTAGGAGACAATCTCTGAATCTTATAATTAACCTTATCAAGAATTTACAAAATACATAGTTGCAGTCTAGGATAAAATAAAAATGTTTTAATACATGTTGTAACTAAGATAAATTTAACTTGTAAAAACTATAAATTATAAATTTGTATATTCTTTTAATTTAGCAAAATAAAACCTCCATCACCTGGTAGTAGGCAGCCGTAAAGAAAGAAAGAAGTGTTTCCAAATTGTCAGTTAATCCACTATTGTAATTTTAACTTTCTCTGATCCCCGTAATCCTCAATTTTTATTATAATCACTATTCATAAGGTATTAGAAAAATACCTTATGAATAGACCTTGTTATTTAGATACCTTGAGAAATCACGATTTTTCAGCGTTTATACCCCTAATACAGCTAAATTTATTTTTTCGATTTCGCCTAGGGGTATGATTTTTCTGAACATATAGACCAATTTTTACTCAAATTGGCTAAGTAGTATACGCTCTACACTACAATCTACACGGCAGCACAGATTACGGACACACGTTTTCTACCACCACTTCTTCGGACTCAGGAGGCCGGCTTTAAAGTGTCAATCTATGAATATCTCCAAATCAATTTTTTCACCATTACAATACTTTCTCTTAGATATACTACGAATATGAGCAAGTAAAAATGGATGAAGCCAATCTTACAATATGTTAGTATCAGTAAATTGGTTAGAAAACCCGAGAAAAAGAGAGGCTTGTTTAGTTTATTTACGTACAAAAGCTAAATAAATAGCTTCTGTTTATAATAAACAGAACACATCTCAGGTAAACTAGGGTAATATGAAAAAAGTAATCACATACTACTAAGAATGAAGCAAATACATACTGATAAAAAGAAATTGGTAGTAAAAGAGAATTATTTAAAAAAAGTTCACATATTACTAAAAAAAAACCTATCTCTATCTCTGCGCAGAAGCTAGCAGAGAAACTAATTTAGAGCGAAGAGAAAAATCCTGAATAAAGTCTACAAAAGCCTAGGTAATTTGTTTTGAATACTAGAGAGGTGAAAAATATATCTCACTGATGATTATATTGAAAAAATAAGTAAAATTTGTCCGATCTGTCCGACTGTTAAATGTTGTAAAATTAGACGATTTCATTTAAATGTAAATATTTAACAGACTTACATAATAGCCCTTCTGTAAAAGGAATTTCGAAGACTCACCCTGCAACAATAATAATTTATATATTAATTATTGATTAAACTTCTATAATAAAATTAATTCATTACAACACGAAAATAATTAAACTTCTAGTGATGAAACTTCTATAATAAAATTAATTCATTACAACACGAAAATAATTAAACTTCTATAATAAAATTAATTCATTACAACACGAAAATGTTAAAAAAAATATTTACTACACAGATGAGAAAGTATGATACATTTTCGAGAGACGCAATTTATTTAAACGGTTAGCATTTGAATGGTGCCAATAATGACAAGTACAAGTATTTTTTTTAAAAAAAATTGATGACAATAGAATTTGTTAATTTAATAATTTCAACCTAATTAAGTAATTAATTAACTAATGATTGATTAAAGTATGGTCAATGTAAATACATAATCTATAATCTATGCAATTTAGCTTTCTAGGTAGTCAAATATAGGTAGCATGAGTTGGGAACAAATTAAATAATTAATTAGTATTAGTTAATTGAATAATTATCTAATGACACATATTGCATTTCATCGGAAATAAATAATCTAGGCAAGTTTATCTTTATAGATTGTCGAGAAGTGGATAACATTTAGGTTACATAATTTGAAAACAAACTATAAAAAAAAATCAATTAATTAATAAAATAATAGTTAATTAAATAATTACTTAATGACTGATTATTGTATTGTCAATGTAAGTACATAATCTATGCAAGTTTTATCTTTCCAGGTTGTTAGGAAGTGGGTCCTATTTAGGTTACAAGATTTGGAGACAAGAAAAATTACTACAGAGTGTAAAAAAAATAAAGATAAATTTGTTTAACATGAAATCAGAATTAACATAGATTAAACTCACAGTTACGTAATAAAAAAATTTTAATAACAGGAAAACAAGAAGAAATCACGAACTGGACAGTTGTCTCGGGGAAGCAAATAAAAAAAAAGTTTGGCACTTCTTTAGAATGTAACTCCCCTATGTTTTATTTTTTAATATAAATTACAATTACAGACTAACTATCAAGACAAAGGGATGTTTAGTCCAATGTACTTAAGGACAAAGGAATATTACACTTCTGTTTTTATAAGGGGAGTAACAATCAGAAGAAGAACATTCAGTACAGCTTGTTTAGATTGTTACTCCCCTATTTTTTTATAAAGGGAGTAATAATCTAAAGAAGTGCCAAAAGGTTTAATAAAGCATTTCATTGTAAATATGAATCCGTACAGATGAATAAGAAATGGTAAACTCAGACGTAACGAGGCCTGATACCATCATAGTAAGAGGGTGAGAGTGAGAAGTAGTTCAGAGTTAAACTCCCCGTCGTAATTAATCGCATGAAATGTAGGACGTATGGTTTTAAAGAAAAGTAAAGCGTGCTTTAAAATGCTTTAGTTAAGTGAATGTCGAAATCCACATCTGGCGGATTTTTTTTCCACATAATAGATTGCTTTTTAACAACCCTCATCACTTTAAAGTAAGATTCAAACTTTTAATGAAAATTAGCTTAGAGTCTAAACATCAATCGTTCGAGACTAAACATTACATGGTTGACTAAGTGTTAATTCACGGGTAAAATCAAACGGGTCGACACCTAGACTTTGTTTGACCCGGTGATAAAGTAGAAGGAAAATTTAAATAAATTTACATGGTAGTTTATCTTTATGTATGTGCCTCAATAAAGTAATATGAATGCTTTTATGACAAGATTTATCAACAAAGTAAAAACTTCATAAGTTTTAAATTAGCCTAATGAATAAATAGACTTATATTGGAACCAGACATTACCATAACTCATTAAATATATACTCGTACATACATACATACACACATATATATGTACCCTTTTTTAATAAGGAAATAGTAAAAGGAACATTTTATCAATTAGTGAAGGATGGCATAGTTATTTCAATTAATGTGTTTTTATATAGCAGCTTTAGATAAGGCTAACTAATTAAAGTTTGAATGCTTCCGCGGTTAGAATTGGAAATAACTTCTATTCTAAGTCTTCCGGTTGTAACCGCGTCTTGAAGGGTGTACGTCCCGAACTGGCTGAATTGGATTCCCAGTTCACACATGTATTAAACTAAGGACACCATGAAAACCCCTGAAGATGCTTCTAGCATTAAGAGCGAAACGTCAAGACGTACACCCTTGGAGAAGCGGTCACCACCAGAAGATCTAGAACTTCGAGTCAAACTAAGATGTGTTTCAGAACTCGCCAAATTCAAATTATTGTAACTCGTGTCATAAGAAGTAGGGGGAATAAAACTCGTTGTTCGTTCAAGGCGTTTTGCCCCAACTGAAACCAATACTAAATATATATTAGACACATAAGGAGTGTAGAGTGATGGTAAAAGAAGAATGATACGGAACAAGATTTACGAGAACAGTGGGTTGAAATTTGTAGGTGTGGTGGTAAAGAAACCAATAGGGACAAGGCGCGCGGATAAACCAAGATATATAGTGGACCCATAAATAATTTAGAGAGGCAGTTGTCCAAAACACATTTGCAGACAGAGCACTCCCCACGGATTAAATCATAAAGGCTTGGAAGTAAACAAAAGTGGTTTCATGGGTCCCAATGTATTCTATTATCTACGAAATTTAATTATTTATATATAATAACGACCTGTAAAAGAATCTAACAATTAATAATTTTATTTACGTCCAATGATATTCGCAGTAGTTGTATGATTCCACCATAGAATCAGACACACATAATTGCCAGCATTTTTGTTAAATTTGACTCAATATTTAAAAAGGAAGTGTAATTATGAAAGTATAAGGGAGTATTATCCGGCTTAAAAGATACATTTTACTTTCTATACATTCTACTTTCTATACTTCTATAAAATCTAAATATTCATAATTTGTTTTGATAAGGTTGGGGTTTTCTGCGCATTGGATAAAAGGTGCAAAGGTAGAACAAGAAAAAGAGAAGCCACTTTCCTCAAGGCAGGATTGATCTCCCGAAAGAGTGAATTTTCTACGCTCCACACTTTCCCTTTATAACATCTATAACAGGATCCGCTCTTCAAACCAAGAGTTTATAAAGGAAAAGGGTGAAGAGTTGCTACCGACCCTTAGTATACAGGCTGACTTGAAAAGCCATGATAGTAGTGGTCATCATATCTAAGGGCCACGTCGGCCCTACAACACTATGCATACAAACCTTGTTTGCAGAAAATGTTACGCCCATTATCTCCTTGTTTTTCTCAATTCATATCGAACAAGACGATTCTCCACAAGAACCCTGTTTCACAAAGATTTATATAAAATAACTACCATTCACTAGAAGCGGAAATAAGAATAACCAAAAATCATAAAATTTTATAGCTAAAAATTTAAATAGAACCTTAGCCTATTTCTGTAGCAGCTTATGAATATAATAATTCTATAAAGCATAATTTTTTTTAAAAATTACATTATTTTAGTTGTTAGAATAGCTGTATATAGTACATAATCTCGGCATTTTTAATGCTTCATTAAAATATTATTTTACTTGCTACGTCAATATTTAAAAAGGTATGGCAATGGGGAAAACATAAGGGAGTATTATCTGGCTTAAAAGATTTTATTTTATTTCTTATTTATTTATTTTTATTTTTATTTTTTTATTTTTTTTTTGTAGAAAATTCCTTTACTTACTAAAAGCTTTTTTATTCTATGGATGGACATATTAAAGCTAAGTGAATAATTCGGGTAGGAAAACACAATTTTACTATTAACTTGACAATAGAATATAAGTCACGGAAGAGAGAACTTCTACTTACTTAAAGGCATGAAACCTTATAACTCTCCTAAACAATTTGACGAAGTTAAAGCAGTGGGAGTACAGCTGTAAGGGTTTTCTAAGTTCAAAGAAGACATGGGCTAGCATTATCTTTAACTAGGTATACCTTCAAACTTCTTGTTCGGAAAGATACCGACCCAGATTATATTATAGCAAATGTGAGGTGCGTCTTAAAATTAGAGACAAAATGCTTTTATAATCCCCTGTTTTATTTTTTGGAAATTTATGGTTAGAAACAAGATACTAAGTTATTCGAAATTTCAGCTCCAGGTTATTTGTATCAGTAGAGATTTTTAGATGTTGCCCAACAAATCAATATTGCCACGATCGAGACAGAAACGTATGCGTACGCGATCGCATAGTAGGAACTATCAAGTTATTTTATTGGTAATAAATTATATATTAAAATAACGGTAAGATTGAAATAATCTGTGCGATTGCAGTCTATATTTAAATGACGGAGATGCTAAATAGAAAAATATCCAAAAGGCCTTAAATACAAGGCCTCAAAGAGCGAACTTGAAACAAAAGGAAGCATAATCAATTATAGATATTTGTCAGTACAATGGACACTTTCTTGAACTGAAATAGGTGTTAATTTTCAAAACATCCTAACACATTTATTTAGTGTATCTCTAATAACAGACATCCTTGAGATAGAAAAGATACAAGATGGGTAATCATTTTATGTAGAACAGAATGGCTGAAGTTCTCCTATAGTTTATTCCTTTGATAATAAATAATGAAAGGCTTCTACAAATTTTCACTTCCAGAAAGAGTTTCAACTTCTGAAATCTAACACTGTCTAGCCAGAGGATCTATTTGACTTTATCCATCATAAACTCGAAGATTGAATTGATTTACTTACAGAAATCAATTATATTACTGCCCGATCAGTTTGTTTCATTTGTTGCAGGTCATTAATCCAGGTTGTTTTCCATTTGTTACAGGATGGAGGAGGTGGAATTAAACGGTACATGGCTTACTCCTGAAGAAGAAATCCTGAGACTAAGAAAACTAGAGTGTTTCATAGCAACGAACAGCTCAACCATTACTATAGGTATTATTCTATGCTAAAGGAATATCTCTATTGGAATTGCTAAGGCATTAGGACAAATGAAAATCTTCTCTCCTGTAACAATTAATTTGTTAAAGGGGGTGTAAACCCAAGTAAATGTATTCAATTCTTTATTTTTGTTATTCTCTCTTCTTCATCAATATTAAGAATATATATATATCATTAGTTACCTAAAAGGTATCGATTAAAGAAGTCGAACAATTGTGAGGGATTAACAAATTGTTTCTCCACGTAAGTTGAAAATTTGATGATCTAACAATAGATTTGTTGAGCCTTTATAAGGCAATCAGTGCCTAAGAACAAACAATAAGTCACAAAGGAACTATTTGTCGCTAAATAAACTTTCAATTTACGTTGAGAGACAGAATAAGTCCCTTAAGATCCCCGTAGTCGCTCCCATATCTAATTTCTGTTGTTATTTGATTTTCAATAATCATATTTTACTCAAGAGTTTTATTCAGCATGTTATTTGAGTACATTAATAAAACAATAGAAGTCATGTTCTTTTTAACAGAATATACCTTACATAATTGATATAGTTGAATATTTTAACCTTTATTTTGAGCGTGACGAAAAAATGCAATTATTTCTGTAAAATGAGGGAGTAACGTGATGTAGACCTTTATCGTGTTATTTTTTACTTTTCCTTCCTATAAAAGGTAAGAACTAATTTATTTTACGAAGATTACCTACTAACAATGTACTGTTCGTTTCAATTTAAAGTTAATCTATTTAAGTAAATGACGCCTCTCATTAACCTTTATATTGCATGTTTAAAATTCTTTAAAAGAATAATTGCTTTTATACACAATTATACTTTTATCTATTTAGATTTCTTGTTAAGTCTTAGTCCGAAACATAAATGGTCAACTATAACTGGAAGCTTTGATGTTAAAAGCTAAGAAAAACCCCTTAATGTTAGCAGTATTCTTGTGAGATACCTGTCTCCATGACATCAAACGAAACAGAAGTTAAAATCTACATTTGGGTGGCCTAAGATTCATATTTATGTCAAATTGTCATATAAGCTTTTTCTTCTTCTCATTCTTCTCTGAACTCCATCCATCCGTCGATTATGGCAGCGTATTTTCTTTCGGCTTAACAGCGTCCCACGAAGCATTTCAGCATTTGTCTTTTAGCCATCCTCTCTACAAGTCCCAACCAGCCAATTCTTTCAGCCTTGATGAAGCGCACTGTTTTTACCCTTAATGAGGTTCTCCAATTCATCATTCTATTGGATTAGGATTATCCATTCACCATGATCTACTAGTACTGGACAGAATATGCTACGAAGGTACGGATCTATCAAAGCAGTTGAGCATTTTTCAATTTTCTAACATTTATTAGAACCAACATATCTTAAACAATTAATAAGGGATGGGGAAGGTCTCTCCACGTTATATTTTTTCGACAGTGTCAGATTTTAGCCTTTAAAATTATTGTTATCTATGTTCAGTAGTAATGTAATAGTCGAGGAGATAGCGAGCAAAAAAGTGTCTGACTAACATCAAGCTAGAATTTTGTGTACCAGTTAATCTTTTAGTGCCTATAAAGAATGTGTGGTCGGCTAAGTTCGTTTGCGGGACCTAGGCTGGCAATAGGCATTTGAAAAAAGCAAACCGGTGGAGAGCGGCCATGTCCTACCAATTATGGTGGACATTGTGATTTTCATGATCCTTAGTAATAATAAACTAGTTAAATAATTAGTTGGTAAATTAAAAAAAAAAGGCTAGTAACAAAAAATCATGTTGATGTTAGTTTGTCCCTTACATGTTTAGTTATTCAAATACTTCTCCAAATAAAAGTGGTCAATCATTAAGGGATAAACTAACATCAACTTGATTTTCGGTCTACTAACTAATATTGTACTCAGGATCATGAAAATCACATTGTCCACCATAAAGGGCGGGACATGGCCGCTCTCCACCGGTTTATTTTTTTCTAATGCCTATTGTTGGGACAAAACAATACCCGAAATAAATGTTTCGCGTTATTTATCATTATGTTTATTTATTTTATTAAGAGTCAGTTTTTAGGAGAAGGATTATTTGTCTAGAGGTTTAATTAATCTTATCTAGGGTCCAAGTCCGATGTGCATTCGCCACACAATCTCGTCTAGGAGGATGGAACCCCCCTCCCCACTAGCCAGTGTACTACGAGCAGCTGAACTGTCAGTGTCGCACTCATCTTAACTCAATTAGTGGCTAGTCCTTGCATCTAGCCACCTACGCACTCAACGTGCACTTATCTGGGATTGATGCCGTAACCACCGAACAGGCAAATTTAATTATACATCTCTTGATACACCTACTTTACGCCATACGACCCAGCTTTGCCATACAACCCAGCTTTACCATACAACCCAGCTGTGCCTTACAACCCAGCTTGGCCATACAACACACCACATCACACCGATTCATCACCGACTACCTCTAGATAAGATTATTTTCATTTATTGTTTTTTTTTATTATTCCAAGATTTTTATATTATTTTAAAATACACGGTCCTTTGGTTTTCTTTTAAATTTATTTTTCATTCAAGAACCCTTTTAAGCAAACAATCTTTTTCCATGTTTGAACCAGCGCAATTTAGTCTTACAACCTATGGATAAATATAGTCCCCCCTGCACCATTGAGTTTATCTAACATTTTTTGGTCACGCTTTGGGCCGGATCATTTTATATTTTACTTTATTGTTTGCTCAGAATTAATTTTTATAATTTTGCATTTAATATTTAATTTTTATGATTAAAAAAGAAATATTTTATATTATTTTAATTAAAATAAAAATCTTGATTTCTTTTAATTTTTTAAAGGAATTTAAATATAATTCCATACCCAACATTTTTAATGGGAATTGAATATTTTATAATTTAAGTATTCATTAAGTTATTAGTTTATCTATTAAACTTCTAGGTTTAAAATAGTGTTTCTTTTTTTTATAATTCAAGTTTTTATTCTTTTTGTTCAAAGAATATATTTTTTTGTGATAGTATTTAAAACATTTTATTGAATTATATTTTTTAAAAATCTCCTACAAATGAGAGATAATTTAAAATTTAATAGTAAGTTCTTTTAAGAAACATTTATTTTAATAAAATTAATTTATTATTATAAAAAAAAAGATTAAAATTTAATTAAATTAAGAATATATTATATTATATGTTTTTTGTTAATGAAAGGAACTTTAATAACAATTCTGAACCTTATATATATATTTTTTTTTGTATTTCGATTTTGCTCATCATTACTGATGTTTGTTTTATTTTATTATTTTAAATTGGGTGTCAAAAATAAATCAATTAATACAAATTATTTACATTTATAAATTCCAAGTTTTTTGGATTCAGTATTATTTAGATACTCAATTAATTAATTTTATTTTTTTTCACTTACTTGGAATATTATGATTTTATTTTCTACTGAACTTATTTCAAATTATTAATTTTAATTAGTAATTACATTCATTTTAAATTTTCTTATAGAATCAATGGTGATTATCTAGATAATTGTTTTTCATTTAATTTAATTAGAATAAATTTATATAATTTTAATTTATGGTTTATCAATCTATAAATATTCAATTGTTATTGTCCCACGTACCGCTTAATCTATTTATGATTAGAAAGATAAATAATTTAAATAATAACAATAATATTTTGATTTTATATCTAATAGTCTGCTTATTTTCTTACAGACATTTTTTATTACTTAGATAATTGTTTTTTTTTTGGAAGATTAATTTTTCAGCTTATTAATTTTTTATTATTGCTATTTAATATTTTTTACTTTAATACTTTAATATCATCATGGTCCACAGTGATGACGATAATGTTGATTTACAAAAAAAGGGAAAAGAGGATAAAAATCCAACCACTGTACCTCCAATTCCCAAGGCAACAGGAAATGTTGTACCACCTAGTACCGGGGTACAGCCACCGAAGCAGAATACTAAATTAGCTACTACGACTACAAGTACTTCTAAATCGAATCCATCATCAGATGATCTTACGAGAATTTATTTCTTAAAAAATAAACTGAACAATATTTATGAAAAAATGAAAAGGACTTTTGAACAGGCTAGGTCTGTTAAAATTGACGAAACACAGTTTCCCCTATTCGATGCAATGTACGAGGAGGTACCGAATTACCGTTTTATTTTCGAAGAGACTCAAGAAGAACTTATGCATAGATGTTTGATCGCCGGTGTCGAATACCCGGACAGTAAAGATTCACAATTAAATAATTTATTCGAGAAATATTATTTCGAAAGTAAAACAGTTTACAATGAACACATGCATAAGCAATCGACTTTTCATAACCAACCTCAGTTGACTATCGGTAATCAGTCACTAGGAATGAATACGACGAGTCTGGGCAGATCCCGTCTTCCTAAAATAAAATTGACCTCTTTTGACGGTGAACCGTCCGATTGGGCACATTTCAAGGAAACCTTCACATCTCTCGTCCACGACGATGTCTTCTTATCAGACTTGGAGAAATTTCATTATTTAACTACATGTTTGACCAAGGATCCCTTAACTATAGTAAAAAATATTCCTATTCTCGGCACGAATTATCAAGTAGCGTGGAAGGCCCTGTGTGAGCGATACGATAATAAGCGTATAATAGCCACTCTCTATCTTCAGAAACTTTTAGACTTCAAACCCTTACAGGGTAATCAAAAGTTGGAAAATTTACGACAATTTATTAATACGGTCTCCGACAGCATTGCGGCTTTCAAGGTGTTGCATTTAAAAGACGAATTAGGATTTTTACTATTCACTCTTGCAATAAGATGTCTTGATAAAACTACACGGGAATCCTTTGAAATTGAACATATCTCCGAAGAATTTCCTACTTACGAACAACTTATAGAATTTGTAAAACAAAGATGTAGGATATTAGAATATTCTGAATCTACCACGAATATTAAACCTGTTTTTCATCAATCTGTCAAACCGACAAAATTTAATAAATCGTCACTTTTGATGACCGATAGTTCTAACTTTACAGATAAAGATTCTTCGAAAAGTTTATCCTGTTATATGTGTAAACAGAATCACTTCCTTAATCAATGTAGTAAATTTAGGAACTTACAACCTCGTCAACGCCTGGTTGCACTACGTAATTACCCCGGTTGCATTTACCATTTGACAACTTCACATCCTACACGTAACTGTGTGACTAAGACAAGGTGCCGTCACTGTAATAAACTTCACAACAGTCTTCTACATATAAACGGATTTTATGAAACTCGAAAACCTTACAACTCTCAACATTCCCAACTTCCAGCTGAAACAAAAAGTACCTCCGGAAATGAGACACAAACCGTGTCTAAACCTGTCGAGAAAACACCTCCACCTCAAAAGGCTTTAACCAGTGTCTCGTATCCACATAAAGAAGTATTATTAGGCACTGCAATTGTACACTTGAAGAGTGTTAATAACACGTTTGTACCGGTTCGTATAGTTCTGGATTCCGGATCTCAGTGTTCACTTATTACTGAGTCCTGCGTAAAACGTTTGGGTATATCGCTTCAAGATTACGAAGCACCGATAGCCGGTGTTGGTCAAATGGATTTACACACCAAAGGAATAGTGAGTTGCACTTTAAAACCTCATAATAGAGATTTTCCTCGTCTATCTACTGATGCGGTCGTAGTCTCAAAAATCACCGGTCTTTTACCTTCTACTCCGGTACCTCATCACGTCTGGAACAAATTTAAAACTTTTCAACTAGCTGATACTTTATTTTACCAACCGTCTGAAATTGACTTTTTATTAGGTGCAGACTTGTATTCGAGAGTTATTAAAGGTGCTCCAGTTTTCGTAAACAATGATGAAACAGCTCTGACTAAAACAATATTTGGATGGATTATTACCGGCAGATATGAGCAATATGAATCCCAAAGTACCCTAGTGTCGTTTGTTACCACTAAAGTTAAAGTATCTCCGTTAGAAGACATAGTGAAGAGTTTTTGGCACATAGAAGAACCCGTTCACATTAAAATTGAAAACCCTTACGATCGAATATGTGAAGAACATTTTTGTCAAACTCATTGCAGACAAACAGATGGAAGATACGTCGTAGCACTTCCCTTCAAGGATAAAAGACCCTATTTTGGTTCTACTAGAAACTTGGCTCTAAAACGATTCTTATCTTTAGAAGCAAAACTTAATAAAAACCCGACAGTGAAGGTCGAATATGTCAAATTCATGGAGGAATACTTACGTCTAGGCCATATGGCACCTGCCAGTGAACCTGGAGAATTTATTATTCCACACCATTGTGTTTTCAAGGAAGATAGTTCCACAACAAAAACACGTGTTGTTTTCGATGGTTCTATGAAAACTCCTTTCGGTTCTCTTAACGATCATCTTATGGCAGGACCCAAGTTACAACCTGAGATTCCTGACATTGTTTTAAACTTTCGTAGACATTTCATAGCCATAACTACTGACATTGAGAAAATGTTTAGACAAATTTCATTAAAACTTGAAGATCGTGCTTTCCAACACATCTTGTGGAGATCCAACTCAAACGAGGAAATACAAGAATACGAGTTATGTACCATCACGTATGGGCTAGCGCCTTCTCCGTATCAAGCGATTCGTATTTTAAAACAACTAGCTATAGATGAAGGTGCGGCTTACCCAGCAGCAGCTAATGCTCTCCTTAATGACACGTTTGTTGATGATATCGCCACAGGGAGTGATACTTTGGAAAATGCTATGAACCTAAGAGAAGAATTAAATTTACTTTTAGCAAAAGGTGGATTTACCCTTAGAAAATGGTCAAGCAATTCTGAAGAAATACTTGAAGGGATTTCTCAAGATGATAAAGAGAAATTAGTAAGTTTTGGTTCATATGAAGATACCTTTGTCAAAGTACTTGGTATGCACTGGGATCCAAAATCTGACTCATTTTGCTATTGTATTAAAATGTCAGTTGTTGGGAGTACTAAACGTACAGTTTTGAGCACCATAGCTCGTATATATGACCCATTAGGGTATTTATCTCCAGTCATATTTCAAGCTAAATCTATTTTACAACTATTATGGAAGTCAGGTGTAGATTGGGACGACACTATACCAGAACCGATTCATCAACTTTGGACTAGTTTTGTAACTCAAATTCCTTGTTTAAGTGAAATTAAAATACCTAGATATATTCCTACAAATAATCACAATCTTGATTTGTTGGGCTTTTGTGATGCTTCCGAGCGTGGTTATGCAGGCGCGATTTACCTTCGAATTTCTACGCCTCATGAAGTCAAATTATTTTTATTAAAGGCGAAAACAAAACTAGCACCTCTCAAAACATTGACCATACCTAGATTGGAATTGTGTGGTGCATTACTTCTTTCCAAGATATATGTCTCAATATCAAAGTTTTTAGAGTCATTGAACATTTTATCAACTTATTTTTTTTCCGACTCAACTGTAGTTTTAGGCTGGTTACAAACACCACCCTTTAAACTTCAAATTTTTGTTGCTAACAGAGTAATTCAAGTTAAAGATATGACACCAGGTGTGCAATGGAAACATATTAATTCACAAGACAATCCTGTTGATTGCGCGTCACGAGGTTTACACCCTCAAGAATTTTTAAAATATCAACTTTGGTGGGATGGACCACTATGGTTATACAAATCTATATCAGAATGGCCAACTGATGAGATTCAACATAACCACTTAACTGAATTACCTGAGCTCAAGAATTGTGATAATATTTTACTTACGTCTGTCCACGATACAAGTTATTGGATTAAATGGATGGAAATGTTTTCTTCCTATAATAAAATGTTAAGAATCCTAGCATACGTTTTAAGATTTTGTTCGAGAGCTAAAAACCCAAGTTCTACTTATTCAGCATATCTGTCTGTTATGGAATTGCGTAAGGCTGAGCTTAAATGTGTGATGTTGGTTCAACAACATTATTTTAAAGACGAGTTCAACAGAATTTCAGATTGTAAAGTCAGCAAGAGTTTTAGTAGATTATCTCCTTTTGTTGATGGAGATGGTTTGTTAAGGGTGGGCGGTCGCCTGAGAAACTCTGATCTTAGTTTCGACTCTAAACATCCTTTGCTGTTACCAAGCAAATGCCATTTTACAAATTCCTTGATTGACCAAACTCATAAAATACTCTTACATGCTGGACTCCAACTTCTTTCTTCTCATCTAAGACTACGTTTCTGGATTCTCTCCGCGAGAAGAGTTATTAAACACAGAATTTTTCTCTGCAATCGCTGTTACAGATTAAAAGCTACACCATTCACACCACTTATGGGCGATATTCCTTCATCAAGGTTCACTGTTGGTAAAGCTTTTACTAATGTAGGGGTAGATTTCGCTGGGCCCATCATGATAAGAGATTCTCTTCGTAGGAAGCCAGTCATCACAAAGGCTTATTTTTGCATCTTTGTTTGCTTTTCAACAAAAGCTATCCATTTAGAAGCAGTTTCCAGCCTTTCCACCGACGCCTTCATTGCAACCTTGGATAGGTTTATAGCACGACGTGGCTTACCTGCACATATATTTTCTGATTGTGGTACTAATTTTGTGGGTGCGGCCAGACATTTAAGAGAAATCGAAGATTGGCTTCGACTTAAGCACACTCAAAATTCTATACAGGGGTACACTTTAGATAAGGGTATCCAGTGGTCGTTTAATCCGCCTTCAGCTCCAAATTTTGGTGGGCTTTGGGAGGCAGGTGTAAAATCTGCAAAATATCATCTTCATAGAGTAATGGGTGAAACAACCTTAACGTTTGAAGAACTCGGCACTCTTCTAGCAAAAACAGAAGCCACTTTGAACTCTAGGCCACTTTATTCTCTCTCTTCAATGCCTGAAGATTTCGAGTACCTGACTCCGGGACACTTCCTAATAGGATGCGCTCCTCTTGCTCGACCCGAGCCTGATCTCTTTGCTATCTCGGATAATCGCCTTGATAGATGGCAATTACTACAAAAAATGCATCAGCATTTTTGGCAGTCTTGGAGAAAGGATTACCTACACCATCTTCAACAGCGTCATAAGTGGCTCTCAACCAAATATGTACCAGCTATAGGTGATTTGGTTATAATACTTGAAGATAATATTTATCCTTTAAAATGGCCTATGGCACGAATTCTCTTGCTACACCCGGGCAAAGATTCAATTGTTCGCGTTGTAACTGTAAAAACACCCACAAGTACCCTTAAAAGACCTATAAGTAAAATAATACCACTTCTTCCTCGTCCCAACCTTAATTCCTCTCAGGAAAATTTACTTTAAATTTGGTGGGCGGTATGTTGGGACAAAACAATACCCGAAATAAATGTTTCGCGTTATTTATCATTATGTTTATTTATTTTATTAAGAGTCAGTTTTTAGGAGAAGGATTATTTGTCTAGAGGTTTAATTAATCTTATCTAGGGTCCAAGTCCGATGTGCATTCGCCACACAATCTCGTCTAGGAGGATGGAACCCCCCTCCCCACTAGCCAGTGTACTACGAGCAGCTGAACTGTCAGTGTCGCACTCATCTTAACTCAATTAGTGGCTAGTCCTTGCATCTAGCCACCTACGCACTCAACGTGCACTTATCTGGGATTGATGCCGTAACCACCGAACAGGCAAATTTAATTATACATCTCTTGATACACCTACTTTACGCCATACAACCCAGCTTTACCATACAACCCAGCTGTGCCTTACAACCCAGCTTGGCCATACAACACACCACATCACACCGATTCATCACCGACTACCTCTAGATAAGATTATTTTCATTTATTGTTTTTTTTTATTATTCCAAGATTTTTATATTATTTTAAAATACACGGTCCTTTGGTTTTCTTTTAAATTTATTTTTCATTCAAGAACCCTTTTAAGCAAACAATCTTTTTCCATGTTTGAACCAGCGCAATTTAGTCTTACAACCTATGGATAAATATAGTCCCCCCTGCACCATTGAGTTTACCTAACACCTATTGACAGGCTATCTCCCGCTGAAGAACTTAGCCGACCACACCTTCTAAATAGGCACTAAAAGATTAACTTATACACAAAATTCTAGCTTAGTGTCAGTCAGACACATTTCTGCACGCTATCTCCTGGACTATTAAAATGCAACATCGAATATAAAAATGTCTAGCTGAATTCCAGTGCATCATTTTGGATTGTGTTTTTAATGTATTTATACTCTCTAAGATACGAAGTTCATACAATAATAATGATTTTGGATTCACTCGATTGAAGATTCAGAAAAATAAAATTATATAAAATAAAATAAAAATGATTATATGTCAGTGAACTAAACCAAATATTAGTTCAAAGACAAAATAAGTTGCAAATTTTAATATTTCTTACAAGATAATAAAATCATAACTTAGTGCATTCTCTTGATAAAAAAGTAAAAGACAAGTCAAACTTAGATTGGTCATCTAGAATTGAATTATAATTAAGTTATCAAATTCTAACTCTCATCGCTCACGAAAAAACCATGAATTTGTTAAAAGTAAAGTTTAAGAAAATATAACCCTGTTAACTTAAGGAAACAATTTTTGAAGAGGAAAGTCATAACAATTTACAAATGTTTCAGAAAATTATACAAGTTTAAAGGTGGGAGGAAGTGAGAGTTGGCATTCAAGGCAAATTGGAATCATTTAGGAAAAGGGTAAGAGGCAAAAGCGGAGAACAAGATAATTTATTCATGATACACAAACTTTTACAAGGAATAACTGCGGCACCTGTTTCAACGATATTTTAGAATCGTGACGAATTTCAAACTTGCAAATTAAAATATAATTAGTTGTGTTTCCTCTCCTTAATTCAAATTAAAAATGACCTAGTCTAAAGCAATATGATTATTATTTAAGGGTCTAGGGATTTTTAAAGTTCGTTTGTTTGTGTTTTTGTCTAATAATATATGGCACAAAAATGTTCTGAATTAAACGAAATTTGGCTCGATAAAAAGAAATTGCACTGATAAAAAGTGTCATAAAACACACTGTCACTGCGAATTTACGTAGGAGAATCAGTTATTATTTTGATAGGAAAAAACGCAGTGCTCTTTTGTTTTTAATAAATTTATTTTGACAACTTCTATATTTCGATTATCAAGAAAAGCTGTCATTTATAAAATATCAAATATTAGCACCATACTGTACTGACTTTGACAATACTCGGGAGTTCCGATTTTATACGAAGCTAAGTTTACAGTTTTTCCCGAGTGCCATTACTTCTTGGACGTCCATCAACAACACATTAATCAAAATTCAGGACATTTGGTAGCACCTGCGCCAGGATGACACATGGCATAATTAGCTTAATACAAATTAATGGATTACATCTCCCAGTAAAAAAGAGGTAAAAATGGTAAATGAAGATTTAATTTAACCGCATAAGATTTGGGTCTGAACTCCCCCCCCCCCTAATCCATTTAAGCCATCCCAGTTTCGTAAAGTAATGAATTGCAATTTTTCAGAGCGTATTAACAGTAATCCCTTTTATTTTTTTATTTTATTATTTTTCCATTTAAAAACTGACAAAAAAACGCGCGATGGAATAATTTAACTCACTCAGGATGTGAAGGGTTTTAATTTTAAGGAAAAAAAGATCCTATCTTCAAATTAAAAATATTTATAGGAATAGAAATAAATGTTTAGGAAAAAATTTGAATAATTTAAATGATATATCTATGCTAGGCAAAAACTGAGAATTTTTCCACTTTTTGTTTCTAAAAACCTTTAAAAAAATAATCTGCCAATTAGTTTGGCAAATAGCTTCCTAGCATCCTGAATAATTTAAATAATATATCAATGCTCGGCACAAACTAAGAATTTTTTCCACTTTTTATAATGTAAACCTATAAAAAAAAAAAAATCTGCTAATCAGAGTAGCACGTAGCATCCTCACGTGCTATAGGATATAATTTTGTTTTGTTTTTACGACCTATAATTGTCCAATTTATTTTTATTTTTTTTATGAATAAAAGTATCAATAATGCAAACTTTAAAGTGCACAGACGGTTGAACTTGTATGGGACCAACTAAAGATTACTTATGCTAATGACTTACCACCCAAATTTTCATTAAATCGGACGAGGTGACTTTAAGATAAGTTGGTTCGCAAAAATTGAGGACAGACCGACAGACTGTCACAGGACCAAAATATTTCAGATGTCTAAAAAATATTTTTGTCTTGGAATTTCTAAAATCGAGACATATAAAACATTCGTTCTTAGCATCCATTTCCTTCGGTAAGCTTGGACGCTACTGTAACGCTTTTCGAGTTTATGTGCCCAAAGTCAAGACATGAAAATGTCAATATGACTTTAATAAATATTAAATATAGAAATAGAAAAAATGTACTTAGCACGAAAAAAACACAAAGGTTATTTCGTTAATAATACCTAATTAATTTTACTTCAGACCAACTGGTGACCACTTTTAAAATATGTTACAAGAAAATGAAAACCCAACCAAACACAGAGATAAAAAAGTTAGAGGATTTATAAGAAATTTATTGAAAACGAGTAAAAAATCTATTTACAAGTAAACTTAACCTACAACATACAGCAATATATAAAATGAATCAATGCTAGGTACGTCATAGACAGGCGTCAGATATGTGAAATGTATAATCTTATTAATGCATAGTCCTATTTAAGGACTTATTTGTATATTAAAAAGACCCATTTGCAAAAATGCACAGATAGTCCACTTAAAGGAATCGTTTTCCACCATTTACGCCTAGATGTGCAAAAGAAATCAGGTCTCATGAGTTCAAATTAGATTTTTAAAAAAGTGTCTATCAATGTCTACGATGGATTGTACGGAAAACCAAAACTACAGAACTGATTTTAATGGAATTACGAATATATATTCAGCAGATTCAAATCGAGAAATAAATTTGTTTTATACTTACCGGTCACAAAGGAACAGAAGAATCGGGAAATCAAAAGACAACAAAAGATAATTAAAAAGTTTGTAGGAGTTGAGTTAAAATGATTGTTTTATTCAGACTATTGTATTGGCGGATAAATAATTTTTTAATGAAACTGGTGGGTAGATTCTATACAGCGATTTCATATTTATACGCTTAAAAATGTTAAAAGATTAATTTTACGACTACAATTTTAGAAAAAAAAAATTATTTTTAAAAAGTTAATAATCAAAAAACCAAAACAGAAAAACTGGATTTGATTTGAGGGAAATTTCAAATCGCCATCATCTGTCACACCTTGAATTCAATAGAATAATAAAGGTTCAGTAATGTATCATCAGGAGTTTGAGAAGGGTAGTAGGATAGGTGCTTGAATGAAATGCCAATTTCGGCCTTTTGACCGAGAATTGCGGGGGACTGGATTGTCACCCCCACCCGGAGGGTTCCGTGGTCCCCCAATCATAACCCTAAAATCACCCTCTGAATGAATATGGAGGCCTTACCTTTCACAGGAAACAGCCCTTCCAAATATTAGCTTTTTATCACCTGGGAATTCCATTTTGAATTAACGATTTCTCCCCCATATCCTTCTAGAGAGGTAATATTAGGAACGATTATACGGTCTAATTTAAATTTTTAATTGGAAAAGAATCGATTCAGGAGGGAAAAAAAGGATACATATGAACAAGGGATAATTAAGGGTAAAGAATACATAATTAAAACTTGATTAATACTAGTGTAGCTAAACATAGAAAGTTTTTTCTTTTATTCACGCAGTAAAAATAGGGGTTTATTTATGTTTGCATACTCAATTAGCTAAATTAATACGTACCACCAAAAACCTATAAAAGAAGCTATAAAATTGTATTTGGAATTTGGATAAGACCGAATTAAGTAAGAGGGAAACAACAATAAATTAAATTAACGTGATGGTTTTTCACATCCTTTATAACTGGAAGCCTCTTAGAAAGAATATTTCATACTAATAAAGTTAAAATATTTTTGTAAAATTAATTATTTTATTTCTCCTTATGGTCTGTTGGGTTACTATATATTCGTTCAAAAATTCACATTCCAATTAAGTCCCCTTTATTTTTAAGCTAAAACACAATGTACAATTCAATTAATTATATCATTTTATAAATTTTGTGTACTCAGGATCATGAAAATCACATTGTCTACCACAATGGTCACTTTCAACCGTTTTTTTTTTTTTTTTTTTTTTTTTTTTTTTCAAATGCCTATTGCCAAACTATGTCTCAGACGAATGTAGCCGACCACATATTCATAAAAGGCACTAAAAGATTAACTTGTACAAAAATTTCTAGATTAATCTTAGTCACCCAATTTGTAGCATGCTATCTCCTGGACTATAAGACATTTACGATTGTATGTAAGCGCATAGTTAATCAAGCTCACCCAGATACGTAGATAAATTGCCTTGGGAAATTGCTACATGATGTGGAACACACAATTCCGAAGTTAAGACTAACAATATAATATAACGGGTATAATAATCCGGATTAATTCCACCTTCACAGGGCCTACTGTTATCATATAACTAAAACAAAACATTTCCAATCTTGATATAGGCTACACAAATTTCTACGCGGTAATTGATTTGCATTGTATCACTTCCTGTAAACTGATACATACATAAACCTATATTATGTATTATAAGCAAAATCTCTAAAGAAACCTTCGACTTAATTATATTACTATACAGGTACATGTTGTCAAGACAGTATTATTTAACCCTTTAAATCGACTACTGTATTCTTGCTTCTCTATATAGAATATGTATAATAACCACCTCTAACTCTATATACATTTTTAAACATGTTTCATAAGAGTTTGACCCTCTTTCCAGAGGTAGGTTGTGATACCCTACACAAATATCGTATATCTCGCACTTTGCTAGGTTACAGCCTTGAGGCGAAGTAAGAGATAAAACCTTTCAATGCGAATTAGTAGGTCAGAGCAGTAATACGCCCACGTAATTTGTACGATACTCGTCTCCCTAATTTAAACATTTTCATCGTCAAAACGGCACTTGAGGCGCGATCTATGGAGAAAGGGCATAAAAACCTATTTTACAATCACCCAAAGGGAATTCAGTATTCACACCAACTTCAAACTCCCCTGCGCTTGCCCTATCAAAGCTTATAACCAAAAATGTATATATTTCTGTTACATATCAGCTCAACGTACCCTTTCATATGATACCCCACACGGTCTAAAAAAAAAATTTTAACCCTTACCGTTTTTTACCCTTATTTTTTTGAAAAATATATTTTTTATGTCACTACATTTTTAAAATGTGTGGGTAGGTACCATACACACCTAATATATTCTAAATTTCAAAGTGATAGGACAAAAGGTGTAGCCGTGAGAGCAGGCGACAGACGGACGGACGGACAGACAGACACACAGAAAATATAAGGGTCTTTGGTTTTGCCTACGGACCCTAAAAAGGTTTCATAAAGGACTAAACAAAGTAGTTTGTAGTTACAGTAGTCAGTGCGCGCTGAAAGCAATCAGAATCTGAAACAAGAATGACTTCTAAACATACCGGTAAAGTCTCTCTTGGAACCAGCTAGTACTGTGACCGGACCCAAAGGGAGGGTTATTTTCGGCCGCCTCGGCCTTCGCTTACTATGGGTCGGTAGGAGTCCCAAGTTAGACTCGGAGAATAACTACTGAAACCTACGTTCGCGAACCGTAAGTGCCATTTGGCCTTTTCCATTAAGGCTCTACCGCCCTTTGAGGTTAGAAAAAACAGTAAAATTAAAATTGTATTGGTTCTAAGCAAGATATCAAAAATCTAAGTACAGGCTTCATTCCTAATTTTAATTCTGCACAATTTGAGCCCTATTTCAACTTCCTATTATAAATAGTACGGGCGCCATTTCAATACAACGATAAAACTCGTTGTATTGAAATAGTTGTAGTATTTATTGTAGTAGGGAGTTGAAATAGGGCTCAAATTGTACAGAATTAAAATTAGGAATGAAGCCTGCACTTAGATTTTTGATATCTTGCTTAGAACCAATAAAATTTTCATTTTAATGATTTTTCTAACCTTAAAGGGCGGTAGAGCCTTAAACCCGTCCAACATTACTTTGTTTCTTTACGTCTGTTACAGAAATATCCATCTTACACACAGTCCATTACTTTCCAAAGAATCAATTCAAAATATTGTTTATAAGATAAAGTAGTTTTTGTTATTTATAACAAAATTATGTGCTTAAGAAAAGACAAAAAAGCGTTTTTTACAAAACTACAGCCATAAAGAATAACTTAATCATAAATAAATCCCTAAAATCCTTTATTGATAAAATGTTCTCGAGGGAATTCCCTAATACAGATATTTATATCCTTCATATTCTGCTTGGTTTACTACACCCAGCATCTGGGGGACTCGATTCCAAGGATTTCACCCAATTCTGAAATCAGCTTTCAAATTACAATATATGGATTTCCATTCAATAATATTGTTGCTAATAAATCTAGAGTCAAGACAGTTTAGACCGATACAAGAATATTTTAATTTGGGTTATGCACACACAGTTCTGATCCTATTTTTCCTATTAACTGAAACAATCAATTACCAGATCACATCTCAATTTATTAGTAGGTACAAAACGAAACAAAATTTTTAAGAGTAAGTAAAACGAATGCAACACAATAAGTAATATATGAAGATTAGTCGTTTCTACCGATATAACTGATTAATGTTCAATATGATCAGGATCATGTTTATTGTTGTTTTCATAAACCGATCAATTTCGTTCTTTAAGGTAATATTAACCATGAGTAAATCCCACAAAATGTCAGAAAAAAATGACAAATTTTATCTTAAAATTCAGTTATGAATTCCTTGTAAATCTCAATTTTCATATTTCCCTGAAAATTGACAATCTCCCTTTGAGGATTGCCACTCATATGAATCAGCTTTAAAGGAATTAATTTTTGAAAGGATATGAAATTCACCGCTAGATTCTGAGGAACATAAAAGCCAAATATAAGAAACTAATTAGAAGATAAATCATGGCTCTAATAAAACTTGATAAAATTAATTTAAAGACAACAGTCAACAGAACCGTCTAAAAGATAAAATCCATGGGAAAATTATAAGCGTTTATTCTTTTAAGAAACAATAGAAGTTGGAATGATAAGGGATATGTAATCATGGTGTATGATGGGGTTAGGGGTATTGCCGTTGAAAGGAATGTATGGATACGGCCTGGAATAATTTAAGTATGTAGTAAGGTTTCTTATAAGGTTTAGTTCACAGAGGATGAACAACCAAAGTAGTCGAAGTTGGCTTCTATTGTAACCTCAGAATAAGGAAGGGGTAGAGGGAACAATCCGATTTGAAAAGTGGTTAATTATTCTATCCCCCGAAACTAAATCTCCCTAGCGAGCTTAACCCGAACTGAAGTGACATTGTTATATAAAATATAAATAAAATCCTTCATTTGCAGCACTTATCTACAATTTATTTTAGTCATTACTCATATGTATTAATTTTAAATTCAATTTTTAAGTTTTTGGTAGTTTTCATACTACGGAAAGTTAAATTTTAATTTAAATCAAATTATAATTATTATTAACTACGGGAAACAGACAGTGAAAAATACACTCCAGCGCCGGGATTTGAACCACGGGCCTCTATATTTCCAGTATAGCGCTCTTCCATCTAAGCTACGCAGGAGAATGATTTTTCACTACCGTAATCGATAACTAGTCCCGAATCCAAGCTTTCAATATTCATATACATTTAGACAGTCAATATTTATGACATTAGAACTAAACCAAGAATTAACGCTTATAATTATAAAGTACTCAATTAGTACCTGCACCTTGTACAATCAATTCGAAATTCAATTTTTAAGTTTTAGGTAGTTTTATATAGAGGCCCGTGGTTCAAATCCCGGCGCTGGAGTGTATTTTTCACTGTCTGTTTCCCGTAGTTAATAATAATTATAATTTGATTTAAATTAATTTTAAATTAAAAGTAAAGAAGAATTATTCAAAATATCAAATATGTAAGAGCCAAATCAGATATGATTACTTTAGAAGACGACTGTTTTATACAAGATTTTTATTTGTTGTCTAGGAACTAATATGTTTATTAATGTCGTTATTGCCGTTAGATAATTAAAGTAATAAAATTAACAACAAAAATTAAAGTACATGCCATGTTTTTCTTCATTATTCGCTAAAAATATTATGAAAATATTTTATTTTTCAATTAAATTCCACATAACCATTTCTTAATCCTGAAATAATAAAATCGTCAACAAATGCAAAGATAGCAATGCATAAAATTAACTGTTTCTAGAACTTAAGTTTTACTTCAAATGCGTGAGAGTATATTCAACAACCTAGAACCTTCTAACGTTGAAATTAATCTGGTCTACGTTGAAATTAATTCAGGAGTTTCAAAATAAAACATTAGCACAAAGATATTGGTTAATGGTACGAAAACGCCCTTATAAAATATTTTTATAAATAATTCTTTTCGCTTCAACAAATAGTCATTCCATGTATTAAGATTAAGGTCTGAAAGCTCCTGAATAAATATTCGTATTACCACAGGATAAAGATCAGTGAAAAAGGATATATTATATATAATATTATTATTTTAAACTTTGTCCTAAATAAAAGATGATTATTTTTAAAAAGGGCTTTAACTGTTTTTAAACTATTATCAATTTTCTTTACTTTTTTTCTTAAAAAATACACTTTCCTCTCTTTCAATTCTGGTTAAAACTTGGTGCTGTTAACTGAGAAAAGTAAACAGACCAGTAGAATCCCCATATACTCACAATTTAGAAAAATAAAAAAGGAAAAGAGTTCCGCTGGAAAATTCCAACTGAATAATAAACCCCAGTGGACGGTTTGACAATGTTTCGCAAACTAGGGGTTCACGCTTGATGCAAGAGTACAAAGCAGTCCTGGTTTCTGGTTTCCACGGATCCCAAACCGAGGGGAAGGTTTTGTGGGTTTTTGTTCCAGATTTGCACACCAGTGGGCGAATCAAAAAGGAACTCTTTTTAACGCGTTCTCCCTCTATAGAATCCTCTCTTTGTTTTACCACCATTGTTTGTAGAGATTTAAAAATAAAAAATACAACCTCTAACCATCTCATCTTCATTAGTAATGAAAATGCTTTCTACTTAATGCTTTAAAAAAATGGGAAAGGTTCTTAGTTACTTAAAAAAAAAACACGGATTTTAACCACTTAGCATTTTAAATGTTAGAAATTTTTAACACCTCAAATGAAATTAGAAACAACTTTTTTATAACCCAAGTTAAAATACGGACACAAACTAAATTAAGATAAGAGTTGGAACCTTAATTAACCTAATTATACTATAAGAAAAAGAACAATCCATTTTAAATGTTTTTTAAAAGAGATATCAAAGTAAACTTTTGATGACATCCAGCAAATTAGCAAGTTATAATAATTAAATGGTTGTACTAACTATTAAAACCCCAAATGAACTAAAATAGTAGAATTTATCACCATAATTCAATTTAATTCTTTATTTCCGTTTCACACAAAGTACATTTATAAGACGGTTACATCTGAGATGACGAAACGAGAGTCTTCAATAGCCAATAATGGCTAGAGGGACACTGTCAAGCTATGGTACATATTATTTTTTTTTTTAAAAAAAAAGATAGAAAAACCAAAATTAATTTAAAAATGCGAAATGGTATGCTTATAATTGACACGAAAGTATAATATGGGACCATCTGTCGGATACTTTTGACAGACCATCTAATTAGGATGCGTGCTTTAAAAGATAAATGTGTTAATAAAAAATAATAAAATATATTGGACAAGAAGTGGTAGAGAAAACAATGGACGCATATATGGTTTAAATTAATGTGGGCTATATAATAATGACAACATCCAAATTTCATTAAAATTGCACAAGTGATTTTCGAGACAAGGAGAATATTGACTGACAGAAATATCGAATACCGTTATCTTCCCTGCTCTTTTATCAGACTTCTGTCTAGGTATTTCTCAATTCGGCAGTATAAAATAATTTCGTTCTTCAAAATGATAGCATTTTCGTTACCTTCAGTAGGTAAATTCGGATTGTACGTGCCCCTACTTTGAGGTTAGATGACAAAATCCCGAATATTAAATTAACAACCTTAATTAGAAAAACAACCCTCCTGTATATAAACCAGGTACTCGAAGAAATTTCGATGGCACGTACAACCCGAATTAGCCCCTTCAGTAATCTCGGATGCATACTTTACTAATAAATAAAATAACATTATCAAACCTTATTTATTATCTGGTTACTACTAATAAGTTAAAAATCTAATACTAATATGCAGACTTAAAAAAATGAATGAATATTGTCTTAAACTTTGCAGAATAATATGAAAGATTAAAATAAGGGGAAAAAATTAAATCCAAAACACAAACCATTCAAACATTTAAATTATTAAATGTCAGAATAAATGAACAAAATAATAATTGACAAAAAAAATCCTACCGCGGGGTTCTCAAGCCGAGCGAATTTCCATTGGAAATTTGTAATTCAATGTTGTGCAGTTTAAACTTCCTTCTTAACAACTACCATTGTGTGTGTTATTTTAAGTTAAGATAATTTAAAAGAATAATTTTAGTTGGATTAGGGTTTTTAGAATATTGCTTAGTTAAACATAATCGCAGTAGTTTAAAAGAAGTTTAAACTGCAAAACATTGAACTACAAATTTCCAATGGAAATTCGCTCGGCTTGCGGAATCCTGTATTATCATTGCTGACTCGTCAGAAGGGGTTAGTGACGTCATAAATATCATATTTTTAATAGGGATCCTCATCTCAACGAGCTTGATTTTTTGGTCCAAGTTTCATTTTAATACGTCAATTCGTTCGAGAGCTATAGTTCTCACAAGAAATCCGCAAGAAATTCTTATTATTAATATTAAATTATTATTCGCGCGGACCCCAAAAATCATAAGAAGTGATACCTCACTCGATTTTTTGTATTTTTTTTTAATCTGTGGTGACTCTTCAAGAGGGGTTAATGACGTCATAAATATCCCATTTTTAGTAGAGATCCTCATTTCAACGAGCTTGATTTTTCGGTGCATTTTGATACGTCTCCCCTCTGTTTTTGGAGTAACAATCTAAGGAAGTGTCTTCTATAATATGTGCTGTGACACACACAAAAATCTAGACTGATGTATAATGATATAATGATTGTAGAGCATACTGCTGTAATTGGAAGTAATAGCCAACTATATACAGAGCATTAAGGGAATCACAAAAGGTCTTCTATTAGGTCATAGGTTGAATTTGGGAAGAACCAGGTGTGGATGCTAAGAGTTTATTTTACTTGTTACTGCGGGGTCAAAAAGACAAATACTAGAAACTACTAGCAGGGTTTATCTTTCAGTTTAATCTTATCTAAGGTGCGAACAAAAGTTATCCAAGTCTGTGAAAGGTACAGGCCATTTTCTCTATTAGTTTTCCTATTGGTTCTCGGTTTCAATGCTTTTTCAAGTATTCTGTTGAAGATGGCTAAGATAACAACTTGAAACGAACTTCTATACCACCGATATTTCAATCGATATTCTCCAAATAAAAACTTTTTATTGATAATAATAATAAACATAATTTAATATTATAGAAATATATTAACATTTAAAAGAAAGTTATAGAGATCGACTTCATAATTTATATACCTTCCCATACATCGATGCGTAACACATTGAGATCTTGCATCTTCAAATTAGGTGTTTTGGAGATATTACAGTCAAAATGTTAGGGGAAAAATCTGTCGGTATTAAACTATTTTAAAAAATTGCTATATTTCTTCATAGCTATATGAAGATTTTGTACTTCACAGAGAAACTCCCATGCTAGTATATTTGAACCGTGAATGCTCGTATGACGCTATTTTAGCATTCCTATTATTTTTGCTTCTGAGCTTACCGAAGGTTATGGAAGCATTATTGTTATCATATTGAAGAACGGAATTTTTTCCACATTTTGTTTCCAAACTTTCCAAATTTTTAATAACTCGGAATTATAAAATGCCTGGACATATATCCGTTTAATATATCACGGAACATATTTGGTCTCATCTCTGTCGGTCGTTCAACATTTTTGCGAACCACCAAATCATAATAACTTATCGTCCGATTAGTAGGTTACAGACAGACAGGAATCTAGCTAAAAACCACTCAAGTCGTCTTGAAAACATAACGGATAATTCCTTTTGGATCTCGCGGTGTCGGATTCCATTTTCGAGTGAAAACAATAACATTCCTTTAAATAATTAAGATTAAAATTTCATTTTCCTAAAATAGCTCACTAATATTAACTATTTTTTAACTTTACCTCGCCTTTAAAGGAAAAATATTGTTTTATCGTAAAATGTTATCATTAATTAAATTAGTACTAATGCATAAAATTATCCAGCATTTTATACCTACATTTAATGGAATCACTATCTTTAAGTAATTTTGTACTTATGAACAATTGGTTTTTCAAAATGATAAGATGATAATCTATTTTGTGAAGAAAAAAGGTTACAGCCTTGGATAAAGTAACTGCTACCTTGGTGACTTTATCAATTTCTAGTTTGTTATACCCTCTATCTATATAATGCACTCCAGTAAAAAATTAGGTTAATAGATGGATATTAAGTAATATAGCTGACGGTATAACCTTTATATATTGTACAACCTAATAGATTGGGCGATAAGAATAATAATGAGATTTCTGATGTTGGAGAGACACAAGAAAGAGTGAGAATTGAGACAGAAGCCTTCACCCTAATTTAATCAAATTCCAGCTCAACTGACTCTGCGGGAGTTTGAGCAGGGCCTTGCTTGGCATAATTGAGTCAAGCAAACTTAACTTGATTCTTCCGGGATCGACTCGGTCTAATAGTAAACAGGGTAAAGGAATGAAGACGTGGCATAGCACGACAAACTGGACTTATCAGAGGATCTCGCTATATATTCTATACCTGACAAATTTAACTCCGAGAGCATTTAAATTAATAATATCTAATAAAACAGGATATTGAAAATTCAGTTATTTTAGTAATAATCGAACCTTTATGAAAAAATCGGTCCGATACAACTCAGACAAACTTTCTTACAGACGAATCGAATCCTCTCTTCGTCTGCGTTTAATGCTATTTTCTCAGAAACTATATTTTTCCCGGGAATACGGCTAATATTGTTAGATTCTTATTTAAATGGAATACATTTTAGTTTTTTAAAATCAAAATCTTTTATACATATTGTTATTAATTTAACGTTTTAACACTAATATGGCAACTGTAACTAACGGCAACAGACAGGTATCTTCATAAAATAGGATAAAAAGATCTTGTCATTTAAATACCAGGTCAGAAAGGTGACACCGAAGTCGCACAGAGAGTCATCAGCTCAGGCGACCAGTAAAACGGAGCCTTGGAGCTTGAAATTCGGCCTTTATTTTATGAATTTTTACTACGTTTTTATTAGCTTGCTTTCTTGTTTGTTTGTTTGTTTGTCCAGTACAAATCTTGCAATCGATTTTTAATTAACTTCCCGAGTAGCTAGACATTTGAAACTTTTAGAATAGCTCAGAACACGATTACAATGCATTATTTTAATACTTTTAGCCATCTTGCAGCAAAATTTAATTCGTTTTCAACAAATGTTGCTGTATGGAAAGTTAGTTCGGAAAAAATCCTCAAGTTATTTAATTTAACATGACCCATATTTACAATCTCCATTTTGACGGGTTTCAAATATATGATTTATGACAGAAAATTTAAAAACGTAGTTTATAAAAAGTTCTTTTTATCTTGTAATTATTCTCTTTGCCTTAGTCCCCAGGGTACGCCACTATCTACTGTCTATTTTACCCTAAAACTAAGTTCCCCCCTCCCCCCACTTCTCTTCTAAGATATTGAAGGAACTTGACTATCTTTCCATTTATTTAGCACGTAACACACAAGTGGTATAGGCGGAAGCCTGTGGCGGACAAACTGAGGGGGCGCGGGCGGCTAGATACGACAAAAAACAGACCAATTCTGGTAGTATTGGAAAAGATCTTAAATTTAGAAGTTTATTTGCTATGAATATACTAATGCAGGAGACATATACAATCTACAGAAAACCATTAATACTGGGAATTGTTTTGGGTCGTTTGAAAATAGCCTAATATTATGATTATCAATTCCCCCTCCCTCCCCCCGGTTACTCGTAGAGGGAAAAATATACAGGATATAAATATCCTGAGAGTAAACTTATTCCCGCGTGCCGTGTCACCTGACCACTTTTTTTGGTTTTTAATATTGTGTCGTATATCATTTGAAAGGCCTTCATATGTACATTAATATGTACGTCATATGTACATTAAAGCTATTTTCTTGGTTTGTTTTTAAACGAAATTTGTATACGTACTTTTGTACCGATTTATAATTTTGTTGTAGGTTAAAGGGTTTAAATAATTTTTTGTTATTAAGTTTTTCATTTATATTTATTTATTACACAATTTGTGTGAGTGCAAACACAGTATTTTTATTGCTAATTTATTTATTAGTTTAATTAATGCCCTTTTGTATTGTTAGTTTTTGAAAAATATAATTTTGGTACCTCAAAGTACAGGGGTACAAATGTCAAAGTTAATCTTTTATAATATAATGTATATCGTTGAAAAGCCCTTGAATAGTAGATAAATTTTGTTACGTTTTATTTTGTGTTATTTCTAGTTTTGAGGGGGTAAAATTGAAAAATAGACTGCCAATTGGTGTGGCAAATAGCTTCCTCGCATCCTATCCACGTACTTGATTGATTTCATGCATTTACAAGCCATTATTGTCAATTTAGTTTAAGTAGTAATTGTTTCCTCCGTTGTTTTTTTTAATCAGTCAAAATTGTTTTGATTTTTTACACGAATTAAGGTATCAATTTAGCAAAAGTTAAAGAGCGCAGACGGTTCATATTAATCTGGGGCTATCTGCGGGTAACTTTCGAGAAACTATAAAAGTTTCATTCGAATCGAATTACGAATCAAAGTACTTTTGAAGCTATAGGTGTAAATAAATGTATGTTTATGCACAAGTACAATATACAGGGAATAGAAACAAATAGGCGCAGAAGGTTGAAACTTATATGGGACCTATACAATGGGCTAATTATGACCTACCACCTAAATTTCATTAAAATTGGACGTGTAGTTTAAAATATACATACATAGATATTATCTAATAGTAAATACACACGTTTAATATTATACATACATAGTATAAAACTTTACTTTTTAATGTATTGTAATTTTTATATGAAATGAAAATAAAGAAATGTTAATACATTGTTATTTTATTATTAAATATAATATATAATTGGTGGATACTCAAAGTTAAAATGTACGGTACGAGAAAGAAGACAGTGGCAGCCTCCGGCGCGGCGGGTTTGTAAACTATGCGGCGCGGTTTGTAAACTATGAGCTTAAACATTGATTGAAAGTTTAAAAGAAATTTCAGCACCATCACTTCGTATGCCTTATTTTCTCTCTCATAAACGTATTATGTATAAACGTATAATGTATGAAGAGAAAAGTATTGTGATAGCACGAAAATTCAAATATAGTGGTTTGTAAAAAAATGTTCGTCTTTCGTCTGTGTAGATGAGTAGAGCCAAAGCTACGAGACCGATTTCAATTAAATTTGGCATACATGTCCAGAAAAATCACACTGCGAGGCGAAATGAATTTTGGGTCTAAAGTAGGGGCTGCCCTATATACACTTAACTATACATTTAACTAACTAACAACATATCCGCTCGTGTGTGCCCAGCTAACGTAAACTTGTCGAACACCTGTCAAAATAATTATTTGAAAAAACTATTATTATTATTTAAATTCGTTATTATTCTTTAATACGATTATTATTATTTCTTTTTTTCACATCACATATTGTTAACTTATTTTTAAAACAGTCTAAAAATATTTTTAAGTTAATAAACCAGGAAATATGTTTATTTTAAGCTTGATTCTCAAAAAATATACATGTTACACATGATTCCCTGGGAAATAAGGATGTAAAGCCTTAATGGAAGCGTCCTGATTACATGAAGGTAACATGAAACCTCATTACTTGGTTTCAAACATGTTACTTACTACTCCTCTCAGTGTTGGGTAAACATGGAAGAAACAGCATAATCTAAAGCCATCTTAAGATGGCTTCGATAATTAAAACAATATAACAGATAATTTGATCGGGAAAACTAAGATCTTATTATCACGATAAAAGCTTAATATTGAACCAATATAATTAATTTAAAGAGCACCCTTATATAAACTATTGTTAATTTTTTGTGATAAACCTTAGTTCATCAAACTCATACATTATATAAAAAATTATACTAACATAAATTGAATTCTTTGTTTTATGACTTATGTAAGGTTAACGAGTTAGTTCATAGTAGTCGTAGTTAGGTTGTTGAAGCATTGCCATGTAAGCCCAGGGGTCTATCCGTGGACCTAGTTTACAAGATGTTAATAAAAATTAATGTTCTATTTGAACCATAGAATCCACCAGTTTCGTTATGACTTTTTATCGAACGTCACCCTGCATATAAGTTTAGATCGAGTTTGTCGGACCGATTTTGGGGAAATATCTTTACTAGGGGGCGTAAAAAAGTAGAGGGGGATACGAAAGAAGAAATTTTTTAGGCGTCCCTACATTTTTACTGTGTTTGGGTTATAAGTAAGAATTATTAAGTAATAAGTAAGTATTCTGTGTTGGGTAGCATAATTAGATAGCATATTGTACGTATGTGATTAATTGTGAGTGCTGTCACTGACTGGACAGCTCTCACATTATGATTACTATGCCATTTATATCAATAATATTATAATTACTAAGAACAATGTACTATTGTAGGTGTAATATAAAAATAAAACGAAAAAAAAGAGAAAGGGTTACAACACATCACTACAAAGTTTCAAATTTTGATGAGTTAGGTAAATTTAATTAGGAAATTCAGGAGACAGAAAACGTAGAAAATTATAAGGGTCCTCAGTTTTGACTAGTAATCTTGCATTACTGGAAGCATCTGTAGGGGTGTGGTGCATCTTAATGTTAACTCGAAGCAACAAAAAGATATCATAATGACTGGAGAGTAGAACGGCATATTTATACCGGTTTACTGTATATTGTACCTGGATTTCCCAGGGGTTCCTTTAGTCAAGTTAATCCATTAGGGATGATGCAATCAGGCAGGAGCTGCCTTTGTCGAGCGGGTGTTGTTTGATGACAAAAAGTGACTGTGTTGCAACCTCTTGCATTCTACTTAGCACAGGTGCTGACCAGAGGTTTCCAGATACGGGAAAGGGTAAAACAATCTTCCCTAATGGCCTCTCTTCTGATAGCCTCCCTTACCTCCTTGTAGTGATACCTCTGGCCAGATGCGATTACACAAATGTCTTCAAACTTAATGAGATGGCCAGTTTCTTAAGAATGTTTAGCTATTGCAGACCAATGATCGTCGTTTTTCACTGTTCTTACGTGTTTTGGGAGTCGGGTTGAAATCAACCCGGTTTGTACTTGCAAAGAATAGACACCGCAAGTATTGAGATAAAGATCTTTCGGCGATTTAAGGAGGCCTCTAGAGGTCATGTGAGCGTGTTTTCTGAGAATCCTGCTTAATTTATCCGTCGTCTCTTCGATGTCTGGAAGATAAGGCTTCGTAGCAAAAACTGGCATTGTGATGACCAAAATAATATGATTTTTATTTCAAATTAAATTACAATTTTATATTTGTGAGTAAAGTTAATATATTATATTCATTTGATCTATTCCTGTTTTTCTGCTTTTTAAAGGTAAGAAGTAGCTCATGCTTCTATTTTAAATTAATTCCATCTCAATTGTTTAAACTTAACTGAAGCTTTGGAAATAAACAGTTCAAAAGTTCTAATTCAAGAGGGTCACTCAGAACCCTTTTAGGTTGGTTTTATTGATTCAGTGCTTATATGAGAGGCTATGTGGGAGAATGTTTATTTGCAAAGGGTCTTAAGAGCTATAAAAGAGAATGAGAGCTTTAGTTAGAAGTTAGGAATACCAGCTAAGCAGAGCTACGGAAATTATATGAAGATAATATGTTGCTTATCCCACTTCTAATTTAAATATTATCAGAGAGGGCGAAATTTAGTTAAAAATAATTCTGACAAAGACAAAAGGGAAGGCAACGCATCTCTATCTTATTTAATGTTATAAAATATTGTTAGAACTATTTTGCCACAGTTATTAATGAAAGGAAAAAGTATTATAAATTATACATTTTTTTTCTTTATGCTTTGCTTTCATAAAGAAAAATAAAAGTTTGTTCGTAGCATTAGCGAGGGTCGATGAAGGATAGAAAAAATATGTTTATACTTCCGTCATTTTATAAAACCACAGGAAAAATAAACAGAAGTTCAAAATATGCGCATGCGCAATTCGCAAAAATGTAGTAAACTTAAAAAAATTTTGTTTTTAAATTTTCGAGTGGGGTATCAAATGAAAGCTGCTGAAGAGTAGGATACAAATATATATTCGCTTTTTTAAATGTTTCATTCTTTATTGGTTTTATAAGTCAAAATATACCCCCCCAAAAAAACTATATAACGGCTGGCCCTAAAATTTCGAAATAATTTATGCTAATACCTTATTGTGGGGCGATGAAAATTTTCTGAAGGATGTAATTTATATTTTCATTATTACCGATAAAAAACATTGTGACCCTCCGGGGGATCGAACCCGGGACCCTTGAGATAAAATAAGAATTTGAGATGAAAATAAATACCCCACGACACGAACCCTTGAGAAGAAAATAAATAATTATTTCATAATGGGTATGCTTAATCATCTACAAAACCCTAAAAAGTACTTGGACGCAAGTACTTCCATGTGCTTTTTTGCTTCCAACTTTACCAAAGTAAAGGAAGAATAGTTATCATTCTCAAGAACATTTTTCTTTTCTCTAAATTCAATAATATCTCAATCAAAATGAAATTCAGACATAAAGGATGATGTTCTAGTCTCGTGTCAGTTTGTCTAGAATTTTTTGAACGCCTGTATTCTGATAACTACTGGTCCGGTAATACAACATAGTACATACAGTAGTATGCTGTGTCAAGTGGCTGGAACTCTTTACCACGGGGATAGAAAGGGGGCCAATAAGGGCCTAATTGCTATAGGTTCGAACAAGTGGTTCGTTGGGACATCGATAGCTAAACATCGATGTTTTCGATACATCGATATCGAAAGAACAAACATCGATGTTAGCCAAAACATCGATGTTTTTGATACATCGACATCGGCCTTCCAACCCAACGAGCAAAAAAAAGGTCACCGGTTTAAAATAATCCCCGTTCTCGTTCCACATGTTCGTTGCCGACGCTTTTTGTGGGGTCAGATACATCGATCTTTTCGATGTTTCGGGAAAACATCGGTGTTGTCCGATACATCGAAAGATCAACATAGATGTTTTTAAGTCCGATACATCAATGTTTTCGATACATCGACATCGATGTCCCAACCCTATAAGTGGTTCCTCCTCGCCGCCTAACTACTATCACTATCAGTGCAACATTCTTTTGTATTTTTGTACACCGTTATTACAGAATCTGGGTTATTCCCAGAAAAGTAACATATAGATAAATGTATTTATATTTTTACATAATATTTGAGGTGTTCTGTCCGAACATTTCAAAATGTATATACATGAGGGCATCTCCAAATTTATGCAATGTAGAAGAGGGTAAAAACCTTTATGGTTTATTAAAAAAAGGATAAATCGTAACCTGAGGATTTTTTGAAAGGATTATAAGTGCATAACTATAAACTAACAGATAAATGTAAGGGCAGTGGTCTCAAACAAGAGCGCTACCTCCTCGGACGTAGTGGACAAAGCCAAACGGATCGTTCATGTAACATTTTACTTAATGTTCTTATGATATTCTTATAAATTTCTTAAGCTTTAGTTATTCAGTTTACGACATTCTAAAGGGAAACATAGAGAATAGGTTGAACAATAGTATGTTATACATTTAATATTCTGTTATATCTAGTAATGATACGGCGCGGCGTGTTAATGAAGGTGTTCCAGTCAGTACAATCCCAAAATAAGGATTCTACCTTTAATCTAGATTATAGAGGGACAGCTCATGTATCGAATCCTGGCATCCTACTTACCTTTACTTGTTCCTTTATCCAGCCGGTTAATCCAGCACAATCCCTAGACCTCCTTAAACATTTACCTTTTAATTTTCCTTGTGTTCTCCATTCTCTCGACAACTGTATACGCCCCGAACGATCAAAGGAGTGAATTATCAAATTATTAGTAATGACTGAAAAGAGATTTCTGTTTGAATTGTTTAATAACAAAGTGATTCACGTTTATCTAATGAGCTTTATTTAGCATGAACGGATCCCTATGAACATCTGTTAACTAATAAACCAATAGAAACCCAGCTCAAGTATTTAAAATATACGTTCTTTTATGATAATTTTTTTAAAATTTTGTATTAATTCAAGTCAATAAACCTTGAAATGAACAACAAACTGTGTGAACAAAAGATTCTTTCCACTTGTGGCGGGGGTAAGGGGATACTGTAACTTAGAAACCTCCCTCTTCATGAGATAATAAACAAAATGTGATAATATGAAGATGCGAGCGCAGCCTGTCAACGTATATCTGTACTTTTGTTTGTTGTAGAATTACAAAAAAAGTTGATATTTTGTGTTTGATATACTTCAACTCAAAATTGTTGGTGATAAGATAAGTATATCCTTCAGGTTATGTGTTTTTATCTCTTATAACAGAGTGACGCCTTTATTGTTTTCATTTCCATTTTCGCACTGAAAAAACTTTTATCGTTTTTAAAGGGTGTTTTATCGCTTAATAAATTTTATTATATTTCTATTTCGACTATAATATTGTGTTATTATTATTTTTATTTTTTAAAAATAAAGTACACCTATTAAAATAACGTTGTTATAAATAACTAAGTTTGTTGTATTGTCTGAGATTTTGTGCTAATCAAGCATATTGAATCGTTTATATCACCTATTTAAAGAAATAAAAGAAAGAAATTTTTCAATTAAGGAGCTGGTTCCTTAATCTGAATTATAAGGCATGGAGGAAAAAAGAGCTATACAAGAACAAGTGCTGCCAGTGTAATCTAAACAAAGACGTGTTTAACTTTGCGGCGGTTTGTACCCAGTGGCGTAGCTAGACCATTGCCCCCCCCCCCCCCCCCCCCCTCCCCCCGTAAGATCTTTTTGCTTGCTAAAGAAAATTGATGAGCGCAAAAAAAAACTCTTGCGTTTAGGATTGGGGGCCCCCCTCGACGTTGGTACAAGGATAGTAATTCCAGTTATTTCTGGATTTGGGGCCCCCTGTCACTGGGGACCCCCGCAAAGGAGGCTATAAAGTATAGAAACCAGCTGGCGCAAAAATTAAATTTTAGGGACAATTAGTACAATCTGTTATCATTTTTTTGTTTCTTTTATATAAATCATAGTTACTTAAGGTTTCCTTCATAATTTGATAAATATTTATACACATTACTTTAGAAAATCTCTAACTAAGTATATATCATTAATATCAATATTAAAAATCTTGCCTATTTCTCCCCCCTCATGACAAAAGTTTTAAGGGGTGTAACGGAATTATATTTTTATGTTATAGAAACTTGGGACCAACAATGGGCTAATTATGACGTACCATATAAATTTCAATAAAATCAAATGCGTAGTTTTTAAGATATGTTGGTTGGCCAAAATTGAGCGACTGACAGACACGGAACCAAAAATGTTCTCTAATGCCTAAATCGGATTTCTGTCTAGAGAATTTTTAAAATCGGTAACCTAAAAAAATTCGCTCCTTGGAACAATCACATAGCTACCGTTACCTTTAGTAAGCTCGGAAGCAAAATAAAAACAGTTTTAACAGATTTAAAAAACGGGGGAAAATTAAATAAATTTGACGGAAATAAAATAGACTGCCAATTAGTGTCGCACATAGCTTCCTTGCATCATATCATGTATTTCATTAATATTAACGTTATATTACTTTAGTGTTATATTAACGTTATATATATTACTTAATTGTTATATTGTGTAAAAACTATTAATAGTTTTTAGGGATATTTAACACTTCATAGCGTTGTCGCTGTTGGTTGTAATAAAAAATTGTATTTAAAAAAAATGTTTGTCTCATTGAATGAAGTTTTATTTTTTCCCCGACCTAAAATTCCAATAAATTTGAAGTTCACGTTTACGGGAGCGTTGAGCGTGAACGCTTGAACGGATAACGTTGTCCAACGTACTCGTCCTGGGCATTGGTAAAATGAACATGTCTACCAAATTTCATCAAAATCGGTCGACATTTACTCAAGTTATCGTCGGACGTTTCAGGATTCGCAGACACACAGACCGACAGACAGGCAGACAGACACGAGACCAAAAATGTTCCCTGATGTCTGTCTTGGAATTTTTAAAATCGGAGGCATACAACTTTTTCGTTCTCAAAAGTTAACACAATGCTTCCGTTACCTTCGGTAAGCTCGGAAGTAAAATCATTAAAGTATCCGAATTTGGGCTTGATAAAGCTATGCATCACACTCTTTGGCAGACTATTTTTTCTTAATCCATTTAATTAAAACTTATGCTTTCGCTTTTGTTATATTTTTATCTTGGAGATGTCCTTTTTCTAATGAAGAATAATTAAGAAAAATAATCCTTTTAATTATGTTGTGATTAATTTTATCAGTATAATTATGGGAAATAAGTAAAAATAAAATAATGAACTACATAAAAAGAAAATCTTGTTTAATGAAGCTTGTGTACACAATAATCTAACGGAATACGAAATCACAATTAATTTCGAGGTAAAATTAAAGGGTTAAAACTCATTTTAATGAAGTTTGACTTTTCGAATCTCGGATTCACAAGGGCCCATTAGTGTGAAAGAAAATTCTTGAGTCAAGAGATTTGATTCAGTGTTACCTCTCTATTCAGTTATAACCTCCCCAATTTTTTATTCATTTATATTAATTATTCAATATGCTTTCTTTTACTATCATTGTCTTTTTTGACTTTTGTGCGATCGTTCCATTAAAAATAACTAGATCAATTATTTCAGTTGTCAATTAATTTGGCGTTTTAATAAATAATATAATAATTACAAAAAAATGACCTTCCGGTGAAGTGTAAAAAATAAATTTTCTTTAAATTAAAAAAAAATTGATACATTTTATTTTTCAAACATACTAAAAGCTAAGTACCACGAAAAAGTTTTGGGCCGTAAATTTATTTAATTTTCCACCGTTTCTTACATCAGTCAAAATTGTTTTGATTTTTTAACATAAATTACAGTATTCTTTTACATTAATGAAATTCTTTAGAAATATATATTCACGATTTATTACTGAATTCTGGCTAAAGAAAGTTTTTCTTTTCTTTTTCGAGGAGTCTGTGTTCACACTAACGTTTTTAGTGTTTTTGCAGAACTTAAAAATTGGTGAAGTACAAGCTCTCTTTCTCACTATTTTCTTAAAAGGGAGTGAAACAATTTTGATCAAAACAATATTTATTTTTATTAATGAAAGAAAAAATTAAATATGGCACTATAATAGGCACATTAGTAAATTACTCCAATGAAAATTTGCTAAAGAAGAAGAAACATAACTTAAAACTGATACGGTAAATAAAAACTATTATTATAACCTGTTGTTGAGTTCAACTATAACATGACTATAACCTTCCGGCGCAAAATTGTTTCGTGGTTTTTAGCTTCTAGTTTCAAACATTCCTTTTTAGGGTTTTGTAGATACTTCTCAAAACCCTTATACCGAGGGTGATGTGTCCGTCCGTCCGTCGCTCTTTGGTTCATAGGGCCCGAACCGTTTAAGCGAAAGTACTGAAATTTGAAACACTGGTGCAACTTTTTGACCCAACCACAGGAAAAATATACAGAAGTTCATAATTAGATTTGCGCATGCGCAATTCGAAAAAATGTGGTAAACACAAAAATTTATATTTTTTTTAATTTATGAGTAGGGTATCAAATGAAAGCTGCTGAAGAGTAGGACACAAATATATATATGATTTTTTAAATGTTGCATTCCTTAATGGTTAAATAAATCAAAATATAACCAAAAAAAAATCCCCCCCCCCCAACCACTATAGATCGGCTGGCGCTAAAATTTTGAAATAATTCATGCTAATATTCTTATTGTGGGGCGATGAAAATTCCGGGAGTTCATCCCAAATTTTAAAAAATTGTAAATTTTGGGAGTGAAAAAGTGAAGTGCGCCCAAAATTTTATTATTTAAAATTTTGAGTTGGGTATTAAATGAAAGCTGCTGAAGAATAGGACACAAATATATATATATATATATATATATATATATATATATATATATATATATATATATATATATGCTGTTTTAAAATTTGCATAACGGGTATGCTTAATGATCTACAAAACCCTAAAAAGTACTTGGACGCAAGTACTTCCCTGAGATTTTTTAATTTTTGTTGATGTTTTTTTCCAATTCAATTCAATAAAAAAAACTGATTTATTTACAATTTAATACTATAACTATATGTAAAAGGTTAATTATGACCTACCATCTAAATTTCAATAAAATCAGATGAGTAGTTTTTTAGATATGTTGATATCCCCAAAAAGTAGTGAAAATAAACCAACAAAGTGGTGAAAATAATCTAACTAAGTGGTGAAAGTAACCCTACATTTTAACAAATTCTACCCTTTCTCAAAGTCATTTACAGTCTAAAAAATCATAAGTACCCTGAGATATATCTATCTTATTTTTGTATCTTCATATTTAGCGTTTTGGAGATATGATAGTCAAAATGTTCTTTATACCTTGTACGCCCTCTAATTTATAAAAAAATATCCTAAATTTCTTAAAAGCTTTAAGTGTGATCTCTTCCTTTACTGTCAAATCTTTTATCCAAGTAGTTTTGAGCAGTGAAAGCTAGAAGGTATGATATTTTAGCATTCATTTTTTTTTTTTTTAATTAAAAATCAACATTTAGGGTCACAAGGAAACTGGAGAACGTCGCTTTTTCGTGTCTCTTTTAAATTGGATTTCTTAGATAAGAGGTTTCATTGACATCATATTTATTTAATTTTTAATTTTTTAATTTAGGTTAATCGAAATTGTGTACTTTAGCTTTATTAAATTTAAGATAAAACCCTTAATATTCCTTAAAGATTCCTAATCTACATCCTACTCTTCTGCAGGATACACAGATAGAATTTTAGTCTAGAATAATGTACAATTTAAACAATTTGCTATCTGTAAGCAGATCTTAAGAAGGAAAGGGCACTGGTAGGGCTGTAGATTTAATACAGGTTCAAAGTACCACACTTGCCTCCGGGCCAAGATTGTTGGATAATCTTACCCTCTTTACCTTGTTACCGACTAAATCCCCACGATAAGGAAAGACAAAACAGTTTAGCTCAGAGCATTCTCCGAATTTATTACACATAAAACCCACTAAAAATAACCAACATTAGAACAATCTACATGTATATATATATTAATTGTTTCTTGAAAAGGTATTTATAATAGGACTTTAATAATAGGATTTAAATGTTTTGGCCTGGAACTATAATTTTCAAAATATCTTCTAAATAAGAAGTAATGATAGATTGTTTAACATTTCATGTTCAATATTATTTTATGTCGAAATGATTCGACTCATCACATAGTTTAAGAGTCTAACAGTGTTGCCCAACCTTTTTGATGCCGCGACCCTATAGATTTCTCCTTAACATTTTCGCGACCCTATAAATTTCTCCTTAACATTTCCGCAACCCAATAATTTCTCCTTAACATTTCCGCGACCCTATAAATTTCTCCTTAACATTTCCGCGACCCTATAAATTTCTCCTTAACATTTCAGCGACCCTATAAATTTCTCCTTAACATATTCGCGACCCTATAAATTTCTCCTTAACATTTTCGCGACCCCACTGTGAATGCAGTGTATTGCATATTGCATAACCTAAGGATCGCAGGTATACATTATGGCCCCAAGAGCTGAATTCTAATAAAATCATTACTGGATTAGGAAGAAGGGACTGTCGGCTGATTTATTATCAAAATATCTGTCCGAGACAACTCAAGCAAACTTTCTCATATAGGAGTTCTTAATTACTTAGTCCAGTGTTTCCCATTTATTAGTTTCATAGGCACATCTAATTGCTATTGAACATTTTAACCAAATAAATAATAAAAATAACTTGTCCTCGACGGGGAAACGAACCCAGCCTCTCTCCGTCCGTGTTTAAGGCAATTTTCTCAGGAACTAGATTTTTCCCGGGAGAACAGCTTATATTGTTAGATTTGTATTTAAATGGACTACATTTTAGAATTAATTAATCAAAATCGTCGGAATTGTTTTCAAGAAATAATCTATTTCACGTATTTCAGAGTTTTTGTGGGGTAGCGCCCCCAAATTTGGGGCTAAAATTCATTTCGATTTCGACAAGGGGTATGATTTTTCTAAACATGTATGCTAAATTTCGTCAAAATCGCCCCAGTAGTTTAGGCTCCAGGCGCCTGTACAGACAGACGACAGTCATACATTTTTTAAAAACCACTTTTTTGGACTCTGGCACCTCAAAACGTGAAAAATCCATCAAAACCTCAAAATCGAATTTTTTTGCCATCACACTTTCTCTTTATATGAGAAAGTAAAATAAGAGTATCAAAGCCGTGCGTAGTAAGTTAAGTGATTTAATATTCATACATACTGTAAGAAGATACAAAGCTTCTTTAGACAATGTCTTTGAATTACTTGACATTCCCTCAAAATTTCTCACATCTGTCGAAATACCGTAATTATGGTAGAATTCAGCATTGATATGTATGCTCAGCTTATTTTCAGGGATTTATCGAACAGAAGAGAAATATACGTATACGGGTTGGTTTTAAGGCTCCCGCATCATTCAGCTGCGTATATACGTCGCTGTAATAAGAGCAAATTGATCAAATCATGTGAACTTCAAAGAAAGCCTTACACTATACTTAATTAGTCCGCCTCTAACTAACTTCAGTTCAACCAGATTACACCCTCATTTGTATAAGACAATGGATTTTAGGAAGAGAATTTTCCTTCTTAATGAGTTCAACGTTTAAACAAGTTTTATTTGATTTACCGACAAAGCCAAATATTACTGCTGTAATTATTATCATCTGATATAATGAGCACTTTCTATAAGCTATTTTTCCCTCAACTAAAACACGGAAAGGACAGACATTAACAAAGATATTGACAAAGAGAGTAGATGGGAATCGACACATTGACCGTAAATGGCCGATATCACTATATTTGTAGTAGAAGAAGGTTGCTTGGCCCATGGCCCATAAAATTATTGAAAAATGAGAGGACGATTGAGTTATGTTTATTTAATTCTTTCTAATATGTTTCTTCTTCAAAATATAAAACGGATCAAAGGAAAAGTTGAGGGACTAGAGGATCAAAGTTGAGCTAGGCAAGTGAGAGAAAATAGAGTGCTTTTAGTGCACACAAAGGGTCCCCTAGGCAGTGGCGTGGCTATAGGGGGGTGCAAAAGGAGACAGCTGTTCTCGAGCGCAGCATCATGGGGACGCCAAATTGAATTCGGCAACCTTTTTTCGGTTTTAGTACGGTTCACAATATCAATGGAGGGGACGCGAAAACCAACCTTAAAACCTTAAATGTATATAAATAACCATTTTGTGCACCTATGTTTCAGAGGGACCATACTGTGAAGCTGCTTGGGATGGATGGTCATGCTGGCCTGCGACACCTGCAGGAGAAACTGCTTTTTCACCATGTCCTCACTTTATCACTGGTTTCGATCCATCTAGTATGTATATTACTGTTTCTTTTATGACCCGATTAACACGTCAAAGGTATTAAAGGACGAGGAATTCTATCAATTTACCTATGCACTCAATGTGATTGTCAATGTAAAACAAGTTTCACCTCTCTGGGACTCGTACTCGACCCCACTAAATACGTCGTTGTTCATTTAAACTTTAGTCTCAGGCATAGTTTCGAGAACGCTAACCATTGCTATACTCCAGAGTCTTTCGTCCAAATTTAAATTTAAAAAGCATATCAATCTGTGATTTATAAATGACTTTGAAAAGTAATGGACAATGGTGAGGGAAATAGGAAACCACTGTAGGATACTGAAAATACAAAATTTACATAAAGGCTTAACCGAAGGGCGAAATTCGTTATGAAGTTTGGTTTAAAATGTCTTAAGAAGTTAAGGTAATGCTTAAAGGACAAAACGGTTAAAAGTTTAGCTATAAATAAATATACCTATACACACACAAACGCATATCGATATTTATATATCTGTGTGAGTTAAAAAACTTACGAGAAGGAGCTTAATAAAAGATTAAGTCAATGTTTCAAAACTTCCTTTAAGAGGTCAAAAAGGCCTTGAAACTTTGTTTACTTATATATTTCATTTGACATCTTGACAAATCCGAGTGTCAATATGAAATTAGTTTTAAACCAAAGAGATGAAAATCTTTTATTTTTAACAGCTTTTACTTTAGTACTTAAAGAAAACATTTATTTATCGATTTCTCGACGGGGTATTATTCTGAATATGAAAGTTTAATTTTAGCAAAATACTACAGACTAACTTATGACAGACTACAAACGATATACAGATTATTATTATTTATTTTATTTTATTTTTTTTTAAACATTTGAGTCTGAGATCTTATATATATTGTTTCCATTATAATACGATCTCTTTATTTTACGTTCATTTTTAGCGTTTCATTGGTAAAACTAAAAAAAAACCTTTATAGTTTTGTTAATAAGTATTGAATTCGAAGACATAACAACATGAAACTTTGCAATAATAAAGATAGTTTTGACGCGACAGCAGAAAAATATAGGGAACTCAAAATTATCCGCTGTTCAAATCCAAAATGGCGGATAATTCATGTCACGCGAAAGAATGTTTTTAAAAAAAAAAATTGATTGGGGTATCAAATGAAAGGTATCAAAGATTAGATTACAAAAATATATGACAATTGTAGAAAGTTTTTAATTTGTCATGCCATTTTGTCAAAAAGCATCCAAATTTTGCGTTTCCCCCCCTCCCTTATACTAACTAATTTCATTTTTACAATACCAACGAAACCCTTCTTACGTGAGACTTCACGCACAACCATTTAATTCAAGTGTATTTATTTGGTAACACTTTTTAATATTGTTGATTTAACATTACACTTGTTTTTTGGAAGACTTAAACCGACGAGACGGCTCTGTAATTGATAATACTATTTCCCGAAGCTTATACAATTCTATAATAGGTGGGATTAGCATGTCGACTTATCATTAGCCTTATCACCAGGTGATACGGTGACACCTAAGGACCATCATGGCTATGACCTATAGACGCCATTCTCCTACATAGAGTAGCTACATTCACCTCAATATGCTGGGTGAACACAGATCATGTAGGAATACACCGTGCAGAAATTCGTAAATCGAACCTGGACTTTCTATTTTCTGCAAAATTCGCTACCTGGGGACCTCTCATAACTCTAAAAAGAACTAGGTGGATATCGAATTTGAAATAAATAAATACAATTTTAGGACAGCGAAGATAAATGTTTTAGTTTACCAACATTTGGAAAATATATTTTCTTCTTCAAGGTATGCACAAGAATGGTGGTGGTTTGAGAGTTCAGTAGAATAAATAGGCAGGTACTGAGAGAGTAAGGCAATAAGACACAAAGAGACCAGTATATTCCTAATCTCTGCTCTGTACTATAATTCTATAATAGGTGGGATCAGCATGTCGACATTAATGTAATTAATATTACCTATTACATCTTAATTTGCATTTTATATTTCGCGTTTTTTTCACGATCATGATTATCTCGTCAATTCGTATTTCTTAACATTGTAAATTACAAATGTTGCGACTCAAGGCTGACAGGTAAGTGATTTGCGTCTGAGATCGGTTTCTTTTGAGTCGCTCCCTGTGCGTGTAGTTTTACTCTCAAACCACTGCCATTCTTTTTATCATCGGTAAACCGAAACTTTGCTTTCTTATGTTTGACTCATCCTCCCTATCTAAAAAGATATCTTAAAGTCAAAAAGGCAACATTAAAAACAAGAAAAAGAAAACACTGATTACTTTGTACCTTAACGAATCTACCTCTTGGTACCTTTATAAAATGTAAGATATTTCAAAATACTCAAGTGGAATGAACACTTCTGTTTAAGACACTGTCTGTTTCTTAGATTACAAAAAAAAGATGAGGAATAATGCTGAAGGTACGATTCTTAAACAAATATTCAATTTTCTTTGTAAAGCAAAAGAAGAGAGAGAAGTAAGATCGTTTTATGACATTCTGTTCGTTTTTTTCTTTGATAAGAAAACGCAAGACCCAAGAGAATCATTACTCACACTGACTCTCAGCTAGCACTTCATTACAACTAAGAACTAAGAAGATGAATACTCTCTTCTTTTATTTTTCCTAATGAGTTTTTGCACTTACGAAACCTATTCTTATAAAGGTGTAAAATGTCACATTGTAATTTAAACTTATTTACAAAAACGAGGAAAAAAGAAGCAATAAATCATATCAAAGAAATGTTACTTCAAAGCATCATGTTTCATCGTTTCATTCTATGATCAATACTTTCTTTCCAACTTTTACTTTCTTATAGTCTTAGTATAAAGGTAAAGAATTGTGATAAATTAAATCAGAAATGTAATTCATTCCCCACCAACCAGCGGTAAGTACAACGCAATCAAATCTGCAGTTATTAAACGTTTTGAAGTATCTTTCTCTGAAAGGCTCAAGCAATGGTTAAAAACCATGAGATAAAAGTTAAAAAAAAAACCCTCCTAACTGTTAGCTGAAATAAAAAGTTTAGCTAGTAGCGCAAATATGCATACGCATAACATTGCAAATTTTATATAAAAGTTTTAAAACCCAGGATAGAAATCTGTGTTTAAAAAAAAATATGACGGTTTGAACAGAATCATTTAATTAAGTAATATCAATAATCCAAAATAAGGTACTTATTTTAGAGCCAGGAGCCAGGCAATATTTTCAAATTACTTTTTATCTGTATACCCCCATCAGACCTTATATAGATCCTAGAACTTATATACTCCTAGAATGGGATAATTAGGTAAGCGTAAATCGATACGCTAAGGTTTTTTATATCCTGCCCCAAGCGACGGCTTTTATGGTATGTTGACAGGAGAAAAATAATGCTTAAGCGAAATGAAAAACCTTAAAGGCGGAACAGCACACGAGAGCCATAGGCTAACTCTTTACTATTGTGCTGTTAGATAACACAGGGTCAGTTCTTCGATTCTAATCAGCCGTAATATTTGGTTTAAGAGACAAGACAGACGCCAATAGAATCGAGTGGCCTTTCATTTAACTCATGATCCTGTTTGGACACAAAATATCACCCCGGAGAATTAGTGTCAATTGAATACTTTTTAAAATAGATTCATTAATAAAAAGTAATTTTTTATACACGGAATGTACCACGGATAAAAAAAATTAGAAATGTTTAACCATTTGTACCAGAAATCGTCGTATCAGAGAACCTTATAACATGACCATGACCATCTATCAAAAATTAAAACATCGCAACACTGACTACACACACATATATATTTGATATAATATACATATATATATACATATATTGCTTAAATGAAAAAGTGAAAAACGACCTCCATTGCATTTTTAAAATTCCCTTAAAATGATCCAGTCTTTGATTTCCACCGTAACCCTTTTATTATTACATGCGAGAGATGGTGCATGCTCTATAACACAAAGTGTGAAAGTAAATCAATAATATTTTTACCCCTAAAGCTTTTAACGTGGCGCGTACACATAATTTGGTTAAACAACTCTCTTTTTAGACCAGTTTAACCAAATTATCAGTCTTCTCTAACTCGTCTGCCAATATAGGCTCAAAAATGGAGGTTTAAATTGCATGCTTTATTAACACGCTTTTTAAAATTAATTTATGCGGCTTTATTGATTTATTCATTTTTGTTAATTACTACACTAACAAGTGCACACACACTACTATAACACTGTAATAATCTATATATATAAAACTAAGAGTGACAGTGACTGATCATCAAAAATTCTCCTACTTCCCATTGACCTAGAGATTTGAAATTTGGTACATAGATAGAGTGTACCATAAATAGGAAAGTGCGGCCATTTTGATTTCGATATGTGTCCGCCATATTGAATTATAGCCGCCATCTTGGATTTTTTCATCAGTAATTCTCCTACTTCCCATTGACCTAGAGATTTGAAATTTGGTACATAGGTAGAGTGTACCATAAATAGAAAAGTTCAGGGGTTTTGATTTCGATATATAGCCGCCATTTTGAATGATAGCCGCCATCTTGGATTTTTTTATCAGTAATTCTCCTACTTCCCATTGACCTAGAGATTTGAAATTTGGTACATAGGTAGAGTGTACCAATACTAGAAAAGTGCGGGTGTTTTGATTTCGATATATAGCCGCCATATTGAATTATAGCCGCCATATTGGATTTTTAAAACACGTGTATATTTTTATGTGTCGTATATCGTTTTAAAGGCCTTGATTAATACTTTAATGTTGTGGTATTTATTTATTTTTAAAAATTTTTGTACGGGTACATTTGTACCGATTTGTACTTTTGGTTCAGGTTAAGAAGGTGAAATAATTTTTTTAAATTTTATTTTTACATTTATTAGAATTCATTAGCCTAAATAATGATCTTATACATGGTTTGATTTTTAAATATATTTTTGGTACCTATGGGTACACGGGTACAAATATGCTTTTAAACACAAAACCTACTTTCATGTATATCGTTGAAAAACTCTTGAATAGGCCTTTTAATGTAGTTATGTAGTGTTTTGTGATATTTTTACTTTTTAGGGGGGTAAAATTGAAAAAAGTCCTTATATAGCTGTTTTTTGACAATGGTTCCTTAGGTTTTGGTTGAAATTTAAAACATTGTTATTATTTTTTTTACTCTCCTTTTCGAAACGTTTACGAATATACCTAATTTATTTTGTTATCTTCATTTTGACTTTTTCGGGTAAAAAAATCACAGGGGTGTGTGGCTTGACGATTTTTTGGTAAAAAATAAAGTTTGTACTATCTTCATGAAATTTGTCACGCTTATAAAAATGAAAAATACAAGACGAAAGTGCTCTTGGACTTTTTTTTCCAAGACTCTTAGTTTCCGAGAAAAAGCCACTCAAAGTTCATATTTGGCAATTTTTGGGGTTTTCGATTGGCCATTTTTTGGGCTTTAAAAGTGCTAAATGGTAAACTGACGGCATATTCGTAATCTACTCGACGGGGGCTTTAAAAAAACGTATAGTTTGTATGGGGTTGTCGACAACTTTTTTTGCCCAAATTTTCCGGCTCAAAATCTGGGCCCAAAAATAGGGAAATTAATAAAAAATTAAAAATATGAGAAATATTGATTCGATTTGATTTAAAATTTGTATGCATGCCTTATTTAATATTAGGAACTCGGAAAAAAATTAATACTTGAACATATTTGTACACATGTGTACTTTTGGTACATACGGTACCTAATGTGTTATTTTAACTTGAGATTTTATGTTGTGAAACAATGTGTTATTAGTAATGATTTTATTTAGTAAGCTTTATACCATTCAGTGAATTTAATTTGTTTTAATATAATGTTGGTACCTATATGAGGTACATGGGTACAATGATCGAAATGCTCGAAATATATCATATTATATATAATTTTACAGTGCTTGAAAAGTACTTTCATTGTTGTTATGTACACTTTTTCAAAATTTTACATTTTAAGGGGTGTAAAGCATAAAAAATCGTTAATTTATCTGTTTTTCCGAATTGGTTTTTTAGATTATAATTTAAATGGAAAACTAATTAATACTTTTTACTGCTCTTATCGAGACCTTTACAAGAATACCAATTTTGATAATATTTGATGAATGAATAAACCACTGCTGCTGCTCAGCAGAGTAAGGATTTTTTATTCGATAGACTGCTGCGCATTTGATTTGTTTTGATTTTTTTTTTAGTTCCGTGAATTGTTGGTTGAGTTAGTCTAATTGTAGCCGTTACTCTTGGCGACAAGCTTTCTAAATCAGTTTTCTGGTGTTTAATTTGACATAATATGACCAACCAATGAGAGAAGACTTTGAGAAAGGCTTGGGTTTGTCTTTGTGGGGGGGTGCATTGTTTTGTTTATTTTTGACACATTTTGACAGTTTTTGATACGGCGCGGCAATAAAAGAATAAAGTGTATAGAAAAATAAAAATATAAATTAATCAAATATAGATATATGTATAAAATTACAAGATAAAAAGAACTTTATATATACTACGTTTTTTAATTCAATTAATTTATCTTCATATGCAATTATTTATCTTCTTTGTTTAATTGGTTTACTTATTCTTTTTCGCTGTCATTCACTGTTTACCTCTTAATAAAAAATCTTAAATTTGAAATCTTTCAAAATGAAGGATTGTAAATATTTGGGATATGACAAAACAAATAAAATAACTTGCGGATTTTTTCCGAACAGACTTTCCATGAAGCAAATTTGCTGAAAACTAATTAAATTCTGCTGAAAAATTACTAAAAGCATTAAAATATTGTTTGTGCCATGCCCTAAGGAACTTCATTTAGAAACTAAACTTCAAACGCATTCTAGCGGTGAACTAACAAACTAAGACATACAAAACTTTTACCAACAACAGTTTTATGAGTTAAGATTTCATTTCTGATGCAATAATATTATTAAATAAAAAAAAATTACACTGTTAAACAAAATACATTATCCACATAGTTAGTGCCAAGTAAATATGTAGGAAATATAAAAACTTATGGTTAAATTCATTTATAATGAAAAATATATTTTATATAAAAAAAAAGCAGGTCATATATTTAATTGAGATAAAATGTTTAAAAATAAGGAATAAAAAATAATATAAACTAATTGCACTAAAATACAAAATTATTTAATAAAAAAGATATATTACTTATATTGTTTTAATTATTTTTTACACCTAGCGCCAACTTCTAGACGAATAAGGCACGCGAAGCGTGCCAATTCGGCTAGTTATTTATATAAGAAAGTCTAAGGAATCTCGGACCGATTTTTTAAATTAAAAATTACGTTAGGGGAAATTAAACAATACACACACACAAAATAATTTGATGCACGACAGTTCTATAACATTTCAAAGATTTTTTTTTAAAAAAAATCGTTTATTGTTTGTCTACAGTTACAAGGTTTTCTTTTAACTGTACCGATAATTAAGATTTTTTATTTCTAGTTTATAAGAGAATAGCAATTTCATTGAAAATGAAAAAAAACCTCACACGCATTTACTATGCAATGTTGCAAAGAAATTTCGCTAAACAAAAAAGGAGCTGTCAAACAAAAAAAAAAAAAAAAATGTTTTCTACCCCTTCATAGATATATATACTGTTTACTCATAAATATTGTATATAATGTTTTCTCAAAGACTTGGTAGGTTTTTTCTTTATAAGATATCAGAAATATATCATATAACCTGTAAAGGGAATATTGGAAGAGGCGGTACTTTATACGAAGGGTAAACTTCGCACAAGGATGTTTTGACGTTGAAATCTTGGAAAATCTCCAATATATCGACAAGCGAAGGTAGTTGGAGGAGCGACATATCACTCACACTCCCACCCCCTCAAGTTTACAACTTGCCAAGTTTTAGGATCGAGAGAGAGATCTTAGCAAGAAGAAGTTTTTGATTTAAGAGAAACCTACTCAGGATTCCTTTTACCTCAAGGAGAGATAACGGGTTAAATTCCGCCCTGATTTGGAGGAGACGCCGTAAAAGAGACTTCCGCAATTCGGGTTTTAGAGACGAGATACAATAGAAGGAGAGTGACATAAAGATAAAAAGAGATAGAGATCATAGTGTCAAGGAGTGAAAGAGTAAAAAGAAGAGTGTTGGGAATGAAAGAGCTATGAAGACAAAGGGATGAAACGAAAAGACAGTAAAATGGAAAGATACGGAGAAAAGATAAACATATAAATAAAGAGATTTAAATTGTCAAGTAAAACAGGTCCATTGGGTGGTGGAGGGGTGGGAGGCTTCCACCAGTGGCCATGGAGCCTGACCTGGCCACAAATCTGGAATAAAAAATAAGGAGCAATGAAAAAAATAATTGAGCGGACAGTAGGTAAGTAATAATAATATATTTTTTAAGTGGTACATCATGAGTAAATAAAAAAAGAATTTAGCTGTTTTGAGATGTAAAATGATGGATGTAGTGGTGATGGTTCCTTCCAGAAAATATGTAGATCTGGAGCTGGGTACCAGCTCTGATGGTAAAGTACTTCCCTGGGTACCAGGGTGTTCCCAAAACAGTAACCCTTTCTGGGTACCAGAGAGCAAGCCCAGCGAAATTGGTCCGTACTTGGATGTAGGGGATAGAATTAGATATAAATTTAAATTAAAATAAAAAATAAGAAAATGGCCATCACACTCGGAGGGCTACACAGCACACACTCACTGCCTTCCTTTATCATCCTTTTCCATAAAATTGGAGCGAAAAGCTTACTGATGCTAATCCTGGCCAGGTTTGCCAACAGAGCTGAGGTGGCTTAAGGCCTAAATAAAGAACTTGGAGGTCCCCCTTAGTTATTGGCAAGGCTTTCACCTTAGCTGGACTTTCTTGAAGAGGACGGTAGGCGGTTGATGAAACCTCTTACAAGTAGGTTTTAAAAGTGTCTTAAACAACATCATAAAAGATCATTAACACTTGAACTGCGAATGACGACACTCAACAATTTTGATTTCGCACAATCTTAAACAACGTCTCCACCTGGAGATAAAGATTTATAAGAACCTAGGCAGTGAATAACTTTAACTTAATTAAAACTTGTTAGTGCACAAAAAACGTGTGAATATATAATGTGAATATATATTATTATATCCCCCTTAACACATCTAACAGAATGCTATTATAATACCCTAATGTTTCTCCTTGAATTTTAGAGATATATGATTGAATTAGAATAATTTATTTTCTAAATAAATACATTAATAGCAAAGCATTATAAAGCTAGGGGCGACGGGCGTCAGCTGATAGTAGCGGCTAGATAAATATAAAATAGCAGATAATCAATTTTCTTACATAATAACAACAAAGTGACACATAATGAGTACTAACAAAATAAACTTGACTGATAAATTTAGATAAGTGGATTAAACTGCAAACGTACAAAATAATAAAATTCATAATACTATAACTAGACCATATTGAAACATGCATCGTACCTATATATTTAACCCTATTTTTTTATTTATTTAATTTAAATTTAATTATTAAAAATGTAATATGCTTAGGACTATAAAAAATAGTAATTATTACTTAAATTAATTTACTTAATTAAAGTTTTTAACTAAAACTCTATTTTTATCACTAGATATATTTTGTAAAAGACATGGAAAACATGCAACATACCAAAAGCAGAAGGTATAATTGCTTGTTTTACTTTAACAAATAAAAGGTAGTATCCTAGCATTGAATCTATAACAAAACTAATAAATATCCTTTGTAATTGAGCTCTCATCTCTTTAACAACTAGTCAAGCCAACTTCACTTTTTTAGTACAATTAAAATGAACGCCTCACCTCAATTTTCTAATTATTCAATACTTTCTTACATGAAATTATAATATACAGTACTTAATTTGATGAAATCAATAATAATTTACTAATTTCATGGACCTTTTTGATAACCATTACCTCTAATGCACCAAAATGTAAGCTTACGTTTAAGGAACAAGTATAAGGCATGCTTTAAACACATCCTTAATAAATAATACTGTTTTCAAGAAGAACTCCGAAAGACAAAGACTTAGAATGACTTAGAAGACAAAGAGAGAGAAATAGATGTCGAATATAGGAGGCAGGGAAACCAGGAACCAGGGCAAGATAGAAAATCAAGAAAGGATAAAGAAGAAATAACGTGAAACGATTTAGATGCCGGCAGTTCTAAATGAGAGCGTGTAGTAAGAAAAGGGTAAGATAAAGTAGAAAGAAGCGGAATTCCAAAACTCATCACTTTAAAATAACATTTTCATCAGGTTATCCAACTCTGCCTACTTTATACTTCATTTCCAGAGGATTCTGGGTTACATCTTTCTATTTCAAATCTTCTCCATAGTATATTTTTCTTCCTTTCTTCTACCATACAAGGCCTTTATCTTAATAACATCATATTTCACGAAGTTAGGTAGAATTTTTAATATCAACTTTTCAACAATGTCATAGCTCATTTTCCCGAACTCTTACCCCTTTTCAATGTAAGCTTATACTTCTTGATTTATGACCCTGTAGTTCAAAGTGAAAATTGAATTATTTCGGAACATATTTTCCATGTCTTTTACAAAATTTATATCAAGTGATAAAAATAGAGTTCCGACTTTTAATTATAAATTTCAACGTTCTCAAGGAATTAGCGATCACAATAACAAAATTAAAGCTGTCTTGTGTTCAAAATAATAATGAATAAGCGATGTCTAGTAAACATAAAATTATAAATCTTGTAAATAAAGTAAACTCTTTCCCTAAATAAATATTTTTTAAGTAATAAATTTTATCATTCTACGCCCTTGCCAGCGATTCCTTAATACGTCTCTAACGTTTTTATGATTTTCTTATCCAAAGATCTGAATGTTTATTTAAACAAATCAATGGAATAAACTATTAAGCCGTTAGCAATTTTAGGATCATAGTAAATCCTCATTCAAAAGAGTCGTTATCAATCGAGTCTTATCAATGAACAGTCTAACTTCACCCGTATTTATTTTTTTTTAGATGTATGTAAATCTACTTAACTATGATATAAATAAATAGAAATACTAGATAGATATATTTTTCTTTTTTACAAATAATTTATCACTAGAAAAGTTACAATGGTAAGGTTTTTCTTATTTCACGGTTGAAGTATTTTTCTCATTTGACAAGGTTCAAAACAAATGCAGCAAGAGAATCTTAAATGATAGCAAAGGTGTGTTGTATTGGTTCAACAAGAGTTGACTTTTTATATTACAGTCCTTTATATTCACACTTTATTATATTACAGTCATTTCTGTGTTCTCCCAAAAGGAAATGAACTCCGCGATATTACATCGAGAACAAGGTAATGGGTTGTATTCAAGAAAGTTATGATTGGGTGTAAAAGTTTAGCTCGGGACAACTTGCCTGACATTCATAACTTTGTTTAATCGAAGCCGAAGAATGAGTTAAGAATGAAGTTGGATTCAGGCAGGATCCGGCTTTGACCATTTACTTTTTCATTGTGGCAAAGAACTTCTGAGTTCCAGTGTAAGAAAAGTGGAGAAAACTATAAGATTATAACGGCTGGAATCGACATTTTCAATTAAAGGATGTAGAAGTTGGAGAAAGGTTATATGCCACCAGTTGTACACAATTCTAGAATTTCAATATCGCTACTATGCAAATTTAATCAAACCAATTGTTTCTATTTGTCTTATGGAACAAAGAAGGTGTTTGCGTCGTACATTGGTTTTTTCTTTATCCTCTTCCTCTTAGTTATTCATATTCCACTATTTCAATTGTTACCTATTGCAAAATAAAGTAACACACTATGGTCACCCATTCAAGATGTGACCACGCCTGAAGCTGCTTAACTAAAATAATGGAAAATCAACACCGCTTCTATAAGAACTAAAAGGCCCCCAAGCACCAAAAAAACCACTGTTAATTTTAAATATGTATATACAAAGATCTGAAATATTTATATATACATATATATATATATATATATATATATATATATATATATATATATATATATATATATATATATATATATATATATATATATATATATATATATATATCATTATTAATATCTTTTAGCTTACTTGATTATTTATATCAATGTATTAGACATTACAAAAATAGAGCGGCCCTAAGCATTATTATTCGGTTATGTAATTTGCAGATTGTATCATTTATAATCAATAATTTTTTAAACCGAACCTTTAATATAACATGATAATTCAATTAGAGAGTCAATTAATAACTTCATACCCAATAGATATTTCAGATAGTTCGAGAAATTTACTGCTAAATCCTGACTATTTTTAGAATGGTAAATCTGAACAAATCGATTTTAACTAAATATTTGTAATACTCTAGAATATTAAGAAATTATGAATTTTAATAAAACGCTGCAGCATTATATTCATTATAAAGATCGTATACGTATACAACATACTAGATGATTTCAGCTCTCTACTATAACTGATTTAGGGATACTGTGGTGGATAAAATGCCCTCATAATAAATCAAGATGGCCGATTGAAAATTTCTTTTACATAAGTTTTTTTATGTCAAAAATCAGTTCGAGATAACGCAGAAAAACTTTCTCATATACGAGTTCATAATTACTTAGCCCAGTGTTTTCCATTTAATAGTTTTCGAGTTTTCGTAGGTACATTTAAGGTAATTTGTCATAAAAACATCTTCTCGGCGGGGAATCGAACCCGGCATCTTTCCGTCCAAAAGCTATTTTCTCAGGAATTGGATTTTTCCTGGGAAAACGGCTTATATTATTCGTTTTTAAATGGACTACAGTTTGGAATTTTTTAATCAAAATCGTCGGAACCGTTATCCAAAAATAAGTTCCATTCACGTTTTTGGAGGGTAGCGCCCCCAAATTTGGAGCTAAAATTAATTTCTCGATTTCGCCTCGGGGTATAATTTTTCAAACATGTATGCCAAATTTCGTCAAAATCTGGCCAGTAGCGTCAGCACTGACAGACGACAGTCAGGCATTTTTTTAAAAAACTACTTTCTTGGACTCAGGGGACCTCAAAACGTGTCATATATCCACAAAATCGATTTTTCGCGCCATCACAATACTTTCTCTATATAAGAGAAAGTAAAAAAGGAAGCTAACTTTCGAAGTTCATGGTTCTAGTCCAATTGGTTCTGGAGATATTATCATCATGTCAAATTAATCAATTGACCACATATAAATCAATTGACCGCCATATTGAATCAAGATGGCGGATCGTAAAAAGATTTATTAGCGAGAACCTAGGTCCTAGGGGGTAAAGGAACCTCTATGGAAAATTTAATCCTTCCAGCTATTGCTGTTGGCATTATATCTACATCGATATTATATAATGTTGATATACATTAGCTATTGCTGGAGATACTGTGATGGATGAGTGAGTGAGTGGTATTTGGCTTTTATATATATATATATATATATATATATATATATATATATATATATATATATATATATATATATATATATATATATATATATATATATACACTTAATATATATACTAAGTTCAGTACCACTCAAGAGTACTACTATATTCATAATGAATATAATATTATTATTTAGTAGTATAGTATTATTCATAATGAAGGGAAATGTGGTAAATAAAAAATAAATTACTAGATCAATTAATCAGTACATTGATATTGTCATAAACCATAAATAAAATACAAATCGGTTTCGACTACACATTCAGTGTACTGACGATTTGATATTTACTACCTGCAGTGAACATAATTTAAAACAATATAAAAAGAGGTAAGTTTTTAAAAGGCTGTTTTGAGCAAAAAGATCTTGTGAGGGAATCCCTTTTGACCTAGTTTCAATATAGACCAAGGTGGTTTCCACACTATCATGGGATTTTTCCGGTTCACTAATTTCGGTAATCGCTTAGGCGAGGACTACTCGAAAGCTTCTATACCAATTTCTCACAAACCAATTGTACTTTATTTTCTACAAAGCTATAAACTTTACAACCCGTAATGTTAAAAGCTTTTTACATAAAAGTTTTAAACTTATTTTAATAAGAAAAAAACAAATACATACAATGAATAACTTACAATACTGGTGTATTAAATGATAAGATGAAATAATGATCTCACCTGCAACAAAGAAATAGAACAATCATTAATAATGTTTACACTAAACATTGCATGTAATTTCATATCAGAAGTTACTGTAATTAGTCAAATGCAATCTTTCTTAAATATATTTAGCGCTGATCCTGATCTCGAATGAATCGAAATCCTGATCTAAAGAATTCAGCTAAGCATTATATTTAATGTCATATCAGAAATTACAGTAATTAGTCAAGTACAATCTTTTTCAAATATATTTGGCACTGCTCCTAATCTCGAATGAATCAAAAAGAATTTAGCTAGAACATGCTGACTCTTAGTGAAACACGAACAATTTCATTAGGGTAAACATCCAATTTAGCCAACGAGTTGAATTCTAGAATAAGAGATAGTTATTAAGTTTTAATCTTACTCACATTTATTCAAGTTACAAAGAGCTTAATTAACGGATTATCTAAGCAATTAGTTACCTTATGTTGTTTTAGATTTTAATTTCAAAAACTGAACAAGAATACAAAGAAATTGTCTCTCCGCGTAAAATAGTATTTGTTTACTTATCGAAGCAGCTTTCGGCTTTTATAAAACCATCATCAGTGCCCAGGAGCGGATGAGGGCACCGGGAAGACGGGAAATTTTCTGAAGCACCGCCAAGAGGATCTTAAGAAAAGAAACATTGGTTCGAAAATTTGTATTCATTGAGATTACCTCAATCAACGCTCTCATTCCTGAAATTAATTACAAGAGTTTAAGAGAAAAAACCTTAATATATAACACTTGCTCTAGAATCCAACGCGTAAGATAGAGTGAATGTTTGATCGATTCTTTGCATGTAACTAGGAGTAATAATATTTTACGCAAAAATTTTGTCGATTTAACAAGATTGTAAAAGTAGTCTAAAACTTAACATTTAACACTTGTTTTATTGTTGTGTGACTGTATAAATAAGCACTAATACACATTAAACAAAAAATAGTTTAAACTGTATTACGAACAATAAAATTAAATAGAATTAAACAACTTTTTTTATCGCATATAAAAAGAGAAAGTAAATATCTCTAATTAAACCATTGGGGTTGAGAATTCCGCACTAACATTAAAAAAAAAGAAAAGTTAATTGGAACTGTCAAAGACAAGAGTATGTGAGGAACAGAAAATCTAATAGGATTCTACGTATTCACCAACAAAAAGAAATTTGGAATAGGACCTTAAAAAAAAAGACAAATTGGTTTTGGTATATTTCGACTTAAAAAAAAAAAAAAAAAAAAAAAAATCGGGTACGGGGTACCCTTTTCCTCACTTCAGAGGCCACTAAAGTGAAGCAGGAGAAAGCAGCATTGGACGTGGTCAGTACTTGGATGGTGACCATTCTGTACAAACTGATTTATTACCATTCTTCAAAAAAACCTTATTTTTAATACCTATATTTTATTTAATTATTTGAAGTTTGGCGGTATTTTGACAGATGTAAACAAACTTTGACGTCATCAAAATTATCGCAATAATAAATAATTATATTCGCTTATAACTTTTAAACTAACTAATAAAATTTCATCGGGGTTTTTTATATTTGTTCCTTAATTTCTTCCGGTTCCAACGATTTGCTGTACGTCAAAAACCTATTTATACTTTCGGTTTTATTAACCGTCAAAGTTTAAAAATTAAAAAATCAAAAAATCAAAATGGTGGCCAAAATCAAAATGAAATTTAGTGGGCTTGTTTGTCATACAGAGAGGTACATTCGAGCCAAATTTCAACTCGATCAGGACAATTTTCGATTTATTACGATTTTTTAAAATTTTTGCTGACTCAGCAAACTGGGTTCAAGATGGCGGAAAAAGTTGATTTACCGGGCGGCACAACTACAGGTTAAGACTGATTTTTCTGCCAAGTTTCAACTCTCTAGGTTAAATACCTTGGGCTCTACGATGATAACACATATACACACATACATACGTCATGCTGAAAACCACTCAGGAGGTCTTAAAAACACCTAAAACGGATAATTCCGTTGGAATCTCGAAAACAATTTTTTTGGTGAAAACAATACTTTTCCTGCTATTAGTAGTGAGGAAAACTAAAAAACTAAAAAATGTTATATCAATTTTTAATCTACTATTTAGTAGCTATTGTTTGATATCCACTTAATTTAAAAAAAAATAATAATAATAATTGACTACGCATGGGTACACACACAATTTGCAATTCATAAAAAGTATGCATTTTTTCAGAAAATGTATTGGCTTATCATAAGATATAAGCATTAATTATTTCAAAATTTTACAACTAGTCATTATAGGGGGGTGGTAGAGAAAGAGGAACAAATTTGTTTTCGAAAAATTTGCAGTTAAGCACAATACTCAAAAAATGTTTAAATATTTGTAATCTACTCTTCAGCACATTTATTTTATACCCCACTCGAACGAAAATGAGAATAAAAAATTTAGCTGAATTTAAAGATATTTTGATCTTAATCATAAGGCTCTAGATTCTAGATAAACTAAAAATTTAAATTAATAAACTTGTCAATTAAATGCAATTTAAGGTTTCTGGTGATGTTCAGAATCACTTGGCGGAAAAAATACGAAACTAAAATAATAAATAAATATAATGCTAAGAAACTAAAAATTATATTTCAAAAGATTATTCATAAAACTTTATGAAGATAATATCAATTTTAGAAACGATGTTTTAGCCTGGCTTATATCAAGGTGCCTAACAAAGGATTATAAGTTATGCCTACACGCTCCAAACCTTTATTAACAAAGTTGGTATTCCCTCAAAAACTGTACAAGTTTATTAAAATGGAGAACAACATTAAATGAGAACAGTCTAGTCAGAATATAACTACAGGATAACATGATAATCTAAACAATACCTCACAATATCTACTAAATCCTTAAATAATTGTATTCATACATAAGCTTGATTAAACGTTTTAATGATGGAATTCAATCCAATTACTAAATACTGCTCGGATATAATATTAGAGAAAGAAACATTGTAAATATGTGTTTTATGGAGAAACAGACTCGAGAGAAAATTTTCATTTTCCAAAAAGCAGAATAGAGGAAAGTGATGCAAATATTAAAATTACAGGAAACAATTGACTATCTTCGATGGACAAATAATAATGAAACTTAATTCAAACGTATCAGAAGAAAGATTATAAGGCTTTTCTTATTCATAAAATGAGAATAATAATTGTGAAGTTTAGTTCAAGCGTAACAGAAGAATGATTATGAGGGTTCTTTTATTCAAAACATGAGAATAATAAGCTTATTTCAAGATCTATTCCATACAAGATTAACTTAAAAATCGCTATGAGACAGTTCAGAATAACTTTCAAAAAAATATTTCTAAGTTTTGTTGTCGCTTTCCCGAGAAGATAATAGTTTCCGAGATGTTGGTGCTTAAATAAATAGTCAAATAGTACTAACAAAAACATGACTAATATTCTCTTATTGTCTGATAAGAAATAACAAATAAAAAACCGAAGTCTTGAGATGTTCCACATTAATGATCACATCATGATGATTGAGAAGATTATTTTGTTAGCTTGTTAACTTACAAGTTAACAAGCTAACAAAGAAAAAAAGGATAACGAACAACAAGCGAACAGTAAAACAAAGTAACAGGTAAACAAGCTAACAAGATAACGAATGAATTAATAAACAGACTAATAGTAAAACAAAGTAACAAAATAACAAGTGAACTGATGAGCAAGCTAAGAGCAAATTAAGAAGTCAAAAAGCTACGAGATCGTAACACTAAGACAAAGTAACAGGTAAATTAGGTAACACACATGATAACGAGTCAAACTAATAAATAAGTTAACTAGGTAACTTGTGAAGAATCTTAACAAGCAAATGATAAAACGAACTAAACATGAGCAAGAACTGAGTATGAGAAGAAATTATCACAAAAACCTTATGTCAGGTTTATCAGTAATAGTAATGCCAAAAGAAGGTTATAGCCTTTTAAAATAACCTCTAGCTAAAATTTGCCAAGAGACTAAATAGTTTGCAGGTTTCATTCTTCTTTGATTTAAGCAGAATTGATAAAATGAGGACCGTGAGTATAAGAAGTTATTAGTAAGTCCCAGTTGATATTTAATTCGACCGAGAATTTATGAAACTGGCTCACACTAATAAAAAACAATGTAATTATCAATGTTTGTTTAAATATATTTAGTGGGTTGGTGCAGTGACATATCAAGCAGGTGGCAGAGCTGGCCTGCGCCAGGGGCGTTAGCCCTTAGAGGGCGCAAATTTCTTGCAAATTTTTTTGAGTATTAAATAATAATCTAGAACCCCGGTGTAGGGAGGCGCTTGTTATATACTCTGGCCAGAGGCGCCAAACACTATTGGCACACCACCTGGGTGGTGCGTAGCCAAGCGGTTAAGTTACTAGCAACTGGACCAAAACATAAGTACCAACACGGAAGTGCCTAATAGTGGGTTAAAATTCCATACAGGTTAAAACATGTTTATTAATTCTTTAGTAGTTGGGTCTATTAAGGAAATAAAAGCCTCAATTTTGCAATTTCTCGATCATCCTTGGATCATACTCAAGATGACTGTCTATGCCAGCGTTTCCCAACCACAACATTATCGCCCAACCATGAATGTAGTGTATCGCATATTGCATACCCTAAAGATTGCAGGCATACATTATATTCCCAAGAGCATGACTTCTAATAAAATCACTAACTGGATTAGGGAGGAGAGACTTTAGGTTAATTATTAGATATTAAAAAAACTGATCACACTGATCATCTTAATACGATTAATGGCATTCCTTGATTTGTTTATTTTTTTTTAATTATATCAGTTTTGCATTGTATAAAGCACCTATAATAATTCCTGAACTTATTTTTACAGGCTGATGACCCTTTGTCGTATTTAAAGAAAAGAGATTAAAGCTCCTAGGAAGTTTTATTACTCCTCCTTGCAATACCCCTTCTTTTATCGATTTATTTTTATCAACCTTTCAAGTATTCATTTTTATCTTTTCCTAATAAATTCCTTTATTCTTATGAACTTATTGTTATAATTTTATTATTTTTACTTTATTAAATTGAATTTATATATTTTATTCCATTTAACTTATTTATATATAATGTTTTTTTTTAGAAATAATTTTTAAATTTATGTCAGAATAATTTCAAATATTTTCCACGACCAAAACTGTTTTGTCGCGACCATAGGGCTGGGAAACGCTGGTCTAGACGATTAAATCGTGTTAGTTATTAATAAAAATTCTTGTTTGAGTCATTGTGTTCTCGTCATTTCACCTGAATAAAGGTTCTGTTTATTGCACTATTAGTTTTAAATAAATACCTTTCAAAAAACAGCATTTCTAATTCTAACTTCCCCTCTTTTACCATTTGAACTTGACCACAAATTTTAAAAGAAATTCGGATGTTTTGTCGAATGTAGTTCACAGATAGGCTACATTAAACCACCTGCGCACATTCAATTTAACTAAATTGATACTTTTGTTTATGTAAAAAATCAAAACAATTTCGAAAGATGTCAAATAAAGGACGGGAAAAATTAAATAAACTAGGTACTAATTGGTTTGTCAAAGCATAACATCATTTAAGTACGTTATAAAACCCGAGGAAGCTATGTGCCATAATAATTCACAGAATATTTTTAATAATTTATGAAAAGAAAAAAACATGGTATATGTATTATGTAATAAAATCTCCTATGGCTAGTTCACTTAACTTGTATTGGGTGTTTTAAACATTTTTTTTTAAAACGGGTATAATGACTTAATTATACATGTATAAAAAAGCTCCAATACGACAAGATCACATAAGATTTTTGATATCATAGCAGAAGTAACAAAAAAAAAAAAAATCATAAATCTAAAGTTAATATTTAATGTATGAAAGAGGACTCATTCTGAAATCTAATTTGCATCAGAGTAAACAAGTAGAGTCGTTGTAATGTTAATTAACATGATAAATACATGTATGAATAATTATTCTGAAGCATAATTAAGCAGTTAGCCACTAATAAATTGGACAGGGGTTTTTAACACAGAACCCAACTCTCGGCTATCTTTTAGGAATTTTATAACTCAACTGTCGTAATTAAAAAGCTAATAAAATTGTTTGATTTAGTTTCATGTTTTAAATTATATTTTCAAAATAAATTTATTTTAATTAACGAATTAAGCAAGTAAGAATTTGAGTTTAACCAATTTCCATTCATCAAATATTTGCTTTATTCATTATTCGATTTTGGAAAAAGGACAATGTAAAATAATATTGATATGTTTATTTGCTGTAGATATAGCTTTCCGAATTCAAAAATTCTTTTTATACATCAGGGAACTTTTTTTTTAATCTCCAGTAGGGAGAAAATGTTATGATTTTGGATTAGTTTAGAGTAGAGGGACTAAAGTAAGTCTTTTCTTCACTGAACTCAAAAAGTAGGGAGAAAAAGTAAAAGTAGGGCGAAAAAGTAAAGTAGGGCGAAAAAGTAAGGATTGCCAACTTAATTATCTTATAAATAGTAGAAAATGAAAGGCTAATGAAATGAAGTTTTTGCAATCAGGTTGGCGACACTGCTTCTTCGACCTTATTTATCATGTTTATAACCTGCATCTAAATAACCTTCTATTTGAGTTTAATTCAAATTCTTATTTGCTTTTAATATTGAATCTCTTATATCCGCTATTAAAAGTGCTAATAATTATTGTAATTTATTAAAATAATAAATAAAAACTGTGCAATGGACGAAAATGTGTATTTTCACCCTACTGGAGATAAAATATTGTATGTGCCTCGTGAGTAAAGTGCCATTATTCCCCTCGCGTAAATTAAAAACTCAAATTCCCTCGGCTTCGCCTCGGGATTTAGGGACCATGGTTCCTTCGCCTTAGCCTTAAGAACCAACTTTTTTGCTCAGGAAATAATGGCTTACTTTGATCCCTAGGTGCATAAATAACTATTGTCTCTTGTCGGTCTGTCAATCTGTCAATTTAATATTTTCGTGAACCGCTATATCTTAAATTCTTCTCGTCAGTTTTCAGATAAATTAGCCCATTGTTGGTTCCTTTTCCCATAGCTTCCTTACCTTACTTATATCCTGCGCATAAATAGAACTCGAAGAAGCTACATGTTTTGTAGCAAGAAGGACAACTTTTGTTGTATCTTGTTTTGTGTTAAATACTTATTTGTGTCCATTAGTAATTGTCTATTTTAAAGGTAAACTCTTTAAAATCCTGATCAAGTTTACAGTCGTCACCTCAATGCAAGAAGTAGGTAACTCGAAAATTTACCATTGTTGGGTCATCATTTACACCTAATTTTTTGTCAGGGGATTCAATGCAATAACTAGATAAGTCTTATTCCTAGCCTATCACTTTTTTAAGAGTCCAATTACTATGTTGATGTAAAAAACAAACAGAATCTAATCAACAATAAAAAATGTTTTAGGCCATTAATCTCAAAACATTTCATTTCAAGTTATCTACTTCTTGCATTGAGGTGACGTGATGTAATCCCATCAACTCGTAACTAATCAATTAGTCTTTATTTGGCCTAAACATTTAAGCACAAAGTCGTCTGATTTTAAAATGTTTTATTTTTTTAAGAATTTGAATAGGTTACTGTAACTGCAACATTGTTAAAGGAAATATAAATTTTACCAACATCAATAATTTATTAACACAAGCATTCAATAATTTAGAAGAACATGATGTACGAGTATTTACTAAACATCTCTAACTAAATTAAAATCATGACTGAATTTCATTATAAAATTGGATGCGTCTAAAAATTGAAAAGGAAGAAGATGAGCAAGACACAATATTGAAACTCTAACCAAGGACACCATTGTTACCTAGATAAAGGAAAGAAAAGAAAAGAGGAGAATAACTGAAAAGCTATAAGAACTGCGGCTTTGACAGGTGTAATATTAAGGCCCAGTCGGCTTTCTAGTTATTAACTTCCTGACACTTTTTAGGCCTCATATCTCTAAAGGCTGACAAGTCCAATTTCACACAAAACTCTGAAAAGTTAGAAGTCCAGAGTAACTCTATCTAAATACCCAGACTAAGATAATTACTAAGAATAAGTTAATTGTAAATAATGGCCACAACTTGTACAGTTATTACCTATTATATTTATAGAAATAATAATATTAACATTGGATATGGCCAGGAGTTGGTGAAAAATTAGCCAGATATTAACTTGTCTTTTACAATGTTTAACCCTTGACGACCTACAATAAAATAAAATATACTATAATAAGAGGGACTATGTTACAAATTACGTAATTAACTATTATATTGTATGTAAATAAAATCATATAAGTGACTGAAGTTTATTTGTAAGAGATGTAAAAGTGGTAGTTTAATTAAAAAATTAAGAGTAACTTAAATCTGTTGCACTACTCTAGGTGTAGCAGATTGGCCAAGTCTGGATTCGTCTTCGATTATCTATTTTAGAACTTTCAAAGGCTCTTAAAGTGATTCAGATTCATTTTTTGGTCAAAGGCAAATTCAAGAAAAAAAAAAAAAAAAAAAAAAAAAAAAAAAAAAAATATATATATATATATATATATATATATATATATATATATATATATATATATATATATATATATCTATATATATATATATATATATATATATATATATATATCTATATATATATAAAAGTCAACGTATGTGTGTGTGTGTGTTTGTTCTTTATACAAATCTACAGTTTTAGTCCGATCTCGATGAAAATTTGCACACTTGACCTTCAAAGCAAGGAAAAAATCAAGGTCAACATGAATTTTCGAAATTTCAATTTTGGTACACAGGGGTACGGGGTACAAGTAATAAATACGGGGTCAAAGTAATGAATACCCTTCATGATGCATATCGTTGAAAAGCTCTTTAAGGGTACAGTAATTGTTGTTATGTACACTTTTGTCATATTTTCATTTAGGAGGGGGGTAAAATAGAAAAATATAGCTATATCTTATTTGTTTTTTTATACAAATCTACAGTTTTAGTCCAATCTCGATGAAAATTTGCACACTTGATCTTCAAAGCAAAGGGAAAATCAAGGTCTACATGAATTTTCGAAATTTAAATTTTGGTACACAGCAGTACGGGGTACAAGTTATGAATACGGGGTCAAAGTAATGAATACCCTTCGTGATGCATATCGTTGAAAAGCTTTTTAAGAGTACAGTAATTGTTGTTATGTGTAGTTTTGTCATATTTTCATTTAGGAGGGGGGTAAAATGGAATATATAACTATATCTATATATATAAAAAGAAGAGTATATCTATATGAGAGAATGTCTTTTATACAAATCTACAGTTTTATCCCAATTTGATGCATTTTTACACTCTTTTTCTTCCAAACAAGGTGAAGGTCACTGCCTACATGATTTTCCGAAATTAAAATTTTGGTACACAGAGGTACGGGGTACAAATGTTAAAGTAATGGATACCCTTCATGATGCATATCGTTGGAACGCTCTTTAAGAGTACATTAATTGTTGTTAAGTACGTTTTGTCATATTTTCATTTAGGAGGGGGGTAAAATGGAAATGTATATCTATATCTATAAAAGTCAACGTATGTGTGAATGTGTTTCTTCTTTATACAAATCAACAGTTTTAATTCGATCTCGATAAAAATTTGCTCACTTGACCTTCAAAGCAAGGAGAAGATCTCTGTCTACATGAATGTTCGAAATTAAATTTTTGGTACGGAAGGGTACGGGGTACAAATGTCAAAGTTGAAAACCCTTCATGATGCATACTGTTGAAAAGCTCTTTAAGAGTACAGTAATTGTTTTTACGTGCATTTAGGGGGGTAAATGGAAAAATATATCTAAAAGTCAACGAATGTGTGTATGTTCTTTATACAAATCCATAGTTTTAGTCCGATCTCGATCAAAAAATGCACAATTGACCTTCAAAGGAAGAAAAAATCCGTGTCTACATGAATTTTCGAAATTAAAATTTTGGTACACAGGGAACAGGGTACAATAATGAATACGGGGTCAAAGGACTGAATACCCTTTATGATGGATATCGTTGAAAAGCTCTTTAATATTACATTAATTGTTGTTATGTACAGTTTTGTCATATGTATTTTCATTTAGGAGGGGGTAAAATGGAAAAATAGCTATATCTTATAAAAAAAGAAGAGTGTCTGTATGAGGATATGTCTTTTATCAAATCTACAGTTTTAGTTCGATGTCGATAAAAATTTGCCCACTTAAACTTCAAAGCAAGGGGAAAATGACAGCCTACATGAATTTTGGAAATTTAAATTTAGTATACGGCTATTTAGTACACAGGTATGAATGAATACGGGGTAAATGTAATGAATACCATTGATGATGCAAAAGCTCTTTAAGAGTAGAATAATATTTTTTATGTATTGTTTTGTCATATTTTACTTTGGAGGGGGGGCAGGGGAATTTAGGATCAAAGAGGAGGGGGTATAGAAATAGGTGGGAGAGATATAGAATCTAGATATTCTTGCATAGTAAAATAATTTATATGTTTCATTATGGTTGTTTATTAACTTATCTAATTATAATAACACTCCGTAGCGAAGCACGGGTACCCAGCTAGTATATATATATATATATATGTTTTAGCTCTGTGGTACAGAATAAATTTCCGTCTCGCGAAAAACGACATGATAAATGTAACGCTTTTAATTATCGTGCCAGGAAGTAATGATTTAACAGGATGTCGATAGGTTTTCATTTTTAGTAATATTTTGACGATAAGCGAGCAGAAATTACAGTAAACTACATGCAAAATGTGACGCTTTTAAACATCGTACCAGGAAGTTAGAATATAAAAGGAGGTAGGTTGGTTTACTAGAATATAATAGGAGGTAGGTCAGTTATACTAATCGCAGTACTATATACTTCTCCGATAAAATAATTTTCTTATACTTATTTTCAAACAAATATTTTATACTTTCTAAATTTTATATAAAATGACATCAGAACTCCTAGTAGTAGTAGTGGTTAGAGGGAAGGACGAACCACTTGTTCGAACCAAGCAATCAGGCCACATTGGGCCCAATTTACTAACCCCGTGGTGGAGAGTTCCAGCCATTTCCCACATCATACCTGCATATTCTACCGCCGAAGCGGGTATGGTGTGGTCATCAGTGTTCTATTTAAATCAGAGCATCACGGCGAGGGATCGAACCCATGACCCTGATTCGCCTCGACCCATGGATAGCTGGGGTGAATGCCTAGAGCACCTGGGCCACGCTGGCTCCGGATAACGGACCAAATGGTAATCAAAATGGATTAAAGGCGGAAATACACATGCTAGTAAAAAAGCATGCCAGTTGCGAGTTACTAGCACGTCAGTAGCTGGCATGCTGCAGACGCTGTGTACATTTGCCAGTGAAACAGCATGCTAGTATCACCCGGATGATCGGTCTTGTGCGAGCTACTAGCACATGACAATACACATTCCAGTCTCAGTTCTAGTTTTGAAACAGGCAATCGTTTCTTGCCTTCTTTTAGTCGGAATGAATTATGAAATAATTGTATTTTATTTAATTCATTTTGATAGTTTTATTAATTGTTTCAATGTACCTTATGAATGTATCGGTGCGGAATGAAATTAACCAGATTGTTCTGTTACTTGCAAAGAACTGTGTTTTAAAACATTTGAAAAATAATAAAAAGACACGAAGAGTGTGGGTAAAGATTGGATAGCTAAAAGGGAATTAGGTACATGGAGCGAGTCAGTGGCTACTAAATGAAATGCGGTTCGGGGACGTTAATGGTTTTAGGAATCAATTGCGAATGCTTCCGGAGAAAGTAGATGAGTTGTCAGATACCCGCGAAAGGAACGCAACTGAAGACTGAAGGAGACTCGTGCTAGCTACTAGCAACCTTGCGCTGGCAGGCCTGTTTACTCGTGCCTTATCAGTTCCCCCTCCCCTCGACTTGTGCCACTGGCAAGACAAAAATCAAACCTCGTGCGATTTACTCGCATGCTATTTGATGTATTCACATGCCAGTAGCTTTCCTCTTCGAGCTACTCGTATGTTTTTGTGCGAGTAACTAGCATGTGTATTTCCGCCTTAATGCTTTATAATTTCACAACTTTACTAGCACCCCTCTACTATATCAATTAGACAAATTTATAATTTTCTCTACTTCATGGAAAAATATTGAAATGTCGGCTCTTCTTTAGATTTTTACTCCCCTTATAAAAAAAACAGAGGGGAGTAACAATCTAAAGAACGTGCATGGAATGTTCTTCTTTAGACTGTTACTCCCCTTATAAAAACAGAAGTGTGATATTCCTTTGTCCCAAAGCACACTGGACTAAACATCCCTTTAGCTCAATAGTTATTTAGTCAGTCGTTTATATTCTACTAAAAATAGGGGAGTAACAATCTAAAGAAAAACCGAAATGCGATGTGTGGATTCAATGTCCAAAAACATATCCACGATTCAATGTTTTTCCATAAAATAGAAAAAAATAGTATATTTTTTTTCTAAAAGAAAAGAACCCTCTTTTCCTCTTTTTAATACGTGGAAATGCTACCAATTCAACTTTAGAAGGAGTTTGGTAGGACCTTATACAAAATTTACTGGATAGCCAATAAAAAATATTTTCATTTTTTTTTTATGTTCGGTAAAAAAATAACGCAAGTTAAGTCTTCATTTTTCTCAGTGCAGTCCCCTTTATATTTAATATAAAATTTAAGAATGTTTCTTCAGGAGTGAACTAAAGATAGAATATTTTATTTTTTCCTAAAAATAAGATTTAACTTCTTCCCTTTTTTGGGATATTCTCAACCCAAACTCACATATGCTGTCCCTTTTATTAATACTAGTATACATATTAATAAGCGTAAGATCTTTGCTACAGCTACAGGTTAAATCGTCAAAAATCATTATAAAGATATACAACAGCCTGAAGCTCTAGCAATTTTTTTTTTTTTTTTTTTTTTCTCTCTTTATTGTTTAACACAACTACAATTATGAACATGCTATAAGTGTTACAGTTAATATAGTTTGTATGACTTGTTCGACATGTAAAAGGAAGTAGTCCAGTGACTACCCCTTTTTGGCGTGAGAAATACATAAAAGATTATAAAGTAAATAATAAAAGTAGATAGAGGAGAAATGATATAAATTAATTAATTAAATTAATAATAAATGAATAAATAATGAAATAATAAGTAAACTAAATTATTAATTTACTTAAATAATTATATAAATAAGATATAGCAGATAGAGGATAATTACAGATTTATACGTGTATATTTAATAAGTCTCTAGGCCACTGTCTCTTTAGGCGTCGAGGAGGGTTATCGGGTATATATTGGGCAGAAAGGAGTTGAACTAAAGGATTAGGATGATCTAATAAGGATTCATGGAATGTGTGGTATCGGGATATGGATAGATCGCGAACGAAGGGAACGTTGAGATCATTGTGGAGAGTGAGGTTGGAGACATAGAATGGAGCATCAGTGATTTTTCTTAGGATCTTGGACTGGATGATTTGGAGACGACGTGAGTTGGAAGGTTTGGTGCTACCCCACACTTCCAGGCCGTAGGTCCAAGCAGGTTTTAAGACTACATTATAAATTTTAAGCTTGTTATTAAGAGAAAGCTTAGACCTACGGTCAAGAAGACGGAGCAGTAACTTGTATCGTCTTGTTATGTCAGTTCGTTTTGTTTTCGTGTGTTGTTGCCAAGTAAGACGTCTGTCAAGGATAAGACCAAGGTATCGGACTGAATCGGATTGAGGAATAAGAGCTTGGTTAAGGATGACTGGAGGACAAGTGCTATGGCGAAGAGCGAAGGTGACGTGCACACTTTTCTGTTCGTTTATTTTTATCCTCCATTTCCTTAACCAAGGTTCTAGGAGAAGAAGGTGACTTTGTACATTATCAGATGCAGTTTGAGGATTCTTGTGAACAGAGAGGATAGCCTTGTCATCCGCGAAGGTGGCAAGAACCGACAATGGATGCTGTGGAATGTCGTGGGTATAGAGGGAGTAAAGGAGAGGTCCTAGGATACTGCCCTGAGGTACACCAGCACTAACAGGGCAGATGGATGAAAAGGAAGATCCTAAACTTACACGGAAATATCTATCAGAGAGGAAGGATTTAAGGATGAGATAATATGTGAAGGGGAGGATGCTTTTGAGTTTCCAAAGCAGTCCAGCATGCCACACCCTATCAAAAGCTTGAGCTTCATCAAGGAAGACAGCTGAACAATACTTTTTCTTCTCAAGGGAGGAGGCAATTACATCGACGAGGCGATGACATTGCTGGATGGTGGAGTGACGGGAGCGGAAACCAAATTGATGGTCAGGAAGGTATGGACTAAGGATAGGAATCATTCGGCGAAGGAGAAGTTTTTCAAGGATTTTACCCATGACTGGGAGGAGGCTGATAGGTCGGTAGGAAGTAGGAAGGTGAGCAGGTTTGGATGGTTTTGGTATCATGAGAATGGTAGCGAATTTCCATTGAGTGGGAAAGTGGGTGGTTCTGAGAACAGAATTTAGGATATACGTGAGGAAAATGATACCTTTCCTTGGGAGACGTTTAAGGACTTCAGAGGTAATAAGGTCATAACCTGGAGCTTTACGGCGTGGGAGGTGTTTAATAATGTATTTGATATCAGATGGGTTAAACGCTTTGGGAGGAGGAGATAGTTGAAGAGGAAGAAGGAGATTATTGGTAACTAGATTAGCATGATCAAGGTCTGTAATATTTGGATGAGGGGCAAAGAGTTTAGTTAGGTGTTGAGCAAAGACCTCAACTTTTTCAGAATCAGATTTTGCCCAGGAGTTATTAGGATTTTGGAGAGGAGACGGTATGTGTTTGTGGGATAGAAGTCTTCGAGTAGCGTTGACTCTAGCAATTGACTCTCGCTCTAGCAATTGACTTACAAAAAAAAAAAAAAACTAGAACTAATTGCTTTTTAAGAAAGTTTAGGGAATAACAAGAAAACAACCAAAACATTTTATTATCATCAAAATTACAAAGTCAAATTTCTAAGAAATAACTTTCCATTTTAGAAACTGATTTCATCACCAACAAAAAATAATAATCAACCTAAATTTTCTTCCCCAACCTTTTTTCACTCTCATTGAAGAAAAAAAGTACAAAGCACAAGGCATTAAAAAATGTCGTTCATTTTAATCTGTTTTACCCTCGGGATAAAAGTTTGACAATTTTTTTTGTTCCAAAACAGGGAAGATATTATAGAACACAATGTCTGCTTTACTTTTAAAACAAAGATCGGAAATAGAGGACATTTCAGCTCTTAAGTTCAACAGAAACCATTTCTCTCTTGTAATCTAAATACAATATATTTTTAATCACGAGGGAAAAAAGTAAGTTTTTTTTTTTTAAGACTGAAATTTAAACAGGATCCCCTCACAGGAAATTATTTGCACAAGAAAACATACAGACAGACACGGAACCAAAACTGTTCCCTGTTGTCTGAAGCGAGTTTCTGTCTTGGAATTGTTGAAATCGGAGTTATAAAAAAAAGTTCTTCACAACGATCACATAGCTTCCGTTACCTTGGTAATCTCGGAAGCAATCAAAATATGATGACCCCCCCCCCCCCAAAAAAAAGCTTAAAATATACAGTGGGGAGAATAAATCGAGTGCTTTAAAAATATCTTTGACAATCCGAGTTAATAAAAATCCGTTCGTCGAGTGGTTTGTTGAAATGGTTCGTTATTTAATGGAACGAGTAGAAGGAAGTAAATGAACCGGTGTTTCAAAACTTTGACGAGAAAATCATGTCAGAAATATCCAAAATCCTTTTAGAGTAACACACAATTCGTCTGTACAACTCTGGGCAAAATCGATATTTTAATAAAACCTTTCATCACAAAGAACTAACTTAATTTTCAGATATGAGTACAGAAAAGCATAACCAAATGAGTTCCAAGTTCTAAGTACATTTCATAGCTAAAGCCAGAGTGTTGTGTGTGAGCTAAATGTTGTGTGTGAGCTAAATTTCTATAAACTTCCACTACATTGTAAAACATATTATCTACTATCTTTTTAAACTCCGCATTTGTTATTTACCTGTTTTGCTTTCGAGCTTTCCGAAGATTACGGAAGCTAAGTAATCTTTTTGAAGAACTAACATGTGTGTAATTTGACTTTGTAACTAACATTTGTGTCAAATTTAAAAAATTCCAAGACAAAAATCCTTTTCGAGCATTAGAGAACATTTTTAATCCCGTGTCTGACTATCGAACAATTTTTGCGAACTAACATGTCTTAAAAGCTACTCGTTCGATTTTAATGAAATGTTGATGGTAGGCCATAATTAGCTCATTTTGTTGGCCCTATATAAGTTTCTGTACATATTTATTTCTCTTCCACATGCTCACAAACATTAATTTATTTACAGCTGTGTCTTTAAAAGTATCTGATTTTTAATAAATTTAGATGGTTTGTCGAAAGTAGCCCGCAGACGCAGATAGCCCAAGATTAATTTAAACTTCAACCGTCAGGATACAATAAGTATTACGAAATTGATACTTTAATTCATAAAAAAATAGTTTAGGGAGATTGAAGAAGGGGAAACAAATAAATTAAATAATATTAGATTGTGAAAGCGTAACATCTTGACAGTACACTTATGATACGAGTACAAGTATGTATATTTAATAATTATTGTAAATGCATAACACCAATAAAATACTTGTTTCAATTGTACTTTAGACGATGTACATGAAGTTTTATTAAGACCGTTACGTTAGAACGTAAGATATCGGTAAAAAGGTTGTTTTCTCTATTTTAAACGTTTAGGTCCGCTTTAATAATTTTAGCGATCTTTATTCATTCATAGCAGTGTCGTTGTTGGTTTTACTGAAAAATGTTATTTGAAAAAAATGTTGGTCTCATCGAGTAGGTGATGATAGAATTTTTTCCCGTCCTGAAATTCCAATTTTAAATTTGAAGCTCACGTTTACGCGAGCATTGCGCGCGAACTCTTGGACGGATCACGCTGTCCAACGAACTTAGCCTGAATATTAGTAAGAAGATCATGTATACCAAATTTCAACTAAATCGGTCAACTTTTACTCAAGTTATCGTCACACGCGTAAACGTTACTGACAGACAGACAGACAAGATGCATATTTCGTTGAATGTAAGAAGCTCGCTTACGCTCGCTTCAATTAGCTAAAGAAGAACTCGCAGTTATATACGACAAAATAGAAGGTCCCGGTTAGAGATCTTTATGCATCGATTAACCAAGAAATTACCAAAAACCCTACATAGGCCAACATTTTCAGAAAAAGAAAATAATTTATCAAAACCAAGCTACCATGCAACGTTGGAAACAGTGGCACGATACAACCTCCTCAGCTAGTTTTAACAAATCAATAATAGAAATTTTGGGTCAACACGGTATGGAGAATGGAGGTACAACAGCCACCAGCTCAATGGTGACAACCATTAGAAGATTGAGAGCCAATTCCGGCATACGTAATTTTTATTTATTTAGGATAGGAAAAGTACAATTCTCGCTGTGTTCAAAATGCGGTGTTGAGGAGGATCTTGAGCACATTATTATTCATTGCATAGACACTCATTTCTTAAAAACCTCCATTGCAATAGACTCATTCAGCAACCTTCCTCATATAAATCACTATTGCGCATTAAAAAGGAATCCATATACAAGTTAATCTATACTTTTTTTTAACTTTATTTATTGGCATAAGTAAATAAATAATAATTACATAATCCTATATATTTATATCAGACATTAATATCAAAATTTAAAAAATAAAAAAGTAATAAACTGAAATTAAATATAAGAAAGACCAAAGCGTAATAACACTATGGCTATATGGCCAATGCCAAAAGAAAAGACTAACTATTATTTTGTCTCTTTGTGTTTTAACCTACCATTCACCGCAAAATACTCTTATCCAACTATCTCTTTATTTACCTAGCTAAAGCCGGTAATTAATTGGAATTAATTTGCCTTCAACGCTGTAATAAGTTCTTTAAGGCTTTAGCTCTTCAATATTACATGTCTTTAACACAAAATGGTTTATGTTAGCTCGCGAGATAAATATAATTTCAGAGTTCCATCCCAACGTCCTTGGGAGAAGCCTACTCTCTATCATATACCCCGAATCTCATAATCTAGAGCAACCTTACTGATCTTTTCATCCAAAGGCTTCATATCTACTCAATTTAGACCCTTCCACACTGAGCTCTTAACACAATAATATCCTCTCAATAGAGACAAATCCTCTTCCATCCCTGATAATCCTTGAAGCTCTTTTAACCGGAAATAAATCCAATGCTTCGTCGAAGATACATAGACAAAAATAAAAAAGTACTATCAAGAATATATCTGAAATAAGTTATAATATTTACTAATCCTCATATCGGAGATTAGTTCATTCAGAATGAATAATTAATATAAAAATGCCATTTTTCAAAACTGGTCTTATTTTCAATTTTTTTTTTTTTTTTTTTTTTTTTTTTTTTTTTTTTTTTTTTTGGTTTCTGTATTCTTCACCTTAGTTGAATCTATGTGCAAAATTTGGGGAAGATTGAAATACGGTAAGTGGTTCAAAATTGGGGTAATAGGTCCGTAGGTAAAACCAAGAACCCTTATATTTTCCTGCGTGTGTCTGTCCGTCCGTCCTCTCGCGTGCTCTCACGGCTACACCTTTCGTCCGATCACTTTGAAATTTGGCATGTATGTGTCTTGTACCGACCCACATATTTTAAAAATATAGCGACTTAAAAAAATTATTTTTCAAAAAAATTAGGGTAAAAAAACTTAAGGGTTAAATTTTAACTTAAGGGTACGTCGAGCTGATTACAAAAATATATAATTCTTTGGTTATAACTTTGATAGGGCGAGCGTAGGCGAGTTTGAAGCGGGTTTGAAACGTGTCCCCCCCCCCTCTATCTCGCTTATGTGAAGTGCAAAAAATCTGAAAAAATTCCTGAACATTCTTCGACCAAAAGTAAAGATACCACTTTTTGGAAATTTCGATAAAAATATTATTTTATTTTTTATTGACAAAATAGTTTTTTTTATAATTATAGTCTTTTCGATGTATTTATATGGTTGTAGTCCGGTTCAGTGGCAAAAAAATACTTTATCAGAGTGTGTTTTGAGAATATCAGACCCTTAGAATTGTTCAAAGTAAGCTTTTTAGCATTTTAAAAAAACACTGTTTATACACTTTACAGTTAAACACTATACAGTGTGGCCTACGGACCCTCGCTGTGTGCTGACTAGCACACACTTGACCTGTTTTTTTTTTTTTTTTTTGGTTTCTGTATTCTTCACCTTAGTTGTATCTATGTGCAAAATTTGGGGAAGATTGAAAGACGGGAAGTGGTTCAAAATTGGGGTAATAGGTGTGCGATGAAACTTACAAAGCAAAGTAATATAAGACCAGTAAAAATATAAACGTTACGCAGCTTTATCACTGTAAATTACATTTACAATTTTAATTGATATAATATAAATTTCAACAAAAAACTTGTGAAATCCCAGAAAAGGTTTTGAGATCTAAATGCATAACATTTTACTTTTTAAAAAAGATCTTACTATAAACCTTAGGGAAAATATAAATTAAATAAGAGCAAACTATTTATCCTTTTTGTGCTGAGAATTTGTCAATTCAGAAAATGTTTTTAAATTTAAACGTTGTAGAGTGATTTGGGAAATAAAATGTTTTTGTATTGGAGAGGGACAGAGAATAGAGAGTGGGACAGACGAACAATTATTATTTTCTTGTAGGGATAAATTAGACCTAGTAAAACTTACTTTACAGGGGGGAACTAGGCTAAACCTATGATCTCACAACTTTTTACGCCGACTTGGCTTGTTTTTGTTTGGACAATCTTGTACTTTATACATCAGGATATGCTTTTTTGTCATAAAAACAAAAATAAAAACTTTCTACGTAGAAAAACAAGATTAATACAACAAAAAATACTTTATTTAGAATAATATCTCGTTGAATGGTATCTAATTGGAGCCCCAGAGAAATCATTAAGTAGGTGTTTAATAGAAAAATTTGTAATAACAGAAATTTTATTCAATTAAGGTTTTACAGCTGCTAAGAAAGGATAGAAGTAACCAGTGTTTGTGAGAGGGTAAATGAGGACTTCAACAGATCTTATCTCTTAGACAAGGTAACAAGAGAATAATGAAAAGAGGGAAAATTGCTTTGCCTTACAGAGTTCCCTTAACAAACTATCTACACTTCAAGCCCCATGAACATTTTCTAAAAGAACTAAGCCTGTATGCTCTAGGGGTAGGAGATAGGGGCAGGTCACTACCAGGATACCATTATCAGACAAAGCAACACTAAAATAAAATAAATTGTATTTTAATCCGTTAACTTAAAATAAAATAAGACTTTACTTTAAAATAAAATAAATTCTTATAATCCGCTTATTATATATACGAGGATTTTCCTAGAATTAAGGACCATTATTTTAAAAAACAGGAATATATATATATTTTTTTTTTTTTTTTTTTTTTTTTTTTTTTTTTTTTTTTTTTTTTTACAGAAAAAGCATTCGGCATTATAAGTATAAGTCCCCACTATATTTTGACGTAGTACCAGTTACGATTGATGTACTTGGAAAACCATAGTATTAGGTCTGGATTTTCTTGTCGTTAAACTCCGCCGCCGCCGCCCTTATAAATTTCCTCACCTCTTCCTCCACGACTTTGTCGGTCTTAAAGCTTTTTCTTGCCAAATGGTGCCTCAGATTAAGAAAAAGATGGAAATTACTCGGCTCTAAGTAGGGGCTGTGAGCAGGATGAAGGAGTACATCCCGTTTAAATATTCCAAAAGCGCTTTTTGTAGTTGCAAAAGCGCGGTGGTGACGTTGTCTGTGGAGGGTCGAGCGTTGTCGTGGAGCAAACACTCTCTCGTTTTGGATAGTCTTTCAGAGGTTTTCTTTTAAAGTTTAGCAATAATAACGATCAGCGGTGATGGTTGACACTTGAAGCAAAAACAATCTACAAGAAGAACACCTTTTCGGTCCCAAAACACGGATGCCATCATTTTCCGGCTTAAGATTATCAGACGAAAGTTTCGGGCGCGAGGTGAAGAGGAGTGGCGCAATGACTTTTTGCCTACAGGGTTAGGTAAGCACCAGTGTCGATAGAATCCAAAAAAGCCTCGCCTTCGTCCAAAAATTCCGGATCACTTTTCACAGATTTAACGCACCTCGCAGTTGGCAGAATTCGACAGCAGATCTTCTCAAACTGTCACCAAGGCCATAATAAAGCAGCTACCAAGCCGGGGACACCACTCGTTCTAGATGGGATAGTCCGCGCTACACGCTAGTACTATCATATTTTGAAAAATAACATAAGTGTCACAGTAAAAATAATAAAGGTCTTACATTTTTGGACAACTCTTGTACAACAAATAAAGCGAGGGTAGGTAAAAAAAAATCTTTACGAATCAACTCATACTAAACTTTCTCATACATTATTACATGTATAGAGCATACATGATGCTTGGTCCAGTAATTTCAATTTGATAAATGTTTCGAGTTTTCGTGGTTAAATTTAATTATTATTGAAAATTATATCGCGGGGAATCAAACTCAGCATCTCACCGCCCACGTTTAGAACTGTAGAGATAAAATTAATTTCTTGATTTAGCCTCAGGGTATTATATTTCTGAACCTGTATGTTAAAATCCATCCAAATCGGTCCAGTAATTAAGGCTCTACGCATCTGTACAGACGATAATGTTTTTTAAAAAACTAATCTATTGGACCCAGGGGATCTCAATACGAATAAATCTATTAAAATATCAAAATCGAATTTTTGAGCTATCACAATACTTTCTTTTTACATATACTACGTATATGAGAAAAAAATAATAGTAAGAAATTAATCAGAGAGAATAAAGGAACCTTAAACATGGATCTAAAATGTACTTTTGTCATATACCATTATTTAGCAATTACTTCCAGAAACTCACTAGTAAACATTTTAGATTGGTTGATTTGTTTAAAAAGAGAAATCCCTTCTTTTTTTGGTTTCGTGATTGAAGCGGGAAAATTTAAATAAGGCTGCTCAATATTTCACAGGAAAGAGACTACAGTTCATTCTGAAATAGACTTATGTTGCCAAATGGCAAATGCTTAGAAACAGAAATCCCTCGTTATTTTGTGCTAAGATCAATATAAAAAAACGTATGGTAATGTTTTGAAATATTTTACAGTGAATCTATTTCAAGACTAGAGCCAATATGCACCAAATAAATCAAAGAAAAAGAAAACAATTTTTAAAATAAAATTTGCAAGTAAACGAATGGAAAAAAAAATTGAAATAGTACTAAATGACAAAATTCGATTTAATAAAATGTTATAACTTTAAAAGTTTAAACTCGATTTATGAAAAATTTCACTGAGTGCTTCAGAGAAATAAAATAACTAGATTCAGGGTTAAAATCATTCACTATTGAAGCTAAGAAAGAAAAAATGTCATAATAACATCGGGATCAGAATGATATTTGTACCATCATCAATTCCATCACATAAAAATTAATACTTAATCTCTATTTTAATAAATATAATTATATACCATTTAATTAATCTCTAGAATTAATAACTAAAGAGAGAATCAGGGTAGTAGATAAAACAAAAATATATACTTATCTTTGAGCCTAATAGAACGAATAAAATAAAATAAAACCAAACATAATACATAAGGAGACTTATGAAGTGAAAATTAGTGGCGTAGGGAAATTACAAGGGTAAATATAAAGAGTGAAATCTGATACTACTCCCCAGGCACTGATTTGCCCTAACCTCCTATATCTTCATAACCTTTAAACAGTAAGTAATACACACTGTTAAGGGTGTCACTAACAAAAAGGTCAATAATCGTTAAAAAATTATGCACAAACACAGCTATTTTAAAATTAAAAGATAAGTTTGTCATAATAATAGCATAACATTTTTGGGGTCCGTAGGCAAAACCAAGGACCCTTATATTTTCCTGCGTGTCTGTCTGTCCGTCCGTCCGTATGTCGCCTGCTCTGACGGCTACACCTTTCGTCTGATAACTTTAAAATTTGGCAAGCATGTGTATAGTACCTACCCACACATTTTAAAAATATAGCGACTCAAAAAAATTAGGGTAAAAAAACTTAAGGGTTCAAAATTAATAATTATTTTGGACACTGTGTGGGGTATGTATCATATGAAATGGTACGTCGAGCTGATTACAAAAATATATAATTTTTGGTTACAAGCTTTGATAGGGCGAGCTTCGAGTTTGAAATAGGTGTGAAAAGCGCCTCTCCCCCCCCCCCCCCCCCCCTATCTCGCTTATGTAAAGAGCGAAAAATCTGCAAAAAAAAAAAAAAATCCTGAAAATGCTTTGACCAAAAGTAAAGATACTACTTTTTAGAAATTTCGAAAAAAAATTATTTTTAATTGAGAAAAAATACTTTTTTTTAATAATTATGCCCATTTCGATGTATTTATATGTTTATAGTCCGTTACAATGGCAAAAAAGACTTTATCACAAGTTTGTTTGTGCTTTGAGAATATCAGACCCATAGGATAGTTCAATGTACGCTTTTTAGCATACATTGACACGTTACACATCCACTTCAAACTTGGCTACGCTCGCCCTATCAAAGTTATAACCAAAAAATTATATATTTTTGTTATCAGCTCGACGTACCCTTTCATATGATACCCCTCACGGGGACGAAAAAAAAAAAAAAGTTTAACCCTTAAGTTTTTTGAAAAAAAAAAGTCGCTATATTTTTAACATGTGTGGGTACAAGACATATACATGCCAAATTTCAAAGTCATCGGACGAAAGGTGTAGCCGTGAGAGCTGGCGACGGACAGACAGACACACGCAGGAAAATATAAGGGTCCTTGGTTTTGCCTACGGACCCTAAAAACTATTATTTAGATAAGAATAACTAATAACTTCTCTGAAAAATACAGTTCAGATGTGGTATGTTTCAGGACTGGCACATAAACAATGCACTGAAGATGGAACGTGGTTCAAACATCCGGATTCCGGCCTAGTCTGGTCCAATTATACTACCTGTGTCAACCTTGATGATTTAAGCGTAAGTTTTATTCCACAATGATGCTATTAAATTATAACTACTAATTATAATCTAGACTGTTCCAAATGATGGTGCTTATAGCCTTTCATAACTACGAGTATAACTGTTCCAGAGCATAACAGTTCTTTAGGAAAAGTTGAAAGAATAGTCTTCACGAGCAAAATATCTATTTATCCACAAAGCACCTTTCGGATCCATAAGACCATCATCAGTAATCAGTGCAGAAAAGATGAAATGCGTTAAATTAATAAAAATTGACCGTAGGAGTGTGATAAGTCAATCAAAGCCAGAGGCAAGACTCGCACAAACTGATTGACACTGGCGCAAGACACAATTCGAGACTCCGGCTTTGAGTGATTCACCACTCCTGTATAACTTTTTATTTAACGAATTTTATCCTTTTCAGAACTGATGATGGCCCTAAGAAGCTGACAGCTGTATTGAGAATAAATAGCTATTTTTTTTTATTCTTACGGCCTTTAATGTGACCCCTCATTAACACTTCATATTTTAACTGTTCTTTAGGAATTTAATCACACAACCTTTAGATTATCATAAATAAAAAATCTAACATCCAACAAACAATATCTGAACAAATTTCTAAAATAAAATTGCAATTTACTGGTTTTCTCAAGGACACTATATAAAAAGACTAAATATAAGATTTAAACAAAAATTATATTTCCTATAAGTTTGCACACGTCTTAAGTGAATCTTAAAAGAAGACGAAGTTGATACACAAATGAATGCTTATCAATCATAATACTACCTCTAATTAAAGAAGTAATTTTTTTTTTTTTTATTTTAAATGTAACATGAAATAAGATTGTTTCCTTCTTCTTATATATTTAAAAGTACAAAATACTCAAAACAAAAACCATTTGAAGAAAGAACGACGTTCATAAATAACAAATCAGAGAAATAAACAGTTAAATTAAAAGATCAAGTATAATAAATAATTCATTGACAATTTGCTTCAGATTTATTTTAAATGCTTCTTTTTTATCTCTTAACTGAGTAAAGATTTTCTTAATATATATATATATAAAAAAAAAAAATCATAAAGACAACATGATGTTTTACTCTTATTCATGAAATAACAAATTAATGAAAATATGATCTTATTCCAACAAATTTTAAGTCAAAATATTCACTACTCTTTAATCTAAAAATTCCACTTTACTGACAAAGTTATTTCGGAATGACCCAGAAAAATGTCTAATGTTTAAAAAGTAAGGATATAGGCAACAAAAAAATCTTAAATTTCACCAAATTAAAATTAATAATTTATTGAATACGTTAATATCTTATGAATACTATATTTATGTTTTAGTTGAGAAGACAGGTAAACAACATTTATCAGGTTGGGTACCTCATATCTCTACTGGCCCTGCTACTTTCAATATTTATATTATCATATTTCAAGTAAGTCATAATTAGTAATTCATTAATTATTTATTTACTTTATTTTTTTCATTTCAAGATAGGTATGTTTTGCAAACAGTAAGCTTGAGAAGAGAGATAGTTTGACATACATAGTTTTAGAATGATATGCGTCTCCCTATACACAAAGGAGAATACATTATTTGCATTCTAAATATATTTAATTATTTAGTTTAATAAAGAAACTATACTATAATATAAATAAAATAGTGTCACAATACCTATACCTATTCGTTAACCATAAACAACCTTAAATGTGTAAATGTTTGTGTTTCTAAAATTTAATACTAGAGCTGTGATTTAGTTATAATAGATCGTTTTTAATCCAATTTAGTGTGATTTATGTCATGTAGTTAAAATTTTAATGTTTTTTTTTTTTTTTTTTTGTTCAGTTTGTTTTTTAATAGGAATATTGAACTTAATTTACAAATAGTATATTATATAGTAATAAATTTTAATTAATGTTTTGATTGGGATTGTTTTCCCTCTTAATTGACTAACAAAATCATATTTAGGAACAATTTTTCGTGATAACATTTTTAGACAACATTACTCGTCCAAAGCCTGAAATCAACCAGTCAAACACAGTTTCACACACAGGAGTTAAGGCTTCCATATGTACGTTCCTTATAGAAGAAAAAGATTGTGGGCAAGAAAAACCTTTTGTGTCCAGAAATTGACCACAAAAAATATTTTGGATGTTTTTAGGCTAGAAGAGAGCTCGGGTTTCCGCAAATTTGAGGATTCTCTTTTCAGAATTATAGTCTAACAGTATAAATATCCCTTAAAGAAACGTGAGAATGTAATTCTTCATTTAATTAAAGAGTGTTCTCAGTGTTCCACACGGCAGAAGGCACTTATAGATGAGTATAACTTGTTCCAACTGTCTCGGAACATGTTATGCATCATTGTATCATGTTTTCCATTTGCTTAGAAATAAAAAAAATGTGTTTCTGAACAGTATAGTAACATTCTAGATACAAGGAACTTTGTATCGGGACTGTTTCGAAACAATTTTTGAACAGTTTCTATAAAATCTTTCGGAACAAAATTCCTCGCCGTATACAAGCCCCTCAGCAATTTTTAAGTTTGACGTTTTTATGTAAACCAAAAGATTATGATCTTATCTAATGTAAATGGTGCTTCAAAATGCCTCAAAGTAGAGTAAAATAAAGCAAGAACGATGAAGGAAATAGTATATTATGTCACTAGGCTGTGAAGTTGGTGTTTTCTTTGCCACGGCAATTATATTTATTGTCGAGCGAAGCGAGACAGTAAATATTGCCAAGGTAAAGAAAAATACTTCACAGTCGTGTGGCATATGCTATTTTGTCCGAGGTAGCAGACAATTAAAAAACATTAAATATTTATCAATATAGTTATAACAAATATTAGTACATACATAAGATTTTGAGAAAAAGAAGCCTTAAAGAAGTTACACTATAAAAAAAGATAAATAAAACGCATTGACATCTAGTGGATTTTAATCGTACTAAGAAGCATTTCTACAAAGATTGCAGCGCTAAAAACGGCAGCTTAGATCCCGAAATACAAAAAAAAATTCTATACAGCTGGGAGTAATGAAAAGATTTTTACCTCCAGCGGGGAGAAAAAGTGAACTTTCCTCCCTAGTTTACAGGGAGGGAAGTTACTCATTGCACCCGGTCGGGTTAAACAGGGAGTAATGAAAAATAAGGGAATCATGAACTCTCATGATTCCCTCCAGTGTTGCCCTAGATAAAGCACAAGTAAATAAGATTGGTGCTAATACACATTTCATTTACTAACTTTTGTTTAATGTCGAAATCTATAATGTCATCTTCACACATGTCATGTAACCTCCACAACGGTTGCCATAGTGATTCATCAGTAAAAGAAACAAACAAGTTAAAAGTGGAAACATAATTTCTAAATGTAGATTAACTAATCCATATTTAAATACATCAGTTGTCAACACCATTCAAGACACGACTCAGCTTCCAGCTGATTCTCCCATTTAATTTTAGCATTGAAATTCAAATAATTATTATCTATAATTTAATTTAAACGTGATTAAACTTATTTAGAGAATTGTTAACATTATATCTAACTATATTTTTTTTTAAAATAAATATAAACCATGTATTTTTTGTTGAATAACGTAATTTAAAATTAAAATCTTTCCATATTTTTTTCTCCCTTCTGGAGGTAAAATCTTGTACGTACCTTGAGAGTAAAAATCACTTGCACCCTCGCGATAATTAACTCCCTCGGCTTCGCCTCAGGAACCAACTTCATCGCTCAGGGTGCAATCACTTACTTTCCTCCCTTGGTGCGTAAATAACTATTTAAGTCCACGTAATGAAAAATGGATTTTAGCTGTTTTCTAGGCCCTAAAGTTACTATTTCACACCATACCAGGAAAAAGTTTTTTTCTTAAGAATACACCCCAAAAATACCTTCAATCAAGAACAAAATAATATTTCTACTTGTGATTACATGGAGAAAAATATTTTAAAATATTGAGAAAGGAGACTTTTCCTTTCTTGTGACAAAACTTTTGTTTTATAATATACCTGACATATTCCTTTCTATTGCCTATTATGATTGCATTTTAGAAATAAACCAACCAATTGATGTGGCACATAGTTTCCTCGCATCCTATCACGTACTTTATTGATTATATGCTTTGAAACTTACATGGGAGCAACAGTGGGCTACTCATGACCTACCACCCAAATTCCATTAAAATTGGACGTATAGTTTTTAAGATATACTCGTATTGGTTCACAAAAATTTAACGACAGACTGACCGACACACAGACACGGAACCAAAAATGATCCCTGATGTCTGAAACGGATTTCTTTCTTAGAATTTTTTTAAATTGGAGACCTACATTTTTTGTTCTTTAGAACGATCACATAGCTTCCATTGCCTTCGGTAAGATCGGAAGCAAAACACCAACTGGATCATATAAAAAAAAAACGAATTCTTAAAAGCAAACAGCTAATATCTATAGTGGAGCGAATTCCAAACAGAAATTATCAATAGTCTTTGATCCGTCAAAGAAAGAGAGAGACCAAGGAGAGATAAAACAGAATAAGAATTCTCGAAAAAAGAAAAAAAAAATGCTCACTCAACACCAAACCTTTAAAAATAACTTACAAGTCATTCAAAAAACCTTGGCCACACATTTTATAATTAGCTTTGAAGTAAGTTGCTAGTCATATTTTCATTTGAAGTTATTTCTACCCCACCACAGGTTTTAAAAATTACCTCTTTTGAAAACATTGAGCTAAATAAATAGAATTCTCAATAAACTAAGTACTGTAAAAATAAATACTATTTTTTTAGATACAGAAAAGCACCATCTATAAACGCACCAATTCCTTTTTTTTAAAGGTAACAATAACCCTATGACTGACGTAATATTTTAATAAAATAGAGACTAAGCGTAAAAAAGGAAAGGGTTAGTTATATAGATCAAAAGTTGGGTCGGTTATAAGCACTTTATTCTTGTTAAATCTTTTACTCACCGTGTCTCATAGGATTTTTAAAGCAGGGGCTAAAATATTATTTAAAAGATTGTGAACCACTTCAAGTAGATTATGACAAACTATAATAGCACATAAGACAGTGTCCTATAATAAATAATAAAAACTATAGAGCACAATTTGACGATAAAATTTCTCTAAATGTGCTACTCATATAAAAAAAAATTGGTGGTGCGTGAAGTCTGACGTAATAATTAATATAAAAATATCATTTTCAAAAACTAATCATATTTTCAACATTTTTTTTTTTTTATTTCTGTATTCTTTGCCTAAATTGTTCGTTCGTATGTGCAAAATTTGGGGAAGATTGAAAGACGGGAAGTGGTTCAAAATTGGGGTAATAGGTGTGCGATGAAACTTACAAAGCAAAGTAATATAAGACCAGTGAAAGAGGTTTCGTTGATATTATGAACATGAAATTAGTATAAAGGGAGGGGGTAGGGGGGACGCAAAATGTTGATGGTTTTTGACAAAATGGTACGGAAAAAAATTTAACACTTTCTACAAGTGTTATGTATTCACTCAAAATTTTAAAATAAATATTTAATAAATATAAAATAATAAATATAATTTTTTTTTTTTGCGTGATGTGAATTATTCGCCATTTTGGATTTGAACAGTTGATAATTTTGAGTACGCAATATTTTTTCTGTGGGCGCAAAATGATCTTTAATGCTGGAAAGTTTCATGTGTTTATCTCTTTAGATTCAAAAGTTATTGGAACCGTACAGAGAAACAGACAGACAGACCCAGGAACGAAACTATAAGGGTTTTGGTCCACCAAAACTCGGTAGACTGGGTTTTTGGTTTTACAAACGAAACCCTAAAAAGCAAAACATAATTTAGTTTTATAATAACACAAGAATTTGAGACTTCAAGAAGATGCAATGGCAAAATTAAATAATTTAATATTGGTTCTCCAAGTTATATTTTAGGGTGTAAGCATCTCAGTATTCAGATACCGAAAAAAAAAAAAAATTGTGAGGTGTCGTGGGACACCCGGTAGGAACGAAGTTCCTTACGCTTTTCATTAAATATAAATTACAAAAATCACGCTAAGTATACGATGCTAACTGCATATACAATATACGGCGGAGTTAAAAAAGAGACAAAATTAAAAGTAAATAATTATTATTTCCACTTAGCGGAGTTAAGGCAAAATTAAAAGAAAAGCTTTTTTTAATTTTAAAAGTTAGACTTTTTCCCGTTCTAAAATACTAGTTTTACGTTTGAAGCTCATTAACGCAAGAGTTTCGCAAACCCGTCCTGGGCATTGGCAAAATGAACGTGTATACTAAATCGGTCAACTTTTACTCAAGTTATCGTCATCGGTCGATTTCGTAACGATCGGTTTTATGAAGCTCGTTTTTTTTTCAGATTCACCCGGTCCAGATGCTGGCGCTGTAACGAACCATAAGGCACTTCGTTCCAAAAATAATTATGTAAAATGCATTCGTACCTATATATGTAAAATTAATGGACGTACGCAGAGCAAATACATTTTTCCTTTTAAATACGTCTATAATTACAACGTTTTAGCCAACACAAAGATATATGACATCAGCGTTTTTATATCATAAACCTAATTTTCTAAAATTGAACTAACAATGGGAACACCAGAAACTTTTTTTGGCGATGACAAAAAAATACTCTGCCAATTAATGTGGCACATAGCTTCCTCGCAAATAAAAGACCAAATTTAGAAAAATACCTCGATAAAAATAATCAAAAAGTTGGAACGGTGCGGCACTGTTCCAGTAAATATTTAATAAGCTGAAAAAATTTAAACATTTGTTGGAGAAAAAAAGCCTCCAACAAGCACCAAAAGTTAGCGCACATATAATTAATTTTATAAAAAATTATAAAACAGCAACCAAATCGTAGAAACCGCTGTTTAAACAGTTTTTTTTTATTTTACCCCCCTCAAAACTAAAAATAACACAAAATAGAATATAACAAAAATTAATCTACTATGCAAGACCTCTTACACGATATACATCATATTATAAAAGATAAATTTTAACATTTGTACCCCTGTACTTTGAGGTACCAAAGTTAAATTTTTAAAAAACAAACAATACAAAAGGGCATTCATTTAACTAATAAATGCATATAAATAAAAAACCTACTATCAAAAAAGTATTTAAACCCTTTAACCTACAACAAAATTATAAATCGGTACAAAAGTATACGTACAACATTTTTAAAAAATCAACAAATAAAATAGCTTTAATGTAAATATCAAGGCCTTTAAAATGATATACGACACAATATTAAAAACAAAAAAAAGTGGTCACGTGACACGGCGCACGGGAAAAAGTTTACTCTCATGTTCTCAGCAAGTAAGATAAACAAATGAAATAAAATATACTCAATTTAAAGAGCATTAGTGTGAGATTCAATCGCTGCAATCAGAAATAAAATCGGCCAACTATTATAGAAACTATGGCCATTCAAAGACAAAAATGGAAAAAAATAAAACCAAAAAATAACAAAATTATCACCATGTAGGGTACAACCGATGATGATACGACAAAAACTCATAGGACTAAAGTTGTAAATCTTTTAAAATCAGTCACCACTTGTGCTATCCATTTTCTAATACGACTTACCGTTTAGCCGCAATAAGCCCCCAAACCAGCTTAAAAATCAAGTCACCTATTTTTATTTTTTTAAGGGTGGAAGGAGGGGGAAAAGTGAACTTTGTATAATTATTTTGGTCCACAATATGGACGTTGCGCGTCGAATGGCGCAAACCACAAGTCTTTAGCTCTTCTGGAAGTGGGTAAACATTAATATCAGTCAGTGAGTCAGTTAGCCATGCGGCTTTATAATATAAGACATATTAATTTATTACGATTTAAAGTGCGCAGAAGGTTGAAATTAGGCAGGTGTTATCTGCAGGCTACTTTCGACAAACCATAAAAATTTCATCAAAATCAGATGATTACTCTTAAAGATATGGCTGTAAATAAATGTATGTTTGTGAGCATGTGGATGACAAACTAATAAGCGCAGAAGGTTGAAACTTATATGGGACCAACAATGGGCTAATTATGACCTACCATCCAAATTTCATTAAAATTGTACTTGTAGTTTTTAAGATATGGTGGTTCGCAAAAATTGACCGACAGACCGACAGACCGACAGACCGACAGACAGACACGGAACCAAAAATGTTCCCTGATGTCTGAAACGGATTTCTGTCTTGGAATTTTTGAAATCGGAGACCTAAAATGTTTTCGTTCTTCAGAACGATCACATAGCTTCCGTTACCTTCGGTAAGCTTGGAAGCAATAAACTTTTAAAAGTCGATAAAATAACAAATTAGGTCTTCAAGACCTTAACTTTCATACGAGTATTCGAACTGAAAGAAAACAGCAAGCAGCAGGATCTTGCAAAGAAAAAAGTTTTTCAACAAGAAAAAAGGGCTTACATGGGCAATTTCTTATAAGAAAAATCCTTTGAACCAATACTCATTTTTTTCTAAGCCATACATGACGACTTGAATATTTGAAAGATTTATCAGCCAAAACGTTTCACGTATAACCCCAATTTAGTTTTACCATTAAAAAAAGTGCGTCAAAGAAATCTGGTTTTGGTGAATTTTAGTATAATATATACCTCTTTAATCTTGGATTTTCAAAGGGGGAAAATTCTCCATCCCTTAGATCCACCCACAATCTTAAGAAGCTACTTAATAGAAAAATTATAGAAGGAAAGTTATGAATATTTTAATAAATATTAAAATAACGTACTTAATTTTTATAACATCAAATAAAATTTCACTCCCCTGTAAAACACTCCATTGTGAAACACGGGTAACCAGCTAGGAAGAAATTATTAAGGAAGTTAGAGACAGTTCAAGTATAATGAGAAAGTTATGTTTATGAGATTCTGTGAAATAAAACACCGTATGGTTTTACCAATGTTTCGTAAAATATTAACATCATCAAAGCATATTTTTTACATGAATTAAAGTATAAGTATAGCAAAAATTAAAGAGCGCAGACGGTTCACATTAATATGGGGCTATCTGCGGGGTACTTTCGACTAACCATCCAAATTCCATAAAAATCAGATGACAACTTTTAAAGATATACAAAAATAGAGATATGGGTGTAAATAAATGTATGTTTGTGCGCATGTTGAAGAGAAACAAATGAGCGCCAGAGGTTGAAACTTATATGGAAACAACAACGGGCTAATTATGGCCTACCATCTAAATCTCATTAAAATCAGACCAATAGTTCTTAAGATATGTTCGTTCGTAAAAATTGAGCGACAGGCAGACACGGAACCAAAAATGTTCCCTGATATATGAAACGGATTTCGTCTCGGAAATTTTGAAATCGTAGACATTAAAATATTTTCGTTCTTCAGAACGATCACATAGCAACCTTTACCTTCGCTAAGCTCGGGAGCAAAATTGGATGAATTATTTAAAATGTGACAAGGAACAATGGAAGAAGGGTATTGTTACAAGTGCTTAAGGGGATGCTCGCGAGGGGGGCAGTTTTTGACCTGAGCTCCCCCACCCCAAACAGTCAGTAATGCATAAACTATGGAAGGGGGCACGTCGCTGCGGTTCTACACATATTTATAAAACATCGCGATCCTAGACCAAGTGAAGGGTGTACGACTACAATGGAGAGGGAAGGGAAGGATGTTACTTGTCACTCTAGTGGAAACCCCAGACACTATTTATACAATCTACTTTATAAAAAAAAAGCCCGCTCTTTTCAAATCAACTTCCTCATAGTTTTACAATCCACAATAATAGAAGAGAAGAGTTTATTTATCGATAATATAGCATAGCATAGCAATAGGGAAATACAAACGTTTCTCCTTGGTCAGTGACCGTCAGTAATGTATACAGTATAATCCTGATATATCGTATCGTCAAAGGGTGAAGGAAAAATATTTATGATATATCGAGATGTTCACTAAATCGCGGGATTATGAATATATGAAGGATACTGTCAAGCGACTGGCAATTATATTCGATCCATCGGGATATATGATATAACGGGATACGATATATCTATATACAAATTCTAACGTACTTCCAGATGGGCTAGAAACTTGAAATTTGGCACACAATGGTTTTAGCATGTAACCGCATAGTGGATGAGAACACAATAGTATAAGAAGTAAAATGCCCTGCTACTTGCCAAAACATGACCATAAGCCAAAGAAATTACATGCTTACAAAAAATAAAGCAATAAATAAAAACAGAACTAATGCTATCAATTATTATTTTTTTAATAAATTATAAAATATACAGGGTGTTTCGTGCAAGCAAATATGCATACACAGAAAAAGGCTGATTCTAAAATCAAGTTTGTGAAAAAAAAATTCTTTATTTATCCTTATTCGACTTAATTTCTTGAGGTGTAATTTTAGATTTTTTTAAAGTACTTAAAATTCATTTTAATTATCAACCCACAATCCTTAATCTTTAGTTAAGCTAATAACTTGTAATATTGAGGGGGGGGGGGGACTGGGCCAATTCGTAAGGTTTGAAACGATATAACAATTGTCATAATTGGTCTTTTTTACCAAAATCCATGATATTTTAAAACTCGACATTTTTTTTTCGAAAAAGAAATTATGAAATTTTATTTTTAGCCTATATTTTTATATTTATTATAACATATATTTATTTTAAATATTGAAAACCGCGTCCTTATATTGCTATTTTAGTTTTTGTAATAGTATATTTTGTAATATACCCAAAGTATTTAAAAACTATACTTTTGAGGAATAGGTCGAATTTTAAAACTTTTAATGTTCTCATTACTTACTTAGAGTGACGGATCTAAGCTTTACGGTGGCCGGGGGCAAGGAGCTTTACGGTGGCCGGGTGTTATTTAAAAGTAATATAACCAAATTAGGCAACTCAGATTATCATTTTCATGAACGAGTATAAAATAAACAACTACTTAGACGTAGATTCGTATTTAAATGGACATAATAAATTTTTTTTAATCAAAATCGTCGGAACTAAAACGTCAAATATTATTTTTTTATATAGGATTTTCTTCTACAGCGGCCCGCACACGTTCAAAAATCAGTATTGATGAAAATATGTTATTAAATTGCATATTGACAATAGTATTTTTAATAATATTATTGACAATACTATTGATCGAGTTCAGCTTATGAAGCTGTTTGCCACATATTTGGACTCAGGGGACCTCAAAACGTGTAAATCAATTGTAGCAGGCATGACTTTGGTATTCTTCCCCAAATTTAGACAACAATTCCCAAGACAAACATTTAGCTTTTTAGATTTTTAAGTCTTCAATTTCTCCATTATTTTAATGTTGAAAAAGGGAACAATATACACTTACACAAATAAAATATGTGTTTTACATTGAACAATATACTTTAAATGTGTAGTCTTGGTAAGATGAAGTTAAATTTTAAATTTCATCTGGTCACGGCCAACAGGACCTCAATATTTATCACAACCTCTCTTGCGGAACAACTAATGCTAGCCATTCACGGTCCAACTTGCAGTACAACACTCAATCCGTAGAGCCAATGCAGTACGGCAGTTGGTCTGTGAGTGGGGTGGTTAGAAACCACCGCACCAATAGCAAAGTCGGCCGTACGTTCCGAGCACCCAACAACACCACATATATTATTGTTTACAATTGATAATACCGGTCCGTCTGAATTTAAAGAGGCATATCGAGGAAGTAACTGTCTGTGGGACTTGTGTCCACATACTCTATAATAAAAATGCCCGTAATTAGAAATTATTTTAAATAATTGTTTAACATCACCCGAAAATAACATGTACGAGAAAACAACATACATATTACAAAAAAACATAAATGTGTATACCTTTATTTCCAATTATTTTAAAAACAAATTTTAAATAAATTAAATTTAAAAATTTGGTTTCATTAGAACATTGAAAATTTATTGTGACAAAAATGTAATTTTACTATATTATTCGAAGAACTTTTCAGGTGATAATAATTAAACTATTTCTAATAAAGAGTTTTATCTGATATTTTACTAATAAATAAAATTTGCATACGATATAAACATATGTACATGAGTACATGAAACATATATAAATATAAACAAAATATGTAGCGAGTGTGGGGAAATAAATAGATAGTTTATTAAGAAATCCCCAGTTCAATTGCAGAAGTGATACTGATGTTGAGTTCCGTGTGAGACCGTGTGTGGGGTAGACCGCAAGACCAGACAGTGCCATACTGCCAAGCTAGACCTTGAATGGCTGGTTTAAAGATAATTTGATTCAAATGAACTGAAGAGAAATCAAAGAAAATATAGTGACAGTTATCTTTTGTTTCTGCTTTATTCAGTTAGAAGACTTTATTCTGCTTCTGCTTCAGTTGTTTCGCACAATAGGACTTCTAGGAACTTCTTAATATGTTTGTTTACATCCATTCTTAACAAAACCGTCCACCGTCGACTCAGTGATACGATAGTAGGGAACAATGCAGAGAATAAAAAGTTCCTTCCGTAGCAATGTTACCACCGAAAACTGTGAAACACACTTCCATAAAAAACGAAATGTGTTAAATTCATAAATGATATAATAAAAAAAAATTAAAATTGGGTTCAATTAGACATAAAAACTCATTGGAAAAAATAACCAATAGTCAATTAAATAAGAGAACCAATATAAAAAAATAAAAAATCGGTCCGAGACAACTCAGACAAACTTTCTCATATACAAGTTCATAATTACTTACCCAATGTTTGCCATTTATTAGTTTTTGTAAGTACATTTAATTATTATTGAAAATGATATCAAAATTTGCCATAAAAATAACTTCTCCAGGGCGGGGAATCGAACCCGGGATCTCTCCGTCCACGTTTTAAGCTATTTTCTCAGGAACTAGATTTTTCCCGGGGAAACTGCTTATATCGTTGGATCCGTATTTAAATGGACTACATTTTAGAATTTTTTAATCAAAATCGTCGGAACCGTTTTCGAGAAATATTTTTTTTTCACGTTTTTTCAGAGTTTTTGGGGGGTAGCGCCCCCAAATTTGGAGCTAAAATTCATTTCTCGATTTCGCCTCGGGGTATGATTTTTCTGAACATGTATGCCAAATTTCGTCAAAATCGGCCCAGTAGTTTAGGCTCCAGGCGTCTGCACAGACAGACGACAGACGACAGACGACAGACGACGGACAGACATTTTTTAAAAACCACTTTTTTGGACTCAGGGGACCTCAAAACGTGTAAATCCATCAAAATCTCAAAATCGAATTTTCGCGCCATCACAATACTTTCTCTTTATATGAGAAAGTAAAAACGAGAAAACTCGGGCTAGTTTTTGTGATTTTTTATTTTAGCTAGTTTTTCTACAGTTGATCGGGACTAAAACCCAAAAGAAAAAAAAAAAGAAAGAGAACCAATATATTGTTATTTACGGCTTATTTTATATTTCGAATAAAATAAGGCTGTTTATTTATTAATATAAAAAAGTAGATTTCAAAGAAAAAAACTAGCCCGAGTTTTCTCGTTTTTTATTTATTTTTTTTTTTTTTTACGATAGTTGTTATCAGTTCAATAGCGTTAGAAACTATAAAGCTCAAAAATTTAAGTTAAACTTATGTAAAGTTAAACCTTAAGCAGTATAGCTTTTTTAACTACTTATTATCTACTATTATATCGTTCACGTTAATATGCCATTTACATGTTTCTGTAGAAAATATTATATTACAATAGGAGATGAAAGCTATCACAAAATCTCCCGGGTACTTATTAACAATACTATTATATCCGGTACTCTGGTATAACGTAGTGGTCAATTAGTATTCACTAGCTTTTTAAAATGCAAACGAAGAAGAACGAAAATCAAAAAACAACATCAAGTCACTCTAAACTCTGAAGCTATAAGAAAAAATAAAGAACGTGAAAACTGGCAAACAGATAGCTTTCTAACGGACTCAAGAAGGGGAAAAATTAAATACAAGTATGTGTATAAAGGCAAAAAATAATTGGAAACGAGAAATATGACCACGTTGAATCCTATGGATAAAAACGTAATCCGAAAATGTAAACGATGTCCCATTTCTCCAATTTTACAAGTCAGACAAACTCATCACCAATCCAATTTAGAGTCAAATTCAATTACGTAATACCATAAAAAATAAATATCCTTCTTCTTCTTTACATTATTTTACAAAAAAGGAATTTATTCTCTTTATAAGAATAAAAAATATATTTTTCAACGCGGAAAAGAGATTATATTTGCAAAATTGAGCTCATTCTGAAATTTCTCTTTTTCCTAAGGAGGAGTTGAAATTTTCTTGAAAATACTTTTAAAAAATAGAGGCAAAATTAAAATAAATAATGGATTTTGAAATGTAGACTAATTTAAAGTGATCTAATGATTTAGAGGGTAACAATCAGTGAAGAGGGTCATTTTTATTTCAAATAGATAAATATTAAATATGAAGAAAAATAGAAATAAATAAAACTTTTTTTTTCTTTAATGTGAAATATGTCACTTAAGTTTATTTTTATTTTCTTTGAGTGAAATCTTGAATTAAAGGTTTATTTGAAATGTATTTACATATTTCAGTAATATTCCATGGATATACTTACAGTAGTATTTAAAAAAAAAAACTTTAAACCTCTTAAATCTGATTCCAAGCGAATATATCTCATAAAATATACAGATATTTTCCCCTTTTTTAAAGAAAAAAAAGTAATATTTATTAAACTTTAAAAAAAGAGTTAAAACCTTTTTTGATTTTTTTTGTATTTATCCTCAAACGAAATCAATATCAATAAAAGGATAAAAACGAACGCCTTTTCTACAAATTAAATTTGAATTTCAAAGTTTGCTTTCAGAAACTCGTGTAACACTGAAGCCAGTAAAAGATAAGTGAAACAACCTGTCGAGTTGTCACATGAGAACTCAAGTGAAGCGATCTAAGTAATCTCAAAGAGTTCAGTTTACAAAAGTACAATTTTCTACAGGAATGACACAAACAGTCTCTCCACGTAAGTTGAAAAAATGTATTTTAATACATTTTTATTTAAATTTGTTTAACTTACGTGGAGAGACTGTTTGTGTTATTCCTTTAAGATGACGTTTATAGACGCTCCCATATCTAGCACAATATTCTATAGTATGTATAGATATTCTATAGTATAGTATAATTATGGCTAATTCATTAACATTTTGTAGCCACATTTTGTAGGCCGAAATATACAAGTAGACTTAAGATAGTAACCCTATTTAAAACATAGTCTTTTTATTCTAACTCTCCTATGATGTCTCGATACGAATGATTTAAAATCGAGATTTTTCATCATTATGTTTCTTAAAATTAATTTAAAATAAAAAGCTTCCCAGGAATAATAAAAATAGTTCAAACTAGGCGAGGTCATTTCTAAGAAAGTATAATAATTTTTTATAATAACCACCTCGGGGTATGATTATTCTGAACATCGGTCCTGTTGTATATAGCTTTGCACAGACGACATACAAACAGTGGCGTAGCTAGGGCAGTGGGGGCCCCCCGCAAGAACTTTTTGGGGGCCCCTCGCCAAAAGAAATTGATGAGCAAACTCAGATCTGAATGGGGGCCCTCTGACCCTGACAATGGTATAGAAGTATGAATCCCAGGTAGTTTTTCCTTTATAGGGGGCCCCCATCGACATTGGTACATTCGGTTTGGGGACCCCCTGGCACCGGAGGCCCCCCGCAATGCGTGCCGTGCGGGCCCATAGTTACGCCACTGCATACAAAAAAATCAGTGAAATACTTGCATCCAAGTACTTTTCAGGGTTTCCTAGGTTATTAAGCATAATAACCTACTAATCCCTCTATACTATTCGTATGCCTTTATATAGATTATTATCCTACTAATAGCGGGATGCATACTACTGATAGGCGGTAATAAGCACACTACTAATGAAATGTAATATATGTTTGTAATTTACTCTTCAGGAGTTTTATTTCTCTAGAAAATTTAAAAAACAAATTGAGCTTAGCTTATTTTTAAATTTTTTAATTCTCTTTATTTTTATGGGTAAGAAAGTTACGTCAGTAATTCAAATGTTTAACTCTCTCGTGTGAACGTATCGAAGGATACGGACCAGTCTGATCTACGAAACGAAAGATACAAACCGGGGATGATCTACGAAACCCTAAAAAATGTTTTTTTGAACTCAGAGAAACTCAAAACATATAGATCCATTAAAATCAAAATCTCGTGTTACGAACCAAACCGATAAAACCGATTTTTTTTTTATATGAGAGTAACAGAAAAACCAAACATTCAAAGAATCATAACCTGAGTGGAACTTTTATTTTAACTAAAGGCCCCCATACAAGGTCAAAATGTTTGCACTAACATCATGTTTGCGCAAACATGATGTTTGACGTGTATGGCCTAAATTTGCTCGACATCGTGTTTGCGCAAAATGTTTGATCGTGTATGGCCGTGTTCGGTCGTGGTGGTGGTGAGGGGGCTTTATAAGAAATTAAATTTTATCTTATGTAAGAACTTTTCCTGAGGCATTCCTATTTTTACTTTAATATACTTTATTAAGATATGAAACACCAAATATCATCATTATCCTTTGATTACTTTGAATGTTAAATGGAAGAAAAAAAACGTACGTACATTGGCATCATTTATACGAGTATTCCCAAGTTTTGAACGTTATCAAAACGAAAGCCGTTTTAGCCGCATGCTTGTTAAGCTACAAGAGAGAAAAGTGGTGAGACCCTCATTTATAGAATGTAGCACTAGTTGAGCGAATTAGTCCAGGGTTTACCAAAAAATGAGGAATAAAAAAAAATACGTATGCAATTTTTTTACGGACATAATCCCTTTTTTACGTTATATAAAGAGATAGTATTGCGGTAGCGACCAAATACGATTTTGAGATGTAGATGGATTTAACTTTTAAGGTCAATAATAGGAGCCCAAATAAGTTTTCTTCACACGCGTGGCCTAAACTAATGAGCCGATTTCGATAAAATTTGGCATTCATGATCAGACAAAATCATAGTTCTAAATTATTATGTACCACCTACCAAAAACTCTCAGAAAACGAAAAATAAGAAGATTTCTGAAGATGTTGATTATTAAAAATCTTAAATGTGGTCCAATTTTTAAATACGAATCAAACCATACAAGTGGCTTTTCCCGGAAAAATTCAATTAATTAGAAAATAGCTTTAAAAGCAGTAGCTATGAGGCCGGGTTCGATTCCCTGCCTTGTAGGAGTTATTTTTATGGTAAATGTTTTATAAAAGGTTGAACAATTATTAAATGTAACCACGAAAACTCGAAACAACTAATTCATGGAAAGCACTAGACCAAGTAATTATGAAATCTTTATGGGACATTTCAGAACAAGTTATATCAGACAGATATTTTATTGATATAAAAATACACACATACAGGTAGCAAGAACAATTCATAACTCTTATCGACAACACAAAATATCCGCTGCAATATAAAAAATAAAAATGTATCAACGAGTGTAATTTGGTTCATTGTTGTGTAATAACTAATTATTTTCAAATTTATTTATGAAATATTTTAATTTTCAATTAAAATATTATAATGAGGTATCTTTGCCGCCTTACCTGGACAAAGAGTAATATTAGATTTCAGTTCCAACATAATTGATGCAAACATAAGCAAACTTCTTAGATTCAACAAAATATACATCTTGTCTGTCTGTCAGTAATGTTTACCTCTTCGACGATAACTTGAGTAAAAGATGACCGATTTTCTTGAGATTTGGTATACATGTTCCTTTTACTAATGCTCAGGCTAAGTTCGTTGGACAGCGATATCCATCCAAGAGTTCGTCGCAAAGCTCGCGTAAACGTGAGCTTCAAATATTAAAAATGGAATTTTAAAGATTCTTAGCACCATGTATTCGACGAGAAAAACATTTTTTCAAAGGTGCGGAGATTGTGGGTCTTAAGGGATGTATGTATTAATAAAGAAAAATCTCTATTTCATGTTGTACAATTTAGCTATATTTCGACTCCCATTTGAGTCATTTTCAAGCATCTATACATTGATCTTAATTCATGGTTATAACCAGAATAGTCATATCTCTACAAATCATTATAAGTACTATTTTATTTCAGTGCTTCCACACTTACTGTCAAATCTGGATAAATCTAAACTCCACATTCACATTGTTTCCATAAATTTTTATTTAAAAGTAATTCTACCAGTTTCAATATTCCCATTAAACTTAACATTAAACTAAAACTTAACATGACCTCCAGTAACACATCACATAACAAATTAAATAGTAAAAATTAACAATTAAAAATGATCTCAGCTCTTATCACAAACTGGTTCAAAAGTACAATTAATTGATCAAACATGTAAAATTTCAACTTGATAAAAGCATAAATTTTTGTGTAAAGAAGCGATGCATTTTTTTTAATAATAGATGAAATAAGCAAGAGGCCCAGTAACGTGTAGATAAGTTAAGGGGTGAAGTAAAGGATAATGTAGGAAGGCACATTCCACTGCCCTCTCTCTATTTCACTCAATATCTTCAACACTTTATTAACTATTTTATTAATATTCTGTACGTGTTGCATTACGCTTGTTTCAATGATGCAGCCTAATTTTAATTTATTTAAAATCTAAACCTGGTCGAGATATTTTTTAGGATAAGATTAAAACAAAGAAAAGCCAAAAAATATTAATCAGTCTATACGTTCTTATTAGATTATATATATATATATATATATTTTTTTTTTTTTTTTTTTTTTTTTTTTTTTTTTTTTACCTTTTTTTTATGTATTTTGGATATATGTTACAGATCACTACGCTGTCCGAGGAATACGCTTCATATGAATCTATTCACGAGTTTTGCCTTTAACAACCTATTATGGTTATCTTGGTACAGACTAGTTGTTCCTTATCCGGAAGCAATCATCGAAAATGGGGTAACTAAAAACAATATTTTTAAAATCATATATTTCCGGAATTTATCTTCTAGAAAGAAGTTCGGATACAATACATTTTAATTTCCAAATCTATTTTTCAAGTCTAGGTAATTACCCTATACCTACAACCTAAGATAAGAACCTTTCAGTACTAAGATAAATCCAACAACTGCTAAACCAAAAATGTATGGATGGATTAAAATGTAGCTATCCAGATATATTTTTTAATAAATAAAAATCTAGTTTAAAAATGTTGTCCAAAGAGAAAAAAGGGCTTTCAAAGGTGGTATAGTCTAATTCAATTATAGTTAATAAGAGTTAGCTAAAAGTTCACATTTATTATATATCTTTCTCAGCTCAAGAAATTCCATATACGCATATTCATCCCTATATTTAGTAGCATCGATTACACCATCTATCCGTCTAGAAATTAAAGCCGTAAAGACCCCTGGTCTCATCTGCTGAGTTCACTCATTCTCTCATATGAAAAGAAGACAATAGACTTTAACCCCACTCTTTTATCGTCCAGGTCTATCATCTATATGTTATTTCATTCTTAATGCATCCAATTCAGTCCATATCCTAGTGCTGTACATATTTCTTGTAATGTCTGATCACGTTGTTGACACTTGAATTTCTAATTTAATTTGTTTCAGTTACACTTTGTTTTAACCGAAGCAAATTTAAGCGATTCTTTTAGCGAATTTTAAGCTTTAAAAAATTAAGCTATTGCAATGGCTTCAACATTTTTGTAATTCGAATTTTAGACAATTTTCTCCATGGCAATCCGTTTTAGACCATTCTTAATTGATTTCTGAAATTTTACACGTTTTTTTTTTATGTATGTATGTATAACATATCTATGTGTCACTCCAGACGATATCTGACTCTAGGATGCACTTAAAAAATCCAATCAAATGTTAAAATGTCAATAATATCAAAAGAAAGGATGAGTTCTTTGGAATTTTTGAGTCCATTTAGGGGTCTAGAATAGCATAAACACGTGTTTTTCCATTTTACCCCCCTCTTATATGGAAAATAAAGACAAAAGTGTACATAACAACAAATACCTACTGTAGTTAAAGAGCTTTCCAAGGACGCATGCATCTTGAAAGGTATATACTATTTTGACATTTGTACCCCGTACACCTGTGTACCAAATGTTTTTTCATTTTCTGAAAAGTAGTATCTTATACATATTAACATGTAGTATATTCGGAATCAGCGCAAAATTTCCTATTAGGCCACCTAGGATCAGTAATAGCTGCGCATGCGCAAATCTAAAATTTGTTGTAACATCCTTAACTCCGGCATTAATAGACCAATATCGGTAAAATTTCAGGGATTGCGCAGACCTACCAATAGAAACGTGTGCCCATGCCTAAACGTGAATTTCCAAAAACAAAGATTTCTCAGTTCCTATATTAGACGGATGTTGCTCAAATACGGGGGGGGGGGAAGGTAGTTGGGACTGAACGATTATCTGAACGTTTCATCAAGATTGGATCAATAATGGCCACTGCGCATGCTCAAATTTTAAATTAATGAATTTATTGTTTGTATCTTTTATAATACACAGATTTCTTTGATAATTCGCTCATTAAGTCATGGTGTATTACTGGACTTTTTTCATCAACTAGAGTAATAGATATACATCCTCTCTGATTGGACCTTTCATATAATTGGTTCAAGAAAATTTAATTTCAGCCGGTAGATTTGACAGGATTTTACTTGTGGATAGCAGTTCCTTTCATCTCCCTTCAATTCTAGAAGTTTTTCTATTGTACTTGTTAAACCTACTAAAAGTGACAAAGTTATTCTGTACTTGTTTTACTACTTTGTTACTTGAAAGAACAAAGTAAAGTCAACACATAAAAAGCAGAGAAGAAGACATCTACTTTAGAGTGGCAGAGATACTAAGGCCCCAGCTGCAGTTTAAAGCATTTTTATTGTCCCTTGGACATTTATGCCCTTACAAAGTCAACTAAATGTAGTGCAATATTATCTCTAAGTCAATTAGGGTCTTGAAGCAACTCCAGACCCTGTGACATAACCTATCATTTAGTTTAAGTGCCTTGTGTTGTATATAAATTCACATAAACTTAAAAATTAGTCTAGCTCAATGCTTATGCCATTAATCTTATATTAGTATGAGTGTGAAGGTTTAGTAAGCTTTTCTTTCTTTGTGTAGTGATAATAAAAATTTTATTTCATTTATTTCAAAACCCCACTATTCTCAACTTAAAGTACTAATAAGAATGTTACAGTCAAGAAGAGCAAATAATTTAATTAAGTCAAGGGAAATAAAAATAAATATAAATACAAAAAAAGAACACCAGTACGTCATCTAACAGGTAAAGACATCCAATGTACCTTTGCTTGAAAAATATACCTACTATGTACATCCATAATTAGTACAAACGTTTCCATACGTTCCATAGTACCAACCGTTTAAGAAAAAACACAAAAAGTGTAAATTTTTTTAAAAGCTCGATCGATACTCTGCTAAAATAAAGAGAAAACTCTTAACTTTTATCGGTAAAATACGAGTAATAAATACTGCTCCAAGCCAAGTAATATAATCTTGTATGCCCGCGGTTTGAAGGGCCGGTCTAAGTCTGATATATTAAACCACTAAACCTCACCACCTTCAACGATGATCGATGATATCAATGACAAGCCGTCCATTAAAAAATCTCATAACGTAAAGAAAAAAAAAATATAAGAGTCATAAAACGAGAACAAATTGGGAATTAACACCATTCAAGTATAGGAATTTTGAGGCAAGGTTTATTTTTAGATTTTAGTTCGAAACATGCTTTGATTTAGATGATTTTTATTTTAGTTTTTGAAATTCAAACTTAGCCTTTTTTCCTCCGGACAAATTCTCACCCACCTCTTTGCCCTAAATGAAAATCAAAACATCTGCATTCCTCTATGGTGTGACAAATAAATTTACACGAGCCGCGAGCGTACTATGAGTCTGAAAAAAAAAATTCTCGAAAAAAATACTATCTTCTAAAAATAGTTTTACTAAAGTCTGATAATTTAAAAATATTTATCCACCTTTGAAAAAACTTGGAAAACGATTAAAAATATTGAGCCGATGTGTTTGAAAAAGTAGACAAATTATATTAAAGTTCATAATGATACGCACTTGAAAAAAGTTATGATATGTACTTGTTTTAATGCAGATTTATTAAAGGGTTAATAGACAACTTTAAGACATTCGCACTGCATTATGAGACCATGTCAGAATAATGCAAATTGAAACTGATAGTTTAACCGGACTAGGGATGTAAATTTTAGGATACTGAAGTTTTTTCTAAGATGGTATAGTGATTGATCTAAGACGGTGGTGAACATCATTTCAGATCTTTTTAACTTCACTATTAGGATCCTTAGTTTTAAAAAAATATATAAATCAAATTATAATTATTATTAACTACGGGAAACAGACAGAGAAAAATACACTCCAGCGCTGGGATTTGAACCACAGGCCTTCCGGTATAGCGCTCTACCAACTAAGCTACGCAGGAGAATGATTTCCTCTGACGTTAATGATACCTTGTCCCGAATTTAAGCTTTCAATTTTCCACAAATCTGAGAAGTCAACATTAATGACATAGAACTAGACCGAGAAATAACGCTTATAATTATAAAGTACCCAATTAGTACCTGTACCTAGTACAATCAATTAGAAATTCATATTTTACGATTTTGGTAGTATTCATACTACGGAAAGATTAAGTTTTAATTTAAATCAAATTATAATTATTATTAACTGCGGGAAACAGACAGAGAAAAATACACTCCAGCGCTGGGATTTGAACCACAGGCCTCTATATTATTAATACTCTATGTCATTAATGTTGACTTCTCAGATTTGTGGAAAATTGAAAGCTTAAATTCGGGACAAGGTATCATTAACGTCAGAGGAAATCATTCTCCTGCGTAGCTTAGTTGGTAGAGCGCTATACCGGAAGGCCTGTGGTTCAAATCCCAGCGCTGGAGTGTATTTTTCTCTGTCTGTTTCCCGTAGTTAATAATAATTATAATAAGATTTAAATTAAAACTTAATCCTTCCGTAGTATGAATACTACCAAAATCGTAAAATATGAAAAAAAAAAATATATTTAACTATTAATAGCTTTATTAAAACAGAAAATTTAAGGTATATATAATATATTATATAAACCGACGAGATTACGGTTCGTAATTGATGCAACCCTAGAAATCGTGGAATTTAAGTTCAGTGATCCTTATCTCATTCTAAAGGGATTTGCAGGAAGGGTTTCCGACATAGGTTCGTCTTCTAGGGAGCAACACGAGAGTACGAAGGTTTCTAGAGCAATTTCTCGGTAGAGTAGACTAATTCGGTATAAGTGATGGAGGCGATACTGGGTAAGTGGACCAAGAGAGCCTCCACAAGCCTATATAGCGTCGATTAGCATCTGATTTAATCACCGGCCCATTTCCCTAAAACCAACCATATTTCATTAGCCGGCTTGAGCTTGGAATAATTAATCTAACTCCTCTATAAATCCTTAATACCTTATTCATAAGGTGACGGATAGATATCTATTTACTGATCCATATTGATGGAAATTGATTGATTTACTAATAAATTTAAACAAAACTAAGTTGAAATATATTATGATGAATGTATTAAAGAAAACCAATTTTGATTTCTTGACAATATATTCGTATTTATTGGTTTTGTTCTTTGGCTTTATTCAGTGCAGGAGATAGCGTGCAAAAAAAGTCTGACTATCATTAAGCTAGAATTTTGTGAGCAAGTTAACCTTTTGGTGCCTTTTAAGAATATGTGACCAAATATGTTCGTCTGCGAGACAAAGCTTAACAAAGGCTTTTGAAAAAAAAAAAAAAAAAAAAAAAAAAAAAAAACCGTGGAGCGGCCATGTCCCACCCATTTTGGTGGACAATGTGACAATGTGATTTTCATGAACCTGTGTACAAAATTAGCAAGTACACCAAAAATCCAAAAAAGTTGATGTTAGTTTGTCACTTGATAGGTCCACTTTGATTTTTTCCAATGCTTATTGCCAAGCTATGTCCCAAAGACGAACTTAAGCCGATCACATATTCTTAAAAGGCACCAAAAGATTAAATTGTATATAAAATTCTAGCTTGATGTTAGTCAGACACTTTTTTGCATGCTACCTCCTAGACTATTATGACAAATGGAATAAAATCAAAGTTCAAGTTACAATTTTTTTAAAAAATTCAAAACCCTTTATGGTTTAGTTGTTTCGTTTGATGTTAAATCACAACTGAAAATTTGCGAGTTATTTTTAGTCCAAAATAAAATTATTTAACCTGATAAACAACTAAAGCAGTTTAGTTAAGGATAAATAACTGAGTAGATTAATTGATTTTTTTTTTCAATTTATTTGTTATGCAAATAAAGTTTCATGAAAGAAATGCGATACTTTTTTTCAATAAATACCGTTAGAAAAAGGTTTAAAATAAAAAGAGCCAAGTGGTTGCGAGAGAAAAGAGGTAAAGGAAATTTAAGAGAGGACAGCCAACCTAATTCTTGGTGGAAATATCCCATACCCTCAGAAAAGAGAGATTTCTAAAACCTTGAAGGAACCTAATTCAATAATCATGGGCCCCTAAGGGCTACCCAAGTTTATTGTACTCTTACTTGACAAAAGGTGTAGCTTACATTATATGATAAAAGTAAAGTCGGGTTGTTGGATGGAGAAGTTGAAAGCAGCAGTGGGTGTCGAAACAACCAATAAGTGGAATTAACCTCGAAATACTAAATCAAATTCAAAAGGAAACTGATCAGATTAGTATCAAACCACAATCTATAGATTTAGATCTGATATTTGTTTCACTCCATTTTATGCCTATAGTAAACCGATACTTAACAATAGTTTTGAATAAAATACAGAATAATGTTCGGAAATTAATCTTTAATATAAAATAATCTCTGTACAAAGGATCTCGCTAAGACCATGCCATCGATAAACCATGCCATCGTAATGCTCCCGTGTAGGGGACAAATGGTAAGAGAAAACAAATGAGCCCAAGATCGTGGGGGGTGTTAAGATTTTTGCTCTTCCTTTCGAGTGTCATGGGCACCGCTCGGTCCTCGGTTCTTAACTAAAAAGAAAACTAAACAAAAATAGAATTCTATGCTCTCCTCAAAAGCTGAAATCTTCGACGTTTCAAACCTAATACTAAATGCAACTTCAAGGTTGAATACGTGGATTATGGGATGGAAGATAAAGGAATAAAATAAACTAATAGAACATAAAACCATTAAACCCTCAATAGTGGTTTTAGAAAACCAATGAGGAAATTCAAGACTTACACCATTATGAGATGTAGGCGGTTCTGAAAGGCTAAGAACTTCATGGTTGCAGAAGACTAATAAACTAAGAATAATTTCCATAAAGTAGTCACTGCTCTAAAATGTTAAAATATAGATCTTAAATGTTTAATTCGACTTATTGCTTAAAATATCTTAAAACTAAAGTTACTTAAGGAATAATAAAACTGACTCTTCGCGTAAAGTCAAACTTTTTATTAGCCAAAGCAGCTTCGAGCCTTCATAAGGAGTCTTATGTCGATCTCCGACATGAAGTAAACTAAAGGCCCCCATACACGATCAAACATTTTGCGCAAACCTGATGTCAGGCAAATTTAGGCCATACACGTCAAACATCATGTTTGCGCAAACATTTTGACCGTGTATGGGGGCCTTTACCTTTCACTTATTTCCTGTTACAAATGCAACTACTTTTTTCCGCATTTCAGCACTGATGAATGGTCCTTATGAAGGCTGAAAGCTGCTTTGGCTAATGAAAAGTTTGAATTTGCGTGGAGAGACAGTTCTATTATTTCTTAAGTTGATCTCCATAAATGCTCCCATATCTATCATAAAGTTGATTACTAAACAGAATCTGGTAAAAAATGAGAAAATAAAATAGATTTTAATATTTCAGGCTACCCCATTTATCTTAGTAAATTTATCGAAATGTCCAAAAAGTTAGACAGCTGAAATAAAATGTCGGCAGCGGTATACTATTTTAAGTTTTTCTAAGTTTAAATTGTTCTAAAAAAAGAATAAATATGTTTGAAGCTCATAAAAGATTACATTCTAAAATTATTAACTATATTTATGTTTCAGATATGGTGCCAGTGCCTTCATGTGATCCTTCATTACTTCCTGCTCTCCAGTTACTCATGGATGCTGGCAGAAGGTTTCTATCTTCACACGCTCCTAGTTCTAGCCTTTACAAGTGAACAAAGGCTGGTGAGAACACTAACAGCTGTATCTTGGACGCTTCCACTATTCTTCATTACACTTTACACTATACTTCGATTAGTGTCAGGTGATACAAACCAGTAAGCAAATCATTTTCTTACATTTGTTGTACTCCTAGCTCTCCTACTTCGGCCATATTTCTAGCAGCCATACCTCAAGGGATCGCTTTGATGGAGGTGTTCCACACCATATATCTTTCCTAGTCCTTCCAACGACTACACTTAAGTATAATCGAATACTTTCTCCAAATACCTTACTGTAATAAACTTAATTTTCTTTTCATTCTCTTATATTCATGTAAATCGATTGAACTCCATTTGAATAACAAATTTTCGAAGAAAAAAAAATCTTTTAAACCGAGAGACAAGGTATTTTGTTGCTCTGGTGTTAAAAACTGAAGTTTCACTCTGTTAGGTTTGCATAAGCGGATTAAAGAAAAAAAAAATAGGCTTACTTTATTCATACGGTCTACCAGAGCGAACAGAAGCCCAAAAATAAATCCTCTATGTGAGTAGAGGACTTTTATACCCCCCCTTAATTAATCCTCTAACTGAATGTTCACTTTCCAAAAAAAGTTTCAGATACGAACGTACGAAAAGCAATACATAACTACTATTAGGTACTCCAGGCATATATATATACTGATAAAACAAAATGGTTATTCAAAAATACTCTTACTCTATTGAATAAATATTATATCCATATGCTCGTTTTAAAGGAATATATATATATATATATATATATATATATATATATATATATATATATATATATGTATGTACCATTTTTGATTTTTCCAGAAAAAAATTAAATTCACAACTCTACAAACCTAACACATAATGTTATGTTATAAAAGACAACTTTCTCTATTAAATTTATTTCTCTAATCTGTTTGGAAAGATATAACTTCCTGAAGTATGATTGGACAACAAAAATAATTAGTTTGTTTCGATATCTTAGAAACTCATCTTTAACTTGTAGTATAAGATTAAACTTTGTTTCCTCTATCATTAATTCCCTTGTAGCTAACTTATTATTTCTTTTCGATTAATTAAACCCACCAAAACAACACAAGAACATACAACAACTAAGAAAAAGTTATGATTAAATAAATAATCCATAATGCAACAGCCTATGGAGCCGATGTTATGCCGGCTTAACATCTAATATGTTTTCCTTTAATAGTTTTCGTGTTTTCGTGGGTACATTAATTTAATGATTATTGAACATTTAATCAAAATTTATCATAAAAATAACTTCTCCTCGGCAGGAAATCAAACCCGGCCCTCAAATTTGGAGCTAAAATTCATTTCTCGATTTCATCTCGGGGTATGATTTTCATGAACATATATGCCCGAATTTCGTCAAAATTGACCTAGTTGTTAAGCTCCACTCGACTGCGCAGACGACAGACAGACATTTTTTTAAAAAATACTTTTTTTGGTATACTTTCTCTTTATATGAGAAATTAAAAAAGGGACAAACAAAAGAAACTACCTAACTCCACTATAATTTTTAGATACCTTTAGATTTCAACCGAGTGAAAAGATATGTTTGCCAGACCTAAGTAAGCCGTAAAAAAAAAAAATATATAAATAATTATATATACGTATTATTGACTAATTGAATAATTATGACTACAGAAAAAACAAGTGTCATTAAAAATTACTGTCGTTCAAAAAGAATAATAGTTTAAATCAAATTATAATTATTATTAACTACGGGAAACAGACAGAGAAAAATAGACTCCAGCGCGGGGATTTGAACCACCAAAAAAGAATAATAGGGGAGAAAAAAATTATATTTAAAAATAAAAAAGGACAAAGATAACAGAAAATAGTTTTATCGACAAGCTAAAATGTCATTAAATCCAGTCGACAAATTTGAATTGGTTTATTATATTTCTGAAAGAAAACTATTGATTTGAAAAATCAATTGTCTCTTATAAAAGTCAGTCGTCAATCAGCAAAGTAAAAATTTTATACTTTGATAATATTTCCACCTAATAAATCGATAAACATACTGATACAAACAATTTCTTTTGACAAGTTAAGCGAAAGAAAAACTGGTATATATTTGTAAGTAAAAGAAAAAAACAACGCAGGAAACTGTATGAAATTTGATTTGCTCTTAAATAAAATTTCATTGTGTCTGTTCTATTATTGAAAAAGACAAAATGCTTTCCACTTCTACTTAAGTAGAAAGAAAAAAAAATACTCGAGCTAAAAAAGCCATTATTTCTTTATATAATATTTCTCCCTTTTACGTGCTGTCTTCCTTGCTTATCTTTTTAAAAATAAATTTCCGTAAAGAAAAAAAAAATTATAAATAAACGATTCTTGTTAACAATTTTGGAAACGAATACTTTTTTTTTGCTTTCATTTCCTTGACATTTTTATCACTCTAGATATTTTTCCCTTTTTTTTAGAGTTTTATTTCTATATCAAGTCTTGTTTTTTAAACTTGACTAAAAACACTGACCTCTGAAGAAAAAAATAATATTGGCCTAAAAGCTTTTGCCTTATCTGTAGAAAAGAAAAAAAAATCTTCTGTTAGGCGGTTTAGTTTAAATATAAGGGAGGAAAATGGTTTCTTTTCTATGTCATTTATTATCTAAACCAAGAGTTGTTTTCGGATTCACTTTATTGAATTTGTTGCAACATCTTCACGATTTTTCGCCTAAATTAATTTACTTAGTTACAGCACCCATAAACATGTACCTTACGCTCATAAAGACCTGTAGTGGTAAATTTGTCTCTGAAGCATGGCTGACGCGAATCTACTCATGACCCTCGAAAGAAGTATATTGTGGAGATAATAAGGTAATAAGCGTAGATTAGGGCAGAGGAGGTTACGATACAATAACTAGGGGATATTATCGAAGGGAAGAAATATAGTTAGATTCACAAAGCAAAAATCGAAGGCTTGGATATGTAGAGAGAATTACAGGAGATGGAATCCTGGAGCGTATGCTACACGAGAGGCTGTTCATGAGGAGAAGAAGAAAGGCGGGTTCGAGCTCAGAACGTACAAATTCATCTATGGCTCTAAGAGGGCCACAGATGAATCCGTACGCGCTTAGCTCCGCTAGCTGTGAATGGTACCTTTCTTCTTCTCCTCATGAACGGCCTCTCGTGTAGCATACGTTCCACAAAAAGGTTGGTTTGGAATCAACTTTTTTTCGGAACAGCTTTAAAACGTAACTGTTATCTTCACTAAAGTCCTCTTCTAATTTTTAATGATTTTGAACCCATTCTTTTAATTTAAAAAGTATTATTATTTTATTTTATTTTATCACATTGTATATTAATAATTCTACTATTATGATAACTGTTTTGTTCGTTTACTACTTTACTCCAAGGGAGAGAATCTTTGCGCTATTTTAGTACAAAAAATTATTTTGTTTATTCTAGTTTTGTGTTTTTTATAGTTGATTTATAGTATTCTACCCTTTGCATTAAAAAAAAAACGAAAGTCCTTTAAAGATGTCTTCTAAAAATATCAATCAAAAGAATCAAAGAAATCAGTGAAAGATCGTAACTTAAACTTAATACTGTCAATGAATTTACTTGCATTGAAATGTTGTTTGATGCATAGAATTTAATAAAGGAATAACTATGATTAGCAGCGTTAAAATAAATTGTTTTAAAAGTTTACAAGAAAACGTTTAACAGCAGAAATTATCTCTTCAGGACAGTAAATAAACAAATCTGCTTTGTTTTGTTTATAACCTGACACCTGACAGAACGGCGAGGGGGAAACCAGCGAATACGTCTCAACGGCTTCATGTAATGTATACTGTATGCATAATGTATGTATTCATGTATGAAATATATTGCTAACTATATAAGTAGACGGATACGCGCCCGGATCCGATAGCTGTGAACCTACCTGAAGGCGACCTATAGGATTAGACGGTTGGAAGGACTTCAGATTAACGAATGAGCTAGCGCTCCACGACAACAGATCGAAATTGTTGGAGAGACGTGCTACTGCAGGTCAAAGCCCACTTCGATAATAATTTGTACTGTCAAGAGAAGGAAGCTTGATTTTAATAGAAATCTAAAATTATATTCAACCTAAATATGAGATTCAACCTCAGATTAGAATTTGTGATGTTTCCCTGTGTGTGTTTATTGTGTGGGAAGAATCCAGATTTAACAGTATCAATTAAGCAAAAGTTAAAGAGCGGAGACAGTTGAAATTTATCTGATGCTATCTGGGTAGGCCTACTTTCGACAAACCATCCAAATTTCATAAAAATCAGATGAGTACGTTTGAAGATATAGGTGTAAATAAATGTATGTTTGTGCGCATGTTAAAGAGAAACAAATGGGCGCCGAGGGTTGAAACTTATATGGGACCAACAATGGGCTAATTATGACCTACCATAAAAATTTTATTAAAATCGGACGCGTATTTGAGACATTTTGGTCCGCAAAAATTGAGCGAAAGACAGACCGACAGTCAGACACGGAACCAAAAATGTTCCCTAATGTCTGAAACGGATTTTTGTCTTGGAATTTTTGATACCGTAGAAATGAAATATTTTCATTCTTCAGAACAATCACATAGCTTCCGTTACCTTCGGTAAGCTAGGAAGCAATATGTAAATAGATAAAGTAATAATGCTATATGAAAATCAAATGAATCCTTAAAAAATCACAGGGAAGTACTTGCTTCCAAGTACTTTTTAGGGTTTTGTAGAAGATTAAGCAAAGCATGCCCGTTATGTAATTATGATTTTATTCTTCAATCTCAAGGGTCCGGGTTCGATCCCCCGGGGGGTCACAATGTTTTTCATCGGTAATAACGACTAGAAAAATTCATTTTTTCAAACCATTTCCATCGCTTCACCATAAGGTATAACCATGAATTATTTCGAAATTTTAGGACCACCCGTTATATAGTGGTTGGGGAGGGGGGAAATTTTTGGGGGTATATTTTGACTTAAAAAATTAATAAAGAATGAAAAATTTAAAAAAGCAAACATATATTTGAATCCTATTCTTCACCAGCTTTCATATGATACCTAACTCAAAATTTTAAGAAAATAAAATTTCTGGCGCACTTCAAATTTTCGCGCCCAAAATTGTCAATTTTTTAAAATTTGGGATGAACTCCCGGAATTTTCATCGCCCCACAATAAGGCATTAGCATGAATTATTTCGAAATTTTAGAACCAGCCGAAGTATAGTGGTTGGGGGGGGGGGATTTTTTTTTGGTATATTTTGATTTTTTTACCCAATAAGGAATGCAAAATTTACAAAAGCTTATATATATTTGCGTCCTACTCTTCAGCAGCTTTCATTTGATACCCCACTCGAAAATTAAAAAAAATATAAATTTTTGAGTTTTCAACATTTTTGCGAATTGCGCATGCGCATATTTAATTTTGAACTTCTGTATATTTTTCCTGTGGTTGGGTCAAAAAGTTACACCAGTACTTTAAATTTCAGCTCTTTAGCTTAAACAGTTCGGGCCTATGAACCAAAGAGCGACGGACAGACGGACACATCACCCTCGGCATAAGGGTTTTGAGAAGAATCTACAAAACCCTAAAAAGGTTCACATAAATCACAAAAAAATCTAAGTTTCCTCTAATAAGACAGCTTAGCAAAAAAAAGAAGACAACAATTGAATTAATTTCTCTTTTCCTCCCACCTTCTCATAATAAAAATATAGGCCCGACCAGCATTGTTATTAGTTTACTGATAATGACAGTAAACAAAAATTGTTAAAACCGGTTTGTATAAAATATTAGATAGTGTGATACTACTTAGACAACTGATCAGTTTTCTCTTGGAGTTTATAGCCTTATGCTTTAACTAATAGAAACCTACAACCGCGATAGTTATAGGAATAACACAAACTCCACGAAAATATATTTAAGTGGAGAGACAGTTTGCGTTATTCCTTTAAGATAAACTCCATAGATGCTTGCATATCTAACACCGATAGTTATAGGAATAGCACAAGCTGTCTCTCCACGTGAATATATTTACGAGGAGAGACAGTTTGCTTTATTCCTTTAAGATAAACTCCATAGGTTCTCGCATATCTAACACCGATAGTTATAGGAATAGCACAAGCTGTCTCTCCACGTGAATATATTTACGAGGAGAGACAGTTTGCTTTATTCCTTTAAGACAAACTCCATAGATTCTCGCATATCTAACACCGATAGTTATAGGAATAGCACAAGCTGTCTCTCCACGTGAATATATTTACGAGGAGAGACAGTTTGCTTTATTCCTTTAAGACAAACTCCATAGATTCTCGCATATCTAACACCGATAGTTATAGGAATAGCAAAAGCTGTCTCTCCACGTAAATATATTCACGTAGAGAGACAGTTTGCGTAATTCCTTTAAGATAACTTCCATAGACGCTCCCATATCTATACACCGGTAGTTATGTTACATTAATTATTTTATAAAGACAGTAAATCTAAACTTTCATCGATGGATAAAATCAACCCATGGAAAATATACAAGTATTCAAATATGTGTTAGTAATTTGATCTAACACATTCTCAGATCAATTTTAAAATAGAAAATAACATTTTTATTATAAAAAAAAACTTACTAGTTCCATTGTAAAAGGAAAGATGAAAACTCACCCTGCAACAAAAAAAGACATATATATTAATTATTGATTATTCTCCTATTTTAAATATTCATGGATATATTTAACTAGCTGGATACCTGTTTAACGGGGAGGTCACTGTAATTTTTATAAAAAATAAATAAATTATTATTAATACGTATAAAAATATTCAAAACTTGGGTTCTAATATTACGATTAACTTTATAAATTCATCCCGTAATTCTCAATGACACATTTCACCGAAACATCACTTATAAATACTATTTTATAAGTGAAACGGAGAAAATGATACGGAAGTTTCACCATTAGGATAGAACATTAAAAATAAAAATATGTTAAAAAACTATCTTTATTTTTTAACACATGTTTATTTTTGACCCTTTTCGAGAGTACATTTATCTGAAAGAAGTAAAAATCATGTAATTAGATGAGGTATCGGAATAGTAAAACCGCTCCCAATTCATTTAATAATGGTTTTAAATTAATTTTTCCGAATATTATTTTACAACTGCATATTAAGACTGAAGCTATATGTCCGGACGTTCCCCTAAAATCTTGTAAGGAACATGATTAATATTTTTTCAGAAATTAGAGGCGGGTTAATAATTGTTGAAGTCCAGCTGGATTAGAGAGAGTTTATTGTTGACGAAGCCCAAAAAACACTGAGTTTACCTAGAATTTATAAATTACATTAAAAAGTTCTAATGAAAATCAAAGGTATGACTATTGTAGGAGGTTGCAGGTCAACAAGAAGCAGTCCGTCATGTTATTTACTCAGTTTACATTATGTGAAGCTGTAGGGGGACTAAAGTGCAAACGTCAGAGAACCCAAGTTTCGACCTTAGGTAATTAAATTATACGTATGTGTGTTTAGGTCCAGTATTTTGATACTGTGTTAAGGGCTAGATAGTACAGAAGATACTTTACATCATAAATTCTAAAAGTTTTAACGGACCAAATTTACTTTAGTTCGGCCCCAACAAATTGCTAACGAACAAATCTCTCGTACTTACAGTTTACGACATTTCTAAAATTCTTAAGCTATCTCCATAACCCTTGACTTAATTTTGTATCAGCTATCTCCATAACCCTTGACTTAGTTTTGTATCAGCTGAAGTCCTCTAAATTTGAACTCACATAATTCCTCTACTTCTTCTTACAAATAACCCATTTGTCTCAACTAAAATATAAGTAATAAATATGTCTAGGAACTTAATATGACATCCAAATTATAATTTGTAATTATAATTAGATTATAATTCCAGAGATATGCCTTAGGCTGAGCGTGCATTGAGAATTGAGACGCAGGGCAGGGTAGCAAAGTTATAAGTAATAAGTAAGTTATTAAAGTAAGTCTACCTAGCACAAAATTAAAGAGAGAATATATATTTCTCAAATCCCAAGAACAAGTGCTTAGATGAAAATGACAGAGAGTACGTGTCATCAACTAACCATGGTGAAGACTTAATTACAGATTTAAAGGGAAAGAATTACGCCATTTGGCAAATGGCATAAGAAATTATGCCATTTGGCATTCGGATGGCATTAGGAAAAATAAAGATCAATTAAAAAAAGGCAAGATAAAATAATAATAATAATATGAAACTAAAAAAAAAAAAACTTTATTACTAAATAAGATCCTACTTAGTAATATGTCTAAGAAAGTCCAACAGTCTAACACAGTAATATGACAAAGAATGTCTATCAGTCTAACACATCTGAGGCCTTAATTAGACGAAGTAATATTTATTGTTAGATATGGAAGTGTCTTGGAGGTCTTCTTAAAGAAACAACATAAACTGTCTCTCCACGTATCGTCTCTTACGTGGAGAGACAATTATGTTATTCCTTGAAGTAATATTTAGAAGAGGCAAAGTTCAATAACTAAAACAACGTATTCACACAAAATAATTGTTACAAATACAATTATTTTGTGTAAAGAGATTGTTTTGGTTATTGAACTACACCTCTTCTATGATGAGTCCCTGTCACTTCACTGGAGAAAAACACAGTCGAGGATCGTAATATTTAGGTTTATTACAGTGATATAAATAATTATTAATGCCTTTGGCAAGCATATGCCCTCTGCGAGCTGTTGCACCAGTGAATAATTATGATTTTTAAATATTTGGGTAAAATTTCTCACCTCTCTAAAAAAAAGAATTCGTGGTCCTGTAGACTTTAAGTTGATATGCGTTATAAAAATATTGTCAGCGTTATAAGCTATTATGATGTACATGTAAATATTTCTCACAATCTCGCTAAGGTCTTTCTTTTACAGGAAATGATTTATTTATTAGTGGCAAGTTCCAAAGCAGAATCTTGAAATCTTTAAGATAATAAACTTTTTCAAGAAGGTTTTAATAAAGCCATTTTGGCACTTCTTTAGATTGTTACTCCCCTCATAAAAAACAATGCAACAATCTAAAGGAGGTGCACGGAATGTTCTGCATTCGGCTGTTACTCCCCTTATAAAAACCAAAGTGTTATATTCCTTTATCCAAAAGTACATTGAACTAAACATCCCTTTGTCTTAATAGTTATTTAGTCAGTCATTTACAATTTAAAAAACAAAAAAACAAAGGGGAGTAACAATCTAAAGAAGTACCGCTGTTTCTTTCATTCCAACCATTGCTTCTTCTGCTACTGCATTTTTATGCCACCACCGGCTGTACGATGCTTCTTGCAGAAAGAAGTAACGACTAAGTTTATTTTTTTGTACTTGTAATGTTATTTCTGATACATGAATGTCCAGGTGTTGGATAGACGAGAGCCAGTACTCGTGGGTACTAATTGTATTGGTAGCCAGTTCGATGGTTCTCAACCTTATCTTCTTGATCAACATTGTAAGGGTTGTTGTAAGCAAGCTAAGAGCAGGTCCATCTTCCAGACCTTCGACAGCAACTCTGCAAGCTCTAAGAGCAACACTTCTACTTCTACCTCTACTTGGCCTCAACTACCTTCTGACGCCGTTCAGACCACCTGATAAACACCCCTGGGAGACTTACTACGAACTCACGTCAGCCTTCACATCTTCCTTTCAAGTAAATGGTGTTACATAAATTTTTTGCATTACATATTTCGTATACGTTACTAATTTTATACTGTTACAAGCCATTATTGTCAAATTAAGTTAATTTGCCTATAGGTTTTTTTAAATCCGTCAAAATTGTTTTGATTTTTTACATGAATGCATGTAAGAGTCCAGCCGGTTGAAATTAATCTGTGCGGGCTATTTTCGAAAAACCATCCAAATTCATAAAAATCAGATTAGGTTTTTTAAAGTTTGTGGACATGTGGAAGAGAAACAAATAGCTGCAGAAGGTTAAAACTATTATGGGGCCAATGATGGGCTAATTATGGCCACCAAATGGTCACCTAATTATGGTCACCATCCAAATTTGAATAAAATCGAAGGAGTGGTTTTTAAATTATGTTGGTTCTCAAAAATTGACACGAGACACGGATCTACAAATGTTCCCTGATGTCTGAAACGGATTTCAGTCTTGATTTTTTTTTTTAAACTGGAGACCTAAAAGATGTTCGTTCTTCGGAATTATCACATAGCTTCCGTTACCTTCGGTAAGCTCGGAAGCAAAAATCGGTCCAACAAATTTGAAAAAAAAAAAATTATCTTATTTAAAATTTTCCATAGTAATACTGAATTCAAATCTCTTAATATATAATTTAATAAATTTATAACAAAACATTTACTGCCAAAATTCATCACAAATTAAGCGATTTATATATCAGCTAATACAAACAATTTTGACTGATTATTGTATTGTCAAATAGGATTCAAGGTAATTGGGAAGTGGGAAAAATCTAAGTTACAAGATTTGTAACTTAGATGTTACAAGGAACGTAGCTGTTGTCAAATCTAAGTTACATGATTTGTCCCTGACAAACATGCGAAGTTAAATAAAAGCGTGCAAAAAAAAAAAATTTCACACATTATTATTCACTTTTTCGTTTTCAATGTTTAGGTAAACCAAATATATTTGATTGAACTCGGAAACTAGAAATTTACCGGGGAAACGACTCACAGATAATAGTTAAATTTGTATTTAAGTGGGATATATTTTATAATATTTTAATCAAAATCGGCGTTTTTTTAGTTTTGGGGTGCAGCGCCCCCCAAACTTAAGAGTTAAAATTAATTTCTAGAGTTCACCCCGCGGTATGATTCTTTTAAAATAATCATACCAAACTAAATTATAATCGGTCATGAAACCCCGAAACTTGTAAACCCATGGAAATCCCAAAATCAATTTTTTATGCCATCGTAATACTGTCTCTGTACTCAGTACATATTACAATACTACGCGATACTTCCAAAATAAGAAAAAAATCCATTTTAAAGAAATATTTTTTCAATGAAGATTTATCATTTAAATGAAACAAAATTTATTTGGTAATATTTGTTTTGATTGTTAAAATCGTGAGTCAAGTTCTGCTTTTAAAGCACGAACTTGTATAGAATTTATTACAGAAGTAAATACATGAATATTTTATACAAGGGTAATATTTCTTTGGTAATGTGAGTTATTTTTTTATACATACTCGTACATATATTCCTTATCAGGGTCCGTGACAAGGCCATAAGGGTTATAAAACAACTAATATTTATGAACTATGGGAATTGTGTACAAGGGTCTAGCTGGACCACCAAAACCTATTATTTCTTTTAAGGGTAGTGGTCTATCCAACTATTTACATTTTTTAAAGGGTTTTACATTTAAAAGTTTAATAACCAATTTAAAGAAGGAATAAATAAAAGGATATGATTTGAATTGTGTGCTGGGCTGAGAATTCATGAGCATATTAATATGGATTCCTTTATGCATGTTATGAGATAGTGATACCGATTAGTCCAATCGTTATCAAAGTATTTATTATCTACTTCAAAAGTACAATATGTCTCTAATATATGTAATATTTTACTTCTAATATTAAGTATACATACATATACCTTCTGCATTAACACATCAATAGGCTATTATAGAACGAATGAACCGACTAATCTTTACTCAATATGAGCATAAGTGTAACCAGGTTTATATGTTTTCCCGCATCCCAACCATATCCACTTTAATGCTAGTAATATTCAGTTTTATTTCATAACATAAACAATAATTATTCTTAAATTTCACATAGTCTCTTTACATAATACAACATTTATTAAACTAATATTACGAATTTTACAGGGTCTTTGTGTAGCCACATTATTCTGCTTCTGCAACGGAGAGGTATGTGTAAAATTATTTATTTACATGTAGTAGAGTCCCACTAATCCAGACTCCGCTAGTCCGGACATCCGGTTAATACAGACGGACCTCAATAACTTTATAATGCACCACCAATAAACGTTGAATTTATATCAATAAGATGGCGACTGATTTTTATCCTAAATAAATTAGTAGGTTTAAAATGTGGACCTAAGACCTACGTTGAGACTAAACATCATTTTTATGATAACATCAATTTTAATAGTTTTATCCAGCTTAAACTAGTTTTACAGACATTTTAAAACTGATTCCGTTCAATAAGGACTTTCGGTAATCCAGAAAGTTGCCGGTCCCATCAAATCCGGATTAGTGAGACTCTACTGTTAATGTAAATTACGTTTTATATGTTTTTTTCTATGCTGCATAAATCTCATAATGCTTTAATTATATAACTAGCCCGTGCTACGTTAGAGTGTGTATTTTAATGTATTTTGTATAATTTGATAGGTTAATAAACTACTGTCATGAAACAAAAACAATATCAAGATGCTAACTTTCTTTCCAGAAGAAGCAGTTTTGCCCCCCCCCCCCCCGGTCCTAACTCATCCCTGGAGTAAAATTAAAATTATCTTTAATTAATAAATATTCTAACGAGAAGAAAAATTTAAATTTGAAATTTTAGAAATTTTCATACCAAGTACAATGAATTTACTTCAGCGTGTCAAAGAGGAGGTGATAATTCTGTTAGTGGCCACCATGTTGAATAAAAATGACCGATTGGAAAAACTTTTCACAAAAGTTGTCTATGTAACAAAATGAAAATAACTTTCAAATTTCATGGTTCGAGTATAATTATTGGTGTCGAAGAAATCGTTTGTTGGGATTTTGCATATTAATGGCCACCATCTTGAATCAAGATGGCAGATGGTAAAATATTTCAATGCGAGCACCTATAAGGGCTAAGAGCATAAAAAAAATCATGGTCATAGGTCCAGTAGTTCCAAAGGTATAGTGGTGAGTCAGTGGTATTTCGATTTTATATAAGTAGGTACTAAGTCAATCAGTGCAGAAGAATCATCAGTTCAGGTTTCACTAATGATGACTTTAAGAGGTCATTTATCTGAATTAAATATTAGCTATTGTGTTTACCAATAAAAATAAACATTTTGGGTTTTCTCTTTGGTTTCAAACAGAAAACCTATGAGTATTTTTTTAATAATTTAAATCACCAATCTCAGTCAAGAAACAACTAACTTAGTACTACAATGTCTATTTTGATAAATATTGTTTGTTTGATCAATTTATTGCGATTGTTCATGCGCCACGCCGGTTCGTTTAAGTTTTACCTTTTAAACATGAAGCAATGTGCGTATGCTATTTCTACTAACTATTTTGTTCCTTGTTCCTTTGCCCTATTGAGATGGGTTGGAGTTGAAAGCGTATGCTATCACATCAGCCCTTGTATAAAACCGTAAGGCACAAGTAGAACACATTATAACTTTAGTACCCCCAAGAGAGCAATACCGTAGTCCACAACCGAAGGAAACTACCCTCATACTCGTATTAAATTCACTTCTACTATCAGCTTAATGCTTCCGTCGACTCAAAGGTCAACCCATATTTTACAGTTGACAAATAGAAAGTCCCTCTTTAAGGGTTTCCAAGCATTGGAGGGTAAAAGAGCCCCCATTTGATTCCCATGCTTCGAGCTAACTGACAGTTGTGTCATATTTGTTATCTTCTATCCTCCACGTTCAACCATTAGTGATATTATTTTGCCACTAGTAATAAATAGATGTCACCCAGACTCTAGGATACGTTAAACTTCAGATTCTGATATATTTAGAAGACATTGGTCGCCACTGGCAACTTAATACTAGAATAGAAAATCGATTGCATCTTTGTCAAACTTATTACTATGTACTTGTCAAATTAATAGGTGTAAATGGTGGGTACTACAAATAAAAAGAAACGGGAAAAAAATATTCTTAACAAACAAAAAAGCCAAAAGGAGTGCCAACGTCACGTGGTGTTCCCAGGCGGTCACCCATCCAAGTACTGACCACGCCCGATGCTGCTTAACTTCGGTGATCGGACGAGAACCGGTGTATTCAGCATGGTATGGACGTTGCCGAACACATATGTAATTAGAATCTTAGTTAAGCTTAAACAGTGGCAACAAAGAATGGAGGCTAAGAAATATTCGTTATTGAATATTTTCGTATGCAACACAGTATGTAGAATTTTAAGCGTACAAGAATTTTAAGTATAGTTACAACAGAATTAAGGCTTTTATATAATCAAATCTGAGAAAAAGTAGATATACAAGATGCAATTGAATGAGCATTACTTTTATTAATTCAATGTTTATCTTAACTTTATAATTATTATTAATTAATTAACCCATTAGGTTATAGAATAGATGGAAAACAAAAATGTTAAAACGAAAAATAATGTTTTCAGTATTCATTTTTTATTAATAAATCATAGCTTATATTCGTCAAACAGGACATAAAAGACTCAAAAACATTTGTGTATTTTAGAATAGGCATAATTTTCTATAAATAATTACTAGAAGATCATTAGCAAAATCAAACACTATTTCTTTATTATTATTGACCATTTTACTCATCAAAATAACTTCTCCTCGGCGGGAATCGAACCCGGCCTCGTTCAGACCCCGTTTATATACTCAGGGACTAGATTTTTCCCGGGAAAACGGCTTATATGGTTAGATTCGTACTTAAATGGGCTACATTTTAGATTTTTTTTAATCAAAACCGTGTCTGAGAAATAATTTTTTTTTCACGTTTTTCCAGTGTTCTTGCGGGGAAGCGCCCTCAAATTTGGAACTAAAATTAACTTCTCTATTTCGCTTCGGGGTATGATTGTCCTCAACATGTATGCTAAATGTCGTCAAAATCGGCTCAGTAGTTAAGGCTCCACCCGTCTGCACCGACGATAGACGACAGACAGACACTTTGTACAAATATGTATTTGTAAAAGCGACTATTCACCTAAATCAATTTTAATTAATAGAAAGTTTAAAGTCCACTTGCTATACGTATATAACTTCTTCAAAACAACTTCTTAAATCATTATCACGAAAGCTAAGGTGTATTTTGATTTGTATTACATGTGAAGAATATTTATTTAATATTTAAAATAAAATAAAATAAATTTTCATTCAATCGTTCTTAAATTCCTTAAATTATCACAGGTCCATTAAATAGTCAATCGTATATTAGTAATAAGCAATGAAAGGTAAAAGATAATTACTTTTAACTATCATATTGTTGTAGATAAACAGAAATGTAGTTGATCTGATTAAAAGAAATAAATTTACATTTTTCATTCAGTCTATGGTTCATACAATTCATTCAATCATCAGTAAGCAATCAAAAGTAACCATATTTAGATTTTTATTTTAAACAAATAGATTTTTTTCTTTTTTTAAATAGTAAAATATAAACTTAAAACACTTTAATATAATTGCTTATGAAACATTAAAAATCCCGTCAAGTAGGTACTTGCCAGCAAGCTACTAAAAGGGTTTAATTTGGTCATAAAAATGCATATTTCCTACATTATATTATTTCATATGTATTTATATATATATTTTTTTTTACTAAAATATTCATATAAAGTTGCACAATGAGGGAGCAAAGTGTGCATATTATACTTCAGCATTTTAGTTATGTACTTATTTGGTTCTTTTGGGAGGTAAAATGGCTACCACTTTGAAAACACGATACATATTAAATATATACCAGTATCGTGTTTTCAAAGTGATACATTTTATGATTACATTTCAATACCTTTAAAATGATAAGTTCCCACTCAAAAATTACAAAAAATTAAAAAATGTATTGTTCAGTTGACAATACCCGCTGATCGAAGAAATTTCGAGTTGTGAAATTCGCAACACGTTCCCTGTTTTTGGATAAAAAAGTTTAATTTGTGTACTAAATTTCAAATCTCTAGCTACAATAGGTAGATGAGATGCTTCATACGGATGGATGAACTACCAAAAGTATAACGGTTTTTAGGTTGACCTCGAAACTCTAAAAAGAACAATGACTTCAGATAGAGAAATAGTACAAATTGCATACGACATATTTATATTATATTATTTTAAAGTTAATTATTATTAATTAATATGGTGTACCCTTGCATTCTATGAACAAAAAAATAAATAATTATGGACGAGGTGTTTTAATAAAAACTAGATGAACAATGAACACTAATTCATTCTGATGATTCAGTTTCGGCTTTTTTGTAAAACCATCATGAGTCGTATCAATACGAGTATTTTTACATGAACAAAACGGTAAAAATATAACCAAACACACATATATTTGTTAATTTCGCAAATTATGCATTGTTTGGATATATTGATGTATTATACGTCATTATAAAAAATCGATAGTACCGATTTGCGATATCTAGTAGGGGCACCGTACACTGTAGTTCTACCAATACTTTCATAGTACTAATTAAAAAACATCTACCTAATGATGTCCTGTAATGACCTAAGCTGTTGCACGGGACTAAAACAAAATAAAATCTATCACAATTATTTTAACAAAACAAGTAAAGCGCGCTTCACGTAAGTACGTGAGGCGATAATCGCCGGTTTCTGTTAGATCGTTTTCTTTATGTAAAATTATGAAAATTGTCTAAGAATATTTTCACATTCTTTTTCTACTCTTTAAGATCTTCAAAATGATGTATTTACAACATGCATGCTTAAAAACATTTTGTTTAGTGTGAAATTTTAATATTAGCATACAGTAAAACCTGGATAAAGTGACCACCGAAGGGAACGACCAACAGTGGTCGCACATTAGGCAGGTGGTCAACATACCCAAAATGGGTTAAAAAAAATTTTTCATTCTTGGTTTTTCTTTAATATTACACACGTAAAGGGTGAAAAAGAACGTTTGTAGAAAAGATTCATACAATTTTTAAATAGAGTAAAAATAAAACCTTTCTGAAATATGATTAGCTATTTTTTTTACAATTAATGCAAAACGAGGTGAGACATTTTTCTTTAAAATGTTAAAAAAAAAAACATGTATTGTACTTATGTTAAATAGTAAAATCTAAAATGTTATACGGTCATTTCAGCACAAAATGCACAATGCACAACATGAAAACACGAAAATTAAAAAAAAAAAATACACCTTTTACCTTCTAAATCAAACTAAGAACTGAGCAAGAAATAAAATAAAAGTAGAAGAGAAGGAGATATTCCAAAGAAATGATGAAGTGAATAAGAAAAAAATACAGAGAAATGATGTAGTCTTTATGGTTAACTCTTAGAACCAGCAAGAATTATTTCATTTTACTGATTTCCTTGAATTTAATCCTTATTAATAATTCTTATAAAACAGAAAGAAAGTAAAGAGAGTTTTAATACATATTGCAATAACTAGTATATATAAGTTCTAAGAAATTAAATTAAAAACCAGATGTTTCAAAATTATAATAGGTATTCTCACTAAAATAATATTTATTTTTTTACTTTGGTCACTTTAACCGAAATAAATTTACTTCTAGGGACCAGAAGAAGGTGGTCACTGGTGAATATAGGCAGATGGTCACAATAAGCAGAAGAAAATGTTCAGGAAAGTATTAGATTTCTGAAGGGACCATGAAAAAGTGGTCACATTGGCCAGGTGGTCAATATACACGGGTGGTCACTTTAGCAGGTTTTACTGTATTCTTTTTCTACACTTTAAGACCTTTAAATTGATATTTTTTAAATTGACTAAAAACTTTTTTTTAGTCGCCCGACATATTGAAAATATTAAATGTGAAAACTCCAAAAAGTGTTCAGTGGTCACAAATGCCAAGATGCACCTGTGTGCCGAATTTAATGTTTCTAGCTGTAGTAGTTTATGAATTATACCATGCCAACGGACAGACACACAGACAGAATCGTTGTAAAAGGTTTCTCTTCGTACTTATACAGAAACCTAAAAGGAACTTAATTAATAACGATTACAATTATTTTATTGTATTAAAAATTGTATGTTTACTGTTAAAAAATACGACAGAAGATGGTTGGTCAGAATAAATTAGTGTTCCACAAAAATGTTATAATATTTTTTTATAAAACGTTTATTATTATAATACTTTAATAAAACAAATTAAAAGCGCTTTTTTATGTTTAAATAACATTTAAAAAATGGAATATTATCTCACAATTTATTAATGTTAGAAGTTTTACTTTAAGAATGTGCAATTACACACACACACACAGACACACACACATATAATATATAAATGTAACAAAAAATAATTTATACAATTTCCCTCCTTTCTCTGAAAGAAAAGTTACTGTATTTTTTCTCTATTAAAAAGAAAAACAAAAGGAGCAAGAAAAAGTTATTCTCTTCTTTCTGTACAACAAAACGTAATTTAATACATATTTTATAATGTGATATAATGAATAATTCTAAGTAGATTCATTTATTTAAGATTTCCTCGCGGAAAAATGTGTATTGAAATTGATTTATTAAAAATAAATAATATTGTAGAGTATGCCCCACGATAGAGTACTGGAGAAGAAAAAATTGTATATTTTTAAATATTCCATAAAAAATAATTCTTCATAAAAAATAACTGCTAGTTCTAAAAATGATTTTATTATATTGCTTCTTGTTTTTTATTATTATTATTATGTTTTCAAAACTAGTGCAAACTAGGGTTGGGGACATTGATGTCGATATATCGGACCAAGAAATAACGATATTTTATATCGATGTTGATCTTTCGATATATTATATTGACAACATCGATAATTTCCTGAAAAAACAACGAAAATATCGAAAAGATGACTTAACCCTTTCAGAAGACAGAAAAAAGTTCGACCTCGTTAGGAAAAATCGTCGACTTTTGACTTTTTCAAAGTCGAAATTACGATATATCAAAGCAATATTCCACTAGTGCAAACTAACAACAATTTTTCGATTTTAAAAGTATTTCAGAATTACAAAAAAAACCGCGTGAATATTAAATTTTAGTTTATTTCCTGAAATAAAATAATATACATAAAAATAAAAAAATAAAAATACAGTGGAAAACGAAGTTCTTGTTTACCTTCAAAAGTAAAATAATAATTCTAATATTTACACTATTAGAAAACAACTATCATAAAAACCTCACAAGAGTCGAGACAAAAATTAAAGAAATATCATTTAAAAATGTATAACTACCTATACTTCTGCACAAATTTTGATTTTTTATAAATTCTCAACAAGAATTTTGATCTTGCTGGAGGGTAATATTTGCAATGACCAGTTTAATTATTTCGTTTAGCTTATCCACGCCTTATACCCTGTGTTTCATCATATTGATGTTTATTGAAGTGTAGAGTGAACTATTTGTTAATGTTAGATAATGGTTTATTGAAGGAAATTAAAATAAAATAATTTTTTTCATAAAATGAACTAAAATGTAATAATTCAGAAAGTAAACTAAACTTTAATATATTTATGCGGTTTTTTCTTTGCAATTCCTAACCAAATTTCTAAATAAGTTTTTAAAACTTTGAACACTGTTTATAAAATATTTATTTTCAAACAAGTAGAGATAATTAAAAGAGGGTAAAAATAAATTTATTCTCGGAAATCCACAAATAAATAAAATTTTCCTCTTCGGGGCTTTATCGTGGGGTGGGATGTGGGATAGTATATATTTTCTGTTAGAATTTAAATATAAGTTATATATATAATATGGTAAAGTTTATTTTCTTTAATTATTTTATTTCATAAAATAATTTTAAACAAAACATACCACAGAAATTATTTACTGCTAAGATATTAAAACAAAGAGAAAATTTTAATGGGGAAAAATAATAATTTGTTTTGGTGGGACCTCTGGAACGTTTTAAAAGAAGAATAGGAGTTGGAAGCAGTGCAAAGTTATATCTCTCTCTCTATAAATTAGCATAAAAATAACCATGAGAAAGAACCAGAACTATGTAAATGTAAAAGAGTAGGTGGGTCAACAGATATAATTTTACCTTCTTTATGAAAGTGGAATAGTAAGTAGGGCCAGCTTCTATAATTGTTTTACTTTTGTAAACTCCGTTTGTAAATGAAATCATTATTAGCTAGATTGGGTAGCCTTGGCACACCCTTGCTACCTTGTTAGCTAAGCTTACCACGGTATTCTTCTTCCCGACTAGATATAAATCGTAAGATAAATTGAATCTACCCTAAAAAAACTTTTTTTAAGGGTAAAAAAGATCGAGGGTATAAAACACGAAATAAAGTAAGGGTTAGTCCATGCTATAAATCTGTTACGATATTAATAATATACTTTATTGTACACACGCGGCTTTTAATCACTAAAGATCATCTTTAGTGCTGGTGGGATAAGTATAAATGTAAGATATAGTAATAGTAGGCCCAAATATCTACTGCGAGTGGAAAGAGGCCAGTAGATCGGGTAATTAGCGGGATTTAACGAAAGTAAGTGGTAAAACTCTATTGAAAAATTGGTTAAATAGCTAGTAACTATGTTATTTTCCTTCTTATGATAAACATTCATAAGACAAGAAAGCAGAATAAGGGTTAAGGGGAAACCCAGTCATTTCCAAACTTGTAACCAATAGTAATCTTGAATCAGCAAGCTCTTTTTCTTATCTAGATCACAACGCTCACTCCGTTTTTATGGAGACCGTTCTATAGTGTTTCAATGAAAAATTGAGTGAGGTTGCGAGTTGAGCGGACTCATTAATTGGTCCGCTCAGCTTACAGTGGAGATTCGGCTGAGTTGAAATATTGGCAAAAAGCCAGGCGGTCACCGGAAGCTGAGCGAAGTTCAGCGGACTCCTATTGTTTTGTTGTTTTGAATGGAAGGATGAAGGGTGGCCACCGGATGCGGAGCGGAGTTAAGCAGCAACCGGTGGCCACCCTTACATTCAAAACAATGGGGTCCGATTTATATTTACTTTCGTCTTAAAAGCGACATAAATCTTTACTTAAAAGAATAAGTTAGATTAAATTAATACTTAAATCACATTTTGATTAGGGTTTCGAGGTCATCCTAGAAACCCTTAATCCTCCTTTTGTCATCCTGCTTTTTTAATAAATGAACTATAAATACAAACACTTGCAATTGACAACAGTTGGTAGTTAAATTAAATATAAAAAAATACATATACACATTCTCATATATATATATTAAAGCGAGTCACCCGATAATAAATTGAAATGTAGAAAGAACCTGTTAAAATACTCACAAGAAAAATTTTGCCTTTAACTTTGACAAATGGATTTTTGAGAAAAAAAATTGAATTAAAATTGTCAAGGAAATGAAACATTTAATAAATAAAAGTTTATAAGGCATGAAACAGGTTTTTGTTTAAAAAAAAAAAGAAAAAAGTATTAACTTTCCTTTTGAAAGCTTGTTCATTAAACTGATCTAAAGACATTATTAGGGAATTTATACAAAGTAAGTCATCCTACAAAGGCATTAATTAAATACAGGTCCATATTAAAAACAGAGTTATTTGTCTAATAAGAAATTGGAAAAAAAAGAACTAACCTAGGACCGAATTAGGGCCCTTGAGGTAACTACCGCAATGATAGGAAGATAATGGCCCTAAAATCTGAGGTAATAATACTAATAGTAACAAAAAGACTGCTCCTATAATAGTGAAAAGTACAGAAACCTGGAAGTTTAATTAGATTTCTCTAATAAGATGACAAGAAAGTAAAGAAAAGTCTTGGTACTTTAAACAAGAACCGTAATAGATAAGACCAAATAAGGGTTTCTTTCTTTGGTTTTACCAACGAAACCCTAAAAATCTATCCGAGGCAACTTAGACAACCTTTCTCATATCCGCGAGTTTATAATTACTTAGCCCAGTGTTTTGGATTTATTAGTTTGGAGGTCTCATAAGGTCATCAGGTCATTTATTAATTTTCGGAAATCTCGTCAAAATCGGACCAGTAGTTTAGGCTCCAGGCGTCGGCATAGACGACAGACTTTTTTAAAAACTACTTTTTTGACTCGGGGGACCTCAAAACGTGTAAATCCATCAAAATCTCAAAATCGAATTTTCGCGACATCACAATACTTTCTCTATTTTATGAAAAAGTAAAAATAGAATACTATCATCAAAATAGTACAGGGGGAGCAAAATTGCGATTAATTAAACTGTTTTCTTTAATCATTTTTTTCCAACCATGTACCCTGACTTTTAATCACCTTCTGTATATTATAATAATAAACCATAAGTATTTATGTTTAAAAGAACAGAAGAACAGTAAAAGATAATAAGCTATAAATAAATCAGGTTATAGGGTCGATGTAGCGTATCTGAAGCCATATGGATAGAAATAGAAAAACTAGAAAATATCATACTGAACATATATTTTTTAACTTCATACCTTTATCTCTAAAGTCCTATATCGTGGGACACACTGCATGTAGCACAGTCACATAGCTTATCTGGGTTTTCGAGAAAAAGGTATGAAATGAAAAAGTATCCACAAATAATGCAATATTTATCAATATACAGAAAATACTAATTATATAATATAATATTTGCCAGTTTTTCTATCTATAAGCATGAGGCTCCAACATCAAAGAAATAGAAGACGGGCCATAAAGTAATGATACCTAAATGAGCAGTCAAATATTATAAAATCTAAAAATCAGGCTCCACTATAAAAAAAAATAGAAAACTGGTCATAAAGTATTGATCTATAGAAGAACAGTAAAAGATAATAAGTAGGGTTCCTACATTTAACAATATATTGCATATTAAACGTGTAAATCAAATCTAAATCTCCTTTATTTGCCTTATGTCAAATATAAGCAAACAGTTAGGTAATTCCCAAGGGTATATTTCTTATAACAAAGTAGGGTTAAAGAAGCAACTTATAGTAGCTTATTCTTAGTAGATGGTAATTAGTTGGGCGCTTATCATTACCAACGAAAGAAGTCGAAACTGACTATAAAATATGAACTATTGTCATTTATTAATTATTATTGTAAATTTTACATTTTAATTAATTTAGTCTTTTGGATTTTATTCTCTACAAATTAATTAAGCAAAATCTCACTTAAAAGACACTAACTTAGTTCATAAAGGCTTTAGACTACACAAAATGGCAGATTTTTTTTTTTTTTTTTTTAGCATGGAACATGCTTTTGCGATTATCAACCTTGCGAAATAAGCGAGCAAGCGATACAGGCGCGTGGAAGCCTAGCCCTCCAACGGACGTACTTAAACATAAATAGAATACCTAAATGACATAAGGAAAACCATGTTCCATGTTTTATAGTTTCGGACGTTGTCTTTAAATATTACTTAAGCAGGGGGAGTAGCCCCTAAAAATAATGAGTGCAAACAATTTTTTTTTCTAAATAATTTAATCGGTTAAAATTTCAGGTGGTGGCTCAAGTTAAAAGAAAATGGCAGAACTCTTCATTCGCCTCGTTCAGACCACGAGTTAATTCCTACGCAACAACGGTCTCAGTAAATATCAAATTCTCTAGATTGCTTTACACTTATATTATCTACTTTATTGATTAAAGCTTAATGCAAATGATTGTGTATAGCAACGTATATTGATTTTACAGTTTATTAGATCGACTGCGGCTCCGGCACCAGAAGAAGAATTGGTTTGAAGTCGAAACTACATCGACACACCATAACAACTAAATATTGATAAACGAAAATCTACATTAAAGGAGTAAGATTTTTTTTAAAAAACATTTATTTATACAAACAATTAACTATACACAAATGTGTACAACTAATTATTGCATGTGTTGGATAAGTCCGATCTATTAGTTTTAAATTTAATCGGGTACACTATAAGTAAACAACTAGTAAAGAAATTTCTTGTCTTTAATAATCAATTTTTTAATTTTTGAAAATGGATGTACAACATAAATCATAAATATAGACATATAAGAACTAGAAAAAGTATCATTAATACAACTCTATTCGGTTTTTATTAGGGTAATATTTAACTTTGTCATCCACCACAATAGAAAGGAAAATGGTGGGTAACAAAGTAGAAGAGGCCATATAAAGTGTCATTTGCCACTTTTAGATTGTTAGCCAACGATATTGAAATCCATAAAATGTTGAAAAGTAGGATGAGAAACAAAGTTAGTAACTATTAAAACAGAGGGATATTTAGACCAATGTACTTTGGAACAAAGGAATATCACACTATTGTAAACATAAATAAGTTTAATATACGAGTATAAGTTCAATTTCAAAATTAAAAGGGTGGTAACAAAGTAAAACTAGTAAAAGGGTGTCATTATTAGGATAAAGACCACAAAACAAATTATTAAAATCAAGGGAAAAAGAGGGTGTAAAGCGGCCACACACGATCAATAGTATTGTCAATAATATTGTTGAAAATACTATTATCAATATGCAACTTAATAACAAATTTTCATCAATACTGTTTTTTTATATCAATGCCAACTACGCACACGATCAATAGTATTGACAATACTTTTGTGTATTGACCGTGTGCGGGCCTCTTAAGATTCAAATCTGAAAGAGGTATAAATACACTCACATAATGTAATATACGTGAATATTTTTATTGGAACATGGTATGTAGTTGTTCAGATTATAGCATGATATTATGTTTGTAACAAAAGTACATAACATGCAATAGTGCCCTTTATGTAAAGTAAAGCTGTCATTAAATATTTATAAAAATATATATTCTACTCCTACAATATTGGAGTAAGTATGGATATAAGGGGTAGAGAGACCTATAACCGCAGGAAGCGTTCAAGGGTTTTACCCCTATTTATAGGTGAATACGTTTACCCCATTACCTTCCTACCTTATTTACCTATAACTTAAATTCAGATGGAGGGCTAAAAAGTAAATAAAAAATATATGTTCGATATTTGCATTTGGACCATTTTTCCCCTTGAAAACATTTTCTCGCTAAATAAATACTGTTAAGAATTTCGCGAAACTCAAATATCGAAAGGAACCAAATTAAAACTTTTACCACAGCAATAACGATTATATTATTATCAAATTCATTTGAAATACAATATTGAGAAAAACAAATATCCCTATTGCTTCGTGATATGGTGTGGTATTCATATTATATTAAATATATTTAATATATTATGATATATTTTGATATTAATAAAAATCATTACGGCATTGGATATAACGGTTGTTGAGAGATCGCCTAAACTGGATAAAAGATTGGAGGGAAAAGAGTTCCACTCGTATACGATGACCAGAGCCAGAGATATTGTAAAATATAAACCACAAGTTCATTATTTTTGTACGTTTCCCTAAAATAATACCGTGTTATAATTCAGATACCAAAGGAGATACGTGCTCTTCTCACCTCAAGGTTAGGCATCAAAACGTGTCGTTGTATAAAAATTCTATGTCATTAGGGACTTTTTTAAATACACCGAAAAAAAATGATAAACTGAACTTGTGAGCATGATATAATAGCTCTAACTACAAGAAGCACTATCAATTCGAAATATATTATGCATATAAAAAAATTATGAATGTGAATACTTATATTATTATATGTTTAATGAATATTTTAAGCATTTATATTTATAACTGTTTTATCATTGACTTTTGTACATAGATCTAATCAATTGTCTCTTAAAGCAGGCCCTCACTAGGCCGGTAATTTTGTTCAGAAGCGAGTGCTTTGGCGTTTACGTTTAGTAACTAAACGTAAACGTGTACAGATAAAACCATTTAGTCGATTAGTCGAGTATAGTATCTCCCTCAATTATCACTGGCGCCAATGGACAGGTATTGTTTAGTAGAGTTCATTCATTAATAGTTCTTTATCAGTCCACACTCCGCAGCAACAGCAGTTCACAGTTGACACTTAAATGCCAACTAAACTCTAAACCGTGTCTGAACACTCGCTTGCCTACTAGTAGTTTTCTCGTTTAGTAGAGCTACTAAATCACTCACTACTGGATTAAAGTACCGGCTTAGGCCTAAAGTGAACTTTAGCGAGAGAATTCATTCCTTATCTCCACTATTTGTAATTGCGAAATACAATTAGAGTTAAAGCTCTAGATCACAAAAATATAATCTAGTTTAACTATCTGATCTAGACTCTAGAATTCTAGACGACAAGAAATACCAATAGGAACTATGATGATTAGAGAAAGATAACCTTGACCCGCCTTAGGCGGCTTCCACACCTATAAGATAGGGGACAGAACACACGCGACAAAAGACTGATTAAGTCCCTCAGGGGTGGTATGACCCACAGGGACTCTCTTTGGTGTGGATGCAATATTGGTTATTAATAATAATTTAATGGAACGGCTCAGCGAAGAAACATGTCATCTGGTCTTCTATCCCCTGAATTAAAAGCCATCTTAAAGTGAGAGTGGTCCTTTTATCATAATTGATGGAGATAAATCTTTTTAGGCTAAAGATTGAGAGCGCAAGTGGAGTAGATATCAATAGAATAATGAAAAACTGGAAAGCCTCTCCACAGAATAATGTTTATTTAACAAAACTATAGCTCTCGGCCATCATCAGTGCCTATAATAAAAATCTTTTTTAACTTTTTGGGAAATTGCTTGTTTCATATGGTACTTATGTAGCCGTATTTATTTCTTATTATAGGCACTGATGATGGCCGAGAGGCTGAAAGCTAGTTTTGTTAAATTAACATTATTCTTTTGAGAGGCTCTCCAATTTTTCATTATTCTTTTCATTATTCTATCTTTAAGCTAATTTGCACAAAGTCAAATTTCTATAGTATTTTGGTGTATTTTCCAAGTATTCACGGTTTTTGATAAAGTAAGGCGATCTTTATTTGAGCAAACTAAACTTTAGATACTAAAGAAGACCGACGCTTTACAGTTGCGAGTAGGTTTCGAAAATCTCGGTAGAAACAACAAGGTTTTTTTTTCATGACAAAATATTATTAATTTATTATGAAGGTGCCCAGTTGTAGTTTTCAACAAAAATATATTTATTAAATCATTGCTTTATTAGTTGAACAGAGAGGCTAAAGACTATGTAGTTGTTTGTTATCTGATCCAGACGACATGAAATACCAATTGGAACTGTTGACTAGAGAAAGACAACATTGAAGTACCTTTGACAATTTAAATCTTTCTGATTAGACAATTTTTTTTACCATAAAACTACTACAGATAAGAATTATTACTAAATATTTATACACAAACTGATAAATATTTGGCTTAACGTCGACATTATCAATAAAAATATATAAACGTATGCATCTTGTCTCCCGTTATTAACCCCAGAATTCGCAAAGCTGCAGGCTCGATTAACTTTATTATAATGAATATTACAATTTATTGAATGATAATCAATAATAAATTTGTATATTTTATTGTTTTTGTTTTTTACAGGAGATTAAGACTGAACATAATTGTAGTGGAATTAATTATTGGAGTGTTTTGATGAATCTATAAATGAATAGATGAAGTGTAATCGATAAACGAAATAAAATTAAGTATGAACATGATATATAGGGCAGTTATTCATTTCAACTGGAACACTGCTAATACAACAGGTAATAGAAGTATTTTAACGTATGAAATATTTTACAAGGCAGCACTTGTACTATTTATTTAGCACTTATTTCTCCACTGAAAGCAAGGCTAATATTTTACAATATTATTTCCTCCAAAAAATTTACTTAAAACAATTAATTTCTAAAAATATTATTAAAGAAGTACCTATTTAAAACGGCGATATTATTTTCCCGAATAAAAACTACCTAATTTATCTCATATTTAACAAGACAATAAAAAAAAGGTTGTACACTCTAGAATCAATTTGTAGAATTTTGATTAAAAAAAAAAATTAACAGTTTCCAAATAACAGAAGATGAAAAAGTTCCCTTACTGTAATGAACATAAAAGTAACAGCTGAAGATAGACACTGGCGGCATCTAGTAGAGCTTCACGAACTATTGCCTTATTAGTTCCAAACAATACCGCTAGATGTAGCTAGGTGACTTCACTAAAAGCTTAACATCAAAAGAAATCAACCTACTAAAATAAAAAATCTTCTTTTATCATCAATTTGAATAATTGATAAGTTCCTTTGGTGCCTTTGTACCTTTGCTCTTTTGATATTCTTTAAAATAATCTTCAACGATGGCTTGAATTTTATCATTATTTGCACATAGTAATGCATTTTATAGTAGGTTGAAGGTCCATTTAACACACTCCTACTCCAAACTCCAAGCCAAGTAATTTGGATATCCTAAATAATTCTCTGGTATGACTAAAGGAGCGTCAGCTATGTAATCTATTACATAATGCACATTGTGTATGCCACTTGGCAAGCCTAAGCTTTCCTCTAGCTTTTACTCCCCCAATTATTATTAATGTTTTATACTGGTAGCTCAACACTATCATCATATTATGCTCTTGGCAAGCAGGAGATTTAGGATTTATTTTTTTAAATATATTGATGAAATATTTTCTAATAATATAATTTAAATGTATGCTATTTCTTTACAGGAGTGTTCAAAATTAGCAGTAAGCAGTATATAACGCAGAGAAGAAAGTGGCATATTATAGATTAAGAAACAGAAGAAAAATAAATTAGAGAAAAGTATGTGTTAATAAACAATGAAATTATTTGTTCCATTATGTAAATGATACATTTAATTTCTAAAAATGAAAGAAACAAATAAAAATTTTCTATTTAATATTAATTTTTAAAACCTAAATTCTTCCTCCTTCTCTAATTTTAATTAGTTGCTTCTACCAAGATTATTTGGAACTTTTACTCATGGTGAAACAAATATTAAGGAAAAAATGTAACAGTTTAACAAATAAAATAACACCTGAATATTTTTAAAATTACTAAGGCTCAACATCATTTATAAACCTCACACATGTTAAAATCAAGTTGCTAGTTAAATTTCAAAAAGTTTTTAATCAGAACAATTTTATAGTAAAGTTTCTGAGGCCAGAGTCTAATTAATCTAGATCTTTTAGAGGAAACATCCAAGATTTTGTAAATCTATGTCTTTATAGTCTCTATATAATATTTAGTAATATTGTCATTATAGTCTCTATAATCATGAGGAAAGATTACCGAGGACATAAAACCTTAAAACCAGTCAGCTATAACACAACAGGTGATATACACCTGAAGGCTCCAATCACATAGCGCCACCTGTCACCTACAATAGCATAGAGATTCTTTACATACTTATCTGCGACAAAGACTTAATATTAGGACATGTTAGAATTACTTGAAGTGCACAAAGCCATAGGATGTTTTAATGAACAAATCTAAATAACTCTACACTAACCAAAAAAACTTAAGCTTTCCTTGTGTTTAACAATAAAATAATCAATCCACACAACAATCAAATAGCCTCAAAGAAAGAGATAAATCTGAGGAAAATAAGAACTAAAACAATTAGAGAAAAATAAAAATTAAATAATTCAAATAATACAATAACTAACAATCCAATTAACACAATTTTTCAAAAAAATAAGATATATTGTTTGTTTATTATTAAAAAACATAAGAAACGGTTGTAGCTTCACTCCTGAAACTTGGATTACTTCATTATATATTTTCTCTGAGATGATCATATAATAATAATTAAGTGTTTTTGGGCATTAGAACCATCTAGCTTAAACTTACATTATGTAATTCATGTCTTGTTGCTAACAAATTATTTTATATGTTACTTTTATAAAAAAAAAAAAAAAAAAAAACATGAAATATATAATTAATTTTTTTGTAATAGACATTCGTAAGAAATAATATAGAGCACACAATCATAATGTAATTTATTATGAAGAGATATTCAAAAGTTCTAACTTTATTATTATAAATATTTGTTTAAGTATTTTCAATCTAAAAAGTTTAGGTTTAAACTAAAGAGAAGCAAAAGTAAGATGTAAGAAGTGGGTTTCAACCGTAAATGGACATAGCTGTCAATTTAACACAACTTCACAGCACTTCTCAGTCTGTGAAATATTCTTAGTTCTGATTAAATTTTTCTTAGTTCTGGTAATCACGCATTGTTAAAAGCAGATTTAAAGTTGTTTTAAATGAAACAGTAACTAACTTCTTAACCTTAACCCATTTAACACATCTTCCAATTCAGGAACGTACCTCTCAAGCAGTTTTAAATGATACTAAATGAGGGTTTCACGATTTAAAAGATAATTTTTTTGGGACTTTGTAAAACGGATTGTCTGAAGATACATTCGCCACCTAGTATATACGGCTGGTGCACTCTTGTAAGAGGGCTCTACCTGAGACACGCAAAAGAGCGGCTGAGTGCCAGGATGGTGGGATTGGACCCAATGGAGGCTAATCACGATATGAAACTATAGTGGATCCACTTCCACAACTTTTATTTAACCCATTGAATGGGTTAAATAAAAGTAGCTAAATTTATCACAAATTTTAATAATAAAAAACAGTATTTTAGCATCTAAGAGTCATTGTGTAGCTGGCCTGGGGGTCCGCTATTAATAAAAGTAGAAGGGAATGCAGTCTACATAATGTTGGTTACCAATACAAGCCTATATAAGAAAAGTATTGACCCTATAGTGCTATGTCTTCTGATGGTGTCGTCATCAGTGTTGGTTCGGTTGACAACATCGATGGAAGAGGTGTAAAAATCTACTTTGTCCCTGGTTTGTAGTCACAAACCCTAGCTATGCATTTGTCAAGATCATTGAAAATGAAAAGTCTTGACATACACCTACCCCCCCCCCCCCTGAGATATCTCTGCCAGAGGACCAACTACTACAAGGCTAACAATCCTATTACATAATATATGTTGAACTAGACTTGAGGGCTGAACTACAGTGAACGGTGCCCCTTCTGACAACACGTTACCTCACTGTCGACCTTTTTCGAGACTTTATATAACGATATATCTTGTCAGTTAAACTCTTTTATACTCAATTTTTAAGTTTTTGGTAGTTTTCATACTACGGAAAGTTAAATTTTAATTTAAATCAAATTATAATTATTATTAACTACGGGAAACAGACAGTGAAAAATACACTCCTGTGCCGTCTAAATGTATATGAATATTGAAAGCTTGGATTCGGGACTAGTTATCGATTACGGTAGTGAAAAATCATTCTCCTGCGTAGCTTAGATGGAAGAGCGCTATACTGGAAATATAGAGGCCCGTGGTTCAAATCCCGGCACAGGAGTGTATTTTTCACTGACTCTTTTATACTTTGATTTGGACCTGTACCTGGTCTATATGCAGAAGGGTTGTTTTCCTTCAGAAAATGAGCGGATCAACGCGAAGTGGTGCGGAGCGGCCATTGAAAATTCTACGTCAAACAAAATTAAGGTTAATAAATCAAATTCTAACACAAAACAAACACATATTTGTTAAAACGAGTAAAATTTCGCAAATCATGCATTGTTTGGATATATCGATGTATGACGTCATTATAAAAATCAATAGTACAGACTTGCGATATCTAGTAGGGGCACCGTACA